>JAJQKT010000008.1:725000-1925000 GCA_030512225.1 Rauvolfia tetraphylla
GGGTGGTTGGACTGTGACTGCACTTTGCTTGGTTTTTTTTTCTTTTTTTCGGGGGGTGGGGGGTGGGGTGGGTGGGGGGTCGGGTTTAGAAGAAGGGAATGCCTTCTTTCTTCAATTTCATTTTTTTTTCCTTTTTTTCAATTTTTTTCCTTTTCTTGGAGAACCTTTATGCTTTTTTTTCTTTCTTTTGTTTTTTTTGGTTCTCCTTTTTTAAAATTTTTTCATTCTTTTACTTCTCCTTGTATAAAAATTGTTGGGATTCTTTGAAACAAAATAAGTGAAATTGGAGACTTTTGAAATAAAATAAGTGAAACTGGAGACTTTTGAAATAAATTCAAGGTTGAAATTGGAGATTCTTTGAAATTGAAATTCTAGTTAATGTACATTATTTATCATTCATGCAATAGATATATTAAAATATTTTAGAGAATTCCGAATCTTCAAAATAGGTTTAAATTTTAGAGAGAATGATAAGGGAATTTTAAAATTTAAAAAGAAAAATAATTTAAATAAATAAAAGATAACCGCGATTAGTAAATTAGGACGCTGCAAGTGTGTTTTGAAATTGCATATCTAATCCATATTACTATGTGTACTTATTTCTTGTACTTATAGTCTATGACTTACAAAGCATATTTTGAACATGAAATGCATCAACGTTGGTTAAAGCTATCAGTTATATTTTGAATGCATATACTTATTTGATACGAACCAGAAAGTTATTGGAAGCATGCTTCTGTTATGATTGCTATTCGGTCAACATCTGCATTTGAACTGACCAGATGCACTCTATGGAATAGTTACTTTTGTTGCAAGGCGCAATTTCCTAATTGGTTATAGCATAATCAACTATATTTGTAGAAAGTAAAACAAGAGAGAGGAGGAGAATTTTGAGAATGCTCAAGAGTGAGAGCAATGTACCTCATCCTTCGTGTATTTGTAGTGTATAATATACTTAATTTACAATATATCCCAATAATTATGTGAATCCTACTAAAGCAAATCTGATTAATTCAGCCATGCAATCAATCTATGATACGACCAATCAATCATCTACAACATTGAACTGCATAGTTCATCCTTGAGAGAGGTTGATTGTGTTTATTGATTGCTCGCATCAGGTTCCTATTCTTTTCATGTGCAAGTTGCTATATAGTGCTTCTTTTTTCATCTCAAATGTCCTCCTTTTATTCTTCTCAGAGGTCCTTTCCTTTGACCGAAGAAGAGTACTTACTCAGGCTTGATGATGTGGCAAACACATTGAAATGCTGGGGAGCTGTCTCACATGTTCGAAATACCCTTCAAAAGTTGAAAGAGCGCCCTCGCATAGGGAAGGTAAGTTTATACCTATCATCTCCAATACCACGTTTCTGTTATGTATGGGCTCCTCAGATGCCTGTTAAGTTAACTGAGTGCAAGCATATTTTTAGCATTATTTCTTTAAGTTGATGCTCAGCAACATTTAAGTAGATATTTTTACAATGTCCTCGTAAAAATATTGAATGATTATTGTTAATAAAATACTTAGAAATTTAAAAAGAAACAGAAAAAACAAAAACTTACTATTTCTACCTGGCCAATACAAAATCCCTGCAACTCTCTGATTCAAATAACATTCCATACCCTCTCTATGCACATAGTACTGACAACAATGTTACATAAATTAATTGTTTGCATATCAGTCAATTCAAACAATGTAACAGGTTACCTTAATTTTCCAGAACATGGTATAACTAAAATTACACTTTTGGAGATCAAAGTGCTGCTGTCAAAGATCATAGCAAAAACAGTGAACTTCCGTAATCTTCAAAATTTTGATAGCAAATTAGCTGTAGTGCTCAATTATATCGAGCTTGTGTTTCCTGCCTTTTATGGTATTCCAGAAGGAATGATTGCCCATATTTGATGGAGACGATAGCATCATTCTTTTAACATAGTCTGCGAGTATTATTTGCAGTTAAATTCTCTCGCCCTCTTTCCTGTAGGCTGTGAGCATATTCATAGATATGGATGAGTCAGGAGGTCGCTCAAATGAGTGGATTTACAAGTAATTTCTTCAGAAGACAGTGAATTATTTCCCCATCTGCTGGATAATCCGGGACCTGACTAAGTTGGTTTGCTGCAGTAGTGCAAGCTAATGGCTTGTAACATGCAACGTGGAAGCATTGCAGTTTAATATTTCTTTTTGGTTCTGCAAAAGTGCATGTATTGATCTCTCTCAGTTGTAAAATTTTGATCGATAGCCTCTGAATATGGCCCAAACATTAGGTTGATATGTTGCCCTTCCTTCAATGTATAGTGAAAATGAAAATTCTTGTTTGCCCCCAGTGTGTTTTTCTTGGCTGCCTACCTCTAAAACTAAAATTATGATAACGACGCCAACGAAAAGTAAAAAAAATATATATATTTTAGAGATATTGGTGGTTCAACATGGCATGGGAAAAGAATTCAATATCAAACGCACTCTGGATCCTCTGTAGCATTTTCTATAACATATTTTTGTAAAATTTCCTCTTATAGAATTTTTTTATTTAGAATTTATCTTTTATGATTTAGAGTTTATTTTATGGTTTAGAATTTTTCGATGAAAATTTTACAATGTGAATGTTACAAAAGGAATGTTATAGAGGATTTGAACAGGTCAGATGCAAGGGAATTAATTCAAAAAATAAGAGGACTTAGGCGAGGGCTTAAGTGAGGCATTCACGGAGTTGTTAGTAAGGATTTATTAATTTTAAGTTTGAATTTTTAATGATTATTGGCAAATCCTGAATGGTTATGATTTTTTTCCCCAGAGTTCGTTTCAGTTTCGACGAAGCCATAGAATTTACTCAGTTTCGATGTCAGCCAGCAGATAGAGAGGGAAAGAGCGAAAGAGAGAAGCTACTTTTTGGAATTTTCCAAATTCTGCTTATTTAATTGTAGAGGTGTTATTCAAAACATATATATGCATCACAACAGGTTATTAAGTATTAACTAACTAATTAGCTATTATGCCTTGAATTTGGCAACATCCTTGAAAAAGAGAAAAATATCCCACAGACATCTAACCTCGTTAAGTGAACTCAACAATCAAACCTTAGAATTGTTGATATAGAATTCTTACATACGAAAATAACACCATAGACGATTACATTCATTTGAAAAGAAAATTAAACTCACTCGTACGAAGTTAACAATCTAACTCACGTCCCCAATACAAAGAAAATAAACCTTCCACAACTTTAAGCTTTCTCTCAACTAAGTCATCTCCTTCCCTACCTCAATCTAAACTCATCTTCAAAGATATCTACAAAATAAGATATATAAGCCAATTGAGAAACGATTATCATTACATAAACATATAACAAAATAAGTCAAAATCACTTGTAAAAAAAAATTCAAAACTTTAGTTCCAAATCCATGTTTCAAAGCTTTTACTAGTTTTCAGATATTTCCAAGACCCAAAAAACTCAAAAATCTTTGAAGTAAAAACATAAAAACGTTTTGGAACAAAAGAAAAATAACTTTTCCCCCTCTTTTTAAAAAATAAATCAGCTACCAATTGCTCTCGAAAGTGGCAACCGGTGCCGGTTAAGCACGTAAAGCAAAACCAGCACTAGTTTCATATAGAAAACCAGTCAATAACATCCTCGAAACTGTGGAAAACCTTTCTTTTAAGCCACACTTGGTTTACTAAAGAAATTTCATAGAAACAGTGACTTACAAACTTTAGAAATAGATCACATCAAAACATCATACAAGATATTGCTCAAGTGATAGGAAAGGAATAGCAAGGAAAAACGATATCAGCAATATCTCCTAATTACTAATACCTGTTAGGAGAGGGCTAAATGAATAATTTACTATTTACTTCCCCTAATCTGGCCAAATGAAAGAGTAGGATGGGTCTAACCAAAGTCCTTCCCTCTCCCTCCCTATACACACGAGCACATCACTTAATTCTCTTTCAAGCATTTGGCCAAACACATGAAATATGTATTACACACATTGTAAGAGCAAAACCAACATAGTCGATGCTCATCCCAATTTTCATACTCAAGATGGGCAGATACTATACATAATCAACAAAATCCTAAAAACTCTAGTAATTGAGAAAGTTTGATCCAAAACACAAGAGGATTATATCCCTTACCTCTAAGTTGAAATGATTGCTTCTGACTCTTGTTAAAATCTCCTAATTACTCACCTAAGCATAAAAGATCCACCTTTAAAAGTAAAGTTCCAGTAGACTACTCAATATCCAAATCAACCTTAGGTTTGTGAATACTACACCAACACAACAATTACTACAACAAAGAGATGGTTCTAGAATGAGTAGATGACAAACATTTACCTGAAGTCGCAATCCTTGACTCCTATCAATCACTCCCTAGGTCTTTAGAGTCGTGTTGTTTGTTTTCCCCATCTTTGTGTCTTTCTAGAACAACTAAAAACTCAGTAGGACCATGTCTAATATGACCTTATTTTCCCTAATTTAAAGCATAATCCTTAATAAGTTAACTCAAATACTCTCATAACTCTTTAGTTTTTGAAATAAACCTCAGAACTCTAAATATGTTTTACAAAGGACTAACTTAAAGAATTGACAACCCTTAATCAAGGCCTAGTAGTATGCTATACTAATACTAAGTCTTTTTGGGTTGGGTAATTACCCTAGCTATATACTACTGGCAAAGAAATAAGAAATGAAGTGAAAATGAGCTGGCACGAAGCTGGGTAGGAACTATTTCCAAACCATATTGCTCACCCCTCTACTAGGACCATTTGATGATTTTGTTGATTGTTGGACATTGAACTCCCCTTTACAATCCTTATCAATGAGAATGTGATCCTACACATACCAAACATTAGTACAGAGAGGGAAACCAGTCCCCAAAAACTCTATGATGCTTAAGTCAGCAAGATGTTCTTTGAGGAATTGAAAAGATAAGGTATCAAAATAGGTAAACACACACATTATAAAAAACATATCGCAATGTATAAGTAATTTCTAAGAAGGAATGCATACCTTATCCTACAAACATTACATTAACTTTCCAAATCCTTGCTTGATTGGATTTCCTATTGGGCCTGTTCTAATGAATAAGCCTTTTGTTGTTGCTTAAGGAACTCAGGCAAGGCATGTGCCCAGCCCCATTATCTACCCCCGAATTGGTTATAGTTCTCACAACCCAAAGTGTTGCATTGCTTAACGTTGCACCCGATACTTACAAGGTAGTAAAAATGAGGCATGTCTTTTGAAGCATCATTTACAAGTATGCATTCTTTCTTCTTCCTCAACCACTGTACGATTGTCTTCTTCCTGTTTCCTAGTTTAAGAGTAAAGTCTTACAGTGCCATCTTTCCACAGACTTCAGTCTATAGCATCCTTTCATTCCCTGAAACCTTGGTAGTGACTTTATTTGTGCGGCATCTAGCTTCTCACTGTTCCTCGTGCTTCTAACTCTAAGAACAGTCCTAATTCCCCTATGTAGTTATTTCTATGACAGAAAATAGGGATTTGTTATACATTCTAGATGAAGCTTCTATTACGTTCCCAGCTCCATTATTATTAGAACCTAAAGTCCTACTCAAATATTTACCCTTAACCTAAAATTTGCTCATTTTGGTTCCCGCAATGATATTTCTCTAGTAACTCCTTTAGCTTCTCAGCTTCGACCTGTGACAACAGAACATATTTCTAAGGCCTACACTAAATACTATCGCATAAAAAATCTCTTATCGAACCAATAGACATTAATCGAGCTTGCACTCCTCTTCCCGACCATTTTTCTCCATACATGAGCCACTTGAAAGGAGGCTTAACCCTTCTTTTTTGGTAGACATTCTGAAATTTTACTCCTTGTCTCCAGCACAACTGGCTCCAAATACTGTCCAATTAGTAGTAAGGTATCTTGATTGTTAGGTTTTCTGACCAGTCTTGGCTTATTCCATTAAATATTACTCCATTAGGCTTGTGAATAAAGGATAAAGGTATTTTACTTTTAACCAAAGAAGAATTCCCTGAAAGTGATCCAAAAATCCCCTCTTCCTTGCATGATTGGAAAGATTTTTTTATTTTCGTCTATCCCATGATCCCTCAATTTCAAGTAGCATGGAACCATCAAGGAAAACTCCTAAATCCACTTGTTAATGATATTCATGTAGACATGGCATCTGTAGAAACTTTAGATCGCTATGCCTACGATATGAAAATTTGTGAATGATGGATGTGAGGAATTCAAAAAGCAAGTGGATTGTATTCTCTCGATCATTTTGATTTAGAGAGACAACGTTAGTTCTTTTACAAGCTTTGTACTTTTCTTCATATAGTTCTTTCACAAGCTTTATGTACTTTTCTTCATGTATCTCTTTCACAAGATTTGTACTATACTTTTCTTCATGCACTTAGTTTGAAAGTTTTAACAAAGTAACCCTAACATATATTTTACAGTTGCTGCAACTCTTCAAAAAATTATGCTGTCATTGAAAGTTGATGAAATTAATACTTCTCTAGAAAGTTTAGAAATTGCGAATCATGATGATGATCTGCTACTAACTTTCACCAAATTTCTTTACACTTTATTAGTTCATATTTATTTCCAAACATAAAAATGATGTCTAGTTGTTTGCTTCGTTGCACCTGTGATGCCTATTAGTGGGATTAACTTAGAAGAGGACAAAGATGAAATCCCTCTTTGTGCTCGCTGCACTTCAAAAAGTAAGACCTCCTCATTCGTGTCTCTGACGATGATTACTAGGAAGAAACCTCGCTTGATAGGTAGTCAATTCACACATAGCAGATGGCTTGAGATTGTTGCTATTTAAGAAGTATCCAATCGATCTTCTCCCACCTAGCAAGCAGTGGATTTCTCATATCACCTCTCAGTTTTTGCTCATCTTGCTCTTTGGATCATGATTGGAGGATGTGCTATTTGAATTAAGTTTGAGAAGCCATCGAACGCCTGATATTAGAGTGAGATTAGCAATTGATGTCTCGTTGCACAAAATCTGGAAGTGTTCAAAAATTTCCATGTAACATCCGTTCAGGCTACTGCTTTTGGTTGGAAAATTTGGCACCAGATCAAAAATGCAGAAGAATCGGGTGAAACACTTTACACCTGAATGAGTGATATGTTTCGAGGAAATGAAGAGTGAACTAGAGAAATGGATGAGGTTCGGACAACTAATAAAGCTCCCGAATGTAAAGAGAATGAACTTCTCGCATAGCTTGCCTCTACCACGGGAGAACTCGAATCAACTAAACAAATACTACTAGATGTCCAAGATGCTTGTAAGGAGGAGATTCAAAGTTTCAAGGATGCTATTGGGCAATTTTTGGAACTTGATGGTATGCTCAAGGCAATTGTTATTCGAAAGGTCTAGAGATCATTCTGTTAGGAATTTCTGATGTCTCACAAACTCCACATTAGTATGATATTGTCCGCTTTGGGCTAAGCCCTCACGGATTTGTTTTTGGGTATCTCCCAAAAGGCCTCATACTAATGGAGTTATCTTGAATCTTATATTTAGACAACTCTTCCATCAATTTTTCCATGTGGGACTTAGTTTGCATCCCAACAATCCTCCCCTCAAACTAATGACCACACAGGTCATGACCTCTCCTTCAGAGGTAATCTATTTGATCTGCCAACCATCTTGCACCGCCGCTACCAACCAGCGGGACACGCCGCCTGACCACCACATTATCAGGAAGACTTTCGACACAAGGCATCAACCGCAGATCTCCAACGAGGGGGGCTTCCCACGGTGCCACGTCACCTAGACGAACCATCGGCTCTGATACCACTTGTTAGGAATTTCTGAAGTCTCACAAACTCCACATTAGTATGATATTGTCCGCTTTGGGCTAAGCCCTCACGGATTTGTTTTTGGGTATCTCCCAAAAGGCCTCATACTAATGGAGTTATCTTGAATCTTATATTTAGGCAACTCTTCCATCAATTTTTCCATGTGGGACTTAGTTTGCATCCCAACACATTCGTGAAGAGTAAGGATATGGAAGCACTTTTTAATTGCCTATTAGGTCTCCAAGTGACTATAACCCAGATCTTGGATTTAGTGAAGGGATAATATCCCAATTTTGAACTCCCCAAAAATATACAGGTGCTTTATGCTCTAGGAGTTACAATGCCTAAATTTCCTTGGGCTTCCTCAACATCTGCTGTCGTTGTTAGGGACTCGGTGCCACGGGTGTCATTCCGGTATCTTCAACTGTAGAATTAGTTTCCTAGCCCATTGTAGCTTTTGTGTGACGGGGGACACTTAGAATTCATAGCATGTATCTCTCTTTATTTTTGTAATTCTAGACCTCATTTTGCTGAACATTTTTTTGCATAATTTTAGATCAAATTATATATTTTGAGTAGTCATACAATTTATTTGTGCTCATGAAGCTTTATCCTTTTATATTTTGAGCAAATTTTTCCCTCTTTTTTCCTTTATCGTCACCATCTTTCCATCATGCACCAAGTTTTTACCAATCTGTTTCTTGTGAGTGGTGATCATTTATTTAGGTATTTAAGAGTCTAATCAAGTCTCTTTGGCTATTTGATTATTCCCCTTTTCTACAATTTGCTTTTCCCAAATTTTTTGTACATTATCGTTGTTGCTTTCGCCCTCCCTTTTGAATTATGGCTGTTTCGATAGTGTTCTCTTATGGCTTTCGTCCTTAGTTTGTAGAATTTCTACAAATGAGAGAACCTTTTATCAAAATAATTTATCAAGGCACTAGACATGGTTGCAAAGCATTGATTATCAAACTAGATGAACTATGTCATGCTTACAAGGCTATAGGGAGGAAGATTGAGAGACACCTGTTGATGATCCAGGTTTACATTTCTCTATTGGATCAACCTCCGATCATTGAGTACGATATTAAGATAGTATTTTATTTTACTGTCAATTTTCTAGGTGAAATTAGGTGCTAGGATACAATTTTTCTTTCCCAATGCAATCTACATTTAAGAAGTTAGAAATGCATATATTGATTTCATGCTAGAAGAAGATGTAGATACATATTCAAGTGATGATTTAGATGAGGATATGCAATTCCATAAATGATGCAATTTCAAAGTTTTAAATCTTTAAATAAATGGAAAATTCTATATGAACATTGTATTGTATTCTTTTGATTGTCTTATTCCACTAAGGTTGAAGGTAAATGCTAAAACTTAAAAGAAAAGCAATATATAAATCAAACTTACAGGAATAATTTCTACAAAATTGGTCGTGTTCCATGGTTGGGCTAGATCTCATCCTTCCATATCCTTTAACTTGTAGCTTCCATTTCCTAATGCTTTAACATGTATGGTCCTTCTCATGTCGCATCTAGCTGTCTGTTGGGTCTATTCTTGTAGCTTCATTCTTTTGCAAAACTAAATCACCTTCTTAGATATCCCATGGAATTGCCTTAGAATTGTACTACTTAGCTATTAGGCATCTATATTGTTCCTCAACTCAGGCAGCTCGTGTCTTGTATCCTCTATTTTAACTAGGATTTCTACTAGTAACTAATCATTTCTTTCTTTGTTGAATACTTCCAAACGATTGAAGAGGTGCCCTAATTCCAATAGGATTACCGCCTCTATTCCATGCACAAATTGAACAGAGATTCTCCAATTGCTTTTCTAAGAGTTGTACGATATGCCCATAGCATATGAAGTCTCATTGCTTTTCTAAGAGTTGATCAATGACAAATATTGATGAGGACTAAAATGTTTGATTATTGTGTAATAGGTTCTGTAAACTGAGAAGTATGAAGTCTCATTGCTTTGAAGCAAAAGTTCAAGAACAACTTCAGTTAAGCAAGTATTTGAAGTTTGAAGAATGTTGTTCTAAAGATGATCAAAAAGCATTGAAGACTTGAAGTGTAGAGTACATTTAACTTTTAGGTAAATCTCTATGTAAACTCTACACTTGCATGTCTTGGTTATCATTGAATGCATAAGAGAGCATAAAAATAACCTTATGATCTTAAAAGGCTTTGAATGAATCTTTTTATAAGATATGTTAGTAAACTTCATATGTTCTTGTTTTTCAAGCTTATATATGGTTAAATAAGTTTTCTATACATATCAAATGTTTTTCAAACTCATTGAAGTTATATCTCAAATGATTTTACAAAGTTTGAAAATGCTTCCAAAAAATTCGGTCGTCCGAATTTTGTAGCAAAAGTTTGCTACTATTCTTCCAGAGAAATTCGGAAGAAGATTCGGACGCAACCAAAAAATTCGGTCGTCCGAATTTTTGGTCTTCAGCATGGTCACTGTTGTTCCAAAAAAATTCGGACGAAGATTCGGACGCAGCAAAAAATTCGGTCGTCCGAATTTTTGTTCTCAGCATGGTTACTATTCATCCAGAGAATTTCTGAAACTAGCCGTTTCTAGTCGTTTAATGAACGTTTTAACAGATTTTCAAATTCTATAAAAGCTATAAGCATGCAAATTTTTGTAACTCTTGAAATCTTGAAAACTCCAAGCATTCAAAAGCATTTAGCAAACATTTCTTAAGCTCTCTTATGTCTTGTGCATTCAATTGATCAATCCAAAGACATCAAAGTGTGAAGGTGCAAATTTGTGTAATATCTACCATCAAGTGGTAACTTCTATACACTCTTCTTTACTTATTCAATTGTGTTGATCTACTAGCTCTAGCAAGGTTATCTTGATAACATAAAACCCTTTAGATAAGGGTGATCCTTGAAGTTGTGATTCAAGGTTGTTTGAGATATAAAACCATAGGTTGGTGAGCCTTGTTTGTAAAAATTACTAGAAGAGGTTGTATGTGTAAAACCAAAGTGTGGTGAGCCTCTCTTGTAATTTTTAAACCTGAGCAATTAGTAGATTTGTTGAAATCCTTAAGTGTGAGTTTAAGGTAGTGGATGTAGATCTTGAGGATCGAACCACTATAAATTGTTTGAGTTCTTTGCTATTGCTTCCATTACTGTCTTGCTATCAATTATCTCTAATTAGCTCATATTACTTATTCTTGGTATAAACGCATAAAAGGTTTAAGTTTGCAAAAATTAACCAAATACCTAATTCACCCCCCTCTTAGGTATTTCAATTGGTATCAGAGCTAGAACTTCTGTGTGTGGTTTAACAACCTAGAAGACAAAGATCCTATGGCTAATATGTCAAACTTACCTTACCTAGAAGGATCTTCCACAAATAGACCACCTTTGTTTAATGGAACAAATTACACTTTCTGGAAATCTAGAGTTAAAATTTATATTTGTTCTATTAATTTTGATTTGTGGAACATAATTGAGAAAGGTCCTTATGTCCCAATGAAAATGAGTGCTGATGGAATAACCTCAGTACCCAAGTCCACTGATGAATTTGATGAGCATGATTCTAAGAAAATGACTTTAAATTATCAAGCCATGAATATATTAAGTTGTGCTTTAGATGTTACTGAATACAATAGAGTTAGTGGATGTGATTCTGCTCATGACATGTGGAGATTACTTCAAATTACACATGAAGGAACTAATCAAGTTAAAGAATCTAAACTTGCCATGCTAATTAGAGATTATGAATTGTTTACCATGAAACAAGGTGAAAATATTAGTGATATGTTTACAAGATTTACTAACATTTTCAATGGCTTAAAAGCTTATGGTAAAAGCTATACTATGGGAGAGCAAAACAGAAAGATTTTAGATGCTCTACCAAAATCTTGGCAGCCTAAAACACTTGCCATTGAGGAATCCAAGGATTTGAAGACTCTTCCACTTGAAGAGCTCATTGGATCTCTACTGACTCATGAAATGAAGATGAAACGGCTAAATGACAAGGAGGATGAAGAAAAGGGAAGAAAAGAAGTTGTACTCAAGTCTTCAAATCACTTGAGTGAACAAGAACAGTCTTCATGTGAAGAAGAAGGAGGAAACAGTGGAGAAGAAGAGATTGCGATGGCAGTAAGGAAGTTTAAAAGATTCTACAAAAAGGAGTTTATCAAGAAAGGAAGAAAACCAATCAAGAAGAGTGGACAATCCTCATCCTATAAACCTCAATGTTTTGAATGTAAAAGCACAGAGCATCTTGTTGCTGACTATCCTAAAGCTTTGGAAAAAGAAAGAGAAAGCAAAAACAAAAAGAAATCTGTCAAGAAAGGAAAAGGATTAGCTGGAACATGGGATCAACAAGAAAGTGGGGATGAAAGTGAAGGAAAGGCCAACATATGCTTTATGGCCATTGATGATGAGGTACAATCTTCACCCTCTATTTCAAATGTATATGATGATGATATTGATTCCACTGATCTTATTGTTGAGTTATATGAAGAATTAAAAAAGGCTTCAAAAAGAAATAAAGAAATGAAACTCAAAATAAATGATTTATCTAATGAAAATTCAAAATTATGTGTTGAAAATGGAAAACTTCTTGAAACCATTAGTTGCATTGCTATTGAAAAAGAAGTTTTGAATACAACTATACAAAACATATCTTTTGAAAACAAAAAGCTTTTCACTAGAATTATTTCTCTTGAATCAATGATAAAAGATCATGAGCATCTAAAAAGGAAAGTTAATGATCTAACTTTATGCATTGAGAGATTTACAAATGGAAGGGAAAATTTGAATAAATTACTTGGCTATCAAAGATCTTCATTTATAAAACATGGTCTTGGTTTTACTCATGATTATTCTGCTCCAAAACAGAAAAAATCTTTTGCTAAAGAATCTTATCATTCTAGATCACATATTTGCTGCACTTATTGTGGTAAACATGGACACAAGATGTCTAGATGTTTTATCAAAAGAAAAATAGAAAGTGGTGTTAAAACCATTTGGAAAGTCAAAGAAACTTTTACTAATCCCCTTGGACCCAAGAAAATATGGGTACCAAAAATCACCCTTTCAAATTTGGTATAGGTACAATTTGCCTCAAGATCAAGTGCCACAAAATGGTTCCTTGACAGTGGATGCTCAAGGCATATGACTGGAAATGCATCACTTGTTAGTGAACTTCAAACTACAAGTGAAGGTTTTGTCACATTTGGAGATAAGAAGAAAGGGAAAATACTTGGAATAGGTAACATTGGTAAAGGTTCTTTCCCTCTTATCAAGAAAGTATTACTTATTGAAGATTTAAAGTATAATTTACTGAGTATTAGTCAATTATGTGATAATGGATGCAAAGTAGAGTTTAAATGTGATACTTGTACTATTCTTGACAATGCAAGTAACAAATCTATCTTTGTTGCTAAAAGAGTTGGTAATGTATATGTGTTGTATCTTGATGAGCTTATTACAAATGATATTAAATGTCTTGCCATTCATGACAATGATGGATTTTTATGGCATAGAAGATTAGGACATGTAAGCATGGATTTATTAAACAAACTTTCTACACAAGAGCTGGTGAGAGGATTACCTAAATTGCATTTTGATAAAACTCGCCTCTGTGATGCTTGTCAATATGGAAAACAATCAAAAACATCTTTTAAACCAAAGAAAATGGTTTCTACCTCAAAACCTCTTGAACTAATTCATATGGATTTATTTGGACCTATGAGGACTACTAGTCTTGGTGGTAAAAGCTATGCTTATGTGATTGTTGATGATTTTTCAAGATTTACATGGGTAATCTTCTTAGCACAAAAAGATGAAATATTTTATGAATTTTCAAAACTCTTCAAAAAGGTTCAAACCTCTCTTGATTGCAAACTGGTTTCTATTAGAAGTGATAATGGAAGAGAATTTTGTAACCAAGACTTTACAAAATTTTGTGATGAATATGATATTACTCACAATTTTTCAGTTGCCAAAACACCTCAACAAAATGGTGTTGTTGAAAGGAAAAATAGAACCTTACAAGAAATGGCTAGATCAATGCTTTGTGAAAACTCATTACCAAAGTATTTTTGGGCTGAAGCTGTTAATACAGCTTGTTATATCATGAACAGAGTTTCACTAAGACCTTTTATAAGAAAAACACCTTTTGAACTCTTATTTGACAAAACTCTATCAATTGTCTATTTCAAAGTTTTTGGTTGTAAATGCTTCATTTTAAACACTAGCAACTATCTTGGTAAGTTTGATAGAAAATCAAATGAAGGAATTTTTCTTGGTTATTCATCAAATAAAAAGGCATATAGAGTCTATAATAAAAGAACATTGTGTGTTGAAGAAACTATTCATGTAACCTTTGATGAATCTAACATTTATCTTCAAAGAGGAAATGAAGATGACACAGGCACATCAATGGTTGAAAATCATACTCAACACCAAGCACCCACAATGGAAGATCATGCCAAAGAAGAAGAAATAATGGAGCAAGAACAAGATGGTCAATCAAGTAATAATCAAGAACTTCCAAAGGATATCACATATGCAAAAGGTCATCCTAAGGAGCAAATCATTGGTGATGTCTCCCAAGGGGTAAAAACAAGGCGGTACTTTATTGATAACTTCGCTCTTTTATCTCATATTGAACCAAAAAATATTGATGATGCATTGTGTGATAATTTCTGGATTATTGCTATGGAAGAAGAGCTAAATCAATTTGAAAGAAATAAAGTTTGGTCTCTTGTTCCTAGACCTCATGATCATTCTGTTATTGGTGCAAAATGAGTTTTTAGAAATAAGTTAAATGAACTAGGAGAAGTAGTTAGAAATAAAGCTAGACTTGTTGCTCAAGGTTTCAACGAAGAAGAAGGCATTGACTATGATGAGACCTTTGCTCCAGTAGCCAGATTAGAATCTATAAGAATACTTTTGGCATTTGCTTGCTTTAAAGGCTTTAAACTTTTTCAAATGGATGTTAAAAGTGCTTTCCTAAATGGTTTTATTGAAGAAGAGGTTTATATAGAACAACCTCCTGGTTTTATCCATGAAAAATTTCCAAATTATGTATATAAGCTAACCAAAGCTCTAAGATCTTGGTATGAAAGATTAAGTGGTTTTCTTCTCTCAAAAGGTTTTACTAAAGGAAAAGTAGACACAACTCTTTTTATTAAAACATCTTCTAAAAATGTTATTTTGCTTGTACAAATCTATGTTGATGATATCATTTTTGGTTCTACTAATATTTCTCTTTGTGAAGAGTTTGCTAAAACTATGCAAAATGAATTTGAGATGAGCATGATGGGAGAACTAAGTTTCTTCCTTGGACTACAAATTAAGCAAACCAAGGATGGAGTCTTCATCAATCAAGAAAAATATACTAAGGAGCTATTGAAAAGGTTTGGAATGGATCAAGCAAAAGGAATAAGTACTCCTATGAGTTCATCAACTAAACTTGATAAAGATGAGAAAGGTAAAAGTATTGATGAGAAATTATATAGAGGAATGATAGGAAGTTTACTCTATCTCACTGCTAGTAGACCAGATATTATGTTTGCTTGTGTGCCAGATTCCAATCATATCCTAAAGAATCTCATCTAATTTATGTCAAACGAATATTTCGTTATTTGATTGATACACATGACTATGGTCTTTGGTTTTCTAAAACTTCATCTTTTGAACTTATTGGATATTCTGATGCTGACTATGCTGGATGCAAAGTTGAGCGTAAATGTACAAGTAGTCATTGTCAATTTCTTGGTAGTTGTCTAGTGTCTTGGTTTAGTAAAAAGCAGGCTTGTGTATCTTTATCCACAGCAGAAGCTGAATACATAGCTGCAGGAAGTTGTTGTGCACAATTATTATGGATGCAGCATACTTTACTTGATTATAGTCTTAAATTTAAGTGTGTGCCTATACTATGTGATAATACTAGTGCTATCAATTTGAGCATTAATCCCATTCAACACTCTAGGACCAAGCATATAGAGATAAAACATCATTTCATTCATGATCATGTGATTAAGAAAGATATATGCTTAGAACATGTAAATACAAATGGTCAAATTGCTGACATATTTACAAAGCCTTTGGTTGAGGAAAGGTTTAATCACCTAAGAAGACTCTTAGGAATTTCAAAATTCAATGACTAATGTGTGTATTAATGTTGTGATGAAAACAGAGATTTATTGATCAAAAATTCGGACGCAGGATAGAAAATTCGGTCGACCGAATTTTCTGAACCAAAGAGACAGAAACTTTTGACCGAAAATTCGGACGCAGACCTAAAATTCGGTCATCCGAATTTTGCGGATGCATCCCTTTAAATAAAAATCGAACGGTTTCTTCCAAACATTACAACTTCCGAATTTTACATCCTTTCAAAACCTCTCATACCCATTCACGTCCGAATCAAAATCTCTTCAAATCCACACACTCTCATCCCGATTTTTCTTCATTTTTAAACTTCTAAGCCCTAATTTCATACAGAAAACAAATCCTTCTCAAGAGAAAACATCATGGTAAGAACAAAGAAGCCCAATGTTGAGAAAGGAAAAGGAAAGGCTAAGGAAGGAGATGGAGACCCAATCCTCAATCAACCAAGAAGGATTCGCATCCCTCAAACACAATCTGGAGTTGACAGGTTTATCTCTATCAAATCTACTCATGAATTTGATGAATGGAATAAGAATAGTAGAAAGATTATTCCTGGATATAAGGTGGATGCTGATAAACTATCTAGTATGGATATGGTTCTGTCCTGTTTCAATGATGTTGGATGGAGTAGTTTGTTGTTTATTAATGAAGATTTTTATCCTACTTTGGTATATGAATTCTAAGCAAACCTAAAGAAAGAAAGAACTGAGATTGTTGGGGATGATAGGATACAATGGTATTCAACTAGAGTATCCCAAGTTGATATTGAATTAAGTGAAGCCCTGATTAACAGAATTTGTGGGGTAAGTGACAGTGGGGCTAAATATTATGCACCCTCAATGCATTGCTATGATCGTCAACTCTTTACATATGATAGATTTGAACAAGCATTTACAAATGGAAGAGAGTTTAGATCTATAAAAGAGAGGAAAATCAAGAATTTGGATGCTAGAGGTAGAGTATTGCATCATATGGTAACTACTATGATTGTTCCTAACTTTGGACATAAATCATCAGTAGGTAATATGCATATGGTATTAATGTTGGCCTTGCATGAACAGAGGAAATTGAACTTTGGATATATAGCCTTAAGACACATGATTACTGCTAGAAAAACAGTAACCAAGGCATTCCCTTTTGGAAGGCTGTTAACAAAGATCTTTAAGCATTTTAAGATTAAACTTCCAGGAAGAGGACAAGCCTTTAAAAGTGGAGAAATATACACTGATGAATCCCTTAAGAGAATGCAGCTTATCCTTGATGATGATGGAGTATGGAAAACAAAAAGAGGATCCTCTCCAAAAAGATTAGGAAGAAAAGAAAGGACAGAAAGTGTAGAAGAGGAAAAGGAGGAGGATGAAGATGAGGAAGATGAGGAAGAGACCCTTGCAAGAGAAATGAAGACAAAAAGAAAGCATGACACTTCAAGTGAGAGGGAGCAACCACCAACAAAAAGAAGAGTAGTTGAAGAAGAAACTGAAGTTGAGTCAAGTGGTGAAGGAATAACTAGAGGTGACACCATAATAGCCAAAGCATTCCAAGAAGCCTTGAACAATCAAGTCAAGGAAATGGAGAAGATGTATAAGTTCTTTGAATCATTTGCTCCAATGGTTCTAGGAAAATTAGATGGACTAGAGAGTAGAGTGAAACACATTGAGGAAATCCTAATGAGAAATACTCAAAGTGGTGAAGGACCCTCTAGGCCTCAAGATAGAAATGAGGAAGATGATAATAAAGAGGAAGATAAGAAGGACAAAGATGATGACAGTGATGATGGGGATGATCAAGGAGAAAATGATGAGACAGTGGCAGAACAAGAAGAAGAAGAAGAACATGTACATGAAGAACTACAAGAGGCAGGAAGCCAAGTAGCTCAAGCTGAAATTGTCTCACCATCACACATTTCATTTAGCCAAGGAAGAGTGAAGCACTTGGCCATCAAGAAAGGGATTAGCAGAGCCTCTTCATCAACATCACAAGACTAAGCATCTCTTCCATACTATTTACTGCTTTAAGTTATTTAAATTTTTAGTTATGCATCTAATGTTATAATCTTCTTCAGTATTTTTCTTGTATCTTATGTAATAGTGAAGCTCAATGATGAAATCTCAGTGATGAGAGCTTCCTTTATGTGTTAAATTGTTAATCTCATTTTCATTGACCCCATCTTTGACTGATGACAAAAGGGGGAGAAGAAATGAGGATGACAAAATGTGTGAAAAACTGTTGTATGGGATGAGATAATGAATTTTCTGTATGCATGTTTTCTGAGTCTTATGTCTCAATCCTATAGATGTTTTCTATGTGTTTTCTGTAAATGAATAACTTGCTCTTGAATTGTTACTCTATGAAAACTCTATGAAAACATTTGAATGCATGAGCTATAACTTGTTGCCAAAAAGTATTCTATTGTTTGTTCAAATTGATCTAAATCTATTTTAATCTCTTCTATTATGTTTGAACAACCTTAGGCATTCATTATATTGAATTTATTACAGTTTGGACTTAAGATTTAAAAATTCGGATGCAAGATCAAAAAATTCGGATGCATGTTCTGAAATTCGGATGCATGCATATTTTGTTGCCAAAATGTGCTCTATTGTTGTTCAAATTGATTCAAACTTGTTTTAATCTCTTCCTCTATGTTTGAACAACCTTAGGAAAGCTTATTTTCAAAAATTGAAGCTATCACTTCACTGATTTTACAATTTGGACTTGATATGTCAAAATTCGGATGCATAGCATCTCAAGTCCAAACTTGTTGAAAAATGAGCACAATCTAAGGGGGAGCAATATTAAACTTTTCTGACCTTTAATACCTCTCTTAGAAGTTTTCTAAATGCTTAAATGCTATATCTTCTATCATAGTTGTTGGAAGGAAGGAGGTTAATGGAGGTTGGTTGGGTCATAGGCTCATATTGAGCCATTTGAATGTCAATGTGCTAAATTGATTATTTTCTATCATTGACATTAATACTTCTTTGTACTACATTGTTTAAATCCATCACATTTTGCATCAAAGTTTGTCATCATCAAAAAGGGGGAGATTGTTAGCCCTAAGGGCAAATCATGTAGTTTTGATTAATGACAAATATTGATGAGGACTAAAATGTTTGATTATTGTGTGATAGGTTTTGTAAACTGAGAAGTATGAAGTCTCATTGCTTTGAAGCAAAAGTTCAAGAACAACTTCAGTTAAGCAAGTATTTGAAGTTTGAAGAATGTTGTTCTAAAGATGATCAAAAAGCATTGAAGACTTGAAGTGTAGAGTACATTTAACTTTTAGGTAAATCTCTATGTAAACTCTACACTTGCATGTCTTGGTTATCATTGAATGCATAAGAGAGCATAAAAATAACCTTATGATCTTAAAAGGCTTTGAATGAATCTTTTTATAAGATATGTTAGTAAACTTCATATGTTCTTGTTTTTCAAGCTTATATATGGTTAAATAAGTTTTCTATACATATCAAATGTTTTTCAAACTCATTGAAGTTATATCTCAAATGATTTTACAAAGTTTGAAAATGCTTCCAAAAAATTCGGTCGTCCGAATTTTGTAGCAAAAGTTTGCTACTATTCTTCCAGAGAAATTCGGAAGAAGATTCGGACGCAGCCAAAAAATTCGGTCGTCCGAATTTTTGGTCTTCAGCATGGTCACTGTTGTTCCAAAAAAATTCGGACGAAGATTCGGACGCAGCAAAAAATTCGGTCGTCCGAATTTTTGTTCTCAGCATGGTTACTATTCATTCAGAGAAATTCGGACGAAGATTCGGACGCAGCCAGGAAATTCGGTCGTCCGAATTTTCTGAAACTAGCCGTTTCTAGCCGTTTTATGAACGTTTTAACAGATTTTCAAATTCTATAAAAGCTATAAACATGCAAATTTTTGTAACTCTTGAAATCTTGAAAACTCCAAGCATTCAAAAGCATTTAGCAAACATTTCTTAAGCTCTCTTATGTCTTGTGCATTCAATTGATCAATCCAAAGACATCAAAGTGTGAGGGTGCAAATTTGTGTAATATCTACCATCAAGTGGTAACTTCTACACACTCTTCTTTACTTATTCAATTGTGTTGATCTACTAGCTCTAGCAAGGTTATCTTGATAACATAAAACCCTTTAGATTAGGGTGATCCTTGAAGTTGTGATTCAAGGTTGTTTGAGATAGAAAACCATAGGTTGGTGAGCCTTGTTTGTAAAAATTACTAGAAGAGGTTGTATGTGTAAAACCAAAGTGTGGTGAGCCTCTCTTGTAATTTGTAAACCTGAGCAATTAGTAGATTTGTTGAAATCCTTAAGTGTGAGCTTAAGGTAGTGGATGTAGATCTTGAGGATCGAACCACTATAAATTGTTTGAGTTCTTTGCTATTGCTTCCATTACTGTCTTGCTATCAATTATCTCTAATTAGCTCATATAACTTGTTCTTGGTATAAACGCATAAAAGGTTTAAGTTTGCAAAAATTAGCCAAATACCTAATTCACCCCCCTCTTAGGTATTTCACTGTCCCTAAGAGCATATCTTGTAATTTTGACTAATAACGAACATTAATGTTGGATAACTTGGATAATGATTGTGCGATAGGTTTTTTGGTTGTAGAAACTAAGTGACTTTATTGCCTTGCAAATAAATTGCTAAGGACATCTTAAATTAGCTCAAATGGTTGAAGTATGAAAAGTATGTTCAAATGGTTAAAGGCTTTGAAGACACTATAGTGTGGGGATTCATACAATGAAAAGCTTTACACTCCATTATCTTGAGAATATCAAAAAGCTCTCATTTATCTTAGTGCTACATGTAATCATTCAAGATTCCAAAAAAGCAAAAGTAAAGTGGTGCTAGTCTTTGTAATCATCTACCAAACTTGTTGGTAATATCTTTCTTTTTCTCATCTTATTATTGTTTATTCAAGGTTGTCTTGACGACATAAAACCATTTTGGAGAGGATGAACCTTGATTCTTTTTCTGTAATAGAGGCTGTGGTATACAACCCTTGTAGGGTGAACCTCTTGTTACTTGTGTGTGAAGTTATTTTAGTTGAACTAGTTGAAATCCTTGATAGGGGACTCAAGGTATTGGATGTAGATTTTGAAAAAATCAAACCACTATAAACTATTGTGTTCTTTATTCTTCTCATTGATTGTCTCTTTTATTGATTCCACTTGTTTTGTCATAAGGGGTAGTTGACATTTATTGTTCATATAGTTAATTAATATCTTCTCTTCAACTACTTTCCATCAAGGTTTTTAAATACTTGGAGGTTTAGTATTCTTGAAAGAGTTTTCAAAAAGAAAAGATTTTCAAAAATTAGCTAGAGACCTAATTCACCCTCTTAGATCTTTCAATTTGTATTAGTACAAGGGCTTCCTTTTGTGGTTTAACAATGTAGAAGTTAAGATCTTATGGCTAATATTTCAAACCTCCTATATTTGAAAGGATCTTCCACAAATTGACTTTCTTTGTTTGATGAAACAAACAACACTTTTTGAAAAACTAGAATTAAGATTTATATTTGTTCTATTTACTTTGCCGTGTGGAATATCATTGAAAAAGGTTCCTAAATCCCAATGAAGTTGAGAGTTGATAGAATTACATGGGAACCAAATACAAGTGAAGAATTTGATTAAAACGATTCAAAAACCATGACCTTGAACTATCAAGCAATAAACATCATTAGTTAAGCTTTGGACGTCAACAAATACAGCCAGGTGAGTAGATACGACACTGCCCATGTTATGTGGAAGCTTCTCCAAGTATCACATGAAGGGACAAATCAAGTAAAAGAATCAAAGTTTGCTATGCTCATTAGAGATTATGAACTCTTTACATTGAAGCAAGGGGAAAACAATAGTGATATGTTCACAAGATCACCAATATCTCAAATGGGTTAAAGTCTTATGGGATGAACTATTCCCTTAGTGAACAAAATAGGAAAATATTGGATGGTCTTCCAAAGTTATGGCAACCAAAGATAGTCGCCACTGAAGAATCAAAGGACTTGAAGACTCATGCTCTTGAAAAGCTATAGGATCACTCCTCACACATAAAATGAATATCAAGAGATGAAATGATCTAGAAGATGAAGAAAAAGGGAAGAAAAGTACTTGTGCTCAAAACCAATGATAATCCTAGTGAACAAGAAGAATTATCAAGTGATGAAGAAGAAGATGGCGAAGATGATGAAATGGAAATGGTGGTCAAGAAGTTCAAGATATTCTACAAAAAGATATTTCTCAGGAAAGTCAAGAGACCTTTCAAGAAAGGTGGTCAATCCTCATCCCTGTTTAGAACACAATGTTATTAATGCAAAAGCATCGAGCATCTTGTAGCAAATTGCCCAAAGGCCTTGGAAAAGGAAAGGGAAGCTAAGAAAAAGAAGTAGAAATCATTCAAGAAAGGGTAAGGACTTGTTGGCACTTGGGATCAACATATCAATGAAGAAAGTGAAGAAGAGGATGATAAGAGAGCCATTGTGTGCTTGATGGTAATGAAAGATGAGGTACAACCTATTCCTTCTAATCTACTTCTTTTGATGATGATATTGATGACCCTAGTGAGATACTTGTTAATATGTATGGTGAGTTAAAAAAGTTTTCAAAGAAAAACAATGAAATAAGATAAAAAATTGATGAATTATTAAATGAAAATTCAAAATTATTTTTGGAAAACAAAAGGCTTCTTGATTCTATTGAATTTTTGAACATTAAAAGAGAATTTTTAAATGTTTCTCAAACGAAGGAGCTATCCTTGAAAGACAGACAAAAGCAGAGGCAGGCTTAGTAACATGTCCCTTGATAATAAAACTTTTTGTGCAAAGTTTTCCTCTCTTGAGAAACTGATTGTTGATCATGAAATTTTGAAAAAGAAGATTGATGATCTTACTTTGTGTGTGTTGAAAAGTTGACAAATGTAAGGGACAATCTTGACAAACGTTTTTTATCTCAAAGGACATCTTTTGTTAAAAATGGCCTTGGTTACAATTATGTGAACAATGTTCCTAAATACAATTTTTTTTTTTGTTAAAGACATTTCTAATTGAATGCCTCATACATGTTGCACTTATTGTGAAAAACATGATTATAAATATACTACATGCCATACTAAGAGAAAAGTAGAGAATGGTGTAAGAAAATGTGGCTACCAAAAGTTACTTCCTGTTATTTGGTGTAGGCACATTTTCTTCCAAGATCAAGTGCCAAAGTGCCACAAAGTGGTTTATTGATAGTGGATGCTCAAGACACATGACAGGGAATGCCTCAATTATTAGTGAGCTTTAAGTTACAAAAGGAGTTTTTGTTACATTTGATGAGAAGAAGAAAGCAAAAATCTTTGGTGTAGGTAATATTGGTAAAAGTTCTACACCTCTCAATAAACAACTTTTTCTTATTGATGACTTGAAATATAATTTGTTTAGCATTAGCCAATTGTTTAACAATGGATGCAAAGTTGAATTTAAATGTGATACTTGTACTATTCTTGATAGTGTTAGTGGCTAAATTATTTTTTTTGCAAATAGGGTTGGAAATATATATGCGCTCTATCTTGATGAGCTTGTTGGTAGTGATGTTAAATGTCTTGTCGTTTAAGATAATGATGGTTATTTATGGCATAGAAGACTAGGTCAGAGTATGAATTTGTTAAATAAGCTTTCTTCTCAGGAATTAGTTAGAGGTTTGCCAAAAATGCATTTTGAGAAAAATAGTCTTTGTGGTGCTTCTCAATATAGAAAACAAATCAAAACCTCTATCAAAATGTTGTTGTTGAAGGGAAAAAAATCAAAATTTGCAAGAAATGACTCGATCTATGCCTTGTGAAAACTCTTTACCAAAATATTTTTGAGTCAAAGCTGTAAACACCACATATTATGTAATGAATAGAGTTCTTTTATGACCAATTTTAAGAAAAACACTTTTTGAACTTCTCTTTGGTAGAACTCACTCAATAGCATTCTTTAAAGTGTTTGGATGTAAATTCTTTATCTTGAATACTCCTAATAACTTGGGAAAATTTGATAAAAAATTAGATGAAGGAATTTTTCTTGGCTACTTATCTAAGAAAAAAGACTACAGAGTTTAAAATAAAAGAACGTTATGTGTTGAAGAAACCATTCATCTAAGCTTTGATAAATCTAAAATTTATCTTGAACGAAGAGATGAAGATGATTTAGGTACTCCAATGAATGATGATCAAAATCATCTTCAAGCACCAACTTTGGAAGATGATGCTAATCAAGAGGAAATGATTGAACAAGGACAAGAAAGTCAACCTAGTGGTGATCAAGAGCTTTCAAAGGACTTAAGATATACAAGAGGCTACCCTAAAGAGCAAATCATTGGTGATGTCTCATAAGGAATTAAAACAATCCAGTACGTCAATGATAATTATGATCTTTTATTTTATATTGAGCCTAAAAATATTGATGATGCCTTATGCGATGATTTTTGGATTGTTGCTATTGTACAAAATTGATTTTTAGAAACAAATTAAATGAATCTGGAGAAGTTGTTAGAAATAAAGATAGACTTGTTGTCCAATGATTTAAACAAGAAGAGGGCATTGATTATGAAGAAACTTTTATTCTGGTAGCTAGATTTGAATCTATAAGAATGCTTTTGACATTTTCTTGCTTTAAAGGTTTTAAATTATTTCAAATGGATGTCAAAAGTGTCTTTCTAAATTGGTTTATTGATGAAGAAGTATATGTAGAACAACCTCTTGGTTTTACTCATAAAAATTTTCAAATCATGTTATTAAACTCTCTAAAGCTTTATATGGTTTGAAAGAAGCTCCTATAACTTGGTATGAAAGACTTAGCGAATTTCTACTTTCTAAAGGATTTTCAAAAGGGAAGGTTGACACAATGATCTTTTACTTGTACAAATCTATGTAGATGGTATTATTTTTTGTGCTACTAATATATCTCTTTGTGGTGAGTTTGCTAAGTCGATGCAAAGTGAATTTTAAATGAGCATGATGGGAGAACTCACTTCTTAGCCATCCAATTAAGTAAATCAAGGATGGCACATTCATAAATCAAGAAAAATACACCAAAGTGCTATTAAAGAGATTTGTAATGAATAAAGCTAAAGGAATTTACACTCCTATGAGCTTATCAACCAAGCTTGACAAAGATGAAAAATGAAAAACAGATAAAATTTGGACTTGAATTAAGCATGCTATGAAATTTTGTTGTCCAAGTTGAATATCCAAAATCCCAAACAGAAAAATTCAAATGCAAGTTCGGACACATGACCCAAATTTGCTGAAATCGAGACAGATTTGAGAAGTCCAGATGTAGGTTCAAAAGTATGGCTAAAGATTTGAGTGCCTAAATCAGGTGGTTTCAACTTATTATAAGAAGGTCAAATGGTGGTTTCACACATTTTATTAAACTTCTCTCTCGACTGGCTCTTCCTCTCCTACAAAACCCATCAAACCTTCACTTGTCCAAATTCAAATCTCACCCCCTTTCATCAATTTCTCTTGAAATCTTCCTTATTTTTGTGTGCTACACCCTTGATTTCATCTCAAACCCACTTTGCTTAACATAAACACATCATGGCAAGACCAAAGAGCGCTAGCATTGGCAAAGGAAAGGAAGTGGATAATGAGTTGATCATCAACGAACCAAGGAGGATTCGAGTGCCTCAAGCATCCACCAAGCTTGACAGATTCATCTGAACTAAAGTTGGGGTTGAGTTTGAAGATTGGAGCAAGAGGAGCCGAAAGATCATCCCTGGGCACAAGGTTGATTTGTAGAAATTCTCTGGTATGGATAATGCTTGAATGGAGTAGTTTATTGGTTGTGGATGATGATTACTTTCCTTCTCTAGCATATGAATTTTATGCAAATCTAAAGGAGGAAAGGGTTGAGAGTATTGGTGGTGAAATTGTGCAATGGTATATCTCAAATAGAGTTTTGAGTTTGATGATGGTTAATGAACCAAATTTCTAGGGTACATGATGAAGGGATTAGATACTTTTCATCGAGGTAACATTGCTATACTCACGAGCTTTTTACATATGAAATGTTTGAAGATGCCTTAACGGAGTTAGATTTAGAAAAGTAAAAGATAGAGAAATTATAGCTCTCGATGCTAGAGGACTTTTTCTACACCATATGCTTACCGCATTGATAATTTCTAACTTTGATCACAAATTGTTCTTTGGGAATATGCATATTATTGTTATGCTTGCACTCCATGAACATAGAAAAATGAATTTTGGATATATTACGAACATATGATGAGTGCTAGGAAAAAGGATAACAAGGCATTTCCATATAGGAGGCTACTCACAAAGCCCTTCAAGCATTTTCAAGTTCAACTTCCCAGGAGAGGTTTGAGCATCAAAAGCAGAAACATCTACACTAATGACTCTCTCAAGAGAATGCAAATTTTCCCAGCTAAAGATGGAGTTTGGAGAACCAAGAGGGAGACTCCATCAAGGAGAGAAATGTAAGACAAAAGTGAAGAATTTGGAGTTGAAGAAGAAAAAGAAGAAGAAGAGGATGATGAATAAATTCAAGGAAGAGAAAGGAAAACAAAGAGAAGAAATTAGTCACCTACGAGTGGGAGCAACCTACCTCCCAAAGGAGACTATTTGAAGAAAGGTAAATTCCTCAATTTGTTGCTGAGGAGATCACTCATGAAGACCCTATTGTTGCCACAGTCTTCCAAGAGGTGTCTCTCAACAACTATGCCAATGAGATGGACAAAATGTACAAGTTCTTCGAAACCTTTGCTCCTATGGTACTAGGTAAGCTTGATGAATTGGAAGAGAGAGTGAAGAACATTGAGCAACTCGTGAAGAGGAATCCTCAAAATGGTGAAGGGACTTCCAAAACTCAAGAAAATGACGATGATGAGAAGAAAGAGAAAGATGAAGATGAGAAGGAAAAGTATGATGATGGTGATGAAGGCACAAGAGGAGACAGTGATGGCAAATGAGGAAATAGTGATGATGAAGATGATGATAATGACTGGAAAGATTTTGAGTTAGTGGCTAGAGGTAGTGGAGGAGTTGTAGAAGGAGAAAGGTGATAAAGGAATTTTAGAAGAAGAAGATAAAAGTGATAAGCAAAAACAAATGACTAGAGGAGAAAAAGGCACCCACAAGGAAGTTAGTGAAGGAGGGAGCTTGATTGATAAAGTTGTGATTGCTACTCCATCTACAACTCATTCAGAAGATGAAGACAAAAGCAAGTAGCGAGGAAGAAGGGTAAAAGAAGATCATTATGATTGGCTGCAGCCCCAAAGCACAACTACATTAGCAAGGAACGTGCAAGCGAGGTTTCACTCCACATTGAGCTCAAGGGCAACATGGCAGTCTCTATCAACCAATATGGAGTGAAGACTATGAAGAAAATTGAAGACTAAGCATCTCTCACCCTCTATCGTACTTGTTTAGTATATGAACTTATGAACTTATGCTTAATTTCATTGCTTATGTTTTTTTTTTATTCTATGTTTCATTTTATTACTTGCAAACTATCCATATGTATTTCATGTTTCTATAGAATGAAATGAACTTTCTTTAGTTAAAGCTCAATAATGATATCAATTGTGCTGAGTGTTTCTCTCTCTTTTATGCTTTCAACTCAATTGATTGCAAAATGTGGTTAATGTTGTTTGTAATAGCAATAGTTGATCAATGAGTTTGAGATTGCAATTTGAATTTTGTACTTGTCAATGCAGATATGAAATGATGACCTGTATTTGTTCTTCATGTGAGTGTAAATATGGTTGAAATTGTATCATGGATGTTTTTCCACTTGTGAGGCTTATTTGAACTTGAATGGTTGAGCTTTTCAAATTTAGACAGACATAGTCCAATTCGGCTTAAGTCCAATATTTTCACCAAAATTTGCTCATTTGTTATCCAAAGTGTGCAAAATTTTTCTAAATCATTTCAAAATTATTTGGACAACTTTGAAAAAGCATATTTATTAAAAATAGAGTCATTACCTTACGGATTTTTCAATTAAGACTTGGATTTGGACACATAATTTCTTCAAGTCCAAAATTGTTCAAAAGTGAGCTTAATCTAAGGGGGAGCTTTATAAGCCCTTCTCTATCTCTAAAACCTCTCTTGAAAGTATTCTTGATGCTTAAATGCTCTATCTTCTATCATTTTGGAAGAAAGAAGGTATACGAAGATTGGTTGGGTCAAAGGCTCCTCGTGAGCCATTCTACTATCATTATGCTTTATAGTTTATCTATCTTGAATGACATCATTGCTTCTTTGTGCTACATTCTTTGAATCCATCACATTTTGCATCAACATTTGTCATCATAAAAAAGGGAGGGGTTTTTGGCCCTAAGGGTAAATCTTGTAATTTTAACTAATGACAAACATTGATGTTTGCTAACTTGGATAATGATTGTGTGATAGGGTTTTTGGATGATGATACTAAGCATATCTCAAATGAGCTAAAATGGTTGAAGGATAAAGAGTATCTTGGAAATTCAGATGCAGTAATTACACTGTTACTAGTTGATATTAGTCGTTATTTGAACTTTGTTCTTGAATCTTAAACCATATAAAAGGCTTAAATTTTATATTTTTGATAACTTTTCCATTCATTGAAAAGATTTTCACTCCATTATCTTGAGAACATCAAAAACCTTCTCATTTTTCTTGGTGCAACATGTGATCGTTCAAGATTCTAAAAAGCAAAAGTGAAGTGATGCTAGCATTTGTAATCATCTACCAATTTTTTTGGTAATATCTTTCTTTATCTCATCTTATCATTGTTTATTCAAGCTTGTCTTGAGGACATAAAACCATTTGGGAAAGGGGAAACTTGATTCTTGTATTATAATAGAGATTGTGGTGTAAAATCCTTCTAGGTTGAACCTCTTGAGTACTTGTGTATGAAGTTATTGTAGTGGAATTGGTTGAAATCCTTTAGTGGGAACTCAAGGTAGTGGATGTAGATCTTGAAGAGATTAAACCACTATAAATCATTGTGTTCTTTATTCTTCCCTCATTGATTGTCTCTTTTATTGATTCCATTTGTTTTGTCTTAAGGGGGTGGTTGACATTTATTGTTCATGCATTTAATTGATATCTTCTCTTCAACTACTTTCCATCAAGATTTTTAAATAATTGGAGGTTGAGAATTCTTGAAA
This sequence comes from Rauvolfia tetraphylla, assembly GCA_030512225.1. Lineage (NCBI taxonomy): Eukaryota > Viridiplantae > Streptophyta > Magnoliopsida > Gentianales > Apocynaceae > Rauvolfia > Rauvolfia tetraphylla. The sequence continues at coordinate 754,089 of JAJQKT010000008.1, forward strand.
GAGTTTTGAAAAAGAAAATATTTTAAAAAATTAGCCAAAGACCTAATTCAACCCCCTAAGGGTCTTTCAAGCTTCATTATTACTTCAAAATTATACTTTAGGGGGTAAGCAAACTAAATTCCTTCGAGATTCTCTAACATTATACCTTCCTTGCTGGTACGTGGAGCTGTAGATCCATCAAATGTGATAGTCAACATTTATCCCAATCAGGTTCAACATATTTTTCAAATTCATTTGCCTTATATTTTTGTGTCGTACATTCTATCATGAAATTAACCAACGCTTGTCCTTGGATGTCTCTTCTCGGAGTATACACTTTTCACTTAACTCTAAAGTCCACTAAAGCATTCTTCCTGACATGTGGGCTTGTGCATTTCTTGCCAAATAGGAGTGCTAGTCAAGACATGAATCAAATGACTTTTGAAATACGACCATACTTTTTGAGCCGACATAACTTCTTCCAAGATATACTTTCAAGCAATGAGTATTGAAAGACTTAAGAGAGGGTGAATTAGGTCTTTGGCTATTTTTTGAAAACTATTTTCTTTTATAAATTTAGTTGGAGAATAATTAAATCAATAACAAAGTAATAAATAGTCTAAAATCAATAACAAAGTAATAAATAGTCTAAGTGCAATGAACACAAGCAATTTATAGTGGTTCGATCTCTTCAAGATCTACCTCCACTACCTTGAGTCTACACTCAAGGATTTCAATCAATCTACTATAATCTCAAGTTCAACAATTACATAAGAGGCTCACCACATAATAGTTTTACTTACACTTACAACCTCTTTTGCAATTCTACAAATAAGGCTCACCCTTCCACAAGGATTTTATATCTAAAGACAACCTAAAGACCAATCTAATCCAAGGCTCACCCACACACGGGTTTTACACTACAACCTTGATTAATCTAGTCTATGGCTCACCCTTATGAAAAGGATTTTACGTCAGAAGATAACCTTGTATTGAGCAAGTAGAAAACAGAATAAAATGAAGAATGGATGAGATGTTACCACTTCTTGGTAGACGATTACACAATAGAGCACCACTTCACTTTGTTGTCTTTGGAATCTTGAATGATCAATTGAAAGTACAAGACAAAAGAGAGCTTTGATGTTTGCAAATGATTTAGAATGTTAATATTCCTCAAGGATTTCAAAACTTACAAAAATTTTGGAGTTTATGACTTTTATAAAATTTTAAAATCAGTTTCAACAGTTATAAAACGGCCCAACTAGTTTCAGGGAAGTTCAGACATCCGAACTTGCTCCTATGCGTCCGAACTTTTGTCCGAATATCACTGTCACATGTTGTCTGGAAAAGTTCGGATGTCCGAACTTTGCCTCATGCATCCGAACTTTCATCCGAACTTCTCTGGAAAAACAGTAAGCATGTCACAGTTTGGACGTCCGAACTTGCGTCCGAACCTTTCAAATTTTGTCAAAACATTTGAAAATCAATCTCAAAATGTTTGAAATCATTTTATATCAAAAAATAAATCACATAAACTCTTTTAAACTGAAAAATCGTTACCCATTTGATCATTAAGATTTTACTCAAAGCCATTTATGATTCAAAAACAAGTTTTGTGCTCTCTTATGCATTCAATAGATTCCACACAACAACAAGTGTAGGGTTTACAAGAATATACCTATTAAACAAGCGTAACCCTACACTAGAGTCTTCAAAGCCTTCTATCCATAGGACATGCTCTATATCCTTGATCTTTGAGATATTAGAGTTGTCCTTAGTATTTTTAGCTCCAAGGCAATGATAACTCTTTGCTTCTTAATTCAACAATCCTATTACACAAGTAACATATTAATCGGTCCATATCAGTGTTTGTCATTAATCAAAACTAATCAAATCTACATGATTTGCCCTTAGGGCTAACAATCTCCCCCTTTTTGATGATGACAAACTTTGATGCAAAATGTGATGGATTTAAACAATGTAGTATAAAGAAGCATTGGTGTCAAAGATAAATAATAACTAATTTAACACTTTGACATTCAAATGGCTCAATATGAGCCTATGACCCAACCAACCTCCTTTTGCCTCCTTCCTTCCAACAAATAGAATAGAGGATATAGTGTTTAAGCATTAAGAAAAACTTTTAAGCGAGGTATTAAAGGTTAGTAAAGATTAACAATGCTCCCCCTTAGATTGTGCTCATTTTTCAACAAGTTTGGACTTGAGATACTATGCATCCGAATTTTGACATATCAAGTCTGAACTGTGAAATAAGTGAAATGAAAGCTTCAATTTTTTAAAATAAGCTTTCCTAAGGTTGTTCAAACATACCAGAAGAGATTAAAACATATTTGAATCAATTAGAACAACAAAAGAGCACTTTTGGTAACAAAATATGGATGCATCCGAATTTCTAAAACATTCATCCGAATTTTTGAATCATGCATCCGAATTTTAAGACTTTATATCCAAACTATAACAAATGTAAGATAACAGCTTTAATTTTTGAAAATAAGCTTTTCTAATATTGTTCAAATATGATATGAAGGATTAATACAGTTTTCAAACAATTTGAACAACAGAAAAACACTTTTGGCAAGAAAGTTTGGATGCATCCGAACTTCAAGTCCGAACTTTTGGTAGCAAGTTTGAAAAGGTGATTTTGCATTTGCAAATGAACTATAGAAGTACTTAAATATGTATGTTCACAATGACACTCAATTTAGCTTTTCAAAACCACAAAACCCATGCATTCTATTGATTTCATGAAATAACTTAAAATCGTAAGTCAAGTTAAGAGCCAACATCAAGATTTTAAAATCTCAACTCAACCTTATTTCAAAATTTCAGAAATCAACCAATTTCAATTTACATTTCTAATGCAGCCAAATGTGAATATTTTCATATTACACATTATATCACAACTTAGCACAAACATAGCACGCACACACATCACATTAGCACAAGCATAACAAAAACACACATCACATTGCAGTCATCATTCTTCATTCTTTCTCCCCCTTTTTTCATCACTCAAAGATGGGGTAATGAAAATGAGACTAATAGTTTAGTATATTCAACTAGGGCCAACAAAAATAGTAACTAACAGTTTTAGCATATTTTTGTAAATCAACTTCTCCTCCCCTTTGACAGTAGCAATTAAGCTTGGGGTGATCAAAATATCATTAACAAAAAAAGCTCTCAACACTAAGGTTTCATCATTGAGCTTCACACAACTATTACAAAAGCCACATTAAACAGTTATAAAGTGCAGAAATTTAAATAGAAAAATAGAGAAATTGCATAAACCATTGTTCATAAGTCATACTAAGCATATCAAAAGTAAATAAAAGCAGTAAATAGAGATAACATTAAAGAGATGCTCAGTCTTGTGATGTTGATGGAGAGTCCTTTCTTGATTGCTACATGCTTGACTCTTCCTTGGCTAAATGTTGGATTGGATGGTGTTGTCAGTTCAGCTCTTGCAATCAGACTTCCCTCTTGGCTAATTCTAGCTTGCTGCTCTCCTTGATCATCTTTATCTTCATCCTTGCTCTTGCCTTCCTCATCTCCCTTACCATCATCTTTTTCTTCTAGATTTCTAAAGGGTCCTTCACCACTTTGAGTATTTCTCATCATATTTTATCAATGTGCTTTACTCTATTTTCTAGACCATCTAATTTTCCAAGAACCATAGGAGCAAAAGTTTCAAAGAACTTATACATTTTTCTCCATCTCCTTGATGTGATTGTTCAAGGCTTCTTGGAATGCCTTAGCAACAATGGTGTCTCCTCTAGTAATCCCTTCACCACTAGGAACTTCTCCAACATTAGGATGTGACTGAGGAGTAGGCACTTCTTCAAAGAGTCTTCTCTTGGAGGGAGGTTGCTCCCCCTCACTTGATGAATCATGCCTCCTCTTTGTTTTCATTTCCCTTGCCCACGTTTCTGCTTCATCTTCTTCTTCCTCAGTTCCCTCACTTTCTTCAACCTCTACTCTTCTTTGAGGAGTTTCTCTTTTAGTTCTCCATACACCATCTTCATCAAGAGTTAATTGCATCCTTCTAAGAGAGTCATTAGTATAGATTTGTCCACTCTTGAAAGCTTGTCCCCTAACATGAAGTTTGACTTGGAAATGTTTGAAAATTCTTGTTAAAAGTCTCCTATACAGTAAAGCTTTGTTGGCTGCCTTTTTAGTACTAAACATATGCTTCAATGCCATATACCCAAAATTCAGTCTTCTATGCTCATGCAAAGCAAGCATAATCACCATATGTATATTTCCAACAAATGATTTATGTCCAAAATTAGGGACAATCATGGTTGTTATCATATGATGCATAACTCTTCCTCTAGCATCAAAAGCTTTGGTTCCCTTTTCTTTAATGGACCTAAATTATCTACCTTTTGTGAAAGCCTCTTATTGGTAAATAACTCATGATTATAACAATGTTGTCCCAAAGAAAAATATCTTGCTCCAATATCACTTACTCCACAAATTCTATTAACCAAAGCATAATTGAATTCAAAATCCACTTGGGATACTCTATATGAATACAATTGAACTACATTATCCCCTACTTGTTCAGTTCTTTCTTCTTTGAGATTTGCATAGAACTCATATATGAGAGCAGGATAGAATTCTTCATCAATTACTAACAGACTACTCCATCCAATATCATTAAAAAGAGTAAAACATTATCCATACTTGATAGTTTATCAACATTCACCTTGTTTCCAGGGATAATCTTTCTGGATTTCTTGCTCCATTCTTCAAATTCTGATGCAGCTTTAATGGAGACAAATCTGTCTATTCCAAATGATGATTGAGGAACTCTAATTCTTCTCGGTTCATTGAGAATCAGTCCTCCATCTCCTTCCTTTGCTTTTCCTTTTCCTTTCTCAACATTTGCTCTCTTAGTTCTCACCATGATGTTTTTCTATATGAAATGCAGTGAATTTTGAGAAGTGTTTAGGGTTAGGAACTCAAAAATCATATTGATTTATGTAAAAATGGTGAAATTGCAGAGAGATTTGGGTTTGGACGCAGATGGGTAGAGTGGAATTTGGAAAGAGAGAGAGTTCGGATGATATTTATGTGAGTAATGGCTGTTCGGTTTCTTTAAAACCGTTGTAATCGCAAAGTTTGGATGATCGAATTTTCAGGTCTGCGTTCGAACTTGCGTCTGAACTTATCTGTTTCTTCAGTTTTAGAAAGTTTGGACATTCAAACTTTCTCTCATGCGTCCGAACATGCGTCCGAACTTCTCTGTCCAGAATTTTTTGGAGAAAGTTTGGACGTTCTAATTTCACTCAATGAATCCAAATTGTGCATTCGAATTTTTCCTGTTTTTAACAAACTTCAATACACTCATTAGTAATTGAATTTTGAGATTCCTAAAGGCCTTCTTAGATAACTAAACATTTCCTTAGCCAAAGGCTTGGTAAATATATCAGCAATTTGACTATTTGTATTGACATAGTCCAAACATATATCTCATTTAGCAACATGATCATGAATAAAATGATGCTTAATCTCAATTTGCTTAGTCCTAGAATGATGAATGGGATTTATGCTTAAATTGATAGCACTAGTATTATCACATATTATAGACACACAATTGAATTTAAGACCATAGTCAAGTATAGTATGCTGCATCCATAATATTTGAGCACAACAACTACCAGCTGCAATATATTCAATTTCAGTAGTAGACAAAGACACATATGCTTGTTTTTTACTATACCAGGACACAAGACAACTACCAAGAAATTGACAATGACCACTAGTACTTTTATGCTCAACTTTACGATCTGCAAAATCAGCATCTGAATATCCAACAAGATCAAAAGATGACGATTTTGAAAACCAAAGACCATAGTCATGTGTATCAATCAAATAATGAAAGACGCGTTTAACAGAAATTAAATGAGACTTTTTGGGACAAGATTGAAATCTAGCACATAAACACACAACAAACATAATATCTGGTCTACTTGCTGTGAGATAAAGTAAACTTCAAATCATGCCTCTATATGCCTTTTCATCAACATTTTTACCTTTCTCATCTTTATCAAGTTTGTTTGATGAACTCATTGGGGTGCTTATCCCTTTGCTTGATCCATTCCAAACCTTTTCAAAAGCTCTTTGGTATACTTTGCTTGATTTATGAAGACTCCATCCTTAGTTTGTTTAATTTGTAGTCCAAGAAAGAAATTAAGTTCTCCCATCATGCTCATTTCAAATTCATTTTGCATTAATTTGGCAAACTCATCACAAAGAGATGTATTAGTAGCACCAAAAATGATATCATCCACATAAATTTGCACAAGTAAGAGATCATTAGTGCAAGAAGTTTTTATAAATAATGTTGTGTCAACTTTTCCTTTTGAAAATCCTTTTGAAAGGAGAAATCCACTCAATCTTTCATACCAAGCTCTAGGAGCTTGTTTCAACCCATATAAAGCTTTGGTTAATTTGAAAACATGATTAGGAAACTTTTCATGAATAAAACCAGGTGGTTGTTCCACATAGACTTCTTCTTCAATAAAACCATTTAGGAATGCACTTTTAACATCCATTTGAAATATTTTAAAACCTTTAAAACTTGCATAAGCTAAAAGTATTCTTATGGATTCAAGTCTAGCTACAGGAGCAAAAGTTTCATCATAATCAATGCCTTCTTCTTGATTGAATCCTTTAGCAACAAGTCTATCCTTATTTCTAACAATCTCTCCTTGTTCATTTAATTTGTTTCTAAAAACCCATTTTGTACCAATTATGGAATGATCAAGAGGTCTTGGAACAAGAGTCCAAACTTTATTTCTTTCAAATTGATTTAGCTCTTCTTGCATAGCAATAATCCAAAAATCATCACACAAGGCATCATCAATATTTTTAGGCTCAATATGAGATAAAAGAGCAAAGTTATCAATAAAGTACTGCCTTGTTTTAACTCCTTGGGAAACATCACCAATGATTTGCTCCTTAGGGTTGCCTTTTGCATATCTAAGATTCTTTGGAAGCTCTTGGTCATTACTAGGTTGACCATCTTGTTCTTGCTCTATTATTTCTTCTTCTTTGGTGTGTTCTTCCAATGTAGGTGCTTTGAGATTATTTTGATTATCAATCATTGAGGTGCCTACATCATCTTCATTTCTTCTTTCAAGATAAATGTTAGATTCATCAAAAGTCACATGAATGGTTTCCTCAACACATAATGATCTTTTGTTATAAACTCTATAGGCCTTTTTATTTGATGAATAACTAAGAAATATTCCTTCATTAGATTTTCTATCAAATTTTCCTAAGTTGTCATCAGTGTTCAAGATAAAGCACTTACAACCAAATACCTTAAAATAAACAATTGAAGGAGTTCTTCCAAATAAAAGTTCAAAAGGTGTTTTTTTTATGAAAGGTCTTAAGATAACTCTATTCATTACATAGCAAGTAGTATTCAAAACTTCAGCCCAAAAATATTTTGGCAAAGAGTTTTCACAAAGCATTGATCTAGCCATCTCTTGTAAATTTATATTTTTCCTTTCAACAACACCATTTTGTTGGGGTGTTTTGGCAGCTAAGAAGTTATGTGTAATACCATATTCATCAAAACATTTTGTAAAATCTTGATCACAAAATTCTCTTCCATTGTCACTCCTAATAGATATCAATTTGCACTCAAGAGAAATTTGAACCTTTTTCAAAAGCTTAACAAATTCATGAAAAGTTTCATCCTTTTGACCTAGAAAAATCACCCATGTAAATCTTGAAAAATCATCAACAATCACATATGCATATCTTTTACCACCAAGACTAGTAGTTCTCATTGGTCCAAATAAGTCCATATGAACAAGTTCAAGAGGTTTTGATGTATAAACCATTTTCTTTGGTTTAAAGGATGTTATTGACTGTTTTCCATATTGACAAGCATCACAAATACGAGTTTTGTCAAAATTCATTTTAGGCAGTCCTCTAACCAATTCTTGTGATGAAATTTTGTTCAACAAGTCCATACTCATATGACATAATCTTCTATGCCATAGATATCCATCATTATCATGAATGGCAAGACATTTAATATCATGTGCAACAAGTTCATCAAGATATAGTACATACACATTTCCAACTCGATTGGCAACAAAAATAGTCTTGTTACTTACACTATCAAGAATAGTACAAGTATCACATTTAAATTCAACTTTGCAACCATTATCACATAATTGGCTAATATTAAGTAGATTATACTTCAAACCATCAATGAGCAAAATTTGCTTAATGAGAGGGAAAGAACCTTTACCGATATTACCAATTCCAAGTATCCTTCCCTTCTTCTTATCACCAAATGTGACAAAACCTTCACTTATTGCTTGAAGTTTACTAACGAGTGAGGCATTTCCTATCATGCGTCTTCAACAACCACTGTCAAGAAACCACTTAGTGGCACTTGATTTTGAAGCGAAACGAACCTACACCAAATTTGAGAAAGTGACTCTTGGTACCCACATTTTCTTGGGTCCAAGGGGTTAGTGAAAGTTCCTTTGACTCTCCAAATATTTTTAACACCATTTTTTATTTTTCTTTTCACATAACATTTTGAAACTTTGTGTCCATGCTTACCACAATATGTACAACAAGTATGAGGCATTGAACTAAAAGTTTCTTTAGCTAAGAAGTTTTTATATTTTGGAGCATAAATTTTGTGAGTGTAACCAAGACCAATTTTTGCATGTGAAGATCTTTGATAACCAAGTAATTTATTTAAATTTTCTCTTCCATTTGTAAATTTTTCAATGCATAATGTAAGATCATTAACTTTCTTTTTCAATATCTCATGATCACTAAGCATTGTTTCTAAAGAAATGATTTTTGTACAAAGATCTTTATTTTCAAGAGATATGTTTTGAATAGTTACATTTAAAATTTCTTTTTCAATGTTTAGGCAATTAATAGTCTCAAGAAGTTTTCCATTTTCAAAACATAACTTTGAATTCTTATTTAATAACTCATTAATTTTGATCTTCATTTCCTTATTCCTTTTTTAAGCCTTTTTTAGTTCTTCATAAATTTCAACAAGTAAATCACTAGGATCAATATCATCATCATAGTAAGTAGAAATAGAAGGAGTAGATTGTACCTCATCATCAATTGCCATAAAGCATATGTTGGCTTTTCCTTCGCTGTCATCTTCACTTTCTTGTTGATCCCATTTACCAGCCAGTCCCTTTCCTTTCTTAGTGGATTTATTTTTGAATTTGTTCTCTTTCCCTTTCCAGAACTTTAGGACAATCAGCAACAAGATGTTCTGTACTTTTGCATTCAAAACATTGAGGTTTGAGGGATGATGACTTTCCACTCTTCTTGGTTGGCTTTCTCCCTTTCTTGAGAAATTCCTTTTTATAGGATCTCTTGAATTTTCTTACAGGCATAGCTATCTCTTCTTCTTCATTGTTTCCATCTTCTTCACTTGATGATTCTTCTTGTTCACTAAAATGATTTGAAGTTTTGAGTACAACTCTTTTTCTTCCCTTGTCTTCATCTTCAATATCATTCAATCTTTTCACCTTCATCTCATGTGTATGCAGTGATCCAATCAGCTCTTTAAGTGGGAGAGTTTTTAAATCTTTTGATTCCTCAATAGCAAGTGTTTTCAGTTGCCAAGATTTTGGTAAAGCATCCAATATTTTTCTGTTTTGCTCTCCAATTGTATAATTCTTCCCATAAGCTTTTAAACCATTGAAAAGTTTAGTAAATCTTGTAAACATATCACTAATATTCTCACCTTGCTTCATGGTGAATAGCTCATAATCCCTTACTAGCATAGCTTTGACTCTTTTACTTGGTTTGTACCTTCATGTGTTACTTGAAGTAATCTCCACATATCATGAGTAGTGTCACATCCACTAACTCAATTATATTCAGTTACATCTAGTGCACAGCTTAAAAAGTTCATGGCTTGATAATTAAATATCATTTTCTTTGAATCATTCTCATCAAATTCTTCTATAGGCTTTGGTCCTAAAGTCACTCTATCAGCTCTCATTTTCATTGGTACGTAAGGACCTTTCTCAACAATATTTCACAAATCAAAGTTAATAGGACAAATATATATCTTAAAGCTTGGTGGTCTATTTGTGGAGGATCCTTCCAAATATGTTAAGTTTGAAATATTAGCCATAAGATCTTAACTTCTGGGTTGTAAAACCACAAAAAGAAGCCCTTGCTCTGATACCAATTGAAAGACCTAAGAGGGGGGTAAATTAGGTCTTTGGCTAATTTTCGAAAACTATTTTCTTTGATAAACTTAGTTGGAGCATATTATGATTACTTATTTCAATGAGAGAATAATTAAATCAATAACAAAGCAATAAACAGTCTAAGTGCAATGACCACAAGCAATTTATAGTGGTTGGATCTCCTCAAGATCTACCTTCACTAACTTGAGTCTACACTCAAGAATTTCAATCAATCTACTATATGCTCAAGTTCAACAATTACAGAGGCTCACCGCGCAATGGTTTTACACTCACAACCCCTTTTACAATTCTACAAACAAGGCTCACCCTTCCACAAGGATTTTATATCTAAAGACAACCTAAAGACCAATCTAATCCAAGGCTCACCACACACGTGTTTTACACTACAACCTTGATTAATCTAGTCTATGGCTCACCCTTACCAAAAGGATTTTACATCACAAGATAACCTTGTATTGAGCAAGTAAAAAATATAATAAAATGAAGAATGGATGAGATGTTACCACTTCTTGGTAGATGATTACACAATATAGCACCATTTCACTTTGTTGTCTTTGGAATCCTAAATGATCAATTGAAAGAACAAGACAAAAGAGAGCTTTGATGTTTGCAAATGATTTAGAATGTTAAGATTTCTCAAGGATTCAAAACTTAGAAAAATTCTGAAGTTTATGGCTTTTATATAATTTTAAAATCAGTTTCAACAGCTATAAAACGGCTAGTTTCAGGGAAGTTTGGACGTCCGAACTTGCTCCTCTGCGTCCGAACTTTCGTCCGAACATTATTGTGACATGTTGTCTGGAAAAGTTGGGCGTCCAAACTTTGCCTCATGCGTCTGAACTTTCCAAATTTTGTCAAAACTTTAAAAATCAATCTCAAAATGTTTGAAATCATTTTATATCAAAAGATAAATCATATAATCATATAAACTCTTTTAAACTCAAAAACCGTTACCAAAGCATTTGATCATTAAGATTTTACTCAAAGCCATTTATGATTCAAAAACAAGTTTTGTGCTCTCTTATGCATTCAATAGATTCCACACAACAACAAGTGTAGGGTTTAAAAGAATATACCTATTAAGCAAGTGTAACCCTACACTAGAGTCTTCAAAGCCTCTATCCATAGGACATGCTCTATATCCTTGATCTTTGAGCATATTAAAGTTGTCCTTAGCATTTTTAGCTCCAAGGCAATGATAACTCTTTGCTTCTTAATCCAACAATCCTATCACACAAGTAACATATTAATCGGTCCATATCAGTATTTGTCATTAATCAAAACTAATCAAATCTACATGATTTGCCCTTAGGGCTAACAAGTATCTTTCTTCTATACCATATAGGACATGGCTAATGTAGTACACTGGCCTTATGGCACCGTTCCTTTTTACATAAAATACAGAGCTGACCGTTCTATTCTAGATTTCAATATACATCTAGTAAATATCACTCATTTAGGAGGCCACAAGAAGTAGGGTTGACTAGGATATTCTTTCAACTTGTTAAAGGCTTCTTGAAATTCTTTGTTCCACTCAAACTTTCCTTAATTCCTCATAATATAGTAGAAGAGTGACCTTTTCTTCCCTGCCTAAGCCAAAAAATGGCTAAAAGCTACCATTTTCCAGGCTAGTTTTTGTATGTCTTTCATAGAGTTTTTACTTATTTCTCCTAGTGATACGTTATAGAAAAATCAAAATGAGCGGGTGAATTAGTTTTTTCTAAAAATATTTTGGCTAATTTTCAAAATATTTGCTTTAATAAAATGAACCTTTTGAAATTTCAACCACCAAGTGTTTTCTTGTTTTAAAGAGAGTAGTTGAGGGAAGATGAATAATTAATAAGTCCACAATTAATAGCAAACAAAGTGTTAGCCCTAAGGGCAAATCATGAGGTCATGATTAAGTTTTTGATTAATGACAAACATTGATGAGGACTGATCTTTATGTTATTTGTGTGATAGGATTGTTGGATTAAGAAGTATGAAGTCTCATTGCCTTGAAGTTAAAATGCAAGAACAACTCCAATATGCCAAAGTGATTGAAGATTGAAGAGTTTGAAGGCTTTGAAGACATGAAGTGTAGGTCACATGTGCTTAATAGGTATATCTTTTGTAAACCCTACATTTGTTTGTCTTAGAATCTGTTGAATGCATAAGAGAGCACAAAACTTGTTTTTCAATCTTAAATGGCTTTGAATGAACTTTTGATTAATAAGTGTATTTTTGAGTCTTAAATGATTTTGAGTAGACTTTGAATGATCAAAGTGTTTTGATAATGATTTTTGAATTTAAAAGTGTCTAAATGACTTTTCTATTCATACAAAATGTTTTCAAACTTATTGAAGTTGAATGTCAAATATTTTTACAAAGTTTGAATAGTTCGGATACAAGTTCAGACGTCCAAACTTTGAAAATGGCCACTATGCTTCCAGAGAAATTTTGACGCAAGTTCGGATGCAAGGGAAAAAATTCGGTCGTTCGAATTTTCCTTGCCAGTATGGTTAGTATTATTTCAGTGAAATTCGGATGCAAGTTCGGATGCACTGGACAAAATTCAGTCGTCCAAATTTTTCCAGACAGCACGTAATAGTAAAGTTCGAAAAACAGTTCGGACGCACAAGAAAAATTCGGTCTTCCGAATTCTTCTGAAACTAGCCGTTTTATGACTGTTAAAACTGATTTGCGAAATTTATAAAAGCCATAAACTCAAGAATTTTATTTATTATTGAATCTCTGAGAACTCTTAACATTCTAGAATCTTTAGCAAACATCAAAGCTCTCTTTTGTCTTGTGCATAAAAGTGATCATTCAAGATTTCAAAGACAACAAAGTGAAGTGGTGCCATATTGTAACCATCTACCAAGAAGTGGTAACATCTCATCCATTCTTCATTTAATTCTGTTTTCTACTAGCTCATTACAAGGTTGTCTTGTAAACATAAAATCCTTTAGGTAAGGGTGATCCTTGAAATTTTGATTCAAGATTGTTTGTAGATATAAAATCCTTTTGGTAGGGTGAGCCTTGTGTGTAGAATTACTAAAGAGGTTTTTGGTGTAAAACCATTGTGTGGTGAGCCTCTTATGTAATTATTGAACTTGAGCAATATAGTAGATTGGTTGAAATCCTTGAGTGTAGACTCAAGGTAGTGGACGTAGATCTTGAAAAGATCGAACCACTATAAATTGCTTGTGTTCACTATGCTTAGATTGTTTATTGCCTTGTAATTGATTTAATTATTCTCGCATTGAAACAAGTAATCATAATATGGTAAAACTCAATTTATAAAATGAAATAGATTTTGAAAATGAGCCATAGACCTAATTCACCCCTCTCTTAGGTCTATCACAAAGTATAATAAAGAAGCCACAAATAAATGCAAGCAATAAATAGAGAGAGAGAGAGAGACAAAGATTTATACTACTTCGGTCTCTCTAAGATCTACATCTACTACTTTGAGCCTACACCTAAGGATTTCAACTAATCCACTAAATGATCAAGTCAAACAAATATACTATAGGCTCACTCACCAAGGGTTTTACACAAATAATCTCTTTAATTTCAACAATTAAGGCTCACCCTTATCAAAAGAGTTTGATGTCCCAAAACAACCTTGAATAACTAAAGTGCAGATGAGAAATGGAAAGAAGTTACCTAACAAGATGGTATATATACACTGATTCTAGCAGCATTTCACTTTTTGCTTTAGAATCTTTGATTTAAACAACTGAAAGATTTTCTTGATTCTTTGATATTCTAAAGAGTATGGCTTGTAAAGTTCAATGAATATATCTATATGGTTAAGTTTATTCAACATTTTCACAGTTTGTCAAACTCCATTTATTGAAGTCGATTACGCACAGATTAACACAACACACACAAATAGAAGAATAAAGTTTGTCACAATGAATTGACAATGAAGTTCAGCTCAATAGCCTATGTCTACGGGGCCATACCTAGGAAAGTAATCCACTCCACTAAATTTTATATTTCAAAAGTATAGGAATACGCTCTCAATCTCCTCTATTCCTTGAATGGACTTGGCAAGAACACCCTTTGCCAAAGCTGCCTCAACAACAAGAAATCCAACAATCACAGTGTTGCCTTCACAATTGGCAACACACCAATCACAACTCTTGCCTCTACGATTGTTGAACTGTCATCCATCCACAACTCGTTTTTGTTGAGCTCTCCTTAGTAGGATGTTGCAAGATCCAACTTTTACTTACTGTTTTCAGTTGACCTTGATTAATTACAACACCATTCTATTCCGTGAGATTGTTTGAGCAGAATCTTGTCAAGTGTACTACAGTGTTTGTTGAACTTCAGTTCCAGCACTTGAATAGAAACAAGACACTTTAATACATGAGTATTATAACAACACATATACAAGAACTTTAGTGCATTATGTTGAATTAGAGCATAATAATGCATATATTCCAACAATAGTTCAACAGAAAAAATAATGCAAGAATACCAGGAAAAAGATAGTTCGGAAATATGGCTATTACAGTCATGCAAATGTTAGCCAAAGTAATAAGACTTGTAGGCAAAGCAAATGAGATTGTTTAGCAATAAGAATTGCAATTAAAAACTTTCAATAATAACTTCAGCAATAAGAAGTCCAGTAGATTGATAGCATAGCAAATATGCCTCCTTACTTTAATACTCCACCTATCTTCATGACAAATGATCCACTTGTTGCCTCGTCTTGCATTTCTACCCTTTTTCACAAGAAACAAGGCCAAATAATCACCTCTGCCTGAGAATTTGATCAAGAGATTCTTGACGGTGAAGGTAAGAGGTGGAGATAGTTAGAAGTTGCTATTGAAGCTCATAAACTATAGTAGTCAAAGTCTGAAATTAATTGATACACTCTGTCACTTGTGCCTGAAGAGCTAGAGTATCATCATTGGCAGGTGTGGAAGAGACTTTGACACATGAGGAACTGGCTACAACTCTTGTGAACCTCCTTCTGGCACTTGTTTACTTACTCGGGGAGTCTGGCATGGGGGTCTCTGACTTAGGCTTTGTCAAAGGTAACTTGATGGTCTTAATGTCATTGACAATAACATCCTTACTGAAAGCTTGAATACCATTATAGGAAGAAAGATAATCAGTTAAAGGCAGGGAAAATGAAGGCTTACTGTATTTATAGTGTGATTTTGGCAAGCTTAACAATGGAATTGAACATGATTGAAACAATGTTAAACTTTTATTCTGTGACAATCAAATACAGCAGCACTACTTTGTCTATCAACACTATTGAAATGTTGGCAGATGATGCATCCAATTTGTGCAGGACAGTTTGTACAAGGAAAAATACTTTACTGTCAAAGAGGAGGACTTCAACTGATTCTCTTCAGGCCACTGCTGAACTGCATCTCCTGTGAGTTCCCTACAAACTACTGTCATGTCAAAGTCACCATCTATACCACTGCCTTCAATTTCTGGATAGTGATTTTCTCCAAGTACACCAGCCAGTAGTTTAGGGAAGAAGGAGACTATAATAACCCTGACATAGATTACATGATAGTAAGAACTTCCTAGATCATCCATACCTATGTCAAGATTGGCATAAAACACGTGCACCATGTTCAGGTTGTAGGACTCAGCAAAAGTGATTGAATCATATAGCTAAACCATTTTTAACAAATCAATCAATCCAAGCTATTCAAACTTACCTTGATCAATAAGTCTTTCTACCAACACAGTTCTCACAGATACATTTCTATGTTGTAGTCTCCTGTCATAATTGAAAAATAGTACATCAGAGGCATCTTTGGTTTGAATCTTCCCATTTTCTACTTTGTCACTTTTTGCTCTACTTCTAGACCTCTGTCTTGTGGGTTCCCTAATTTTTATTTACCTCTCTATTTTTCAGTCACCTTTTATTTCAACATTCACATATTTGTTTGTATTTGTTCCCTCACTATCAACCTCCACTACTTCAACATGATCAGTTTTAACAAGAGGACTGGATTGTTCTTTTTTTTGGGTTTCCAAGTTGTCCTTGATTAGTAAACCTAGGTGGCCCAATATCAATGTTAACAGGAACTACCTCAGCTATTGTGATATCATCAGAAAACACCCTAGATTCAACAGATGATTCATTACCTATTCTATGCTCAATAGGAAAACTAGAAACATCGTAATAGATATCATGTTCAACAGGCACAACAGAAGGATTATCATTCAACTCAACTTCCTCAGTTAAACCACCAATATACATAAACTCAACATGCATGTCAGTGACTTAGATTAGAAACCCTAGGTTCAACATGATCAACTCGAACAGCTACTATATCAAATTCAATAGAGGACAAATTTTCAGGCATGGTGCTTTCAGAATCAAGATTAGAACTATGTTTAACAGTTCTAAAGAAATAATTAGGTACAAAGACGTCATTTTCAGGTAATTCTCCATGAATTTCTGGACTAGACATGATAGATTCTCTATAATTCATATAGCATGAAATGTGAAAGCCAAAAATACCTCCTTCGTATGGCACTATTTGAAGGTTTGATCCAGCTTCAATATTTTGTACAGAGGAAGAAGGGGGATTACCACTTGACATATGACCCTCAACTGTTGAAACCCTAGTCACATTGGTTGGGTTTTGCTTTGAAGATGATTCTATTGAAGCACCTCTTACCCTTCGTCTTTACAGTGTTCCTGACTCCACTGATTTCATATTGCAATGCTTAATGAAGGACAATGAATTTAGGCAAAGAGTTGCAGAAGGCACATTGAAGATGAGTGGATAGAGAGAGAGAGAGAGAGAAGATTGTCTTAATTTTGTGCTTTAGTTCAAACTTTAATTCATCAACACAGGTAACTACGTTTTTTGGTTCCTAAATTGACTTCCATAACTTCCTGATGAAGTATCAAACTCCTGCCTATTTTATGATTTCTCACAATTTTTTGAAAAGAGATAAATACAAAAAATTGAAATGTATATTTACAGCAAAATACACAAAACTCCTTTTATAAAGTGCATAATCTCAGTGCACTTCTTAATTCTTCAAATCTTGAGGCATCAAGAGGTTTTGTCAACATATCTGCCAGCTGCTTTTGTGTTGATGACAACAACTTTTTGTTGAACAAGTTCGCTGATGAAATGATGACGTATGTTAATGTTCTTTGTTCGATTGTGTTGAACTAGATTCTTTGAAATATCTGTAACACTTGTATTATCACAATACATCACAAGCTCCTTTTGTGTCAATCCATAATCATTTATCGTTTGCTTCATCCACAATAGTTGAGTACAACAACAACTGCTGCAATATATTCTACCTCTGTTCTTGATAGAGAAATAGAATTCTACTTTTTGATGTACCATGACACAAGATTATTGCCAAGATAAAAACATCCTCCAGAGGTACTTTTTCTGTCATCACAATTACCAGCCCAATTAACATCCTATAGCCAATAAGATAAGTATTAGAGTCCTTGTTGAAGTAGATACCATACTCTTTTGTCTGATTGACATATTTCAAGATGCATTTAACACCCTTCAAATATGACTCCTTTGGTGCTGAGTGATATCTTGCACATACTCTAATACTGTAAGATATGTCTGATCTACTCACTGTTAAGTACAATACACCTCCAAAAATGCTTTTGTATATATGTTGATCAACAGATTGACCTTTGTCATCCTTTGGCAACTTCTGATTGACACCAGTAGGTGTTCTAACTGGTTTAGAGTCTTCCATGTTGAACTTCTTGACCAAGTTAAGTGCATACTTGGTTTGTGAGATAAAGATGCCATCTTTTAATTGCTTGACCTACAAACCAATAAAGAAGGTTAGTTCACGTACCATACTCATCTCAAATTCTATTTGAATGAGTTCAAAGAACTCCTTTGTGAGCTATTTTGATGTTGACCCAAACACAATATCATCAAATAAATTTTTGCCACCATCACATGTGTGTTCAGTTGTTCGATAAATGTGGTCTTATTAGCTCCCCCTCTTTTGTATCATCTTGTCAATAGAAAGTTTTTCAATCTCTCATAACATGCCCTTGGTGCTTGTTTAAGGACATTAAGTGCTTTCTTCAACTTGTACACATGATTGAGATGATTTGGATCAACAAAATATTTTGGTTGTTCAACATATACCTCTTCTTGCAACAATCCATTCAAGAATGCACTTTTGATATCCATCTATTGAAGTGTGAATCTCCTTGCACATGTGACTGCCAACAATAGTCTGATAGATTCCATCCATGCTACAGGGCAAACATCAAAGTCCACTCCTTCAACTTTTGTGTATCCCTATGCAACAAGTCTTGTTTTATTGTATGTTATATTTCCATGTTCATCAGTTTTGCTGTGAAATACCTACTTTGTGCCAATCATAATAACACTATCCAATTGTGAAACAAGTTCCCACACATTATTGCACTCGAATTGTTAAAGTTCATCTTGCATGGCAGCTATCCAAAATTTTTCTATCAAGGCCTCTTTCACATTCTTCGGCTCTAGTGTTGAAGTATAATAAGCAAACATTACCATCTCTTATGAGAATCAAGAGGTGCCAAACTCAAGAGATCAAGATCTATTGAAGATGTCCAGTGGTCCAATAACAAGATGGGTTTTCAAGGCTATATTATGTACAAGATAGATCAACAATTACTAATTTACTACAAGCAAGCTGTCCAACCACTTTGGAGTCCATTGGGCAGCCAAATTGATGTCCAAGATAGCAAATTGATGGGCTCAAAAATTCAACCTAAGGGCTGGACGAAATTTCCTAAATTTTAGGAGTCTTTTAATTTGTTTTTAAGTTTTTTTTTGGGTTGAGAACTTCTAATTATTAAAGCCCATATCCATTCTTTTATTTTAATCCTTAGTTGGACTTAATTAGCTGCAAATCCAAGCCCATTAAGGACTTATGTTTCGGCCACCTACTCCAAATCCAAAACCCATTAGGTTAGGGTTTTGAGATATCTATTTATATAGGATATTTTTCATAAACTTGAGAATAACAACATGATGTCATTGATATTTTGATGAGAATACATATCTTGAAAGAACATTTTGAACTTATCCAGTTATTCAACTTGTGGCATTCATCTCTTTGAATTATACCTTAAGTTCTTATTTTTATTGATAACGGGTTTAAGGTTTCAATTTATACCTTTGGTTCTTGAGTCATATATCCAATGGGTTAAGAGTTCTTGAAGCCTTTTTTCACACATCCTTGGGCATTTTGTGGAAGTTTGCTGTTGGGTTCTAGGTTTCTATACCTAAGGTTCACATCATCTTGGTATCAGAGCAAAGGCTGTGAATCAGGTTTTTACTATCTTTCGTTTTCCTTTCTTTGATTTTCATTGTTGATCTTGTTGTTATCCGTGTCTCTCTCTAGTCAGCCTACTCTCAAAAGTTCTATTCTTTTTGTTTGTGTTCTTAGTGTCAAAGTTGTGCCCTTTATGAGTTACCAAAAAAAAGAAAAAATCATCCAAAAAAACAAAATAAAT
This sequence comes from Rauvolfia tetraphylla, assembly GCA_030512225.1. Classification (NCBI taxonomy): domain Eukaryota; kingdom Viridiplantae; phylum Streptophyta; class Magnoliopsida; order Gentianales; family Apocynaceae; genus Rauvolfia; species Rauvolfia tetraphylla. The sequence continues at coordinate 773,808 of JAJQKT010000008.1, forward strand.
CATCCAAAAAAAAGAAAAAAATCGGCCAAAAAAACAGAAAAAGAAGATCAAAGAAAGAAGGTCAGTTGGAGAAAAAAAATGTTGTTTCCTATTATGATTTCTTCAGATCCCAATTCCTTTTAGGAAAGCAAAAAAAAAGAAGGGTTGTTTCCTATTCTGATTTCTTCCCAATTCCTTTTAGGAAAGTAAAAAAAGGTTGCTTCCTTTTCTAATTTCTATTCTGGTTTCTTACTAATTCATTTTAGGAAAGCAAAAAAAGGTTGTTTCCTATTCTGATTTCTTCCTAATTCCTTTTAGGAAAGCAAAAAAAAGGTTGTTTTCTATTCTGCTTTCTTCCTAATTCCTTCTAGGAAAGCAAAAAAGATTGTTTCCTATTCTGATTTCTTCCTAATTCCTTTTAGGAAAGCAAAAAAAAGGTTGTTTCCTATTCCAATTTCTTCCTAATTCCATCTAGGAAAGCAAAAAAGCTTGTTTCCTATTCTGATTTCTTCCTAATTACGTTTAGGAAAGCAAAAAAAAAAGGTTGTTTCCTATTTGATTTCTTCCCAATTCCTTTTAGGAAAGCAAAAAAAGGTTGTTTCTTATTTTGATTTCTTCCATTCTTTTCAGTAAGTAGGAGCTATAATTGACTAAATTCTAATTTCTTTCTAATAATTTAGTTTATTTGCTCTCTTTGACTTCCATAATTTGATATGCATCATTCGGTTGTTGAATTGCTACAAACTTGACTATTTGATTTGATTGATTAGTTCTAAAAGAACTAAAAGAGAGTTTGTTGAGTAGTAAAAGGTTGAGTGTTAGATCATTATAAGAAAAAGCCTAAAATAGAGAGATACACGAGAGAAAGTGATGATTATTTTCTACTAATCTTTACAATTGCAGCATATATGATGGCTTCCAAGGAAAACTTGGAAAGTTCTTCCAGTGCACAAGGCTCTTTTATCATGTAGGCCATGCAACAAGAATTTCGAAGGCTACACATAGCGATGGAGGATATTAAAGATCAACTGAATGGCCACGAGCAAATCTTAGCTACTATGCCAAAAGGCCAACTAAGAAGGAACCCCATTCAACTTTTAATGGGTCGCATGTTGCGAGAAGAACTACACGAGTTGAACATGAGGAGAAGTGGAATGAGGAATACTAAGTATAGAGGGATTTTTTATGGTGGAGGCAGAAGGAAAAATCATCATGAAGGAAAGAGTGGAAATTGTAGAGTAGAATGGAAGGGTTATGAGGTTTATGAAAAGGGAAAGAGTAGTGCTAGCTATGTCAAGTTGCACTTACCTAGTTTCCAAGGGAAATTTGAGCCAAAACACTACTTGGAATGGGAAAAGAGTATTGGATATAGTCTATACATGTTACAACTTGATGGAGGAGGAAAAAGTTAAGGTTAGTTGTGGGATCCTTTACTTACTTTGCCATTACATGGTGGGATATGCATAAGGAATCTAGAAAGAAGAAGGGGGAGAAATCCATTAAGTCATGGTGTGAGTTAAAGGAAGTAATGAGGTTGGACTTTGGAGTCAAGCCTCTTGAATGTTTAAAGAGACTAGAGCAAAGAAAGAGGAACAAGAGTGAGGGCGGAGCTATCATAGCACTTGGAAAGGAAAACACAAGGGAAACTATTGAACCTCAAAAGGATAATGAAGTTGTGGGAGAACCACCAAAGAACGATGAAGAAGTTGGGTGCGAAGCTAATGAAGTGGGTAATTGCAAACAAGCAGTTTGTCCTACTTTGGTCGAGAAAAGTGAGAATGTTGAGAGAACAAAAGAAAAGAGGGATTATGAGCTTGAATGAAAGGAGTGTAGAGAGTGTGAGCTTCAACAAAATGAGAGCGACTATGAGGGAAAAGAAAAACAGTGCACGAGAGAAAAGTTGAGCTTGAAGATTCTAGAGAAGAGAGATAAAAATATCATGAGTGAACTTGAAAAAGAAAGAGAGTATGATAGTGCTATCATTCTGAAGCCACTTATGAACTCATTTTCAAGTGAGGAGTCGAGATTATTTTCTAACAAACTAACTCATTTTTTGCCTAGTGTTTATTCATTTGTGTAGGATTTTGGAGCTTCAAGTAAGATAATAGAAAGAAAACCTGGCATGAAAATCATAAAAAAACCAATAAGCTTCTTTCCTGATTTTCGTATTCCATGCTTTGTATTTTTCTTTAAGCTGGATAAGTTATTCTTATTTGTTTGTTACTTCCATTTGAATAATCTTGTGACTCTTTGTTTTACTTGCTCAACTTGTGGCTTACTTGATTATGAAATTCATGTGCTAAAGTGTTTGATTTGTAGTAGAAGTTTACTTGTGTTAAAAGATTATACACGTGGATTGCTTCTTAAGAAAGATCTTCTGATATACATGTGTAGAGACCTTGAAATTAGAAGACCACTAGTTAATAAGCATGAATTCTTGCTGAACTATTCTTGTGAAGAAGCATTGGACTTTCCATGTTTTGAGAATAATGGACTTTTGCTATGGTCTTCAATTGGAGAGAAACATTCTTCAATTAACCACTTCCTTTATGAGTTTGATATTGGTTTAGGTTCCTTAAGGCTTACCCCTAAGCTATTTTATCATAATTTTATTTGTGTAAGGCTGTGGGAATTTTTTTTATCCTTTAAAAAGGTGTTTAAATTGCTAAGAACTTATGAAGTTTGCCATGGGATTGATATTTTGGGATTTGCTACCTACATACTTCACGAGTTTAAATTTATGCATGTGCTTGAAGGAAGTTTTTGTTTCCATTTACCATTTAAAGACCCATTTCTTAAATCAATTCATTCCTTTCATTTTATTGAAATGACTTATGTGGTGCACGAAGCAAAACTTTTGTATAAGTTACTTTTGTTGCAATGTTGTCAAGATCTTTGGTTGAAAAGCATGCAACCTATTCCCTTGATATGTGCCAAAATGTTTCCTTTTTATATGAGATTCTTTGCTCAAAAGATTGCATATTGCTTTGATACATTTATGTACATACTTTCCCATAGATGCGCTTATTAAGCTGAATCTTGTTTAGCGTTGGTTTCTTTTGAACTTTGTAAGCCCTAAGGGCAAATCATGTAATTTTGATTCATGACAAATATTGATGAGAACTAATATGTTTATATTGTGTGATAGGATTTGTGAAGAAAGAAGTTTGAAGTCTCATTGCCTTCAAGAGGAAGAGCAAAGAACAACCTCATTAAGCTATGAGTCTTTTGAGGTGTATTCAAAGATAAACTCAAGGCATTGAAGACTTGAAGTGTAGAGTAGGTATGATGATAGGTAATATCTATGTGAACTCTACACTTGTATGTCTTGGAGTCTATTGAATGCAAAAGAGAGCATAAAATTGGTTTCTTAAGTTTAAAAAGACTTTGAATGAATCTTTAGCAAATGTGGTTTTGTGTTTTAAAAGTTTTTAAGTAAACTTTAAATGATCAAATGAGTTTGATTGTAGTTTTCAAACTTATATTTGTCTAAATAAGTTATCTATATATATCAAATGTATTTCAAATACTTGGAAGATTGATTTCAAATGATTTTACAAAGTTTGAACACAATTTCATGAAATTCGGTCGTCCGAATTTGGTAGCAAAAGTTTGCTACTGTTCTTCCAGAAAAATTCGGAAGAAGATTCGGACGCATGAAGAAAAATTCGGTCGTCCGAATTTTGGCCTTTAGCATGGTCACTGTTCTTCCAGAGAAATTCGGAAGAAGATTCGGACGCAGCAGGAAAAATTCGGCCGTCCGAAAAATTCGAAAGCAGAATTCGGTCGTCCGAATTTCCTGAAAGTAGTCGTTAACTAGCCGTTTTATAGCTGTTTCAACTGATTTTCAAATCTATAAAAGCCATAAACGTGCAATCTTTTGTAAGTTCTGAATCCTTGAATATTCTAAGCTTTCTAAAGTCTATTCCAAACATTTTCTCAAGCTCTCTTATGTCTTGTGCATTCAATTGATCAATCCAAAGACATCAAAGTGTGAAGGTGCAACTTTGTGTAAATTCTACCAACAAGTGATAACATCTACACACTCTTCTTTACTTATTCAATTGTGTTGATCTACTAGCTCTAGCAAGGTTATCTTGATAACATAAAACCCTTTAGATAAGGGTGATCCTTGAAGTTGTGATTCAAGGTTGTTTGAGATATAAAACCATAGGTTGGTGAGCCTTGTTTGTAAAAATTACTAGAAGAGGTTGTATGTGTAAAACCAAAGTGTGGTGAGCCTCTCTTGTAATCAGTGAACTTGAGCACATAGTAGAGTTATTGAAATCCTTAAGTGTATACTTAAGGTAGTGGAGGTAGATCTTGAGGATCGAACCACTATAAATTGTTTGTGTTCATTTGTTTACATTTCTTATACCGCTTTGCCATAATTTGTTTCTCTCTTATTCATATCATCTGTAAGTGGTCTATACATATAAAAGATTTGAATTTGCAAAAATTAGCCAAATACCTAATTCACCCCCCCCCCCCCCTCTTAGGTATTTCAAACTTATTACGTGCTCTGATGGTGTAGGAGTAGATTCGAGGACGAATCTTTTTGAGGAGAGAGGGAATGATGAGAATCAAGAGGCGCCAAACTCAAGTGATCAAGATCCATTGAAGATGTCCACTGGTCCAATAACAAGATGGGTTTTCAAGGCTATATTATGTACAAGATAGATCAACAATCACTAATTTACTACAAGTAAGTTGTCCAACCACTTTGGAGTCCATTGGGCAGCCAAATTGATGTCCAAGATAGCAAATTGATGGGCTCAAAAATTCAACCTAAGGGCTGGACGAAATTTCCTAAATTTTAGGAGTCTTTTAATTAGTTTTTAAGTTTTTTTGCGCTGAGAACTTTTAATTATTACAGCCCATATCCATTCTTTTATTTTAATCCTTAGTTGGACTTAATTAGATGCAAATCCAAGCCCATTAAGGACTTGTGTTTCAGCCACCTACTCCAAATCCAATACCAATTAGGTTAGGGTTTTGAGATATCCACTGATGAATTTGATGAGCATGATTCAAGGAAAATGACTCTAAATTATCAAGCCATGAATATATTGAGTTGTGCTTTAGATGTTACTGAATATAATAGAGTTAGTGGGTGTGATTCTGCACATGATATATGGAGATTACTTCAAATTACACATGAAGGTACTAATCAAGTTAAAGAATCTAAACTTGCTATGCTTGTTAGAGATTATGAATTGTTTACTATGAAACAAGGCGAAAATATTAGTGATATGTTTACAAGGTTTACTAATATTTCCAATGGCTTGAAAGCTTATGGTAAAGGCTATACTATGGGAGAGCAAAACAGAAAGATTTTGGATGCTCTACCAAAATCTTGGCAGCCAAAGATGCTAGCTATTGAGGAGTCCAAAGATCTAAAAACTTTTCCTCTTGAAGAACTTATTGGATCACTACTTACTCATGAAATGAAGATGAAGAGGTTGAATGATAAGGAAGATGAGGAAAAGGGAAGAAAAGGAGTAGTGCTTAATGCCTCAAACAACTTGAGTGAACAAGAACAATCTTCAAGTGAAGAAGAAGGAGGAAACAGTGGAGAAGAAGAAATTGCAATGGCAATGAAGAAGTTCAAGAGATTCTACAAAAAGGAATTTCTCAAGAAAGGAAGAAAGCCAGTCAAGAAGAGTGGACAATCTTCATCATATAAACCTCAATGCTTTGAATGCAAGAGTACTGAGCATCTTATTGCTGATTTGTCCCCGAGTGTTGGAAAGGGAAAGAGAAAGCAAAAACAGAAAGAAATCTGCCAAGAAAGGAAAAAGACTAGCTGGAACGTGGGATCAACAGGAAAGTGAGGATGAAAGTGAAGGAAAGGCCAACATATGCTTCATGGCCATTGATGATGAGGTACAATCTTCTCCTCTATTTCAAATTTGTGTGATGATGATATTGATTCTAGTGATTTAATTCTAGAATTGTATGAAGAAGCGAAAAAAGGCTTCAAGAAAAAAATAAAGAAATAAAATCCAAAATTAGTGATCTTTCAAATGAAAATTCAAAATTATGTCTTGAAAATGATAGACTTCTTGAGACCATAAATTCTCTTACCATTGAAAAGGAAGTTTTGAACACTACCATACAACATGTATCTTTTGAAAACAAAAAGCTGTGTTCAAAAATTATTTCTCTTGAATCAATGCTAAAAGATCATGAGGTTTTAAAAAGGAAAGTAAATGATCTTACTTTATGCATTGAGAAATTTACAAATGGAAGAAACAATTTAAATAAATTACTTGGGTATCAAAGATCCTCATTTGTAAAGCATGGTCTAGGTTTTACACATGATTGCCTTCATTCAAAACCAAAAGAGACATTTGTTAAAGAATCTTCTCATTATAGGTCTCATACTTGCTGTACATATTGTGGTAAGCATGGACACAAAGTGTCTAAGTGCTTTATAAAAATAAAGATAGAAAATGGAGTAAAGACTATATGGAAAGTTAAAGGAACTGTCACTAACCCTCTTGGACCCAAGAAGATATGGGTACCAAAAATCACTCTTTCCAATTTGGTATAGGTACAATTTGCCTCAAGATCAAGTGCCACAAATGGTTTCTTGATAGTGGCTGTTCAAGGCACATGACTGGAAATGCATCACTTGTTAGTGAGCTTCAAGCTACAAGTGAAGGCTTTGTCACTTTTGGAGATAAGAAGAAAGGGAAAATACTTGGAATAGGTAACATTGGTAAAGGTTCATTCCCTCTTATCAAACAAGTTTTACTTATTGATGGCTTAAAATATAATTTACTAAGCATTAGTCAATTATGTGATAATGGTTGCAAAGTAGAGTTTAAATGTGATACTTGTACTATTCTTGATAATGCAAGCAATAAAACTATCTTTGTAGCTAAAGAGTAAGTAATGTATATGTGTTATATCTTGATGAGCTTATCACTAATGACATTAAATGTCTTGCAATACATGACAATGATGGATTTTTATGGCATAGAAGATTAGGACATGTGAGCATGGATTTATTGAACAAGCTTTCTACTCAAGAACTAGTTAGAGGATTACCAAAAATGCATTTTGACAAAACTCGGATTTGTGATGCTTGTCAATATGGAAAACAATCAAAAACATCTTTCAAACCAAAAAAAATAGTTTCTACCTCAAAACCTCTTGAACTAGTTCACATGGACTTATTTGGACCTATGAGGACTACTAGTCTTGGTGGTAAAAGATATGCTTATGTGATTGTTGATGATTTTTCCAGATTTACATGGGTAATATTTTTATCACAAAAAGATGAAACATTTTATGAATTTTCAAAACTTTTTAAGAAGGTTCAAATTTCTCTTAATTGCAATCTAATATCTATTAGAAGTGATAATGGAAGAGAGTTTTGCAATCAAGATTTTACAAAATTCTGTGATGAGTATGGTATCACTCATAATTTTTCAGCAGCCAAAACACCCCAACAAAATGGAGTTGTTGAGAGGAAAAACAGAACATTACAAGAAATGGCTAGATCAATGCTTTGTGAAAACTCTTTACCTAAATACTTTTGGGCTGAAGCTGTAAATACAGCATGCTATGTAATGAATAGAGTTTTACTAAGACCTTTTATAAGAAAAACACCTTTTGAACTTCTATTTGATAAAACTCCATCAATTGTCTATTTTAAAGTATTTGGTTGTAAATGCTTTATTTTAAATGATTAGAGTCTATTAGAATACTCTTGGCATTTGCTTGTTTTAAAGACTTTAAACTATTTCAAATGGATGTCAAAAGTGCTTTTCTAAATGGTTTTATTGAAGAAGAAGTTTATGTAGAACAACCTCCTGGATTTATTCATGAAAAATTTCCCAATCATGTTTTCAAATTAACTAAAGCTCTATATGGACTGAAACAAGCTCCAAGATCTTGGTATGAAAGATTAAGTGGTTTTCTTCTCTCAAAAGGTTTTACTAAAAGAAAAGTAGACACAACTCTTTTTATTAAAACATCTTCTAAAAATGATATTTTGCTTGTACAAATCTATGTTGATGATATCATTTTTGGTTCTACTAATACTTCTCTTTGTGAAGAGTTTGCTAAAACTATGCAAAATGAATTTGAGATGAGCATGATGGGAGAACTAAGTTTCTTCCTTGGACTACAAATTAAGCAAACCAAGGATGGAGTCTTCATCAACCAAGAAAAATATACTAAGGAGCTATTGAAAAGGTTTGGAATGGATCAAGCAAAAGGAATAAGTACTCCAATGAGTTCATCAACTAAACTTGACAAAGATGAGAAAGGTAAAATTATTGATGAGAAATTATATAGAGGTATGATAGGAAGTTTACTCTATCTCACAGCTAGTAGACCAGATATTATGTTTGCTGTATGCTTGTGTGCTAGATTCCAATCATGTCCTAAAGAATCTCATCTAATTTCTGTTAAACGAATTTTTCGTTACTTGATTGATACTCATGATTATGGCCTTTGGTTTTCGAAAACTTCATCTTTTGAACTTATTGGATATTCTGATGCGGATTATGCTGGTTGTAAAGTTGAACGTAAAAGCACAAGTGGGCATTGTCAATTTCTTGGTAGTTGTCTTGTATCTTGGTTTAGTAAAAAGCAAGCTTGTGTGTCTTTATCAACAATAGAAGCTGAATACATAGCTGCAGGAAGTTGTTGTGCACAATTGTTATGGATGCAACATACTTTACTTGATTATGGTCTTAAATTCAATTGTGTGCCCATATTATGTGATAATACTAGTGCCATTAACTTGAGCATAAATCCCATTCAACATTCTAGGACTAAACATATAGAGATAAAACATCATTTCATTCGTGACCATGTGATTAAGAAAGATATATGCTTAGAATATATAAATACAAATGATCAAATTGCTGACATATTTACAAAGCCTTTAGCTGAGGAAAGGTTCAATCACCTAAGAAGACTCTTAGGAATATCAAGATTCAATGACTAATGTGTGTATTGAAGTCATGATGAATGCAGGAAATTTTTTATTCAAAATTCGGATGCACTACAGAAGATTCGGTCGACCGAATTTTCTGAGTGTCGAGAAACAGAGACTTTTGATCAAGAATTCGGACGCAGGTCAAAAAATTTATGTCGACCGAATTTTCTAAAATGAAGAAACAGAAACTTTCGCTCGAAAATTCGGACGCAGATCTGAAAAATCGGTCGACCGAATTTTACGGACGAGACTCTTTAAATGAAGTTGAAACAATCTCTTCAACACTACTACTTCCGAATTTCACATTCTTTTTAAAACCTCTCATACCCATTCACATCCGAATCAAAATCCCTTCAAAATCCCACACTCTCATCCCGATTTTCCTTCATTTTTAAACTTCTAAGCCCTAATTTCATACAGAAAACAAATCCTTCTCAAGAGAAAACATCATGGTGAGAACAAAGAAGCCCAATGTTGAGAAAGGAAAAGGAAAGGCTAAGTAAGGAGATGGAGACCCAATCCTCAATCAACCAAGTAGGATTCGCATTCCTCAAACACAATCTAGAGTTGACAGGTTTATCTCTATCAAATCTACTCATGAATTTGATGAATGGAATAAGAATAGTAGAAAAATCATTCCTGGATATAAGGTGGATATTGATAAACTGTCAAATATGGATATTGTCCTATTTCATTTCAATGATATTGGTTGGAGTAGTTTGCTCTTCATTGATGAGGAATTTTATCCTACTTTGATATATGAATTCTATGCAAATTTGAAAGAGGATAGAATTGAGATGATAGGGGATATGATTGCAGCCAGAAAAACAGTAACCAAGGCATTCCCATTTGGAAGATTATTAACCAGAATCTTCAAGCATTTTAAGATCAAACTTCCTGGAAGAGGGCAAGCCTTTAAGAGTGGTGAAATTTATACAAATGAAACTCTTAAGAGAATGCAATTAGTTCATGATGAGGATAATGTATGGAGGACAAAAAGAGAAACTCCTCCGAAAAGAATAGAAAGAGAGAAAATTATAGAAAGTGAAGAGGAAGAAGAAGAAGAGGATGAAGAGGAAACCCTTGCTAGGGAAATAAAAACAAAAAGAAAGCATGACACCTCAAGTGAGGGGGAGCAACCTCCAACAAAAAGGAGATTATTTGAAGAAGAAACTGGAATTAGGTCTAGTAGTAAAGGAGTATCTAGAGGGGACACCATTAGAGCCAAGACATTCCAAGAAGCCTTGAACAATCATGTCAAGGAAATGGAGAAAATGTATAAGTTCTTTGAGTCATTTGCTCTAATGGTTCTTGGAAAATTGGATGGACTGGAAAACAGAGTAAAACACATTGAAGATATCCTTATGAGAAACACTCAAAGTGGTGAAGGAACCTCTAAGCCTCAAGATGGAAAGGAGGAGGAAAGAAATAAAGAAGCAGAGAAAGAAGATAATGAGGATAGCAGTAATGAAGAGGATGATCAGGGTGGAAATGATAAGACCACAGCAGAAGAAAAAGAACAAGAACAGGCTCATAAAGATCTACCAGTGGCAGGAAGCCAAGTAGCTCAAGCTGCAATTATATCTCCAGCAACAATCTCTTTCAGTCAAGGAAGAGTCAAGCACTTGGCAGTCAAGGAAGAGTCAAGCACTTGGCAGTCAAGAAAGGAGTGAGCCAAGCCTTCCCATCAACCACATCATACTAAGCCTTCTCTTCTAATCTCTTTACTGTATTTTGTTCAGTTTTCTAAGCATTTTGCTGCATTTTCTATTCTGAACTTTTTAAATATTATTTTTGTAATAGTGAAGCTCAATGATGAAATCCCAGTGATGAGAGCTTCTTTTATATGCTAACTTGAACATCTCATTTTCATTGATCCCTTTTATTTGATGATGACAATAGGGGGAGAAAATATGATGCAATATGATGCAATACATGTGAAAACTTGATCTTATGTGACTTAATCTTATGTGAACTTAGATCTTATGTGAACTTAATCTTTAATACTACTGAATGTTGCATCAATATGAATTTTTTTATGCATTACAATTCGGATGCAAGGTTTTAAGAATTGGATGTATTCAAAATGTATTCTTTTGTTGTTCAAATTGATTCAAATCTGTATTAGTCTATTCCACTACGTTTGAACAATCTTATGAAACCTTTATATCATTTCACAATTTCAATTATATTGAATCAGTTGCAGTTTGGACATGAGATTAAAAATTTGGACGCATGTGATTCAAAATTCGGACGCATGGGATTCAAAATTTGGATGCATGATATAAAATGCGGATGCATACATATTGTGTTACCAAAATGTGCTCATTTGTTGTTCAAATTGATTCAAATATGTTTTAATCTCTTCTAATATGTTTGAACAACCTTAGGAAAGCTTATTTACAAAATTTGGAGCTTTTATTTATCCTATTTTAAAGTTTGGACTTGATATGTCAAAAATTCATATGCATAATAATCCTAGTCCAAATTGGTTGAAAATGAGCACAATCTAAGGGGGAGCATTGTTAAACTTTTACAACCTTAAAACCTCTCTTAGAACTTTTTCTAAATACTTAAATGCTATATTTTCTATCCTAATTGTTGGAAGGAAGGAGGCAAATGGAGGTTGGTTGGGTCATAGGCTCATATTGAGCCTTTTGTATGTCAATGTGCTAAATTGGTTGATTTCTATCATTGACATCAATACTTCTTTGTGCTAATCTATTTAAATCCATCACATATTGCATCAAAGTTTGTCATCAACAAAAAGGGGGAGATTGTAAGCCCTAAGGGCAAATCATGTAATTTTGATTCATGACAAATATTGATGAGAACTAATATGTTTATATTGTGTGATAGGATTTGTGAAGAAAGAAGTTTGAAGTCTCATTGCCTTCAAGAGGAAGAGCAAAGAACAACCTCATTAAGCTATGAGTCTTTTGAGGTGTATTCAAAGATAAACTCAAGGCATTGAAGACTTGAAGTGTAGAGTAGGTATGATGATAGGTAATATCTATGTGAACTCTACACTTGTATGTCTTGGAGTCTATTGAATGCAAAAGAGAGCATAAAATTGGTTTCTTAAGTTTAAAAAGACTTTGAATGAATCTTTAGCAAATGTGGTTTTGTGTTTTAAAAGTTTTTAAGTAAACTTTAAATGATCAAATGAGTTTGATTGTGGTTTTCAAACTTATATTTGTCTAAATAAGTTAGCTATATATATCAAATGTATTTCAAATACTTGGAAGATTGATTTCAAATGATTTTTCAAAGTTTGAACACAATTTCATGAAATTCGGTCGTCCGAATTTGGTAGCAAAAGTTTACTACTGTTCTTCCAGAAAAATTCGGAAGAAGATTCGGACGCATGAAGAAAAAATTCGGTCGTCCGAATTTCGGCCTTCAGCATGGTCACTGTTCTTCCAGAGAAATTTGGAAGAAGATTCGGACGCAGCAGGAAAAATTCGGTCGTCCGAAAAATTCGAAAGCAGAATTCGGTCGTCCGAATTTCCTGAAAGTAGCCGTTAACTAGCCGTTTTATAGCTGTTTCAACTGATTTTCAAATCTATAAAAGACATAAACGTGCAATCTTTTGTAAGTTCTGAATCCTTGAGTATTCTAAGCTTTCCAAAGTCTATTCCAAACATTTTCTCAAGCTCTCTTATGTCTTGTGCATTCAATTGATCAATCCAAAGACATCAAAGTGTGAAGGTGCAACTTTGTGTAAATTCTACCAACAAGTGGTAACATCTACACACTCTTCTTTACTTATTCAATTGTGTTGATCTACTAGCTCTAGCAAGGTTATCTTGATAACATAAAACCCTTTAGATAAGGGTGATCCTTGAAGTTGTGATTCAAGGTTGTTTGAGATACAAAACCATAGGTTGGTGAGCCTTGTTTGTAAAAATTACTAGAAAAGGTTGTATGTGTAAAACCAAAGTGTGGTGAGCCTCTCTTGTAATCAGTGAACTTGAGCACATAGTAGAGTTATTGAAATCCTTAAGTGTATACTTAAGGTAGTGGAGGTAGATCTTGAGGATCGAACCACTATAAATTTTTGTGTTCATTTGTTTACATTTCTTATACCGCTTTGCCATAATTTGTTTCTCTCTTATTCATATCATCTGTAAGTGGTCTATACATATAAAAGATTTGAATTTGCAAAAATTAGCCAAATACCTAATTCACCCCCCCCCCTCTTAGGTATTTCAAACTTATTACGTGCTCTGATGGTGTAGGAGTAGATTCGAGGACGAATCTTTTTGAGGAGAGAGGGAATGATGAGAATCAAGAGGCGCCAAACTCAAGTGATCAAGATCCATTGAAGATGTCCACTGGTCCAATAACAAGATGGGTTTTCAAGGCTATATTATGTACAAGATAGATCAACAATCACTAATTTACTACAAGTAAGTTGTCCAACCACTTTGGAGTCCATTGGGCAGCCAAATTGATGTCCAAGATAGCAAATTGATGGGCTCAAAAATTCAACCTAAGGGCTGGACGAAATTTCCTAAATTTTAGGAGTCTTTTAATTAGTTTTTAAGTTTTTTTGCGCTGAGAACTTTTAATTATTACAGCCCATATCCATTCTTTTATTTTAATCCTTAGTTGGACTTAATTAGATGCAAATCCAAGCCCATTAAGGACTTGTGTTTCAGCCACCTACTCCAAATCCAATACCAATTAGGTTAGGGTTTTGAGATATCTATTTATATAGGATATTTTTCAGAAACTTGAGAATAACAACATGATGTCATTGATATTTTGATGAGAATACATACTCTCTTTGGTTCTTGAAAGAACTTTTTGAACTTATCAACTTATTCAACTTGTGGCGTTCATCTCTTTGAATTATACCTTGAGTTCTTGTCTTTATTGATAATGGGTTTAAGGTTTCGATTTATACCTTTGGTTCTTGGGTCATATATCCAATGGGTTAAGGGTTCTTGTACCCTTTTTCACACATCCTTGGGCATTTGTGGAAGTTTACTATTGGGTTCTAGGTTTCTATACCTAGGTTTCTCATCAATCTCCTTATAATTGTTTTTTTTGACTTTCCTCTAGTTTGCTTTGAGTCATCCAAGCCTCAAATGTTCAAATCTGTAGGATGATTCTTTATTATTCTTAAAGATGGCTTTTGTTTTGAACTGCCTCTTTTGATATTTCTGAATTTGTTGCAGTGTTTGTCAGCCCCTCAGATTTTGTGTTGGATCTCCATATTGCAAGCGTATTTCATAAGAATGCTGAGAGATCCTTTTGAGAGTTGATCCGCGAGAGTTCCGTAGGAGTTGTCTCACCCAAGTGTTAGTTGCTTTGCTGTGAAGCTCCCTTTTTATTTGCTAGAGAGTCTTGAGCTTCTTCTTCTCCAAGATTGATATCCCAATAATATAGGAAGAAATCCCTAGAAAGGAACTCATTCGATCGTATTGGGCTCTTGTGATTGAATTTCTCTGTTCATTTTGTTATACATGGTAAATTTGATCGATTGAATTGGAAATCCAAGTCAGAACTGGTCGTCTGAATTTCTCTAGAAAATCAAAAGAATAGAACAAATTTGGACAATCGAATTGGTGACACAAAATCTAAACTTTTCCAAATTTTGGAAAACCAATTTGAACTCAATCAAATCAAGTTTCAAAACATTTGAATCGTAAGATAAAACGTTTAAAGATCTTTTATCTTAAAAGCATTATCAAAAACTTTGTACTTTGAAAGATATGAAATCACTTAGGCTAAAAAACAAAGTTGGAACTAGAACTATAAGATTTGTGCTTCAAAGTGGAATTCTAAATTCTAAAAGCAAAGTGGTGTAGAGTTTACAAGTTATACCTATTGAATGACCAAAATCCTATACTACTGGATCTTCAAAGCCTTATGTACTTAACATCCACGTCAATCCTCATACTTTTAGCCTCATTTGGGATGTCCTTGTTTCTCTTTACCTTGAAGGAAATGGGGTCCTTTGTTTCACCAATCTAAAAATTCTATCACACAAGAATTACTTGAATTAGCTCATATCAATATTTGTCATTAATCAAAGCTTCAAGACTTTCCCTTAGGGCCAACAATCTCCTTCTCTTTGATGATGACGAGCTTTGATTCAAAATATGAAGGATTAATGCAATGTATCACATTGAAGCATTGATGTCACAAAGGATATATGAACAAGTAAGCAATTTAGTTTAATAATATGCTACAATCATTAATTAATTTAGTTTAATGCAATCAACAATTTTCTAATTTAATGCCACGAGATCAAAAACAATGTTGTCGAATTCTTCGTCATCTACTTAGGACATGTACCCAAAGCAGAACAACAATTTACCCATATGCACTCTTCGTCACGCAATCCACTTTCAGTTCAAATAAGTGATACAAGAATAAAAGTAGGATTAGTAAGAGCTTTTAACGAAAAATAACTAAATATTATTAGTATTGGTATTAATTTCATAAACTATCCAAATCAAAGATTCCCAATTATCGATTTCATCATCAACAAAGTGTCATTTTTCAGTCCTTTAGTCATAACATGGCAATTAGTTGTAATGAAGTGGGTGATTATAATATAAGTAGAAGCGTGCTGATTTTAGTCGTATATTAATGTCAAGTCTATCTGAAAAAATAAATCTTGGGACTCGGAAACTTTGCATGTTGATGTTCTATTTGCGATGCTTACATATTCATAATCAAATCCTTTTGACATAACCACTCAAGATTACATAATGATCTGCAATCAACTGATTAGTTTAGTTGATAAATATAATTTTTATGAGACAAAAATTTCAAATTTCATTACGCATCTCTTTCTTTGATGTATGAAGAAATATTATTTTATCGTATTTAATCCATGAATTACTATATATCTTTGGTGTGCATTTTTGGAACATTGACTATTGAGGTAGACTAGTAAGAGGTTAGGATTGATGATGGCGTGTGAAGGAAGGTTCTTTTTAGTCGGGATTACAACTGCCACCTAAAAGAAGTAATGCTGTTTGGCCATTTGGCTTAATGGGGTGGCTGTTTTATGCAAATAAATTCCACTGGATTAGCTTAGCACCTTCTAATCAAGAATAACAAGGACAATCCTATTTAAAAACAATGTATCATAATGAAGCATAGATGTCACAAACGATAGTGACAATAAAGTGGTTCACGAGGAGCCTGTGGTCCAACTAACCTCCGTATGTCTTCTTCCTTCATTCTTTCTAAAGGAGTTAGCATTAAATTATTAAAAAAACACCTCAAACACCCAAAAGAGAGGTTTTTAAAGATAGAAAATGGCTTACAAAGCCCCCCTTAGATTGAGCTTACTTTTGTAAAATTTGGACTTGAAGAGAAGTTAAGTTTGAATTCCAGTTTGCAAGTATGAGTTGTAAAAATTGAAAGACATTGGCTAAATTTTGATCAAATGACCTTTCTCAAAGTTGTCTAACCAAGGTAAGAAGGATTTTAAAGAGTGTTTGCAAGGTTTGGACAACAAAAAGATTGATTTCGATAAAATTTTGGACCAAGTCCGAATTGCACTACCCAGTCCAAATTTGAAAATGTTTAAAACTTCAACATCAAGATACAAAAACAATCAACAGCAACTCCAACCTTCAAATTGAATAGCCAAAAAATCTCTAACAAGTCCAACATCACATATTTGAGTCCAAAGTCCATGAAATGCAACCAAATCAACAAAAGATCAAGTCAATCAATTTCAATAGAGTCATTTCAACAAGAAACCAATAACCATCAAGCTTCAAACATAAATCATTAACCATCATCAAGCCACAAGCATAAAAATCCATATCAAATTTCCACCAATCATTTCAACAAGAAACCGATAACTATCAAGCTTGAAACACAAATCATTAACCATCATCAAGCCTCAAGAATAAAACTCTATATCAAATATCCACAATCAATCAATAAGCTTATCAAAGTGTATAAGATCACATTTTACAGAAACTACTCATTGCCTCTTTTGGCATCAATCAAATAAGGTGAACAAAGTGAGTTAAGCAATAAAAAAGAAGCTTTCAATACTAAGTTATCATTATTGAGATTCAACTAAAGCAAATGCATTTATTGAGACTCATAAAGTACATATAACTATCAAGTTCATATAAGCGACTTCTAAGAATAATCTACTAAAATAAAAAACTTAACAACTATTAAGCAAAACTAAAGAACACATACACTAGACATGAAGAGGTAAAAAAAAAAAGGGAATAGAAAGCTTTTTCCTCCTCCATTCTATCATCATCATTTCGAGATCTCTTCATTGGCTTAACTCCAAAATTTTTGGTGCTGATCTCCATGTTACCTTTTAGCTCAATGTGGAAGGGACCATCACTAGAATACTTCATTCTAGTGTAGCTTGGCTCTGGGTAGTTGCCAACCTCATTGATCTTCTTATTCCTTTATTTAGAGACAAATGCTTTTGATATTTTCTTTTGTCTCTTCTTGCAAATGGACCATAGGATGCGGTCACAATTTTCTATCATTTCAATCAAACTACCTTCTCCACTAACTTTCTCTTGTCCTTCCCCCCTTTCTTCTTTCTTTTCTCCATCTTTTCTTTTGTGTTCACCATCTCTTGTATCACTTCTAGCCATAAACTCAAATTTGTTCCCATCATCATTATCATCTCCATCATCTACTTTTAGATTTTTATTTTTATATCCCTCAATGTTCCTCACCCTATCTTCTAAATTATCAAACATTTTGAACATAATGGGAGAAAATTTTTCAAAGAATCTATACGTATTTTCCATTTCTCAAGTGTGGTCACTTAAAGCTCCTTGAAATACTTTGGCCATAATGACATCGCTTGTTAAACGACGAACCATTTTCGGGTACTAATTCCTTGAAAAGCTTATGCTATAAAACAAAGTCTAAGTGATCGGAAGGGATCTATCCTAAAAAATCCTCTGATGCTTAAGCTAGTATTAAATTCAAGAGAATAATGATGGGAGAGACTATATGTATATGTAGGAGATCATACTTGGGGAATTCAGGTAACCAAGTCCTTTTTAGTATTTAGCTTATTCTAATCCCGAGTCTTACTAGGATAAGGTTATTTTACTGGGTTGTCTGATGATGGGCCAGTCCATGATATTCTTTGTGATGAGGCCCAACTCCATCATCTATCCTTCTCGAAGTCAGGTACCAGAAGTGGTATTTTTATGCGATGATCATGCCCAATGACCTTTTACGTCGCGCCTTTTGAGGTAGATTTTGAAATATTTTGCTTCAAGTCGAATGTTTACCTTTTTTCTTGCCTCATTTTCCATAAAAAAATGTTTGTATCATCTTTATTTACACTACCTGAGATATTGTAAAAGTAAAAGACCTTTTGTCGCAATAGCATATTGTGTACAAAATTTCTCTTTCAATTTCTGTGTCTACATCTATGGCTTCTAGGTCAACATTGGGTCCCCAACCCACCGATGAATGTAACTCTCCATCTCTTCACATATCATTTTCCTACTAAAATAGGGATTTACATTTTCCTCTTGGAGAAACAATAGTGTTACTTTTTCTTCCAGTCTCTTCCGATTTTTCTCCTAGTCATCTTCTTGGTACAACTAGATATGCTCAATACGAGCCTCAGAAGAAGAATTTACTAGCCACTCCACTCGGCACACTAATTTATCCTCTAACGTTCGATAGGCAGAGAGCCACATGTATTCTAACTGTTGTATTTTGAGGGCAGAGCTTTTGGTGTCCCCCCTCTAGGATGTTTTTGTTTGTACCAAAATTATTTAAAATGAGGTTTGCATCTGTCTTGCCAGGAATTATTAATATATATTTTTAGCCCTAAAGGGCAAATCATGTAATTTTGATTAATGACAAATATTGATGAGGACTAATATGCTTGTATGTTGTGTGATAGGTTTTGTGAACTAAGAAGTATGAAGTCTCATTGTTTTGAAGCCAAAGTGCAAGAACAACTTCAGTAAAGCAAAGTGATTGAATGTTGAAGAAGGTTGTTCTTAGATGATCTAAAGGCATTGAAGACTTGAAGTGTAGAGTGTATATACTTAGTAGGTAAATCTATATGTAAACTCTACACTTGTATGTCTTGGTTATCATTGAATGCATAAGAGAGCATAAAATGAGTCTTATGATCTTAAAAGGCTTTGAATGAACTTTTTGATGAATGTGGTGTTGTGTCCGAAAAAATTTTTAAGTAAACTCTATATGATCAAAGGAATTTGATTTTTGATTTTCAAACTTATATATGTCAAAATAAGTTTTCTATACATATCAAATGTTTTTCAAACTTATTGAAGTTAAATCTCAAATGATTTTACAAAGTTTGAATATGCTTCCAAAAAAAATTGGTCGTCCGAATTTTGTAGCAAAAGTTTGCTACTGTTCTTCCAGAGGAATTCAGAAGAAGATTCGGACGCATGATGAAAAATTCGGTCGTACGAATTTTGGCCTTCAGCATGGTCATTGTTTTTCCAGAGAAATTCAGAAGAAGATTCGGATGCTGCAGGCAGAATTCGGTCGTCCGAATTTCCTGAAAATAGCCGTTAACTAGCCGTTTTATAGCCGGTAAAACTAATTTTTAAATTCTATAAAAGCTATAAATATGTAATCTTTTGTAAGTTTTGAACTCTTGAAAATGCTAAGCTATAAATATGTCAAAATAATTTTGTAAGCTTTCTTATATCTTGTGCATTCAATTGATCAATCCAAAGACATCAAAGTGTGAAGGTGCAACTTTGTGTAATATCTACCAACAAGTGGTAACATCTACACACTCTCCTTTATTTATCAAATTGTGTTGTTCTACAAGCTCTAGCAATGTTATCTTGATAACATAAAACCCTTTAGAAAAGAGTGATCCTTGAAGTTGTGATTCAAGGTTGTTTGAGATATAAAACCATTGTGTTTGGTGAGCCTTGTATTGTAAAAGTTACTAGAAGAAGTTGTGAGTGTAAA
Organism: Rauvolfia tetraphylla; assembly: GCA_030512225.1. Taxonomy (NCBI): domain Eukaryota; kingdom Viridiplantae; phylum Streptophyta; class Magnoliopsida; order Gentianales; family Apocynaceae; genus Rauvolfia; species Rauvolfia tetraphylla. The sequence goes on from JAJQKT010000008.1 coordinate 793,693, forward strand.
ACCATAGTGTGGTAAGCCTCTCTTGTAATTTGTAAACCTGAGCAAATAGTAGATTATTTGAAATCCTTAAGTGTGAGTTTAGGGTAGTGGACGTAGATCTTGAGGATCGAACCACTATAAATCGTGTGTTCATTTATTTATAGCTTTACTTGTTTATATACTTATGTTATTATTATTTGTTTTTAGTTGTTGATTGATTGGTTGTGATTTTATTGTTTGATCATCTTGTCTCAACCATTGAATCACATATAAACTTAGAGTTTGTGAATTTGAAGAAGAGCTTTTATTAAGGCAAAGGATTTGTAAAATAGGAAAATATTTTGATAATTAGCCAAAGACCTAATTCACCCCCCCTCTTAGGTCTTTCAATTGGTATCAGAGCAAGGTCTTCTTTTTAAGGTTTAACAACCTAGAAGTAAAGATCATATGACTAGTTTATCAAATTTGCCTTATATGGAAGGTTCCTCTACAAATAGACCTCCTTTGTTCGATGGTTGTAATTATACATTTTGAAAATCTAGAATTAGAATTTTTATTTGTCCTATTAACTTTGATTTGTGGAGTATCATTGAGAAAGGTCCCTATGTGCCTATGAGAATAAAAGCTGATGGAAATACAAGGGAACTAAAGCCTATGGAGGAGCTTGATGAGAACGACTGAAGAAAGATAACTTTAAACTACCAAGCAATGAACATCTTGAGTTGTGCATTGGACATGAATGATACAATCGAGTGAGTGAATGCGACACCGCTCACGATATGTGGAGACTTCTTCAAGTAACACATGAGGAAAGAGCCAATATGTGCTTTATGGCAATAAATGATGAGGTACAATCCACTTCTTCCACTTCTACTTGTTGTGATGATGATATCGATGATCCTAGTGAATTACTTGTTGAAATGTATGGAGAATTAAAAAAAGCCTCAAAAAGGAATAAGGAGATGAAAATCAAAATTAACGATTTATTGAATGAGAATTCAAAATTTTTCTGTGAAAATAAAAAGCTTCTTGAATGCTTGAATATTGAAAAAGAAGTTTTAAATGTTTCTTTACAAAACATGTCCTTTGAAAATAAGATTCTTTGCGAAAATATTTTGTCTCTTGAAAGAATGCTTGTTGATCATGAGACTTTGAAAAAGAAGGTTGATGAACTTACATCATGTATAGAAAAATTTACAAAAGGAAGGGACAATCTTGATAAAATTCTTGGAGCTCAAAGATCTCCCCTTGTAAAAAATGGTCTTGGTTACAATTATGTAAACAATGTGCCTAAATATAACAAATTATTTGTTAGAGCTACTTCTACTTCCATGCATCATACTTGTTGTACTTATTGTGGAAAACATGGACATAAAGTCACCAAATATTATGTTAAAAGAAAAGTAGAGAATGGTATAAAAACCATTTGGAGAGTTAAGGGAATTATTACTAACCCCCACGGACCCAAGAAAGTATGGGTACCAAAGGATACTTCCTCTCCTTTATTGCAGGTACACTTTAATTCAAACTCAAGCACCACTAAGCGGTACATTGATGATGTTGGCTTAAAGAATAAAGGAAAACACTTCATTCATAAGCAAGGTCAAAGCAACCAATGAAGGATTTGTTTTTGAGACAAGAAGAAAGGAAGAATTATTGGAGTAACCAATGTTGGTAAAGGTTCCTCTCTTCTTTTTAAACAAATGTTGCTTAGTGATAATTTGAAATATAACTTGCTTAACATTAGTCAATTATGTGACAGTGTGAAAAGTTGAATGTAAATGTAATACTTGCACTATACTTGATGGTGTCAATGGTAGAACTATTTTTGTTGCAAATTGTATTAGTGCCTTGCCTTGATGAACTTGTTGCTTATAAAGTTAGATGATTTTCCACTCATGATAATGACAGTTATTTATGGCATAGTAAAATTGGTCATGACAAAATGATTAAATTAGATATGATTGAATATCTATGCATTTGCTTGGCCAAAAACATCTTTATGAAACTTCACAAAATGTTCAGACTTGAAGTTTGGATGTAGACCACAAGTTCGATCGCCCGAACTTATATGACAATATGACATTTTGTGATTTTGATTAATTACTCACAAAATGTTGCAATATGTGTTTTATCTTGATAAGCTTGAATGTCTTGTGGCTTATGATAATGGTGGATTTTCTTAGCATAGAAGATTAGGTCACGTGAGCACGGATTTGTTGAGCAAAATTTATTCTTAAGATTTAGTTGGAGGATTGCTAAAAATATGTTTTGAGAAAATTATCTTTGAGATACTTGTCAATATGGAAAACAAACAAAAGAATCTTTCAAACACATGAAAATGCATTTAGACTTCAAACATCTTGAACATGTTCATATGGATTGATTTGGACTTATGGGGTACTATAGTATTAATGACTTGAAGATGTTTGAGGTCTAAATATTCACTTTAGCATTATTCGTTGCTCAAAAAGATGAAGTGTTTCATAAGTTTGAAAAAACTATTCAAAAAGGTTCAAACCTACCTTGAGTACAAATTGATTTCCATTAGAAGTGTCAATGGGAGAATTTTACAAACAAGTCTTTACAAAATTTGTGATAAAAATTGAATTTCATATAACTGTTTCAACTGTAAAAATACTCCACAACAAAATGGTGTTATTGAAAAGAAAATTTGAACTTTGCAAAAATTGGCTAGGTCTATGATTTGTGAAAATTCTTCTTCAAAAATATTTTTGGGCCAAAGCCGTAAACACCACATGCTATGATAAATTGATTTCCTTTAAGATCATTTAAAAAAAAACATCTTTTGAATTCTCTTTTATAGAATGCCTCAAATTGCATACTTTAAAATTTTTGGTTATAAATGTCTTATCTTAAATTCTTATGATAACTTACTTAAATTTGATAGAAAAACTAGATATTGGTACATCTCTTAGCTACTCTTCTAACAAAAAGGCCTATAGAGTTTATAATGAAAAGAACCTTATATGATGAGGAAACCATTCATGTTTGTTTTGATGAATCTTACATTTACTTGGAAAGAAAAGATGAAGATGATGTAGGCACATCTATTAATGACTATCAAACCCATCTTCAAGCACCAACTTTGGAGGATCATACCAATGAGGAAGAAATGATTGAACAAAATCAAGATGACCAACCTAGTTGTGACCAAGAGCTCCCAAAGAACTTATGATATCCAAAAAGGCCACCCTAAGGAGCAAATCATTGGTGATATCTTCCAAGGAGTAAAAATAAGACGGTACTTTATCAATAACTTTTTTCTTTTATTGCATATGAGCCTAAAAGTATTGATGATGCATTGTGTGATGATTTTTGGATTATTGCTATGCAAGAGGAAATAAATAAATTTTAAAAGATACAAAATTTTGGATATTCCTAAATCTCATGATCATTCCATTATTGGAACTAAATGGTTTTTAGAAATACACTTATTGAATCCGGAGAAGTTGTTAGAAACAAGGTTAGACTTGTTGCCTAAGGATTAAATCAAGAAGAGGGAATTGATTATGATGAAACCTTTGTTCCAAATGCTAGACTTGAGTCCATAAGAATGTTTTTGACTTGTACTTGCTTTAAGTTTTAAGTTATGTCAAAAGTGCTTTTCTAAATGGTTTTATTGAGGAAGTGGTTTATGTGGAACAATCACCCGGTTTTGCTCATGAAAAGTTTTCTAATCATATTTTCAAACTATCCAAAGTTTTGTATGGTTTAAAACCAGCTCCTAAAGCTTAGTGTGAAAGATTGAGTAGTTTCCTTCTTTCAAAAGAATTTTCAAGAGGAAAACTGACTCTATTCTTTTTATAAAATCCTCCTGCAACAATGATCTATAACTTGTCCAAATATATGATACAATTTTTGGCGCTTCTAACTTCACTGTGTGATGTGTTTGCCAAGTTAATGCAAAGTAAAATTTGAAATGAGCATGATAGGGAAACTCAATTTCTTTCTTGGCCTACAAATCAAGTAAACCAAGGATGGCACTTTCATGAATCAAGTTAAGGTATAAGTACTTACATAAGTTTATCAACTATGCTTGACAAGAATAAAAAGGTTTCATAGGAGTAGTCAACTCTATTTGACAGCAAGTATAGCCAATATTATGTTTGTCATGTGCTTGTGTGCTAGATTTCATCTTGTCCTAAAGAGTTTCATTTGATTGCTATTAAACACATTCTCTATTACCTTATTGATACTCTAAGTGATTATGGTCTATGTTTCAAATATGTGGCTATGTTATGTGTTAACACTAATGCAATAAATTTGATAATCTTACTATTCAACAAACTAAGACAAAGCATATAGAGATCACTCTACTAAGGGTAATACTTGTTTAAAGCATGTTTGCATTAATGAACAAATTAATGATATAATTACTAAGCCATTGGCCGAAGAAAGGTTTGACCAATGAAAAAGCTTAAGGATTTCAAAATTCAATGACTAATGAGTGTATTCAAGTGTTGTAGCTCTAGGTGAGAACAAAGAAGCCTAGCATGGGAAAAGGAAAGGGAACATCCAAAGAAAGAGAAGGAGGACCAGTGATCAATGAATCAAGGAAGGTTCATGTTCTGCAAAATATGAAAAGGCTTGATAGATTTGTCACATGGAAGGTTGCTACTGAATTTGATAATTGGACAAAAAGGAACCATATGATAAATCCAAGTCACAAGGTGGATGTCATCAAACTATTCGAAATGGGTAATATACTCTCATTTTTAAATGATGAGCTGGACTAGTTTGCTTATGTTTGATGACTGCTATTACCTTCCTTAGTTTATGAAGTTTATGCAAATATTAAGGAAGAAAGAGTTGAGCAAGTTGGTAATAAAGCTATTCAGTGGTATTCTTCAAGAATATCTCAAGTTAATTTTTGAGATTGATAATGCATTGCTCAATAGAATTTGTGATGTTGAGGATGTTGGGTTTAGGCATTATTCTTCTGGGGAACATTGTTTTATAAGTAAGTTATACTCACTTGTAAGGATTGAAAATGCCTGTACAAATGGTAGAAGCCTCAAAACTATAAAGAAGAGAGAATTGAACATGAGGGGGATAATGTAGTTCAATGGTATTTCTCTAGAGTATCTCAAGTAGACTTTGAGTTCAATGATGCCTTAGTGAACATAATTTGTGGAGTAGATGATAATGGGGCAAGGTGTTACTAATTGGGACAGCATTGCTTTATTCATGAATTGTTCACAAATGAAAGATTTGAAGAGGCTTTCACAAATGGTAGACAATTTAGGTCCATTAGGAAGGGTTATGCATCACATGATTACCACCATGTTCATCCCTAATTTTGGACATAAATCATCCGTTGGAAATATGCTTATGGTGATTATGCTTGCCTTACTTGAGCATACACTTTGGATTCATGGCATTGAAGCATATAATTAGTGCAAGAAAAACAGCCAACAAAGCCTTACCTTATGGGAGATTATTAACAAGGATCTTCAAATACTTCCAAGTCAAACTTCCCATAAGAGGACAAAATTTCAAGAGTGGAGAAATATACACTAATGATTCTCTTAAAAGTATGCAGTTAGTTCTTGATGAGGATGGAATATAGAGAACAAAGGTAGAAACTCCTTTAAGAAGAGAAGAGGTTGAAGAAAGTGAAGAGGTTGAGGAAGAAGAAGATGAAGAAGAAATATTGGCAAGGGAAATGAAGGCAAAGAGGAGGCATGACTCATCTAATGAGGGGCAGCAACCTTCCACAAAAAAAGACTATTTGAAGAGGTACTCTTTATTGAAGAAAAAGAAGTTTAAGATGATAATCTCACTAGAGGTGATACCATAGTTGCCAAGGTGTTTCAAGAGACATTGAACAACCATGTAGAGGAAATGAAAAAGATGGACAAATTCTTCAAGTCTTTTACTCAGATAATTCTTGGAAAATTTGATGGTTTAGAAGCTAGAGTAAAAAATATGGAAGAAGACTTGAGAAAGATTTCTCAAGTGGTTTTAAATGATGCAAATTCCTATAAAGCCAAAGAAGAGGAAAATGAAGAAGATCAAGGAGATAATTTGGGCGGAGATGGCAGCAATAAGAATGATAGTAATGACAGTAAAAATTGAGATGCTATCAATTTGTTGCTAAAGAAGAAGAAAAATATAAAGGAAAAGGCAGTGAAGCACCCAAAGAAGAAGAAGAGCATGAGAATGAAGAACAAAAAGGTAAAGCCCAAGAGAACAAGCAAGAAGAAGGAGGTGAAGGGAGTTTAATAAAGTCAAATCACAAATCCATCACCAATTTCCTTCAGCCAAGGGAGGAGGAAAATGTGGTTCAAAGAAAGAAGATCCAAGGATCCTCTTGATTGGTAACTTTCCAAAGCAGAACTACACGAGCAAGGAGTCAACAAATGAAGGACCCCATCATATAGAGATCAAGGGAGACATGGCCATCATAACAAACAAATTTGGAAGTGAAGAGCATGAAGCGCATCCAAGACTAAGCCTTTCTATCCCTAGACTCTATTATGTTGCTTATTTTAATTTATGTCTTAATGCACATGTTATGCTTTAACATTGAAATTTACTTGTGCTTTTCTAGTCATTATAATGTTTTGAAGCTCAATATGTGAAATCTTTGTGATAAGAGCTTCTTTTGTTTCACTTTTGTTGTCCAAGTATTCTCACCCCAAGTTTAATTGCTGCTAAAAAGGGGGGGGAGAAGAAGTTGATTTATTATTGTTGAAATGCTACATAATGATTATTGCTGTTAGGATGATAATTATTTGACTAGAGATATACTGTTTATGAGAGTTGGTCAATATATTGCTAAATTGCTAAATGAGAGTTGATCAACATACTACTTATATGTGATACATGTTGTCTCATTTTCATTAACCCCATCTTTGATTGATGACAAAAGGGGGAGAAGAAATGTGATGACAAAATGCGTGAAAATGCGAAATAGCAGTGGAATTCCTCATGCATGAATAGAAATTGTGTGAATTTTCTGAAAACCCATGCATATGTCAAGGGGAAGAAATAATGATGTGAGACAAAATGTGCTCTATATGTTGAATTGTGCTATATGTTTGATTCTGTGTGTGATGACAAGTTGTGACTGCTAAGTAAATGCTGTGTGATGAAACTGTGTATTATGTGGATGTTTTCTGAGTTTTTGCAAATGGCTAAGTTGTTCTTGACTTGTTACTTTATGAAAACAATTGAATGTAAGAGTTATGTCTGTTGTCAAAAATTTTGGATTTGAAATTCAGATGCGTCAAGTTCTTTTTGCCAAAAATTTTGTTTTGTTGTTCAAATTGATTGAAACCTATTCTAATCCTTTTTATCATATTTGAACAATCTTATAAGAGCTTTTTTTCAAAAATTAAATTTGTTATCTCACACATTTTACAGTTTGGACTTTAAGCTTAAAATTCGGATGCATGATTTAAAAATTTGGATGCATGTTTCAGAAATTCGGATGCATGTATATTTTGTTGCCAAAATGTGCTCTTTTGTTGTTTAAATTGATTCAAACATGTTTTAAACTCTTTTACTATGTTTGAACAATCTTATGAAAGCACATTTTCAAAATTTGAAGCTTTCATTTTAATTATCTTTAAGTTTGGACTTGACATGTCAGAATTCGGATGCATAGTATCTCAAGTCTAAATTTGTTGAAAAATGAGCACAATCTAAGGGAGAGCATTGTTAAACATTTACAACCTTTAAAACCTCTCTTAGAACCTTTTCTAAATGCTTAAATGCTATATCTTCTATCCTAGTTGTTGGAATGAAGGAGTTAAATGGAGGTTGGTTGGGTCATAGGCTCATATTGAGCCTTTTGAATGTCAATATGCTAAATTGGTTATGATCTATCATTGACATTAATACTTCTTTGTACTATATTGTTTAAATCAATCACATTTTGCATCAAAGTTTGTCATCATCAAAAAAGGGGAGATTGTTAGCCCTAAAGGGCAAATCATGTAGTTTTGATTAATGACAAATATTGATGAGGACTAATATGCTTGTATGTTGTGTGATAGGTTTTGTGAACTAAGAAGTATGAAGTCTCATTGTTTTGAAGCCAAAGTGCAAGAACAACTTCAATAAAACAAAGTGATTGAAGTTTGAAGAAGGTTGTTCTTAGATGATCTAAAGGCATTGAAGACTTGAAGTGTAAAGTGTATATACTTAGTAGGCAAATCTTTATGTAAACTCTACACTTGTATGTCTTGGTTATCATTGAATGCATAAGAGAGCATAAAATGAGTCTTATGATCTTAAAAGGCTTTGAATAAACTTTTTGAAGAATGTGGTGTTGTGTCCTAAAAATTTTTTAAGTAAACTTTATATGATCAAAGGAATTTGATTTTTGATTTTCAAACTTATATATGTCAAAATAAGTTTTCTATACATATCAAATGTTTTTCAAACTTATTGAAGTTAAATATCAAATGATTTTACAAAGTTTGAAATGCTATAAACTGATTTTATAGCTGGTAAAACTGATTTTCAAATTCTGTAAAAGCTATAAACGTGTAATCTTTTGTAAGTTTTGAACTCTTGAAAACGCTAAGCATTCAAAAGCCTTTAGCAAACATTTCTTAAGCTTTCTTATGTCTTGTGCATTCAATTGATCAATCCAAAGACATCAAAGTGTGAAGGTGCAACATTGTGTAATATCTACCAACAAGTGGTAACATCTACACACTCTCCTTTATTTATCAAATTGTGTTGTTCTACTAGCTCTAGCAAGGTTATCTTGATAACATAAAACCCTTTAGATAAGGGTGATCCTTGAAGTTGTGATTCAAGGTTGTTTTAGATATAAAACCATTGTGTTTGGTGAGCCTTGTATTGTAAAAGTTACTAGAAGAGGTTGTGAGTGTAAAACCATAGTGTGGTGAGCCTCTCTTGTAATTTGTAAACCTGAGCAAATAGTAGATTGTTTGAAATCCTTAAATGTGAGCTTAGGGTAGTGGACGTAGATCTTGAGGATCGAACCACTATAAATCGTGTGTTCATTTATTTATAACTTTACTTGTTTACATACTTATGTTATTATTATTTGTTCTTAGTTGTTGATTGATTGGTTGTGATTTTATTGTTTGATCATCTTGTCTCAACCATTGAATCACATATAAACTTAGAGTTTGTGAATTTGAAGTAGAGCTTTTATTAAGGCAAAGGATTTGTAAAATAGTAAAATATTTTGATAATTATCCAAAGACCTAATTCACCCCCCCTCTTAGGTCTTTCAGATATCTTGAGATTTTCACCTCTAGCCCTTGTTCAACTAGAACCCAATGTCGTACAGTTGGTGATAAGGTTTATCATAGTATGTCGATCGCTAGGGGTCTTAACAAGTCTAGATCTATTTCAAAAATTTTATACTGTAAAAATGGTGCATAATTGTCTTGGGTACTTTATGTTTAACCATAGTAAAAACTCCCCGAAGTTAATCCTGAAAATTCCTTCATCTATACATGGGTGGAAGGATTTCTTTGTTTATGTGTGGCCTTCTGGTCTTTACTTCCATATAGCCTTGAACTATCAAGAGAGACTGCCTAATCTCCCAGTTAAAGACTCCTAGGTGAACCAACCAGTCGTAGAGACTTTAATCAAATATGCATGAGTTAAGAATTCGTGAAGGCTGGGTGGAAAGAATCTTGAAAGGTGGTGGATTACTTTCTCTGACTGATTTTAACTTGGAGAGGCAACATTAGTCTTGTTACGCTTCAGTAGTGGCTTATGCATACCTTTATTGACTGCAATTGCCTGAGCATGTTGCTTCTTGCTTCTATAGATAATGCCAATTCTTTGCAAGGTCGTGGGCAAAGCTCTTTTGTCGAGAGACTGGATATCTCTTCAGACGATAACGATCATCCCTTAAGTAGGTTTTGTGGATCTGTTTCCTACCTTATCTTTTTTCAGTTCTTTTGTTCTAACCTTTATTGCCCGGTATTATATTTGTGAGGTTTCCCTCACTAAGAGAAGGGAATCGAGATGACGACGAGGATGACATTCCTCTTATTGATCATTGTTTCAGAAAAAGAAAATCTTCTTCTGTGACTCTATTCCTAAGCTCTGGTTCTGAATTACTAGAGCAGCAAGTTGTGGAGGGTTTGGCCCTCGATAGCTTGAGTTACTCCACATAGAAGAACTATCTCGTTAATCAGGAATGTGAAGTTTTTGAGGGTATGATTTCCCACCGAGGTAGTAAGACGACATCCCGATACAACAATTTGGAAGAATACGAGAACTATTGTGTCTCATTACTTCAGGCCACTACTTTCAGTCAGGAGCATTAGAATTCAAACTGTTGAAGAGTCGGGTGAAGTGCTCCAAGTTGGGTTAAAAAATCTCCTTTAGGAGAATGAGGATTTAAAGAAAGAAGTTGACGAAGTGCAGGCCGCTAAGAGGGTTGTTGAACGGAAAGTTGAAGAACTTCATGGAGAGCTAGAAACGAAGGAGGCTAATGTTACCAATTTGATTGAGGAGTTACAGGGCACTTTTGACCAAGCAATGCATCCAAGTGGGACTCTTCATGCGCCTACTGTAAGGAGGATTAAGAGGTCCTTTGTAAAGAGTAAGGATATAGAAGATTTATTTAATCAGCTAGCTACTCCTCTTGCTCAAATTGCAACTACTTGGGTTGTTGGACTTGGTAAGTGAGCAGCATCGTCCTTATGAACTTCCGGAGAGAGTTCAGGAATTATATTCGCCCGAGGCATCTATCCCAAAGTTTCCTTTGTCTACCTTGTCTTCTTTGAGTGCTCCTGCTGGGTTTTCCTTGACTCTCCCATCAGTTTGATACTCAGTTTCTCTTTTACTTAACTATGGAGATTGATGGCGAGAGTAGGCATCATGATGCCTTTCTGCTGAGGTTTTACCATCATGCCTAGAGGGTTTTGAAATTCTTTTTCTCTTATGCTTCCCGTGTTCAAGAGGCTCAAACTGAGTGTCTATAGTTTATATTAAGTAACCTAGTGTATCTTTCCCCCAGTGATTCCGATGACTCTAGTAACTCTAATGATTTTCTTGATTTTTAGTATGATCTAATTCTACTTTTTGGGTGTTCAACAATAAAAAATTTTTTTATTATCACAACCATAATATTTGGTCCTTGTACCATGTGTTGATAGTGTGCTTGGAAAAAAAACATAGAACTTATAAAGAACATAATGTGAAATAAGGGACTTATGGATAAAATTTCTGCAAATTGGTTATGTTCCAAGACCTCACTAACTCTCTTCCTTCTATATCTATCATCCTATAGCTCCCATTCCAAAGGATTTGACCACACTATATGGCCCTTCCTATGTGGGATCCAGCTTTCTATAGGGATCTACCCGACTAGCCTTGTTATTTTGTAACTCCAGGTTGCTTTCATAGATGAGTCGGGTGGTTGCATGAGAGTTATACCATTTGGCTACTAGCCTCTTGTACTGGGCGTTGCGCAAAGTCTAGTTTCTTCTACAAGAACTAAAGTTTTTGCTAGCTTTTGATTGTTGCACTTCTCATGAAATAACACTAGACGCTCAGAAGAGAGCCCTAGTTTTACGAGGATTACTACTTTCATCTTGAAGCATAAACTAAATGGGGATTCTCTGATAGCTTTCCGAGGATGGTTTGGTATGCCCATAGCACATTGTTCAATTCGTCATACCAGTTGACTTTAGCCTGATCTAGACATTTTTTTCAATCCTTGAAGGATAGTTCGATAGTGAATATTTGCTTTGGGTATGCTACCGAAGTAAATATTTGATCTATGTGCAATTTACTTCACTACAAAATTCTTTGAATTCTTTTGAATCAAAATGCTTTCCATTGGTTGTTACTAGGATCCGTGGGATACCAAAACAAGTTATTATTTCTTCGCAAAAGAATTCTTTTACTCTCCCTACTGTGATTAGAGCTAAGGCACGGACTTCAATCTACTTAGTGAAATAGGCAATAGTACTAGCAATTAATTTTTTCCCACCAGTGCTTTTGGGAAGGGCCCTAGGAGATGAATTCCCTACTATACAATGGAATATGATTTCCTAGAGATTGGTACTCAGTAGCCTGCAAAAGGTACATGTTTGAATGTAGCTTACATTTCTCACAATGTTTAACTAAATTCTTTGCGTCTTCTTCCATACTTGGCTAGAAGTATCCATATCTTATAATTTTCTAGACTAGACTTTGAATTCCTTTAGGCCCCCCACAAATTCCTTGGTGGACTTCTCGTAAGGTATATTTCCATCTTCCAGGCTGACACATTTCATCATAGACCACGAGTAAGATCTCTAGTACAATATGCCATTGATGACAACATACCTAGAGGCCATGATTTTTATCTTTTAGGCTTGATCCTTATCTTTGGGCAGGGTCTCAGAAATAATATAATTTGTGATCGGGGTCATCCATGTGTTTTTTTTATTGAGACTCATGATTTTCTCGTCAATGCTCTTTTTTGTTAGTGGCTCTATCCATGTACCTGCCATAAAATCTTCTTGCTAATCCTTGAATGACCTTCAGGTACTCTTAATTATTTCTTCCCATGCTTCATATAGACTTGTTATTTGTCCAAAAATTATTTGGGAATCACCTTAGATAACTAAGTGTTGGACTATGACTTGAATTGCCAACCTAATTCTTGCAATGAAAGCCTCGTACTCTACTTCATTATTGCTTACCTCAACATTGTATTTTAAGGCATATGTGAATTCCTTGCCATATGGGTTTTCTAGGATTATTTCTCCCTACCTGTGCGATAGAAAACTAATCTATCAACGTACAGTGTCCAGCAAATCCTATTAGCCTCTGTAGATTGTTGTTTTACCAGTGATTCTTTGGTTTTTGATTTGCCCTCGACTATGAATTCTACCAATGCTTGCCCCTGGATGGTCTTTCGGGGAGTGTAGTCAATATGGTATTCACTCAACTCTAAGGTCTGCCAAAGCATTCTTCCAAACATATTTAGCTTATGCATGGCTTGCCTGATTGGTGCATTAGTCAATACTTGAACGGGATGACTTTAGAAGTATGATCGTAATTTTTGAGCAATCATGACAACTGCTAGGATGTATTTTTCTACGATGAAGTATCACTCTTCTGCTCCATACAATACATAGCTCACACAATAGACTAGTTTCATACTACCTTCTTTGTCTACACATATTACCGAGCTAAAAACTTTATCAGATATTGCTATATAAACGTACAAGGTTTCAACATCTCAGGAGTCTACTAGAAGAGGTGGTTGACCCAAAAACTATTTTAATTGATCGAAAGCTTGTTGGCAATTTTTTGTTCATTTGAACTTTCCTTCGTTTCATAAAATGTGGCAGAAAGGAGCTCTTATTTTTCCTGTCTTGACAGAAAATCTACTTATTATCGCCATTCTTGCTATTGTACGTTCTTGATTGTTCATGGCGGTTCCACGCATTTGAGTGCTCATATTTTTTCAAGATAGCTTCGATCCCCCTCTAGGACACCAAGAACCCCAGGAACTTACCTGACCGCACTCTAAAAATGCATTTTTGTGGATTTAACATTACACGTACGTTGTAAGGTCATTAACATTCCTTAACGTCTTTCACCAAGTTGGGCATCATTTTCAACTTAACAATGATATCATCGACATCGAACTCCATATTTTAACCAATCTGATGATTTCCTTAGCATGGCTCAGCAAATCAAGTGGATACCCAATTGTTTCCATTGTCCTGAGCATTGAATTTTACCCGCTTTCTTTTTTTGTCTTTCTTCTCTTGATCCTTTTCTTCTAACTCCTAGTTGAAATTTTTTTCTTGTGTATAATCTCAGCTCCTTGAATAAAACATTGTACCTTGATGCAAACCTTCCTCTAGAATCAGCAAGACCTAACACCCTTTGTTGGAATTTTGTCCCCCAAGATTTTTCCAGCAAGTTTAAACTTGAATTTATATTGACCCTTGTTATTTTTCAAACAAAAACCAATACCTAAAAGGTGACACCACAAACAAACTCACGTAATTTGTTTGGTAAGTCAAAGTAGTTCAAGATGAACCTTAGAATTGAAGAGAAAATTCTCTCTGAAATTTCACACGCAAATTATGAATTATTTCCCCTATTTTGGCAGAATTTTGGCCTTTAAATACAGTAGAAAGTCTTGGAAATCCCTTCTCCAAGTATTAAGAAACCCTAATTAAAAGCCCAAATATATATCCCTAAATCTAAAAAAACTAAGCCAAATTAATCTGGACTTTAACAAAAGAAAATAAGTGTTTAAAAAGCCCTAAATAAGTATGAATGTAATAAAAGTAAGATCTCCAAGATGGATTAGGAATTCCCAAATCAGATTTGTTGCAACTCCTAATGCCACATGAAGGATGTAAATGCCTTGGATTTCCTAGTAGGATTAGGAAATCTCCTTTTAGCCTTATTCCAAACTTTCTTGGTTGCCACTTCCATTTCCAAGAATGCCCTCCATTTCCATGCTTCCATGATCAACCTTCTTGTCATCTTGAATGATCAATAGGTGTTATTCTTTTTATTCTTTGAAATCTTGAGTCATCTTTTCTTCAAGAAACATGTACAATTCGTCTTCTTTTCCTTAAATACAGTTGATCATGGATTGCCTCAACTTCTTGGATCCTGAACGAGTTATATGCCCTTGAGAAATTCTTAGAATACCATCTTCTTCATTCTTTGAAACTTAATCTCTATCATACCTGATCATGAAGTTCCACAATAATTTTGGGGTTACTTAATGCGGTGGGATCCTCAGCCCATGCACATATGCTTCCCGACTAAATTGAGATGTATAATCAGTTACTGATTCTGTAGTCCTCTATTGAATATGGAGCAAGTTATCTATGGTTCTCTACATTGTAATTTGGCGGAAAAATGTAATAAATTTGTTCACCCAACTGATGAAAAGTGGATATACTTTGAAAAATAAAGTGAGGGAAACCATCGTAATGCTTGTGCTTTTAGCAAACTTGGGAACATCTAACATACTGCTATATAGGAGGCATCCCTTTGTAGCATGAGGGACATGAACTTTTCTAGGTGTTCACTTGGATCCCCGATATCATCATATTTGTCAAACTTGAGGTTGTATAATCATGCATCTAAAGTTGTGCATTGAAGTTCTTCACACAAAAGATTGTGTTGAATAAAGTTCTAATCTCCAAAATTGCCTCATTGCACTTTGTCCATAACTTTTATCATAGTTACCAATGCCTTTTACTCAAATATGATAGCATGATCTGGCACGAGTATCTCATTATAAGAGGGATCACCATTGGTTTGTTTGTCTATACCAAGACCTTTGCCCTCCTCACTAGGACATTCAAGGTGATGCGGCACAAACTGCATAGATGCGGAAGCCATGTGATGGATGGCTCGGTAAATAGTTGTATAAATGTTCTAGCATAACTGGAAGGAATGGCATTTCAGTCGGGACAACAGAAGGACCATCATGATCTCGTGGAAGTTGCTCACCATCCAGTGAAGTAGGGAGATCTTGTGCTACTCATTACTGACGCTAGTAAACAGGAAGATGGTTTGAAGATTCACGGTAAATAGTTATTGAAGGATCCATTAAGGATATGCAAAAAAGTGAGTTATGTGTGGTTCAAGCATGGTAGGAACCAATTGTTAGAGGATGAACCCTTTCAGGGTACTAACTCCTTGGAAAGCTTATGCTATAAAACAAGCCCAAGTGATTGGAGGGGATCTATCAACATAAACCCTCTGATGATTAAGTTAGGGTTTGATTCAAGTGAATAATAAAGGGAGAGAGTGTGTATTTATAGTTGATCATACCTAAGGAATTTAGGTAACCAAGTCCTTTCTAGTATTTATCTTATTCTAATCCCGAGTCTTATCGGGATAAGTTTCTTTTACTGGGTTGTCTAATAATGGGCCAGTCAATGATATTCTTTGTGATGAGGCCCAGCTCTATCATCGCTTCTAGTGATTTCTTCACCAATAAAGTACTCAGGCCTTCTTGGTTAAGGTTGAGATGTCTCACCTTCTGGTTGAGTTGCTTCACCTTCTTGTTGTTGTGTTGCTTATTCCTTTTGAGAAGTTTTCCTTCTTGAAATAGCTTCTTCTTGGATGGGTGTTGCTCTCTTGTTATCAATTATACTTCTTCTTTTTCTTCATCTTCGTCAATTTCTTTCTCTTATCCTTCTTGAATGGGATTTCTTTCTTTGTTCTCAAAATACCATCATCATTAATAGTAAGATTCATTCATTTAAGTGACTCATCAGTGTAGATACTTCCACTATGGATGCTAAGGCCTTTTTGGGTAATGGAATGTTAAAATGCTTGATTAACTTGGTAAGAAGTCTACCATAGGGAAAGGCCTTGTTCTCCTTCTTTCTAGCATTAATCATGTGCTTCAAGACCATATAACCAAAATTCATATTCCTCCTTTCATGAAGGGCTAGCATAATAACCATATGCATATTTCCTACGGAAGATTTATGGTCAAAGTTTGGGGTGGTCATTGTTGTGAGCACATGGTGCAAAACACTTCCTTTGGCATAAAGTGCATTTATTGCTCTTTCATTTGCACCTCTAAATCTCTTCCCATTAGTGAATGACGCTTCAAACCTTTCACTTGTAAATAATTTTGAGGTAAATCATTTTTTTCTTGCAGTATAATATCTTTCACCACTATCTTCAACTTCACAAATTTGATTAAACAAACAATCATCAAATTCAAACTCAATTTGGGAAACCCTCAAAGAATACCCTTGTATTATCACCTCACCATCAATCTTCTGAAACCTTTCTTCTTTCAAATTTGCATAATATTCATAGATAAGTGAGGGGTAGTGCTCCAACCGCTTTCACCAAATAGACCAAGCACATCATCCATACCTTTGAATTTTTGAAGATTAAGCTTGTGTCCTGAGATGATCTTTCTACTCTTCCTGCTCTAATTCTCATACTCTATATGCTTGCCTTGGTTGTGATAAATGTAAGCCCTAAGGGCAAATCATATAATTTTGATTCATGACAAATATTGATGAGAACTAATATGTTTATATTGTGTGATAGGATTTGTGAAGAAAGAAGTTAGAAGTCTCATTGCCTTCAAGAGGAAGAGCAAAGAATAACCTCATTAAGCTATGAGTCTTTTGAGGTGTATTCAAAGATAAACTCAAGGCATTGAAGACTTGAAGTGAAGAGTAGGTATGATGATAGGTAATATCTATGTGAACTCTACACTTGTATGTCTTGGAGTCTATTGAATGCATAAGAGAGCATAATATTGGTTTCTTAAGTTTAAAAAGACTTTGAATGAATCTTTAGCAAATGTGGTTTTGTGTTCTAAAAGTTTTTAAGTAAACTTTAAATGATCAAATGAGTTTGATTGTGGTTTTCAAACTTATATTTGTCTAAATAAGTTATCTATATATATCAAATGTATTTCAAATACTTGGAAGATTGATTTCAAATGATTTTACAAAGTTTGAACACAATTCCATGAAATTCGGTCGTCCGAATTTTGTAGCAAAAGTTTGCTACTGTTCTTCTAGAGAAATTCAGAAGAAGATTCGGACGCAGCAAAAAAAAATTCGGTCGTCCGAATTTTGGCCTTCAGCATGGTCACTGTTCTTCCAGAGAAATTCGAAAGAAGATTCGGACGCAGCAGAAAAAATTCGGTCGTCCGAAAAATTCGGACGCAGAATTCGGTCGTCCGAATTTCCTGAAAGTAGCCGTTAACTAGCCGTTTTATAGCTGTTTCAACTGATTTTCAAATTCTATAAAAGCTATAAACGTGCAATCTTTTGTAAGAACTGAATCCTTGAATAGTCTAAGCTTTCTAAAGTCTATTACAAACATTTCTCAAGCTCTCTTATGTCTTGTGCATTCAATTGATCAATCCAAAGACATCAAAGTGTGAAGGTACAACTTTGTGTAAATTCTACCAACAAGTGGTAACATCTACACACTCTTCTTTACTTATTCAATTGTGTTAATATACTAGCTCTAGCAAGGTTATCTTGATAACATAAAACCCTTTAGACAAGGGTGATCCTTGAAGTTGTGATTCAAGGTTGTTTGAGATATAAAACCATAGGTTGGTGAGCCTTGTTTGTAAAAATTACTAGAAGAGGTTGTATGTGTAAAATCAAAGTGTGGTGAGCCTCTCTTGTAATATGTGAACTTGAGCACATAGTAGAGTTATTGAAATCCTTAAGTGTATACTTAAGGTAGTGGAGGTAGATCTTGAGGATCGAACCACTATAAATAGTTTGTGTTCATTTGTTTACATTTCTTATACTGCTTTGCCATAATTTGTTTCTCTCTTATTCATATCATCTGTAATTGGTCTATACATATAAAAGATTTGAATTTGCGAAAATTATCCAAATACCGAATTCACCCCCCCCTCTTAGGTATTTCAATTGGTATCAGAGCTAGAACTTCTGTGTGTGGTTTAACAACCTAGAAGACAAAGATCCTATGGCAAATATGTCAAACCTACCTTACCTAGAAGGATCTTCCACAAATAGACCACCTTTGTTTAATAGAACAAATTACACTTTCTGAAAATCTAGAGTTAAAATTTATATTTGTTCCATTAATTTTGATTTGTGGAACATAATTGAGAAAGGTCCTTATGTCCCAATGAAAATGAGTGCTGATGGAATAACCTCAGTACCCAAGTCCACTGATGAATTTGATGAGCATGATTCTAAGAAAATGACTTTAAATTATCAAGCCATGAATATATTAAGTTGTGCTTTAGATGTTACTGAATACAATAGAGTTAGTGGATGTGATTCTGCTCATGACATGTGGAGATTACTTCAAATTACACATGAAGGTTCTAATCAAGTTAAAGAATATAAACTTGCCATGCTAGTTAGAGATTATGAACTGTTTACCATGAAACAAGGTGAAAATATTAGTGATATGTTTACAAGATTTACTAACATTTTCAATGGCTTAAAAGCTTATGGTAAAAGCTATACTATGGGAGAGCAAAACAGAAAGATTTTAGATGCTCTACCAAAATCCTGGCAGCCTAAAACACTTGCCATTGAGGAATCCAAGGATTTGAAGACTCTTCCACTTGAAGAGCTCATTGGATCTCTACTGACTCATGAAATGAAGATGAAACGGCTAAATGACAAGGAGGATGAAGAAAAGGGAAGAAAATGAGTTGTACTCAAGTCTTCAAATCACTTGAGTGAACAAGAACAGTCTTCAAGTGAAGAAGAAGAAGGAGGAAACAGTGGAGAAGAAGAGATTGCAATGGCAGTGAGGAAGTTTAAACGATTCTACAAAAAGGAGTTTCTCAAGAAAGGAAGAAAACCAGTCAAGAAGAGTGGACAATCCTCATCCTACAAACCTCAATGTTTTGAATGTAAAAGCACCGAGCATCTTGCTGCTGACTGTCCTAAAGCTTTGGAAAAAGAAAGAGAAAGCAAAAACAAAAAGAAATCTATCAAGAAAGGAAAAGGATTAGCTGGAACATGGGATCAACAAGAAAGTGGGGATGAAAGTGAAGGAAAGGCCAACATATGCTTTATGGCCATTGATGATGAGGTACAATCTTCACCCTCTATTTCAAATGTGTATGATGATGATATTGATTCCAGTGATCTAATTATTGAGTTATATGAAGAATTAAAAAAGGCTTCAAAAAGAAATAAAGAAATGAAACTCAAAATAAATGATTTATCTAATGAAAATTCAAAATTATTTGTTGAAAATGGAAAACTTCTTGAAACCATTAGTTGCATTACTATTGAAAAAGAAGTTTTGAATACAACTATACAAAACATATCTTTTGAAAACAAAAAGCTTTGCACTAGAATTATTTCTCTTGAATCAATGATAAAAGATCATGAGCTTCTAAAAAGGAAAGTTAATGATCTAACTTTATGCATTGAGAGATTTACAAATGGAAGGGAAAATTTGAATAAATTACTTGGCTATCAAAGATCTTCATTTATAAAACATGGTCTTGGTTTTACTCATGATTATTCTGCTCCAAAACAGAAAAAATCTTTTGCTAAAGAATCTTATCATTCTAGATCTCATATTTGCTGCACTTATTGTGATAAACATGGACACAAGGTGTCTAGATGTTTTATCAAAAGAAAAATAGAAAGTGGTGTTAAAACCATTTGGAAAGTCAAAGAAACTTTTACTAACCCCTTTGGACCCAAGAAAATATGGGTACCAAAAATCACCCTTTCAAATTTGGTATAGGTACAATTTGCCTCAAGATCAAGTGCCACAAAATGGTTCCTTGACAGTGGATGCTCAAGGCATATGACTGGAAATGCATCACTTGTTAGTGAACTTCAAACTACAAGTGAAGGTTTTGTCACATTTGGAGATAAGAAGAAAGGGAAAATACTTGGAATAGGTAACATTGGTAAAGGTTCTTTCCCTCTTATCAAGAAAGTATTACTTATTGAAGATTTAAAGTATAATTTACTTAGTAGTCAATTATGTGATAATGGATGCAAAGTAGAGTTTAAATGTGATACTTGTACTATTCTTGACAATGCAAGTAACAAAACTATCTTTGTTGCTAAAAGAGTTGGTAATGTATATGTGTTGTATCTTGATGAGCTTATTACAAATAAAATTAAATGTCTTGCCATTCATGACAATGATGGATTTTTATAGCATAGAAGATTAGGACATGTAAGCATGGATTTATTAAACAAACTTTCTACACAAGAGCTGGTGAGAGGATTACCTAAATTGCATTTTGATAAAACTCGCCTCTGTGAAGCTTGTCAATATGGAAAACAATCAAAAACATCTTTTAAACCAAAGAAAATGGTTTCTACCTCAAAACCTCTTGAACTAATTCATATGGATTTATTTGGACCTATGAGGACTACTAGTCTTGGTGGTAAAAGCTATGCTTATGTGATTGTTGATGATTTTTCAAGATTTACATGGGTAATCTTCTTAGCACAAAAAGATGAAACATTTTATGAATTTTCAAAACTCTTCAAAAAGGTTCAAACCTCTCTTGATTGCAAACTGATTTCTATTAGAAGTGATAATGGAAGAGAATTTTGTAACCAAGACTTTACAAAATTTTGTGATGAATATGGTATTACTCACAATTTTTCAGCTGCCAAAACACCTCAACAAAATAGTGTTGTTGAAAGGAAAAAGAGAACCTTACAAGAAATGGCTAGATCAATGCTTTGTGAAAACTCATTACCAAAGTATTTTTGGGCTGAAGCTGTTAATACAACTTGTTATATCATGAACAGAGTTTTACTAAGACCTTTTATAAGAAAAACACCTTTTGAACTTTTATTTGAATAAACTCCATCAATTGTCTATTTCAAAGTTTTTGGTTGTAAATGCTTCATTTTAAACACTAGCAACTATCTTGGTAAGTTTGATAGAAAATCAGATGAAGCAATTTTTCTTGGTTATTCATCAAATAAAAAGGCATATAGAGTCTATAATAAAAGAACATTGTGTGTTGAAGAAACTATTCATGTAACCTTTGATGAATCTAACATTTATATTCAAAGAGGAAATGAAGATGATACAGGCACATCAATGGGTGAAAATCATACTCAACACCAAGCACCCACAATGGAAGATCAAGCCAAAGAAGAAGAAATAATGGAGCAAGAACAAGATGGTCAATCAAGCAATAATCAAGAACTTCCAAAGGATATCACATATGCAAAAGGTCATCCTAAGGAGCAAATCATTGGTGATGTCTCCCAAGGGGTAAAAACAAGGCGGTACTTTATTGATAACTTTGCTCTTTTATCTCATATTGAACCAAAAAATATTGATGATGCATTGTGTGATAATTTCTGGATTATTTCTATGGAAGAAGAGCTAAATCAATTTGAAAGAAATAAAGTTTGGTCTCTTGTTCCTAGACCTCATGATCATTCTGTTATTGGTACAAAATGGGTTTTTAGAAATAAGTTAAATGAACTAGGAGAAGTAGTTAGAAATAAAGCTAGACTTGTTGCTCATGGTTTCAACCAAGAAGAAGGCATTGACTATGATGAGACCTTTGCTCCAGTAGCCAGATTAGAATCTATAAGAATACTTTTGGCATTTGCTTGCTTTAAAGGTTTTAAACTTTTTCAAATGGATGTCAAAAGTGCTTTTCTAAATGGTTTTATTGAAGAAGAAGTTTATGTAGAACAACCTCCTGGATTTATTCATGAAAAATTTCCCAATCATGTTTTCAAATTAACTAAAGCTCTATATGGATTGAAACATGCTCCAAGATCTTGGTATGAAATATTAAGTGGTTTTCTTCTCTCAAAAGGTTTCACTAAAGGAAAAGTAGACACAACTCTTTTTATTAAAACATCTTCTAAAAATGATACTTTGCTTGTACAAATCTATGTTGATGATATCATTTTTGGTTCTACTAATACTTCTCTTTGTGAAGATTTTGCTAAAACTATGCAAAATGAATTTGAGATGAGCATGATGGGAGAACTAAGTTTCTTCCTTGGACTACAAATTAAGCAAACCAAGGATGGAGTCTTCATCAACCAAGCAAAATATACTAAGGAGCTATTGAAAAGGTTTGGAATGGATCAAGCAAAAGGAATAAGTACTCCAATGAGTTCATCAACTAAACTTGACAAAGATGAGAAAGGTAAAAGTATTGATGAGAAATTATATAGAGGTATGATAGGAAGTTTACTCTATCTCACAGCTAGTAGACCGAGATATTATGTTTGTCTGTATGCTTGTGTGCTAGATTCCAATCATGTCCTAAAGAATCTCATCTAATTTCTGTTAAACGAATTTTTCGTTACTTGATTGATACTCATGATTATGGCCTTTGGTTTTCAAAAACTTCATCTTTTGAACTTATTGGATATTCGATGCGGATTATGTCTGGGTTGTAAAGTTGAACGTAAAAAGCACAAGTGGGCATTGTCAATTTCTTGGTAGTTGTCTTGTATCTTGGTTTAGTAAAAAAGCAAGCTTGTGTGTCTTTATCAACTGCAGAGTTTGAATACATAGTCTGCAGGAAGTTGTTGTGCACAATTGTTATGGATGCAGGCATACTTTACTTGATTATGGTCTTAAATTCAATTGTGTGCCCATATTATGTGATAATACTAGTGCCATTAACTTGAGCATAAATCCCATTCAACATTCTAGGACTAAGCATATAGAGATAAAACATCATTTCATTCGTGACCATGTGATTAAGAATGATATATGCTTAGAATATATAAATACAAATGATCAAATTGCTGACATATTTACAAAGCCTTTGGCTGAGGAAAGGTTCAATCACCTAAGAAGACTCTTAGGAATATCAAGATTCAATGACTAATGTGTGTATTGAAGTCATGATGAATGCAGGAAATTTTTTATTCAAAATTTGGATGCACTGCAGAAGATTCGGTCGACCGAATTTTCTGAGTGTCGAGAAACAGAGACTTTTGATCAAGAATTCGAGACGTGAGTCGAAAAATTCGGTCGACCGAATTTTCTAAACTGAAGAAACAGAAACTTTCGCTCGAAAATTCGGACGCATACCTGAAAAATCGGTCGACCGAATTTTACGAACGAGACTCTTTAAATGAAGTTGAAACAATCTCTTCAACACTACTACTTCCGAATTTCACATCTTTTTTAAAACCTCTCATACCCATTCACATCCGAATCAAAATCTCTTCAAAATCCCACACTCTCATCCCGATTTTCCTTCATTTTTAAACTTCTAAGCCCTAATTTCATACAGAAAACAAATCCTTCTCAAGAGAAAACATCATGGTGAGAACAAAGAAGCCCAATGTTGAGAAAGGAAAAGGAAAGGCTAAGGAAGGAGATGGAGACCCAATCCTCAATCAACCAAGAAGGATTCGCATTCCTCAAACACAATCTGGAGTTGACAGGTTTATCTCTATCAAATCTACTCATGAATTTGATGAATGGAATAAGAATAGTAGAAAAATCATTCCTGGATATAAGGTGGATAGTGATAAACTGTCAAATATGGATATTGTCCTATCTCATTTCAATGATATTGGTTGGAGTAGTTTGCTCTTCATTGATGAGGAATTTTATCCTACTTTGATATATGAATTCTATGCTAATTTGAAAGAGGATAGAATTGAGATGATAGGGGATAATGTGATACAATGGTATTCATCTAGAGTATCACAAATGGACATTGAATTCAATGAAGGATTGATAAAAAGAATTTGTGGAGTAGGTGACGAGGGAGCTAGATATTATTCAGCATCCATGCATTGCTATGATCGTGAACTCTTCACACATGTTAGATTTGAAAGTGCATTTACAAATGGAAGAGAGTTTAGGGCCATAAAGGAAAGGGAAATTAAGAATTTGGATACTAAAGGTAGAGTTTTACATCACATGGTGACCACAATGATTGTTCCTAATTTTGGACACAAGTCATCAGTTGGAAATATGCATATGGTAATCATGTTAGCCTTGCATGAGAATAGAAGAATGAATTTTGGGTATATAGCCTTGAAACATATGATTGCAGCCAGAAAAACAGTAACCAAGGCATTCCCATTTGGAAGATTATTAACCAGAATCTTCAAGCATTTTAAGATCAAACTTCCTGGAAGAGGGCAAGACTTTAAGAGTGGTGAAATTTATACAAATGAAACTCTTAAGAGAATGCAATTAGTTCATGATGAGGATAATGTATGGAGGACAAAAAGAGAAACTCCTCCGAAAAGAATAGAAAGAGAGGAAATTATAGAAAGTGAAGAGGAAGAAGAAGAAGAGGATGAAGAGGAAACCCTTGCTAGGGAAATGAAAACAAAAAGAAAGTATGACACCTCAAGTGAGGGGGAGCAACCTCCAACAAAAAGGAGATTATTTGAAGAAGAAACTGGAATTAGGTCTAGTAGTAAAGGAGTATCTAGAGGGGACACCATTATAGCCAAGACATTCCAAGAAGCCTTGAACAATCATGTCAAGGAAATGGAGAAAATGTATAAATTCTTTGAGTCATTTGCTCCAATGGTTCTTGGAAAATTGGATGGACTGGAAAACAGAGTAAAACACATTGAAGATATCCTTATGAGAAACACTCAAAGTGGTGAAGGAACCTCTAAGCCTCAAGATGGAAAGGAGGAGGAAAGAAATAAAGAAGCAGAGAAAGAAGATAATGAGGATAGCAGTAATGAAGAGGATGATCAGGGTGGAAATGATAAGACCACAGCAGAAGAAAAAGAACAAGAACAGGCTCATGAAGATCTACCAGTGGCAGGAAGCCAAGTAGCTCAAGCTGCAATTGTATCTCCAGCAACAATCTCTTTCAGTCAAGGAAGAGTCAAGCACTTGGCAGTCAAGAAAGCAGTGAGCCGAGCCTCCCCATCAACCTCATCATCACAAGACTAAGCCTTCTCTTCTAATCTCTTTACTGTATTTTGTTCAGTTTTCTAAGCATTTTGCTGCATTTTCTATTCTGAACTTGTTAAATATTGTTTTTGTAATAGTGAAGCTCAATGATGAAATCCCAGTGATGAGAGCTTCTTTTATATGCTAACTTGAACATCTCATTTTCATTGAGCCCTTTTATTTAATGATGACAAAAGGGGGAGAAAATATGATGCAATACATGTGAAAACTTGATTTTATGTGACTTAAAATCTTATGCGAACTTAGATCTTATGTGAACTTAATCTTTAATACTACTGAATGTTGCATCAATATGAATTTTTTTTATGCATTACAATTCGGATGCAAGGTTTTAAGAATTGGATGTATTCAAAATGTATTCTTTTGTTGTTCAAATTGATTCAAATCTGTATTAGTCTATTCCACTACGTTTGAACAATCTTATGAAACCTTTATATCATTTCACAATTTCAATTATATTTGTTAGCCCTAAGGGCAAATTATATAGTTTTGATTAATGACAAATATTGATGAGGACTAAAATGTTTGATTATTGTGTGATAGGTTCTGTAATTTGAGAAGTATGAAGTCTCATTGCTTTGAAGCAAAAGTTCAAGAACAACTTCATTTAAGCAAGTATTTGAAGTTTGAAGAATGTTGTTCTAAAGATGATCAAAAGGCATTGAAGACTTGAAGTGTAGAGTGCATTTAACTTTTAGGTAAATTTCTATGTAAACTCTACACTTGCATGTCTTGGTTATCATTGAATGCATAAGAGAGCATAAAAATAGTCTTATGATCTTAAAAGGCTTTGAATGAATCTTTCTATAAGATATGTTTATAAACTTCATATGTTCATGTTTTCAAGCTTAAATATAGTTAAATAAGTTTTCTATATATATCAAACGTTTTTCAAACTCATTGAAGTTATATCTCAAATGATTTTACAAAGTTTGAAAATGCTTTCAAAAATTTTGGTCGTCCGAATTTTGTAGCAAAAGTTTGCTACTATTCTTCCAGAGAAATTCGGAAGAAGATTCGGACGCAGCCAAAAAATTCGGTCGTCCGAATTTTTGGCCTTCAGCATGGTCACTGTTCTTCCAGAGAAATTCGGAAGAAGATTCGGACGCAGCAAAAAAATTCGGTCGTCCGAATTTTTGTTCTCAGCATGGTTACTATTCATCCAGAGAAATTCGGACGAAGATTCGGACGCAGCCAAGAAATTCGGTCGTCCGAATTTTCTGAAACTAGCCGTTACTAGCCGTTTTATGAACGTTTGAACTGATTTTTGAATTCTATAAAAGCCATAAACTCCAGATTTTTTAGTAGAACTTTGAACTTAAGAAATCCTACAAGCTCTAACTTGTTTTACATCAAAATTACTTGAAAAGCTCTCAAATTGCCTTGTGCTCAAAGATTGAAATTCAAGATTCCAAAGGCAACAAAGTGTGAAGGTGAAACATTGTGTAATCATCTACCAACAAAGTGGTAACATCTTACGCACTCTCTTTTCTTCTCTTAATTGTGTTTTCTACTAGCTCATTGCAAGGTTATCTTGTGACATAAAACCCTTTTGTGTTAGGGTGAGCCATAGACTAGATTAATCAAGGTTGTGGTGTAAAACCCGTTTGTGGGTGAGCCTTTGATTATATTGGTCTTTAGGTTGTCTTTAGATATAAAACCCTTGTGGAAGGGTGAACCTTGTTTGTATAATTACTAAAAGAGGTTGTGAGTGTAAAACCATTGTGTGGTGAGCCTCTTATGTAATTGTTGAATTTGAGCATATAGTGGATTGGTTGAAATCCTTGAGTGTGGACTCAAGGTAGTGGATGTAGATCTTGGAGAGATCGAACCACTATAAATCGTGTGTTCATTTTCTTATTGCTTTACTTGTTTACATACTTGTGATTATTATTTATGCTTAGTTGTTGATTGATTGGTTATGGTCTTATAGTTTGATAATCTTGTATTAATCATCAAATCACATATAACTTGAAGTTTGTGAATTTAAAGAAGAGCTTTTATTAAGACAAAGGATTTGCAAAAAGGGGAAAAGATTTCGATAATTAGCCAAAGACCTAATTCACCCCCCTCTTAGGTCTTTCAATTGGTATCAGAGCAAGGTCTTCTTTTTAAGGTCTAACAACCTAGAAGTAAAGATTCTATGGCTAGTTTATCAAATTTGCCTTATATGGAAGGTTCCTCTACAAATAGACCTCCTTTATTTAATGGTTCTAATTTTACATTTTGGAAATCTAGAATTAGAATTTTTATTTGTTCTATTAACTTTGATTTGTGGAGTATCATTGAGAAAGGTCCCTATGTTCCTATGAGAATAAAAGCTGATGGAATTACAAGGGAACAAAAGCCTATGGAGGAACTTGATGAGAACGACTCAAGAAAGATAACCTTAAACTACCAAGCAATGAACATCTTGAGTTGTGCATTGGACGTGAATGAATACAATAGAGTGAGTGAATGTGACACCGCTCACGATATGTGGAGACTTCTACAAGCAACACACGAGGAAAGAGCCAATATGTGTTTCATGGCAATAAATGATGAGGTACAATCCACTCCCTTCTACCTCTACTTGTTGTGATGATGATGTTGATGATGTAGATGATCCTAGTGAACTACTTGTTGAAATGTATGAAGAATTAAAAAATGCTTCAAAAAAGAAATAAGGAAATGAAATTCAAAATTAATGATTTATTGAATGAAAATTCAAAATTATATTTTGAAAACAAAAAGCTTCTTGAATCTATTGATTGTTTGAATATTGAAAAAGAAGTTTTAAATGTCTCTTTACAAAACATGTCCCTTGAAAATAAGATTCTTTGTGAAAAGATTTTGTCTCTTGAAAGAATGCTTGTTGATCATGAGACTTTGAAAAAGAAGGTTGATGAGCTTACATTATGTATAGAAAAAATTTACAAAAAGGAAGGGACAATCTTGATAAAATTCTTGGAGCTCAAAGATCTCCTCTTTTTTAAAAAATGGTCTTGGCTATAATTATGTAAACAATGTGCCTAAATATAAAAACTTCTTTGTTAGAGCTACTTCTACTTCCATGCATCATACTTGTTGTACTTATTGTGGAAAACATGGACATAAAGTCACCAAATGCTATGTTAAAAGAAAAGTAGAGAATGGTGTAAAAACTATTTGGAGAGTTAAGGGAATTATTACTAACCCTCACGAACCCAAGAAAGTATGGGTACCAAAGGAAACTTCCTCTCCTTTATCACAGGTACGCTTCAATTCAAACTCAAGCACCACTAAATGGCGTATTGATGATGTTGGCTTAAAGAATAACAGAAAACACCTCATGCATAATCAAGGTCAAAGCAATCGATGAAGGATTTGTTTTTGAAAAGAAAGGAAGAATTCTTGAAGTAACCAATGTTGGTAAAGGTTCCTCTCTTCTTTTTAAACAAATGTTGCTAATTGCTGATTTGAACTATAACTTGCTTAGCATTTGCCAATTGTGTGACAATGAATAAGAAGTTAAATGCCAACAAGCAAAATTTCAGTTGAGAATTTTTTTTGTGGATTTGAAGATTTGCCAACCATTAAGTTGATTAGGTAACATTAATGATATGAGATTGAATTAATACTTTATATGTTTTTGAAATTGATTATATGTCATTATAAAATGATTAAAATAGATATGATTGAATATCTATGCATTTACTTGGCCAAAAACATCTTTATGAAACTTTACAAAATGTTTGGACATGAAGTTTGGATGTAGACCATAAGTTCTGTCACCCGAACTTGTATGACAAAATGATATTTTGTGATTTTGATCAATCACTTACAAATTTTTGAATGTGTTTTATCTTGATAAGCTTGAATGTCTTGTTGCTTATGATAATGATTTTCTTGGCATAAAAGATTTGATCACGTGTACATGGATTTGTTGAACAAACTTTTCTATCAAGATTTAGTTAGAGGATTGCTAAAAATATGTTTTGAGAAAATTGTCTTTGAGATACTTGTCCATATGAAAACAAACAAAAGAATCTTTCAAACCCATGAAAATGATTTTAGACCTCAAAACATCTTGAGCTTTTTCATATGGATTGTTTTGGACTTATATGGAACTCTAGTATTGATGACTTGAAGTATGCCTTACTAGAGTTGATGATTTCTAAATATTCATTTTAGCATTATTCATTGTACAAAAAGATTAAGTGTTTCATAAGTTTGTAAAATTATTCAAAAAGGTTCAAACCTCCCTTGAAAATTGGAGAAGTGTTTCACAAGTGACAATGGGAGAATTTTACAACAAATTCTTTACAGAATTTGCTTTGAAAATTGAAATTCATATAATTGTTTCAACTGCAAAAACTTCACAATAAAATTGTGTTATTGAAAGAAAATTTTGAATTTTGTAAAAATTGGCTAGGTCCATGCTTTGTGAAAATCCTTCTTCAAAAATATTTTTGATCCAAAGTCGTAAACATCACATGCTATGATAAATAGAATTCTCTTAAGATCATTTTGAAGAAAAACATCTTTTGAATTCTCTTTTATAGAATGCCTCAAATTGCACATTTTAAAATGTTTGGTTATAAATGTTTTATCTTAAATTCTTGTGATAACTTACTTAAATTTGATAGAAAATCGAATATTGGTATATCTCTTAGCTATTCTTCTAACTAAAAGGCATATAGATTTTATAATGAAAAGAACCTTACATGATGAGGAAACCATTCATGTTTCTTTTGATGAATCTTACATTTATTTGGAAAGAAGAAATGAAGATGATGTAGGTACATCGATGAATGCCTATCAAACCCATCTTCAAGCACCAACTTTGGAGGATCATACCAATGAGGAAGAAATAATTGAACAAAATCAAGATGACCAACCTAGTGGTGACCAAGAGCTTCCAAAGAACATAAGATATCCAAGAGGCCACCCTAAGGAGCAAATCATTGGTGATATCTCCCAATGAATAAAAATAAGGCGGTATTTTATCAATAACTTTATTCTTTTATTTCATATGAGCCTAAAAGTATTGATGATGCCTTGTGTGATGATTTTTGGATTATTGCTATGCAAGAGGAATTTGAAAGATAAAATATTTTGGATATTCCTAAATCTCATGATTATTCTATTATTGGAACTAAATGGTTTTTAGAAATAAACTTATTGAATCCGGAGAAGTTGTTAGAAACAAGGTTAGACTTGTTGCCTAAGGATTCATTCAAGAAGAGAAAATTGATTATGATATGAAACCTTTGTTCCGAATCCTAGACTTGAGTCCATAAAAATGCTTTTGACTTGTACTTGCTTTAAGTTATTTCAAATGAATGTCAAAAGTGCTTTTCTAAATGGTTTTATTAAGGAAGTGGTTTATGTAAAAAAATCACCCGGTTTTGCTCATGAAAAGTTTCCTAACCATATTTTCAAACTATCCTAAGTTTTGAATGGTTTAAAACCAGCCCCTAGTTTTCTTGAGTAGTTTCCTTCTTTCAAAAGATTTTCAAGAGGAAAACTGAAACTACCCTTTTATAAAATCCTCATGCAACAATGATCTATAACTTGTCCAAATATATGATACAACTTTTGGTGCTTCTAATACTTCACTTTGTGATGTGTTTTCCAAGTTGATGCAAAGTAAATTAGAAATGAGCATGATAGGAAAACTCAATTTCTTTCTTGGCCTACAAATCAAGCAAACCAAGAATGGCACTTTCATGAATCATGTTAAGGTATAAGCACTTTCATAAGTTTATCAACTATGCATGACAAGAATAAAATGGTTTCATAGGAGTAGTCAACTCTATTTGACTGCAAGTAGAACTAATATTATGTTTGCAATGTGTTTGTGTGCTAAATTTCATCTTGTCATAAAGAGTTTCATTTGATTGCTATTAAACACATTCACTATTACCTTATTGATACTCTAAGTGATTATGATCTATGATTCAAATATGTGGCTATGTTATGTGATAATACTAATGCAACAAATTTGATCATCATACTATTCAACAAACTAGGACAAAGCATATTGAGATCATACTTCATCTCATTAGAGATCATTCTACTAAGGGTAATATTTGTTTAAAGCATGATTGCACTAATGAACAAATTAATGATATTCTTACTATGCCATTAGCCAAAGAAAGGTTTGACCAATCTTGGAAGTAGCTTAGAGAATTCAAAATTCAATAACTAATAAGTGTATTCAAGTGTTTGTAGCTTCAGTGAGGACAAAGATGCCGAGCATGGGAAAAGGAAAGAGAAAAGCCAAAGAAAAAGAAGGAGGATCAGTGATTAATGAACCAAGGAAGGTTCATGTTTTGCAAAGCATGTCATAGCTGGATAGATTTGTCACAGTGGAGGCTACTACTGAACTTGATGATTGGGCACAAAGGAACCATAAGATAAATCCAAGCCACAAGGTGGATGTCATCAAACTATTCGAAATGGGTAATATACTCTCATTTTTTAAATGATATGAGCTGGGCTAGTTTGCTTGTGTTTGATGAATGCTATTACCTTACTTAGTTTATGAAGTTTAAGCAAATATTAAGGAAGAAAGAGTTGAGCAAATTGGTAATAAATCTATTTAGTGGTATTCTTCAAGAATATCACAAGTTGATTTTTGATATTGATAATGCATTGCTCAATAGAATTTGTGATGTTGAGGATGTTGGGTTTAGGCATTATTCTTCCTAGTGACATTGTTTTTTAAGTAAATTATACTCACATGAAAGGATTGAAAATGCCTGTACAAATGGTAGAAGCTCAAGACTATAAAAGAGAGAGAGATATAAAACTTTTTGATCCTAGTAAAAGAATTTTGCATCACATGCTTACTACATTGATTATAGCATACTTTGGGCACAAATCTTTTATTGATAATATGTATGGTGTAATTATGCTAGCCATGCATAAGAAAAAAAAATGAATTTTGGAAATATATTGCTAAAGAATATAATGGAGCAAGAAGAACAAAAAAAATTATTATTATTATTATTCCTGGAAACAAAGTAAACTTGGATAAACTCTCTAATATTGGTAATGTTCTATCTCTATTTGATGATTTTGATTGGAGCAATTTACTAGTAATTGATGAAGAATTTTATACTGCCATTATATATGATTTTCATGCAAATCTTAAAGAAAAGAGAATTGAACATGAGGGGGATAATGTAGTTCAATGGTATTCCTCTAGAGTATATCAATTGGATTTTGAGTTCAATGATGCCTTAGTGAACGTAATTTGTGGGGTAGATGATAATGAGGCGAGGTATTATTCATTGGGACAGCATTGCTTTATTAATGAATTGTTCACAAATGAAAAATTTGAAGAGGCTTTCACAAATGGTAGACAATTTAGGTCATTTAGGAAAAAGGAAATCAAAGCCTTTGATGCTAGAAGAAGGGTTATGCATCACATGATTACCACTATGCATATGGTGATTATAATTTCCTTGCATGAGCTTAGAAGACTAAACGTTGGATTCATGGCATTGAAGCATATGATTAGTACAAGAAAACCAGCCAACAAAGCCTTACCGTGTGGGAGACTATCAACAAGAAAGTGAGGAGGTTGAGGAAGAAGGAAATGAAGAAGATGGGCAAATTCTTCGAGTCCTTTGCTCTAATGCTTCTTGGCAAATTTGATGGTTTAGAAGCTAGACTCAAGAATATGGAAGAAGACTTGAGAAAGATTTCTCAAGTAATTTTTTGAATGGTGCTAGTTCTTGTAGAGCTAATGAAAAAGATAAAGATGAAGGAAAAGACAGTGAAGCACTCTAATAAAAAGAAGAACATGAGAATGAAGAACAAAGAGCTAAAGCCCAAGAGAACATGCAAGAAGAAGGAGGTGAAGGGAGTCAACAAATGAAGGACCCCATCATATAGAGATCAAGGGAAACATGGCCATCATAACAAACAGATTTGGAAGTGAAGACCATGAAGAGCATCCAAGACTAAGCCTTTCTATCCCTAAACTCTATTTTGCTGCTTATTTTAGTTTATGCCTTGATGCACATGTTATGCTTTAACATTGAAATTTACTTGTGCATTTCTAGTCATTATAATGTTTTGAAGCTCAATATATGAAATGCTTGTGATAAGAGCTTCATTTGTTTCATTTTT
Source organism: Rauvolfia tetraphylla (assembly GCA_030512225.1). Lineage (NCBI taxonomy): Eukaryota > Viridiplantae > Streptophyta > Magnoliopsida > Gentianales > Apocynaceae > Rauvolfia > Rauvolfia tetraphylla. The sequence continues at coordinate 827,143 of JAJQKT010000008.1, forward strand.
GTTGTCCAGGTACTCTTACCCCACCTTTGATTGATGACAAAAGGGGGAGAAGAAAATGTGATGACAAAATGTGTGAAAATGTGAAATAGCAATTGAATTCCTCATGCATGAAGAGAAAATGTGTGAATTTTCTGAAAATCCATGCATATTTCAAGGGGGACAAAGAATGACTACAAATTGTGCTATATGCTTGCTGTAAATGTGTTGTGTATATGTTGATGTGCAATATGTAATGAGTAATGTGAAAATATTTGGCTGCATTTCTGCATTTGAATTTAAATTGAAAGTGTTATAATATGTGAGGTTTTAGTTGTTTTCTTAGATTTTGGAATATGGTTAAGTTGAGATTGAAATCTTGAACTTGGTTTTTGACTTGACATATGATTTTGAATTACTTCAAGAAAACAATTGAATGCATGAATTTTGTGATTTTGCAAAGCTAAACTGAATGCTATAGTGGACATACATATTTGAGTACATCAACATTTCATTTGAATGCAAAATCACCTTTTCAAACTTGTTGTCTAAAACTTAGACCAAAAATTCGGATGCATGTTTCAGAAATTCTGATGCATGCATATTTGTTGCCAAAAAGTGCTTCTTTGTTGTTCAAATTGATTCAAATATGTTTTATTCTCTTCCATTATGTTTGAACAACATTAGGAAAGATTTATTTCACTTTAAACATTCATTATATTGAGTTTATTGCAGTTTGGACTTGAAATCAAAAAAATTCGGATGCATGAGTTTAAAAATTCGGATGCATATAGTTAAATAAGTTTTCTATATATATCAAACGTTTTTCAAACTCATTGAAGTTATATCTCAAATGATTTTACAAAGTTTGAAAATGCTTTCAAAAATTTCGGTCGTCCGAATTTTGTAGCAAAAGTTTGCTACTATTCTTCCAGAGAAATTCGGAAGAAGATTCGGACGCAGCCAAAAAATTCGGTCGTCCGAATTTTTGGCCTTCAGCATGGTCACTGTTCTTCCAGAGAAATTCGGAAGAAGATTCGGACGCAGCAAAAAAATTCGTTCGTCCGAATTTTTGTTCTCAGCATGGTTACTATTCATCCAGAGAAATTCGGACGAAGATTCGGACGCAGCCAAGAAATTCGGTCGTCCGAATTTTCTGAAACTAGCCGTTACTAGCCGTTTTATGAACGTTTGAACTGATTTTTGAATTCTATAAAAGCCATAAACTCCAGATTTTTTAGTAGAACTTTGAACTTAAGAAATCCTACAAGCTCTAACTTGTTTTACATCAAAATTACTTGAAAAGCTCTCAAATTGCCTTGTGCTCAAAGATTGAAATTCAAGATTCCAAAGGCAACAAAGTGTGAAGGTGAAACATTGTGTAATCATCTACCAACAAAGTGGTAACATCTTACGCACTCTCTTTTCTTCTCTTAATTGTGTTTTCTACTAGCTCATTGCAAGGTTATCTTGTGACATAAAACCCTTTTGTGTTAGGGTGAGCCATAGACTAGATTAATCAAGGTTGTGGTGTAAAACCCGTTTGTGGGTGAGCCTTTGATTATATTGGTCTTTAGGTTGTCTTTAGATATAAAACCCTTGTGGAAGGGTGAACCTTGTTTGTATAATTACTAAAAGAGGTTGTGAGTGTAAAACCATTGTGTGGTGAGCCTCTTATGTAATTGTTGAATTTGAGCATATAGTGGATTGGTTGAAATCCTTGAGTGTGGACTCAAGGTAGTGGATGTAGATCTTGGAGAGATCGAACCACTATAAATCGTGTGTTCATTTTCTTATTGCTTTACTTGTTTACATACTTGTGATTATTATTTATGCTTAGTTGTTGATTGATTGGTTATGGTCTTATAGTTTGATAATCTTGTATTAATCATCAAATCACATATAACTTGAAGTTTGTGAATTTAAAGAAGAGCTTTTATTAAGACAAAGGATTTGCAAAAAGGGGAAAAGATTTCGATAATTAGCCAAAGACCTAATTCACCCCCCCTCTTAGGTCTTTCAATATTGAATCTATTGCAGTTTGGACATGAGATTAAAAATTCGGACGCATGTGATTCAAAATTCGGACGCATGGGATTAAAAATTCGGATGCATAATATAAAATTCGGATGCATCCATATTGTGTTACCAATATGTGCTCATTTGTTGTTCAAATTGATTCAAATATGTTTTAATCTCTTCTAATATGTTTGAACAACCTTAGGAAAGCTTATTTACAAAATTTGGAGCTTTCATTTATCCTATTTTAAAGTTTGGACTTGATATGTCAAAAATTCAGATACATAATAATCCTAGTCCAAATTGGTTGAAAATGAGCACAATCTAAGGGTGAGCATTGTTAAACTTTTACAACCTTAAAACCTCTCTTAGAACTTTTTCTAAATGCTTAAATGCTATATTTTCTATCCTAATTGTTGGAAGGAAGGAGGCAAATGGAGGTTGGTTGGGTCATAGGCTCATATTGAGCCTTTTGTATGTCAATATGCTAAATTGGTTGATTTCTATCATTGACATCAATACTTCTTTGTGCTAATCTATTTAAATCCATCACATATTGCATCAAAGTTTGTCATCATCAAAAAAGGGGAGATTGTAAGCCCTAAGGGCAAATCATGTAATTTTGATTCATGACAAATATTGATGAGAACTAATATGTTTATATTGTGTGATAGGATTTGTGAAGAAAGAAGTTTGAAGTCTCATTGCCTTCAAGAGGAAGAGCAAAGAATAACCTCATTAAGCTATGAGTCTTTTGAGGTGTATTCAAAGATAAACTCAAGGCATTGAAGACTTGAAGTGAAGAGTAGGTATGATGATAGGTAATATATATGTGAACTCTACACTTGTATGTCTTGGAGTCTATTGAATGCATAAGAGAGCATAAAATTGGTTTCTTAAGTTTAAAAAGACTTTGAATGAATCTTTAGCAAATGTAGTTTTGTGTTCTAAAAGTTTTTAAGTAAACTTTAAATGATCAAATGAGTTTGATTGTGGTTTTCAAACTAATATTTGTCTAAATAAGTTATCTATATATATCAAATGTATTTCAAATACTTGGAAGATTGATTTCAAATGATTTTACAAAGTTTGAACACAATTCCATAAAATTCGGTCGTCTGAATTTTGTAGCAAAAGTTTGCTACTGTTCTTCCAGAAAAATTTGGAAGAAGATTCGGACGCATGAAAAAAATTCGGTCGTCCGAATTTTGGCCTTCAGCATGGTCACTGTTCTTCCAGAGAAATTCGGAAGAAGATTCGGACGTAGCAGGAAAAATTCGGTCGTCCGAAAAATTCGGACGCAGAATTCTGTCGTCCGAATTTCCTGAACGTAGCCGTTAACTAGCCGTTTTATAGCTGTTTCAACTGATTTTCAAATTCTATAAAAGCTATAAACGTGCAATCTTTTGAAGTTCTGAATCCTTGAATATTCTAATCTTTCTAAAGTCTATTACAAACATTTCTCAAGCTCTCTTATGTCTTGTGCATTCAATTGATCAATCCAAAGACATCAAAGTGTGAAGGTACAACTTTGTGTAAATTCTACCAACAAGTGGTAACATCTACACACTCTTCTTTACTTATTCAATTGTGTTAATCTACTAGCTCTAGCAAGGTTATCTTGATAACATAAAACCCTTTAGATAAGGGTGATCCTTGAAGTTGTGATTCAAGGTTGTTTGAGATATAAAACCATAGGTTGGTGAGCCTTATTTGTAAAAATTACTAGAAGAGGTTGTATGTGTAAAACCAAAGTGTGGTGAGCCTCTCTTGTAATCTGTGAACTTGAGCACATAGTAGAGTTATTGAAATCCTTAAGTGTATACTTAAGGTAGTGGAGGTAGATCTTGAGGATCGAACCACTATAAATAGTTTGTGTTCATTTGTTTACATTTCTTATACTGCTTTGCCATAATTTGTTTCTCTCTTATTCATATCATCTGTAATTGGTCTATACATATAAAAGATTTGAATTTGAAAAAATTAGTCAAATACCTAATTCACCCCCCTCTTAGGTATTTCAATTGGTATCAGAGCTAGAACTTCTTTGTGCGGTTTTGCAAACTAGAAGACAAAGATCCTATGGCTAATATGTCAAATCTACCTTACCTAGAAGGATCTTCTACAAACAGACCTCCATTGTTTGATGGAACAAATTATACATTTTGGAAGTCTAGAGTTAAAATATATATTTGTTCTATCAATTTTGATTTATGGAACATAATTGAGAAAGGTCCCTATGTCCCAATGAAAATGAGAGCAGATGGAGTAACTCCTGAACCCAAATCCACTGATGAATTTGATGAGCATGATTCAAGGAAAATGACTCTAAATTATCAAGCCATGAATATATTGAGTTGTGCTTTAGATGTTACTGAATATAATAGAGTTAGTGGGTGTGATTCTGCGCATGATATGTGGAGATTACTTCAAATTACACATGAAGGTACTAATCAAGTTAAAGAATCTAAACTTGCTATGCTTGTTAGAGATTATGAATTGTTTACTATGAAACAAGGTGAAAATATTAGTGATATGTTTACAAGGTTTACTAATATTTCCAATGGCTTAAAAGCTTATGGTAAAAGCTATACTATGGGAGAGCAAAACAGAAAGATTTTAGATGCTCTACCAAAATCCTGGCAGCCTAAAACACTTGCCATTGAGGAATCCAAGGATTTGAAGACTCTTCCACTTGAAGAGCACATTGGATCTCTACTGACTCATGAAATGAAGATGAAACGGCTAAATGACAAGGAGGATGAAGAAAAGGGAAGAAAAGAAGTTGTACTCAAGTCTTCAAATCACTTGAGTGAACAAGAACAGTCTTCAAGTGAAGAAGAAGAAGGAGGAAACAGTGGAGAAGAAGAGATTGCAATGGCAGTAAGGAAATTTAAACGATTCTATAAAAAGGAGTTTCTCAAGAAAGGAAGAAAACCAGTCAAGAAGAGTGGACAATCCTCATCCTACAAACCTCAATGTTTTGAATGTAAAAGCACAGAGCATCTTGTTGCTGACTGTCCTAAAGCTTTGGTTAAAGAAAGAGAAAGCAAAAACAAAAAGAAATCTGTCAAGAAAGGAAAAGGATTAGCTGGAACATGGGATCAACAAGAAAGTGGGGATGAAAGTGAAGGAAAGGCCAACATATGCTTTATGGCCATTGATGATGAGGTACAATCTTCACCCTCTATTTCAAATGTGTATGATGATGATATTGATTCCAGTGATCTAATTATTGAGTTATATGAAGAATTAAAAAAGGCTTCAAAAAGAAATAAAGAAATGAAACTCAAAATAAATGATTTATCTAATGAAAATTCAAAATTATGTGTTGAAAATGGAAAACTTCTTGAAACCATTAGTTGCATTACTATTGAAAAAGAAGTTTTGAATACAACTATACAAAACATATCTTTTGAAAACAAAAAGCTTTGCACTAGAATTATTTCTCTTGAATCAATGATAAAAGATCATGAGCTTCTAAAAAGGAAAGTTAATGATCTAACTTTATGCATTGAGAGATTTACAAATGGAAGGGAAAATTTGAATAAATTACTTGGCTATCAAAGATCTTCATTTATAAAACATGGTCTTGGTTTTACTCATGATTATTCTGCTCCAAAACAGAAAAAAATCTTTTGCTAAAGAATCTTATCATTCTAGATCACATATTTGCTGCACTTATTGTGGTAAACATGGACACAAGGTGTCTAGATGTTTTATCAAAAGAAAAATAGAAAGTGGTGTTAAAACCATTTGGAAAGTCAAAGAACCTTTTACTAACCCCCTTGGACCCAAGAAAATATGGGTACCAAAAATCACCCTTTCAAATTTGGTATAGGTACAATTTGCCTCAAGATCAAGTGCCACAAAATGGTTCCTTGACAGTGGATGCTCAAGGCATATGACTGGAAATGCATCACTTGTTAGTGAACTTCAAACTACAAGTGAAGGTTTTGTCACATTTGGAGATAAGAAGAAAGGGAAAATACTTGGAATAGGTAACATTGGTAAAGGTTCTTTCCCTCTTATCAAGAAAGTATTACTTATTGAAGATTTAAAGTATAATTTACTGAGTATTAGTCAATTATGTGATAATGGATGCAAAGTAGAGTTTAAATGTGATACTTGTACTATTCTTGACAATGCAAGTAACAAAACTATCTTTGTTGCTAAAAGAGTTGGTAATGTATATGTGTTGTATCTTGATGAGCTTATTACAAATGATATTAAATGTCTTGCAATTCATGACAATGATGGATTTTTATGGCATAGAAGATTAGGACAAGTGAGCATGGATTTATTGAATAAACTTTCTACTCAAGAACTAGTTAGAGGATTACCAAAAATGCATTCTGACAAAACTCGGATTTGTGATGCTTGTCAATATGGAAAACAATCAAAAACATCTTTCAAACCAAAGAAAATGGTTTCTACCTCAAAGCCTCTTGAATTAGTTCACATGAACTTATTTGGACCTATGAGGACTACTAGTCTTGGTGGTAAAAGATATGCTTATGTGATTGTTGATGATTTTTCCAGATTTACATGGATAATATTTTTATCACAAAAAGATGAAACATTTTATGAATTTTCAAAACTTTTTAAGAAGGTTCAAATTTCTCTTAATTGCAATCTAATATCTATTAGAAGTGATAATGGAAGAGAGTTTTGCAATCAAGATTTTACAAAATTCTGTGATGAGTATGGTATCACTCATAATTTTTCAGCAGCCAAAACACCTCAACAAAATGGAGTTGTTGAGAGGAAAAATAGAACATTACAAGAAATGGCTAGATCAATGCTTTGTGAAAACTCTTTACCTAAATACTTTTGGGCTGAAGCTGTAAATACAGCATGCTATGTAATGAATAGAGTTTTACTAAGACCTTTTATAAGAAAAACACCTTTTGAACTTCTATTTGATAAAACTCCATCAATTTTCTATTTTAAAGTATTTGGTTGTAAATGCTTTATTTTAAATACTAGTGAAAATCTTGGTAAGTTTGACAGGAAATCTGATGAAGGTATATTTCTAGGCTATTCATCTAATAAAAAGGCTTATAGAGTCTATAATAAAAGGACATTATGTGTTGAAGAAACTATTCATGTAACTTTTGATGAATCTAATATTTATCTTCAAAGAATAAATGAAGATGATACAGGTTATTCAATGGTTGAAAATCAAACTCAACACCAAGTACCTACATTGGAAGATCATGCTAAAGAAGAAGAAATAATGGAGCAAGAACATGATGGTCAATCAAGCAATAATCAAGAGCTTCCAAAGGATCTCACATATGCAAGAAGTCATCCTAAGGAGCAAATCATTGGTGATGTCTCTCAAGGAGTTAAAACAAGACGGTACTTTATTGATAATTTTGCACTTTTATCTCATATTGAACCTAAAAATATTGATGATGCATTGTGTGATAATTTCTGGATTATTGCTATGGAAGAAGAGCTAAATCAATTTGAAAGAAATAAAGTTTGGTCTCTTGTTCCTAGACCTCATGATCATTCTGTTATTGGTACAAAATGGGTTTTTAGAAATAAGTTAAATGAACTAGGAGAAGTAGTTAGAAATAAAGCTAGACTTGTTGCTCATGGTTTCAACCAAGAAGAAGGCATTGACTATGATGAGACCTTTGCTCCAGTAGCCAGATTAGAATCTATAAGAATACTTTTGGCATTTGCTTGCTTTAAAGGTTTTAAACTTTTTCAAATGGATGTCAAAAGTGCTTTTCTAAATGGTTTTATTGAAGAAGAAGTTTATGTAGAACAACCTCCTGGATTTATTCATGAAAAATTTCCCAATCATGTTTTAAAATTAACTAAAGCTCTATATGGATTGAAACAAGCTCCAAGATCTTGGTATGAAAGATTAAGTGGTTTTCTTCTCTCAAAAGGTTTCACTAAAGGAAAAGTAGACACAACTCTTTTTATTAAAACATCTTCTAAAAATGATACTTTGCTTGTACAAATCTATGTTGATGATATCATTTTTGGTTCTACTAATACTTCTCTTTGCGAAGAGTTTGCTAAAACTATGCAAAATGAATTTGAGATGAGCATGATGGGAGAACTAAGTTTCTTCCTTGGACTACAAATTAAGCAAACCAAGGATGGAGTCTTCATCAACCAAGCAAAATATACTAAGGAGCTATTGAAAAGGTTTGGAATGGATCAAGCAAAAGGAATAAGTACTCCAATGAGTTCATCAACTAAACTTGACAAGGATGAGAAAGGTAAAAGTATTGATGAGAAATTATATAGAGGTATGATAGGAAGTTTACTCTATCTCACAGCTAGTAGACCAGATATTATGTTTGATGTATGCTTGTGTGCTAGATTCCAATCATGTCCTAAAGAATCTCATCTAATTTCTGTTAAACGAATTTTTCGTTACTTGATTGATACTCATGATTATGGCCTTTGGTTTTCAATAACATCATCTTTTGAACTTATTGGATATTCTGATGCGGATTATGCTGGTTGTAAAGTTGAACGTAAAAGCACAAGTGGGCATTGTCAATTTCTTGGTAGTTGTCTTGTATCTTGGTTTAGTAAAAAGCAAGCTTGTGTGTCTTTATCAACTGCAGAAGCTGAATACATAGCTGCAGGAAGTTGTTGTGCACAATTGTTATGGATGCAGCATACTTTACTTGATTATGGTCTTAAATTCAATTGTGTGCCCATATTATGTGATAATACTAGTGCCATTAAATTGAGCATAAATCCCATTCAACATTCTAGGACTAAGCGTATAGAGATAAAACATCATTTCATTCGTGACCATGTGATTAAGAATGATATATGCTTAGAATATATAAATACTAATGATGAAATTGATGACATATTTACAAAGCCTTTGGCTGAGGAAAGGTTCAATCACCTAAGAAGACTCTTAGGAATATCAAGATTCAATGACTAATGTGTGTATTGAAGTCATGATGAATGCAGGAAATTTTTTGAAATACCTAAGAGGGGGGGTGAATTAGGTATTTAGCTAATTTTCGTAAACTTAAACCTTTTAAGCGTTTAGACCAAGAACAAGTTATGTAAGCTAATTATAGATAATTGATAGCAAGACAATAATGAAAGCAATAGTAAAGAACTCAAACAATTTATAGTGGTTCGATCCTCAAGATCTACGTCCACTACCTTAAGCTCACACTTAAGGATTTCAACAAATCTACTAATTGCTCAGGTTTACAAATTACAAGAGAGGTTCACCACACTTTGGTTTTACACTCACAACCTCTTCTAGTAATTTCTTACAATACAAGGCTCACCAACCTATGATTTTATATCTCAAACAACCTTGAATCACAACTTCAAGGATCACCCTTATCTAAAGGATTTTATGTTATCAAGATAACCTTGCTAGAGCTAGTAGATCAACACAATTGAATAAGTAAAGAAGAGTGTGTAGAAGTTACCACTTGATGGTAGATATTACACAAATTTGCATCTTCACACTTTGATGTCTTTGGATGGATCAATTGAATGCACAAGACATAAGAGAGCTTAAGAAATGTTTGCTAAATGCTTTTGAATGCTTGGAGTTTTCAAGATTTCAAGAGTTACAAAAATTTGCATGTTTATGGCTTTTATAGAATTTGAAAATCTGTTAAAACGTTCATAAAACGGCTAGTAACGACTAGTTTTCAGAAAAATTCGGGACGACCAATTTCTTGGTCAGCGTCCGAATCTTCGTCCGAATTTCTCTGGATGAATAGTACCCATCGTTGAGAATAAAAATTTCGGACGACCGAATTTTTTTTGTTGCGTCCGAATCTTCTTCCGAATTTCTCCGGAAGAACAGTGACCATGCTTGAAGGCCACAAATTTGGACTGAACGAATTTTTTTAGTCTGCGTCCGAATCTTCTTCCGAATTTCTCTGGAAGAACGAGTAGCAAACTTTTGCTACAAAATTCGGACGACCGAATTTTTTTGAAAGTATTTTCAAACTTTGTAAAATCATTTGAAATATAACTTCAATGAGTTTGAAAAACATTTGATATATATAGAAAACTTATTTAACTATATTTAAGCTTGAAAAACATGAACATATGAGGTTTACAAACATATCTTATAAAAAGATTCATTCAAAGCCTTTTAAGATCATAAGATTATTTTTATGCTCTCTTATGCATTCAATGATAACTAAGACATGCAAGTGTAGAGTTTACATAGAAATTTACCTAAACATTACATGCACTCTACACTTCAAGTCTTCAATGCCCTTTTGATCATCTTTAGAACAACATTCTTCAAACTTCAAATACTTGCTTAAATGAAGTTGTTCTTTGAACTTTTGCTTCAAAGCAATGAGACTTCATACTTCTCAAATTACAGTAACCTATCACACAATAATCAAACATTTTAGTCCTCATCAATATTTGTCATTAATCAAAACTATATAATTTGCCCTTAGGGCTAACAATCTCCCCCCTTTTTGATGATGACAAACTTTGATGCAAAATGTGATAGATTAAAACAATGTAGTACATAGAAGTATTGATGTCAATAATGGATAATAACCAATTTAGCACATTGACATGCAAAAGGCTCAATATGAGCCTATGACCCAACCAACCTCCATTTACCTCCTTCCTTCCAACTATTAGGATAGAAGATATAGCATTTAAGCATTTAGAAAACTTCTAAGAGAGGTTTTAAAGGTTGTAAAAGTTTGACAATGCTCCCCCTTAGATTGTGCTCATTTTTCAACACATTTGGACTAGAGATATCATGCGTCCGAATTTTTTTGCATAGCAAGTCCAAACTTTAAAATAAGTAAAAATGAAAGCTGCAAATTTTGTAAATAAGCTTTCCTAAGGTTGTTCAAACATAGAGGAAGAGATTAAAACCAGTTTGAATCAATTTGAACAACAATAGAGCACATTTTGGCAACAAAATATGCATGCATCCGAATTTCGTGAACATGCATCCGAATTTTTCCGATCTTGCATCCGAATTTTTAAATCTTCAGTCCAAAAATTATAATAACTTCAATATAATGAATGCCTAAGGTTGTTCAAACATACTAGAAGAGATTAAAACAGATTTAGATCAATTTGAACAATAATAGAATACTTTTTGGTAACAAGTTATAGCTCATGCATTCAAATGTTTTCATAGAGTTTTCATAGAGTAACAATTCAAGAGCAAGTTATTCATGTACAGAAAACACACAGAAAACATCTATAGGATGCATATAAAAAAAATTCATATGCAGAAAAATTCATTATCTCATCACATAGCAGTTTTTCACACTCACATAGCAGTTTTTCACACATTTTGTCATCCTCCCATTTTTTCTCCACCTTTTGTCATCAGTCAAAGATGGGGTCAATGAAAATGAGATTAACAATTTAACACATAAAGGAAGCTCTCATCACTGAGATTTCATCATTGAGCTTCACTATTACAGAAGATGCAAGAAAAATTCTGAAGAAGATTATAACATTAGATGCATAATTAAAAATTTAAGTAACTTAAAGCAGTAAATAGAATGGAAGAGATGCTTAGTCTTGTGATGTTGATGAAGAGGCTCTGCTAATCCCTTTCTTGATGGCCAAGTGCTTCACTCTTCCTTGGCTGAATGAAATGTATGACGGTGAGACAATTTCAGCTTGAGCTACTTGGCTTCCTGCCTTTTGTGGTTCTTCATGTACATGTTCTTCTTCTTCTTCTTGTTCTGCCACTGTCTCATCATCTCCTCCTTGGTCATCCCCATCATCACTTGTCATTATCTTTGTCCTTCTTATCTTTTTTCTTCATCATCTTCCTCATTTCTATCTTGAGGCCTGGAGGGTCCTTCACCACTTTGAGTATTTCTCATTAGGATTTTCTCAATGTGTTTCACTCTACTCTCTAGTCCATCTAATTTTCCTAGAACCATTGGAGCAAATGATTCAAAGAACTTATACATCTTCTCCATTTCCTTGACTTGATTGTTCAAGGCTTCTTGGAATGCTTTGGCTATTATGGTGTCACCTCTAGTTATTCCTTCACCACTTGACTCATCTTTGGTTTCTTCTTCAACTACCCTTCTTTTTGTTGGTGGTTGCTCCCCCTCACTTGAAGTGTCATGCTTTCTTTTTGTTTTCATTTCTCTTGCAAGGGTCTCTTCCTCATCTTCCTCATCTTCATCCTCCTCCTTTTCCTCCTCTACACTTTCTGTCCCTTTCCTTTCTTCCTAATCTTTTTTGGAGAGGATCCTCTTTTTGTCTTCCATAATCCATCATCATCAAGGATAAGCTGCATTCTCTTAAGAGATTCATCGATGTATATTTCTCCACTTTTTAAAAGCTTGTCCTCTTCCCGGAAGTTTAATCTTAAAATGCTTAAAGATCTTGGTTAACGATCTTCCATAGGGGAATGCCTTGGTTATTGCTTTTTCTAGCAGTAATCATGTGTCTTAAGGCTATATATCCAAAGTTGGATTTCCTCTGTTCATGCAGGGGCCAACATTAATACCATATGCATATTCCCTACCGATGATTTATGTCCAAAGTTAGGAACTATCATAGTAGTTACCATGTGATGCAATACCCTACCTCTAGCATCCAAATTCTTGATTTCCCTCTCTTTTATAGATCTAAACTCTCTTCCATTTGTAAATGCTTGTTCAAATCTATCATATGTAAAGAGTTGACGATCATAGCAATGCATTGAGGGTGCATAATATTTAGCTCCACTGTCACTTACCCCCACAAATTGCATTAATCGGATCTTCACTTAATTCAATATCAACTTGGGATACTCTAGTTGAATACCATTGTATCCTATCATCCCCAACAATCTCAGTTCTTTCTTCCTTTAGGTTTGCATAGAATTCATATACCAATGTGGGATAAAAATCTTCATTAATAAACAGACAAACTACTCCATCCAACATCATGGAAACAAGACAAAACCATATCCATACTAGATAGTTTATCAACATCCACCTTATATCCAGGGAATGATCTTTCTACTATTCTTATTCCATTCATCAAATTCATGAGTAGATTTGATAGAGATAAACCTCGTCAACTCAGATTGTGTTTGAGGAATTCGAATCCTTCTTGGTTGATTGAGGATTGGGTCTCCATTTCCTTCCTTAGCCTTTCCTTTTCCTTTCTCAACATTGGGCTTCTTTGTTCTCACCATGATGTTTTCTCTTGAGAAGGGTTTGTTTTCTCGTATGAAATTAGGGCTTAGAAGTTTAAAAATGAACGTAAATCGGGATGAGACTGTGTGAATTTGGAGAGATTTTGATTCGGACGTGAATGGGTATGAGAGGTTTTGAAAGGATTTAAAATTCGGAAGTTATAATGTTTGGAAGAAACCGTCCGATTTTCATTTAAATAGATGCATCCGTAAAAATTCGGACGACCGAATTTTAGGTCTCAACGTCCGAATTTTCGGTCGAAAGTTTCGTCTCTTTGATTCAGAAAATTCGATCGACCGAATTTTTCCGTCTCAGCGTCCGAATTTTTTGATCAATAAATCTCTGTTTTCATCACAACATTAATACACACATTAGTCATTGAATTTTGAAATTCCTAAGAGTCTTCTTAGGTGATTAAACCTTTCCTCAGCCCAAAGGCTTTGTAAATATGTCAACAATTTGATCATTTGTGTTTACATGTTCTAAGCATATATCTTTCTTAATCACATGATCACGAATGAAATGATGTTTTATTTCTATATGCTTTGTCATAGAATGTTGAATGGGATTAATGCTCAAATTAATGGCACTAGTGTTATCACATAGTATAGGCACACACGTAAATTTAAGACCATAATCAAGTAAAGTATGTTGCATCCATAATAATTGTGCACAACAACTTCCTGCATGACTATGTATTCGACTTCAGTTTGTGGATAAAGATACACAAGCCTCGCTTTTTACTAAACCAAGACACTAGACAACTACCAAGAAATTGACAATGACCACTTGTACTTTTACGCTCAACTTTACATCCCAAAGCATAGTCAGCATCGGAATATCCAATAAGTTCAAAAGATGAAGTTTTAGAAAACCAAAGACCATAGTCATATGTGTCAATCAAATAACGAAATATTCGTTTGATGTAAATTAGATGAGATTCTTTAGGACATGATTGGAATCTAGCACACAAGCAAACAACAAACATAATATCTGGTCTACTAGCGAGTAAGATAGAGTAAACTTCCAATCATACCTCTATACAATTTCTCATCAATACTTTTACCTTTCTCATCTTTGTCAAGTTTAGTTGATGAACTCATAGGAGTACTTATTCCTTTTGCTTGATTCATTCCAAATCTTTTCAATAGCTCCTTAGTATATTTTTTCTTGATTGATGAAGACTCCATCCTTGGTTTGCTTAATTTGTAGTCCAAGGAAGAAACTTAGTTCTCCCATCATGCTCATCTCAAATTCATTTTGCATAGTTTTAGCAAACTCCTCACAAAGAGAAATATTAGTAGAACCAAAAAATAATATCATCAACATAGATTTGTACAAGCAAAATATCATTTTTAGAAGATGTTTTAATAAAAAGAGTTGTGTCTACTTTTCCTTTAGTAAAACCTTTTGTGAGAAGAAAACCACTTAATCTTTCATACCAAGATCTTGGAGCTTGTTTCAGTCCATATAGAGCTTTGGTTAGCTTATACACATAATTTGGAAATTTTTCATGGATAAAACCAGGAGGTTGTTCTACATAAACCTCTTCTTCAATAAAACCATTTAGGAAAGCACTTTTTAACATCCATTTGAAAAAGTTTAAAACCTTTAAAGCAAGCAAATGCTAAAAGTATTCTTATAGATTCTAATCAGCTCACTGGAGCAAAGGTCTCATCATAGTCAATGCCTTCTTCTTGGTTGAAACCTTGAGCAACAAGTCTAGCTTTATTTCTAACTACTTCTCCTAGTTCATTTAACTTATTTCTAAAAACCCATTTTGTACCAATAACGAGAATGATCATGAGGTCTAGGAACAAGAGACCAAACTTTATTTCTTTCAAATTGATTTAGCTCTTCTTCCATAGCAATAATCCAGAAATTATCACACAATGCATCATCAATATTTTTTGGTTCAATATGAGATAAAAAGAGCGAAGTTATCAATAAAGTACCGCCTTGTTTTTTACCCCTTGAGAGACATCACCAATGATTTGCTCCTTAGGATGACCTTTTGCATATGTGATATCTTTTGGAAGTTCTTGATCATTTCTTGATTGACCATCTTGTTCTTGCTCCATTATTTCTTCTTCTTTGGCATGATCTTCCATTGTGGGTGCTTGGTGTTGAGTATGATTTTCAACCATTGATGTACCTGTGTCATCTTCATTTCCTCTTTGAAGATAAATGTTAGATTCATCAAAGGTTACATGAATAGTTTCTTCAACACACAATGTTCTTTTTATTATAGACTCTATATGCCTTTTTATTTGATGAATAACCAAGAAAAAATTCCTTCATCCGATTTTCTATCAAACTTCCCAAGATAGTTGCTAGTGTTTAAAATGAAGCATTTACAACCAAAAACTTTGAAATAGACAATTGATGGAGTTTTTATCAAATAAGAGTTCAAAAGGTGTTTTTCTTATAAAAGGTCTTAGTAAAACTCTGTTTCATGATATAACAAGTCAGTATTAATGACTTTCAGCTCAAAAATACTTTGGTAATGAGTTTTCACAAAGCATTGATCTAGCCATTTCTTGTAAGGTTCTATTTTTCCTTTCAACAACACCATTTTGTTGAGGTGTTTTGGCAGCTGAAAAATTGTGAGTAATACCATATTCATCACAAAAATTTTTGTAAAGTCTTGATTACAAAATTCTCTTCCGTTATCACTTCTAATAGAAATTAGTTTGCAATCAAGAGAGGTTTGAACCTTTTTGAAGAGTTTTGAAAATTCATGAAATGTTTCATCTTTTTTGTGCTAAGAAGATTACCCATGTAAATCTTGAAAAATCATCAACAATCACATAAGCATAGCTTTTACCACCAAGACTAGTAGTCCTCATAGGTCCAAATAAATCCATATGAATTAGTTCAAGAGGTTTTGTGGTTGAAACCATTTTCTTTGGTTTAAAAGATGTTTTTGATTGTTTTCCATATTGACAAGCATCACGGAGGTGAGTTTTATCAAAATGCAATTTAGGTAATCCTCTCACCAACTCTTGTGTAGAAAGTTTGTTTAATAAATCCATGCTTACATGTCCTAATCTTCTATGCCATAAAAATCCATCATTGTCATGAATGGCAAGACATTTAATATCATTTGTAATAAGCTCATCAAGATACAACACATATACATTACCAACTCTTTTTAGCAACAAAGATAGTTTTGTTACTTGCATTGTCAAGAATAGTACAAGTATCACATTTAAACTCTACTTTGCATCCATTATCACATAGTTGACTAATACTTAGTAAATTATACTTTAAATCTTCAATAAGTAATACTTTCTTGATAAGAGGAAAAGAACCTTTACCAATGTTACCTATTCCAAGTATTTTTCCCTTTCTTCTTATCTCCAAATGTGACAAAACCTTCACTTGTAGTTTGAAGTTCACCGACAAGTGATGCATTTCAGTCATGTGTCTTGAGCATCCACTGTCAAGGAACCATTTAGTGGCACTTGATCTTGAGGCAAATTGTACCTATACCAAATTTGAAAGGGTGATTTTTGGTACCCATATTTTCTTGGGTCCAAGGGGGTTAGTAAAAGTTTCTTTGACCTTCCAAATGGTTTTAACACCACTTTCTACTTTTCTTTTGACAAAACATTTAGAAACCTTGTGTCCATGTTTACCACAATAAGTGCAGCAAATATGTGATCTAGAATGATAAGATTCTTTAACAAAAAGATTTTCTCTGTTTTGGAGCAGAATAATCATGAATAAAACCAAGACCATGTTTTACAAATGAAGGTCTTTGATAGCCAAGTAATTTATTCAAATTTTTCCCTTCCATTTGTAAATCTCTCAATGCATAAAGTTAAATCATTAACTTTCCTTTTTAGAAGCTCATGATCTTTTATCATTAACTCAAGAGAAATAATTCTAGTGCAAAGCTTTTTGTTTTCAAAAGATATATTTTGTATAGTTGTATTCAAAACTTCTTTTTCAATAGCAATGCAACTAATGGTTTCAAGAAGTTTTCCATTTTCAACACATAATTTTGAATTCTCATTAGATAAATCATTTATTTTGAGTTTCATATCCTTATTTCTTTTTGAAGCCTTTTTTTAATTCTTCATATAATTCAACAATAAGATCACCGGAATCAATATCATCATCATATATATTTGAGATAGAGGGTGAAGATTGTACCTCATCATCAATGGCCATGAAGCATATGTTGGCCTTTCCTTCACTTTCATCCTCACTTTCCCGTTGATCCCATGTTCCAGCTAGTCCTTTTCCTTTCTTGGCAGATTTCTTTCTGTTTTTGCTTTCTCTTTCCCTTTCCAACACTCTGGGGACAGATCAAGCAATAAGATGCTCGAGTACTCTTGCATTCAAAGCATTGAGGTTTATATGATGAAGATTGTCCACTCTTCTTGACTGGCTTTCTTCCTTTCTTGAGAAATTCCTTTTTGTAGAATCTCTTGAATTTCTTCACTGCCATTGCAATTTCTTCTTCTCCACTGTTTCCTCCTTCTTCTTCACTTGAAGATTGTTCTTGTTCACTCAAGTTGTTTGAGGCATTAAGCACTATTCCTTTTCTTCCCTTTTCTTCATCCTCCTTGTCATTTAGCCGTTTCATCTTCATTTCATGAGTCAGTAGAGATCCAATGAGCTCTTCAAGTGGAAGAGTCTTCAAATCCTTGGATTCCTCAATGGCAAGTGTTTTAGGTCGTCGGGATTTTGGTAGAGCATCTAAAATCTTTCTGTTTTGCTCTCCCATAGTGTAGATTTTACCATAAGCTTTTTAAGCCATTGAAAATGTTAGTAAATCTTGTAAACATATCACTAATATTTTCACCTTGTTTCATGGTAAACAGTTCATAATCTCTAACTAGCATGGCAAGTTTAGATTCTTTAACTTGATTAGTACCTTCATGTGTGATTTGAAGTAATCTCCACATTTCATGGGCAGAGTCACATCCACTAACTCTATTGTATTCAGTTACATCTAAAGCACAACTTAATATATTCATGGCTTGATAATTTAAAGTCATTTTCTTAGAATCATGCTCATCAAATTCATCTCGTGGACTTGGGTACTGAGGTTATTCCATCGAGCACTCATTTTCATTGGGACATAAGGACCTTTCTCAATTATGTTCCACAAATCAAAATTAATAGAACAAATATAAATTTTAACTCTAGATTTCCAGAAAGTGTAATTTGTTCCATTAAACAAAGGTGGTCTATTTGTGGAAGACCCTTCTAGGTAAGGTAGGTTTGACATATTAGCCATAGGATCTTTGTCTTCTAGGTTGTTAAACCACACACGTAAGTTCTAGCTCGATACCAATTGAAATACCTAAGAGGGGGGTGAATTAGGTATTTAGCTAATTTTCGCAAACTTAAACCTTTTAAGCGTTTAGACCAAGAACAAGTTATGTAAGCTAATTATAGATAATTGATAGCAAGACAATAATGAAAGCAATAGTAAAGAACTCAAACAATTTATAGTGGTTCGATCCTCAAGATCTACGTCCACTACCTTAAGCTCACACTTAAGGATTTCAACAAATCTACTAATTGCTCGAGGTTTACAAATTACAAGAGAGGTTCACCACACTTTGGTTTTACACTCACAACCTCTTCTAGTAATTTCTTACAATACAAGGCTCACCAACCTATGGTTTTATATCTCAAACAACCTTGAATCACAACTTCAAGGATCACCCTTATCTAAAAGGATTTTATGTTATCAAGATAACCTTGCTAGAGCTAGTAGATCAACACAATTGAATAAGTAAAGGAGAGTGTGTAGAAGTTACCACTTGATGGTAGATATTACACAAATTTGCATCTTCACACTTTGATGTCTTTGGATGGATCAATTGAATGCACAAGACATAAGAGAGCTTAAGAAATGTTTGCTAAATGCTTTTGAATGCTTGGAGTTTTCAAGATTTCAAGAGTTACAAAAATTTGCATGTTTATGGCTTTTATAGAATTTGAAAATCTGTTAAAACGTTCATAAAACGGCTAGTAACGGCTAGTTTCGTGAAAATTCGGACGACCGAATTTCTTGGTCGCGTCCGAATCTTCGTCCGAATTTCTCTCGGATGAATAGTACCCATGTCGAGAAC
Organism: Rauvolfia tetraphylla; assembly: GCA_030512225.1. Taxonomy (NCBI): domain Eukaryota; kingdom Viridiplantae; phylum Streptophyta; class Magnoliopsida; order Gentianales; family Apocynaceae; genus Rauvolfia; species Rauvolfia tetraphylla. The sequence goes on from JAJQKT010000008.1 coordinate 846,401, forward strand.
AAAAATTCGGACGACCGAATTTTTTTGTTACGTCCCGAATCTTCTTCCGAATTTCTCCGGAAGAACAGTGACCATGCTTGAAGGCCACAAATTCGGACTGACCAGATTTTTTTGGCTCGCGTCCGAATCTTCTTCCGAATTTCTCCGGAAGAACAGTAGTAACTTTTGCTACAAAATTCGGACTGACCGAATTTTTTGAAAGTATTTTCAAACTTTGTAAAATCATTTGAAATATAACTTCAATGAGTTTGAAAAACATTTGATATATATAGAAAACTTATTTAACTATATTTAAGCTTGAAAAACATGAACATATGAGGTTTACAAACATATCTTATAAAAAAGATTCATTCAAAGCCTTTTAAGATCATAAGATTATTTTTATGCTCTCTTATGCATTCAATGATAACCAAGACATGCAAGTGTAGAGTTTACATAGAAATTTACCTAAACATTACATGCACTCTACACTTCAAGTCTTCAATGCCTTTTGATCATCTTTAGAACAACATTCTTCAAACTTCAAATACTTGCTTAAATGAAGTTGTTCTTTGAACTTTTGCTTCAAAGCAATGAGACTTCATACTTCTCAAATTACAGAACCTATCACACAATAATCAAACATTTTAGTCCTCATCAATATTTGTCATTAATCAAAACTATATAATTTGCCCTTAGGGCTAACATTTTTTATTCAAAATTCGGATGCACTGCAGAAGATTCGGTCGACCGAATTTTCTGAGTGTCGAGAAACAGAGACTTTTGATCAAGAATTCGGACGCAGGTCAGAAAATTCGGTCGACCGAATTTTCTGAACTGAAGAAACAGAAACTTTTGCTCGAAAATTCAGACGCAGACCTGAAAAATTGGTCGACCGAATTTTACGGACGAGACTCTTTAAATGAAGTTGATACAATCTCTTCAACACTACTACTTCTGAATTTCACATCTTTTTTTAAAACCTCTCATACCCATTCACATCCGAATCAAAAGTTTAAGGCAATGAGTTGTTCTTACATTGTAACTTTAAGGCAATGAGACTTGTATACTTCTCAATCCAAAATTCCTATCACATAATAATAAAACACATTAGTCCATATTAAAGTAATCAACAATATTCTCTTAGGACTATGCAATGATCTATGTTTGTCATTACTCAAAATAACATGATTTGCTCTTAGAGCTAACAAAATTAGTTAAAAATGTTCAAAAAATTAAATTTAAAAAAATAATGCAACTTCCATAGAGCTTATCCAAAGTTGTAGATGGCTTCCTTGGAGATTTTAGAAGTTGCATGCAACTTCCACGGATATTACATGTCTTTTGTGGATCTCCATAGAAGTTGCATGTGACTTCCCATGATATTTTATGGAAGTTACACAACTTTCATAAAATTCAACATGTTACACAACTTTCATAAAATTCAACAAAAGTCATATAGAATATTAAAATTTTAAATTTTTAAATTTTAGTTAGATTTTAGTTTAAAATCTACATTAGTTAGTGTTGATTCGTCATTTATTTAGTTCTAAACACTGAAAGAACACAAACAAAATTGAAGATTTGAGATAATTCAAGTAAGATTTCAGAGAGAGAGAGAGAGAGTAAAAGTTTGAAAATGAAATAAAAACACATTGTAGATTACAAATTTAAAACAATATATATAGTAATAGTATTTTCTTCAACCTCCTCCACCAAATTCTTCAAACCTCTATGAATAATTATCTAAACTAAATAAAATAAAGGGAAAATAAAGTAAAGGAACAAAGGAGAAAATAAAGTGAAAATATTTATTACATAATTGACATAAATATTAACATTTTGATATAAAATATTAACATCTTATTGTATAATAATAACTTTGTAATTTTTTCAAACTCTACTTTAAATACTTATTCACAAATATTTGAATAGTTTAATTATTAAAAAGAAAATTGGATGGTGAATAATTATTCATAACTCTGTGACATTATAGAGTTTATGTAAATATTAGTTTTTTGATGTAAAATATTAATATTTTTCTATATAATAATATCCTTGTGGTTTTATCAAACTTTATTTTATATAATTATTCACAAAAATTGAAATACTTTAATTATTCAAGAGAGCAAATAAATGTTAAAAATTTTGTGAATAATTATTTAAGACAATATAAATAATTATTCAAAACTACATGGTGAATAAGTACATAAATGATATTCCACTAAAGCTAATGTAAATGATATTTCACTAAAGGTAACACTTAAAAATGTTTGCATTGAATGTATAGTACAAGGTACAAGTGAGAGAAATGATATATACTAGTTACATAAATATAAACTCAACTTTTTGTTGTATAAAATTTTAGTTTGTAGAAAAACCTTCAGCTAAAATATGATCATTCAATGTCCTTTTTGTCATCCTCATCACCATTATCAATACGTTCACCATCTTTCAATTTCTTTTCCAACATAAAGCCACTCTTACCCCCAACATTATGCCCGGTCATTCATCAGATAAATATCCAGCATGTTACTATTACCATAATTATCCTTTGTAGCAAAGAATGCACCTTCGAGGTTAAATGGAGAAGACCAACATAAGAGAATAATTGATATAAAAATATTCATCTAATAGCAATACCAGATTTTTTTTGCTACCTATTAGATTTGAAAAATCACCATCCTTCTCTACATCCGAAAGCTATAGTAGATGAATTTGTGAAGGTTGGCCAAGGTTATTATTCATACAATGTCCTTCATTTTTGTCATGCAACCCTTGATACTGAAAGAGCAATAGAAATGAGAAGCAAGAAAGAAGAGAGAGTCTATCATATCTAAAAGAGATACTTGATTTGGATTTTGAATTTTGAAATTCTTTTTGCACCTAAAAATACTTTTTGAGGATAAACATTAAAAAATAATAAAAAATAAAAAATTGTATCTCTAAAATACCTTCAATAAGTTCCAACTATTGGATTGAAAAAAGCCCACTCTTGCCTCCAACAGAATGCCAGGAGATTCATTAGATAAATATCCATCCTACTACTATTACTGCAATTATCTTTTGTAGCAAAAGAATGCACCTTCGAGGTTAAATAGAGAAACCAACATAACAGAATAACTAATAAAAATATATAGTCATCTAATAGCAATACCAGATTTTCATTACCGATTATATTTGGCAAATCACCATCCTTCTCGACATCCCTAAAGCTATAGCAGATGAATTTGTGAAGGTTGTTCAAGGGTATTATTCACGCAATGTCCTTAATTTTTGTCAATGCAGGCCTTGATGCAAAAAGACCAATAGAAAAGAGAAGAAAGAAAGAAGAGAGAGAAAGTCTATTAGTTCTAAAAAAGAGAGTTGATTTGGATTTTGAATTTTGAATTTCTTTTCACAGGTGAAAACACTCTTTGAGGAGAAAGATTAAAAAATAAAAAATAAAAAAAGTATCTCTAAAATACATTCGATAAGTTCCAACTATTGGATAGAAAAAAGCCACTCTTACATCAAACATAATGCCAAGTGATTCTTCATATAAATATCCATACTGCTACTATTACCATAATTATCTTTGCAGTAAAGAATGCACCTTCGAGGTTAAATGGAGAAGACCAACATAAGAGAATAACAAATATAAAAATATATATCTAATAGCAATACCAAATTTTTTTCGTTACCTATTAGATTTGTCAAATCACCATCCTTCTCTACATCCCTAAAGCTATAGCAGATGAATTCGTGAAGGTTGGCCAAAGGTATTATTCACGCAATGTCCTTCATTTTTGTCGCTGCAGGCCTTAATGCTGAAAGAGCAATAGAAATGAGAAGAAAGAAAGAAGAGAGAGTGTGTGTCTATCATATCTAAAAGAGAGAGTTGATTTGGATTTTGAATTTTGAAATTCTTTTTGAGCCCGAAAATACTTTTTGAGGATAAATATTAAAAAAATAATAAAAATTTGTTTCTAAAATACCTTCAATAAAATCTAACTATTGGATCGAAAAAAAGCCACTTTTGCCTCCAACATAATGCCAGGAGATTCATCAAATAAATATTCGTCCTACTACTATTACCATAATTATATTTTATAGCAAAGAATGCACCTTCAAGATTAAATAGAGAAGGCCAACAGAAGAGAATAACTAATATAAAAATATTCATCTAATAGCAATACCAGATTTTTTTCGTTATCAATTAGATTTGGCAAATCACCATCCTTTTCTACATCCCTAAAGCTGTAGTAGATGAATTCGTGAAGGTTGGCCAAGGGTATTATTCAGGCAATGTCTTTCATTTTTGTCAGTACAGGCCTTGATGCTAAAAGAGTAATAGAAATGAGAAGAAAGAAAAGAGAGAGAGAGAGAGAGAGAGAGAGAGTCTATCAAATCTAAAACTAAGAGTTGATTTAGATTTTAAATTTTGAATTGCTTTTGTGCCTGAAAACACACTTTGATAGGAAATATTAAAAAAATTGTGCCTCTAAAATACCTTCGATAAGTTCCAAATATTAGATCGAAAAAAGCCACTCTTTCTTCCAACATAATGCCTAGTCATTCATCAGATAAACATCCAGCATGCTACTATTATTGTAATTATCTTTTGTAGTAAAGAATACACCTTTGAGGTTAAATGAAGAAGATCAACACAAGAGAATAACTAATATAAAAATATTCATCTAATAGCAATATCAAATTTTTTTCATTACTAAATTAGATTTGGCAAGTCACCATCCTTCTCCACATCCCTAAACCTGTAATAGAAGAATTCGTGAAGGTCCGTCAAGGGTGTTATTCACGCAATGTCCTTCATTTCTATCAATGTAGGCCTTGTTGGTGAAAAAGCAATAGAAATGAGAAGAGAGAGAGAGAGAGTTGATTTAGATTTTGAATTTTGAATTGCTTTTTGTGCTTAAACATTTTTAAAAAATTTTAAAAAATATGTCTCTAAAGTACTTTCGATAAGTTCCAACTATTGGATTGAAAAATGCCCATGCAACGGCTACAAAAAAGGTTCAGCACATGGTGAGAAATTATGCTCTCAACATTTTAAGCAAATTGTTTAAGATTAGAGATGAAAGAGGAAAATAAAATAAGAAAAGAAATAAAGACAAGAATATTGCAGAATAGAACAAAAAAAGTGAAGAAAAAGAGTGTGGAGAGGTGGAAATGTACGGGCTCATCTCTTATCCATGAAATGGACTCGATCCGTACACTGTACCTTGGACTCGATCCGTACACTGTACCTACTGCTGTTAAATAACTTAGTTTCACAATATTCTTCTTTTTCCTTCAGAAAAAAAAAAGAATAGAAAAGGAAAATTTTGTTTGGGACTATTGTAGTCCAGAATTTCAAATTTCTTTCCAATTACAGAAAAACGGTGTTATATACAAAGTAGCATTACAGTTATAGAAGAGAAAGCCCTTTAAAGAAATTACACAAACATGTAAATATTTTTTCTCCTATCTAGCTTCCAACAACGTAATACTGAAATTGTTGCCAGAGCTATCTGCAGGCTTACTTGAAGAACTCTCATGAGCTGAAGGTTCAAAAAACAGATTCCTTTCAGTGAAAAAGCCTGGTTCCTTAGGCACAGGTAATGGCCCTTCACTTGCTAACATCAAAATCACAGTAGACATACTTGGCCTATCATCTGGCTGTTGTTGTACGCATAGTAAAGCAACATGGATTGATCTTAGCACTTCAGAAAGGTGGCATGATTTGCTCACATTTTCATCAATCAATTCGTGAAATCTCCCGTCCATGAACAGCAGCCATGCCTGAAAATTCGAACATGATTTATAGACCGGGTATATGAATCATATTGATAGATTGAAAGGGATTTGGGAGCTTAAAAGCTTGTAACAGCTGTACAAGCAAATAGTTTATAGTGCATATACAGCAAAAAATGCGAATACATGAACAAAACTAGTGCGTAACAATAACTCCATATAAAATGACATTGAACACAAATTGAGGACTAAGATCTGATAAAAGATCAGAGGAAACGTACATGGCCCAGAAGATTATGATGGTGATCAGGATGGAAGAATCCGCGGTTCTTTTTCCCACTTATAATCTCCAGTACCAGGACCCCAAAGCTAAAGACATCTGATTTTGTCGAGAAATAGCCATCCACTGCATATTCTGGGGACATATAGCCACTGCAGGACAGTTTAGCCCAACCAAAAAAAAAAAAAAAAAAGAGGAAAAACATTTTTAGAAGCATAAAGAGGACTGAAGAAGTTCACAAGTTTTCTAATTTGCACGGGCTTACTATGTTCCGACAACTCTTCTTGTATTTGCCTCTGTCTCGGTTCCTCCAAAGATTCTGGCCATGCCAAAGTCTGATATTTTAGGTTTCATTTCATTGTCTAGCAAAATGTTGCTGGCTTTGAGATCTCTGTGGATGATTCTGAACCGTGAGTCTTGATGAAGATAAAGTAGTCCACGAGCAATCCCAGTGATTATCTCATAGCGCATTGGCCAATCGAGCGATCTGCTTCGGTTATCTGCCAAAGTTACACCTTAGAATGTGCAAGTTCCTGCAGGTAAAAGAACTAAAAAATTGCACGATGCTGATCTTTTTATCTGAGAAAGAAAAATGCCCCCATTTATATTTTGTTTCACTGAAAACGTGTTAAGCCATTTTATAACCTTGCAGCTTGGAATAATTCTTGATAAAAACTCAAACTCAATCCACGCAAAATGGAAATCCACTGATTGAAATATTTTTGTTCAAACAAAGAAAAGAAAATAGGAAAATTTGCAGGTGTAATCTGAAAGGAGAACGTGGTAGTTCAGAGGGCCTACTGAAAATGAAGAAGTCCAAGCTCTTGTTAGGCATGAACTCATAGATCAACATCTTCTCTTCTGCTTGGAGACAATAACCCAGAAGCTTGACAAGATTTCGGTGTTGGAGTTTGGCTATGCATTTAACTTCATTCTTGAACTCATCAAGTCCTTGTACCGAGTGCTCTGACAGCCGTTTTACTGCAATTACTTGTCCGTCCGTAAATTTTCCCTGAAATATATTTCATATTCAGAATCCGATATTATTTGTCACAACTTAGATATGCCACTTCGTTTAGCTATAGAGGACTTGTTATGCTTCTCTCAATCAAGATAAATACTATCTGCAATGGCCTTCATTCTGGAAACTAGAAGCAGCAAAAATTTAGAATACTTAATATTACCTTGTAGACAGGTCCAAATCCACCCTGTCCAAGCATATTTGCCTTTGAGAAGTTATTGGTAGCTTGAACAAGTTTGTCAAAATCAATCAATGGCAGCTCTAGATCTTCGATTTCACCTTCATTAGAGTGAGGCTGCTCCGAGCATCTTCCCGATTTTCCTGTAAGGTTAACTAAGGAATGCATGTTAATACAAAATGATAAAACAGAAAATGTGATAATCATGTAAATTCATGCTTCCACTGAATCCTAGTAGCCAAAAAACGTATATGAATTACCTTCAGTAATTAGTTGTTCTGTCTGTCTTTTCTCTTTTTTCTTGATCTTCCAAATGTACAAGGTTAGGCATGCCCCCAGCAGAAGAACTCCGCCAACTATGCCCAAGCTGATTCCGATTATTTTCCTTCGTTCAGTACTGGAGCCTAATTGGCCAAAAATATATCAATACACATGAAGGGAGAGTTCAAAATCGAAAGACTTTTCCCTTCTTGTGTCAAACAGAAAGTCTATTTCCAGTTCCTTACTTTTTTTTCTTGGAAATGCTATATTTTTTTCCAGTTCCTTACTTTCCGATGAGGTTTAAAAAAATAAAGATAGTTTGGAATTATCTACTGACATTTGAGTATAGTGTGCATACCTATCTCAGAGGAAGCCATCCTTATGTATATGTCTTGTCCATTTGAGGTGAACTCAGTGATATCCATAAGTTCTTCAAACCAAAGCAAACAGCCACTGCCTTTCCCTGTTATATTTGTGTTTGCATAAGCCATGCAAGAACAGTTGTTCAAGCACATTCTTTCACATTCCTCAAGAGTCATGCTATTATCGTACCAAGAATTTCGCGTATCGGGCAATTTAATTCCCGGATATTTAAGAAAACCATCCCCCTTTTTGCAATCCAACGGAGTTCTCCGAGTACAGCCTCTTGACCAGTCTGTTGCTGCCCAATCTTCAGGGTATTTTGGCACAAATTTGTCCAAACAACTGCATACTGGAGAGTTTAAAATGCCGCAAACGCCATAGGCACGACATAGCCCGTAATAGTCACAATTATCTGCCGGTGCATTAAGGTACACAGTCCAATCCTCGGTTCGATAATTCCACGTTAACCTCTGAAGTACCCCAGTGGGATTCAAAACTAATCTTGAGTAAACGGAGCTGTTGATAAGATCAAATTTGTAGTATATTTCCTGGGGAGTATTTACAAATTCGTATGTATAAACCTGATTGGGTCTCAGGCCGGGTGAACCACTGAAACGGAGACCATTCCATGGTCCAGAACGGAAACGCTCAGCTGTACCATCCAACAAGAATTCTTGTGGGAATCCATGAGGATCCATTCGAAATATGTATCTACCTCTAGAAGGATCATTGGTGCTCTTCGACGACTGAAGATACCGATCAATGCCAGTTACTAAATTAAGCCCAAGCTTTGAACCTGGTAACATTGTATCGCCAGGATGATCAAAACTTTGCCAAACGAAATTCTCCGGGCTATTATCATTTGCATCTCTTACAACAAGATTCCCCGAATCAAGAAGTTCCGCAATTGGACTGTTTATGGTCCTGGTGGAGTTGTTTATGGTCCTGGTGGAGTTGGAGGACCATATGAGACCATTTGTTCCATTTTTCAGTGTGAGAAGTCCTTGTTCAGTCATCTGCAGAACTCCAGAGGTGTCATTGATCAGTGGATCATCTCTATTAGCAATCCAAACCACAGTTAGTCTAGTAACTTTCTTGTACCAAATACCGAAGTATCTCTCTCTGGTGTTCTCTAAGCCGAAAAATCCCATTTCAAATGTTCCTCCGGATGAAACAATGGTTCTTCCATCTGGGAGAGATTGATTTGTGGCTAAAATACCCTCTGCTTGAGATGGAACAAAAGCTGAGAACAGAAGACACAAAAGAAAAAGCAGTCTGTTTGAGCCTTTCATTGATGATGTCTTCATTTCCTATGGGCAATCCTAGCAGACAGAGCAGCAACTGCACATAGAATGGCCGGAAAGAGAGTCACATATTCACGGATGATCATTATACCAAGTGGGTCCCCCAGGTCAACAACCACTATGCTATATCTCCTTATTAGTCCACAACTTGATACGGGTATCCCTTCTCTTGAGTGAGACATTACGGTGTGAAAGCATTCAAGCAGTGGCCGCCAATGTTGTAAACCCGAACCAGACCTACTGCTTCAACTGGTCTGCCAGCAGGAACCAGTTCAAGATCGGTTCAATGTTTTTCGAATATATCACATTTTTATAAAATCTCGTAAACTTGCATTTTTGAATGGATTAGAGTATATTTCGTCTCTACGGTTTTATAATTCTTCTCAAGCTTTATTTCTCCAATTTAATTAGTTTCAAAATTATCTAATATTACAAAACTCATTCTAAAATTTATTTTACTATTTACCTTTTTTTTATAAATCTTTTAAAGACTTTCTATTGTCCTTATAAAGTGAAAGTCTATTTTAGATTAAGTCTTATAGAAGTTTAAATTCTCTATATTAGTGAAGATGTTACTAAATATTAGAAATGACTTTTTAGACAATGCCTTGTAAATACATGGTAGATCATGTATGTAAAACTTAATTTATAGAAGATATGATCTAAAATAATTGATATCAAATAGATTTTTTTTATATCAATATTTGTATATATGTGTATTTGAATTGCATTCATTTAAAAAAAAAGAAAATGTGTTTGTTTGAACTGCAATTCAAGTTAAAAAGTATAATAATTTGTATGAATTTTTGTAAAATATATGTTTGAACCAAGTGAAATTTTTTTGAATTGAGCATTAATCTAAATACGCTGCACTGTGCAAAAATAGTTCATTGTTTAGCGGTTTTCCACATTCCGTATCTCAAATTTGGACTAGCCGGTTGAGCAGACAGGAAACTTGGCACAAATTGGTTCAAATAATTCAGTTCTATTCTAAAAGCATGGGGCCAACGGGAACAGCAAGGCAATTTCTCTCAACCCCCTAATCAAAAAGGCAGTGGCCCCCATTAGCCGGCCGCTGAATATTGACTTTGACATCTACAGAAACCGCAGAGGATCTGACCATTTCCAGATCTTTCAAAATGTAGAATTTATTTAATGAACCAAAGACTAGGAATCGGCTACGCAGAAACAAAAAATTCTGTTTATATTCACAAATCTTTGTGTATAGTCAGCCCATGAAAACATCAAGACGTTGAAATTTTGAAAAATGGTGTTTTTATATTGGTGATTTTGGTGGTCCTCTAGAACTTTGCCAATGGATGATGCATTATAGACGGAAGCTATCAACTTCACTTTGCCCGATTGTTCAGGATGTTTTTTTTGGATGATATAAATTTGTTAGTCCCTATCTTTTTAACAGCTTTGAGGTTGTTATTCTTAACAATGCGTAAAGATATGAAACATGTAAAAGTTATTATTGTTATTGTTAACAATGAGAACAGTTATTGACTAATAACTCGTAAAAGTATTAATAATATATAAAAGTATAAAATTATTGTTATCTAGAAGAGTGTTTATAAAATTTAAATTGATATTTAAATTACAGAGATTATTTCTTGAATGGTTTGACAATTAAAAAAACTTTAGCATTTGAGAAATCAAACAATTTGCAAAAAAAAAATAACTTACTTTAGTTTTAACGTTTCAAATCGTAATTTTTTTCAATTAGAACAATCTACCTTTACAAATCACTAAATTTTAATGTGATATTTAATTATTAATAGAACAATTGAAAATAATTTACCAAAAAATATATAAAATTAAACTAAAGAATTACATGTTTAGGTATATTATATATTTTGTAATATAAAATCATGTTTGTAACAAAAATTTCCTAACGCATAAAACAAAATCATAAAACAAATTCAAAGGCTTGAGAGAGAATAGAGGGCAGATGGAAAATGAGGGAAGAAGATGAAAATTACTATATAAGGACAAAACAGTTCAAGGTGGTCCACTACTCAATAAAATCGTCATAATTCTTTTAATTATGATTTTCAAAAATCACAATTACTACAATTACAAATTGCTATATCAAATTTAGAAATCACATTTTCCAAACCAAATTGGTGGCATGATTGCGAAAATCACATTTGACAACTACTGCGCCAAACGAGTAGCCCTGGAATTGCATTTGCCAAAACTCTACTTCTGCTGGTGTATAATCAACTGGCAATAAAAGTTGAAAGCGTGTCCAAGGTTTGGAAAATTTTAAAATTGTCAAACACAAACTTTAATATCTTTTGAATTATGTGTCAAAAACACGATAGGTAAACTATTACATAAATGACCATGATTTGCTTAAATACGTTAAGCATTTGGCGTTTAGTGAGGTTTCTAGGTGTATTTGAATTGAGTTCCGTAGCAATATAATTTTTTCATTTGAGTCATATTTTTTTCTCACAAAAAATTCTCTCTCCTAAAATCCAAGACAGAAAATCTCAAAACAAAACAGTATACAATCTCACTCCTTAAGATAGGGAATATACCTATTTGGAAGCAGGATTGAAATGCAGGTGCAATTTTTGTTTAAAATTAAAAAATTGTTTCTTTATTCTTTCTACTATTATTTATTGTTTAAATTAATCATTAAATTAATGTTTTTGACATTTTTGTTGCTTTAGCAATTTTCAATTATTTACAATCGTCTTAAAAATGTTCTATTAACTTAGTTTAGTGCTTCTTTTATTTTAATTTCTTAATCCTAAAAAATCTTTTGTTGTTTCAAAATAGTACTAAAACAATGTTTTTAATTATTTTAATTCTTAAATAATTGTAGTTTTTCTTTTACAGTTTCGCCACCCCGAAAGCCTTGGAATTTTCAAAACCAGTAAGATTTACTGTCTCGTGCACATTCATCAGTTGTTCAGTTTCAACAAAGTTAGCAAGTAGATTTTTGCACCTCCAAACTGATATTTAACCATGACTCATACAGAGGTTCGAAATCGAAAACATTAACTAAAATGTTGGAAGTGAAAAATCCACACAGAACTAGAAAAAAATTAGTAAAGATATTAAATTTTTGAGATTTTCGTGGCATTTACATTCGCTAAATTTTTAAGATTTTGGTGCAGCAGCCATATAGAAGACTTCTAGAAATCATTTTTCGGCAAAGTTCTCTAACCCTTTATCATACATAGGAGGAATTTTTACCATGTTTTTTTATCATAATACTAAACACAGAGAAATTTTACATAATATTGACTATCTTTCAAATATATGACCAATACTTTTTTTAAAAAAAATACATGCACCAGATTTTAGCACATCTAAAGGCAGCACCCGGCGAGCGTTTAACCTTTCTTGGCGCCAAAGTTGGCTGGCAAGAACAACCCCATTCCTTTTTCATTTTTATTCATCTTTCTTAATATATTTTTAACATTCTTTTAATTTACGTATGTTAGATGTCTGACCTTTTTATTTTCTATAATTTTCATTTATTTATTTTAATTTACATATTGTATTTAATTTTATTTATTTTACTTGATATATTTTTATATTTTTTTATAGTTTAAAATTTTTCTTTAATTTATGTAAAAATAATCAAAAAAATTTATATTTTAAATCAAAGTGAGTAATCCATTTTATTTATTATTGTAATCAAATCTTCAATTTGTTTTCAACAATTATAATTAAATTATAACTCTAAATCTTAATTAAAAATTAAAAAATTATAAATTAAAAATAATATAACTACAAGTCTCAAAAAATAATTAATAAAATAATTTTTATTAACAAATAAATTATTATTGCTTTTAAAAAATAAAACAGGAAAAAATTTAAAATTTGGAGGGTGCGGGAAGCACCAACTTGGGCGCACCGTAGTTGGGGATGACGCCAGACGCCCAAACTGGCAGCTTGGACGCCAGCCCCAAAAAGGCGTGCGCTCAACTCAAGCGTGTCCCCCAACTTGGACATCACTGCATAGCACTAATTTTTTAAAAAGAAATAAAAATGTACTAAAGATTAAAATTATCAACAATTATCCTCTATTAATAAAAGGGCAAAAAGTGCCACAGACACTCAAATTTTGTCAAATTATCGACTTTAGCACTCAAATTAAAAAATGGACAATTTTGACACTCGAACTTTAAATCGTGATTGACGTTGGTCCTTCCGTCCATTTTGACCGTTAAATCTCGAACGCCGTCTATCACATGAACAGTATTAAGAAACAATTTTTATTTCTGATCAGTGGTTTTAAGGACCAGCTTCTCGCGTCACCAAACTCCCTACGCACCCTAAGCTCCCTGGACCCCTTCTTTAGTTTATGGATTTCCGTATTGTTGTCAGAGACGAGTCGCCATAAAGGCGAGCATAGTTGCGATGAGTAGCAGCAGAGAGGTGCAGTCATAATATGTGCACAGTACACGTTCAGGGAGAGAGAATGAAAGAATGAAAGCAACTAGTGAGTGAGTGTCCATGTCATTGGGGGGAGGGGGGAAAGAAAAAGAGAGAGAGAGAGAGAGAAGGGGTGGCAACAATATGATCAAAACCATTAGTTTTATCTATGTATAGAAGATTATGCAGCCCAAATGGTCCCTGAAATAAATATACCTACTACGACTACCACCACCACCATCCTCTCTCGGGGCTCTAAAACTCCCCCGACACGCAGTAAACTACTTCCTCAGTGCGGTGGCTCTGCTCTCTTTCTTATTCTGTGCGAAGTCTGGAGTCAAGACAGCGGCTTGGTTATTGTAATCCTCTATCAAAGAAATTTGTTGACGCCTTCAAAATTCTGATCAAGTTTGTGCCCTTTCTTTCAATGATGAGTACTGTGAGAAATACGTTCCATTTCACTGCATCGCAGTGGCAATAACTTGAACACCAAGCTCTTATTTTCAAGTATATGGTCTCCCTCACTGCAATGGGAAAAATTATTTCTTGAACCCAAGAGTGACGGTTGCAGATTTTGAATCAGTTTATTGGAAGACGTTGGAGAAACTAGAGGGCAACATGTAATTAGACAAAAATACCCTTAATGCTGGTCACGTGGATGATCATGTGATAGACGGCGTTCGAGATTTAACGGTCAAAATGGACGGAAGGGCCAACGTCAATCACGATTTAAAGTTCGAGTGTCAAAATTGTCCATTTTTTAATTTGAGTGCTAAAGTCGATAATTTGACAAAATTTGAGTGTCTGTGGCACTTTTTGCCCTTAATAAAATTATTATATTCAATTTCTATACATTTTTCAAAATTTTAGCAGACTTTTACGATTTGGAATTTGAGGGTAGTAAGTGTAAAACTAACAAAAGTTGAAATTGTTTTAAGGACTAAGAAAATTTTTAAATATTGTTCTATAACTACTTTAAACAAATAAAAATTGTTTGACCGTCAAAGTTCGGATCCAAAATTCTTTTAGGACTAAAGAGGGTAACAAACAATTTGAAAATTAACTTAAACATGGCCAATAGAACATCTAATCAAGTTACATGCACAAAGGTGAAGGGACAGAAAGAAGTCAATTCAGTAAATTCTTGACATATTTACAAAATTCTACTCCAAGAGAGTATCTCTTGCCACCCAATACACAGGTTTTCCCTGACATACATTCTAAGGTATAACAGTTCTTACTACACAAATAACATCAAAGAGGTGAAAGATAATCATATTATCTAATAAAGTCACCATGCAATAACTTTACCTTACCGTTAAATTTCATGAAAAAACTAATTTTCAGAAACAGATGATATTCCCATAGATCATAGTTGCCAATTTATGGGTAACATTCCGATTTTCTCCAAGATCTGGTTTGTCCGGGAAAAGTGCCTGTTCATTAAATTTCAATAACAGGCAATCACAACCTAGAACCCATTTCCCAGCCAATACAAGGGCAAAACTTTTCAAGGACAGAATGTAGTAACAAGTATGTGCCATACTATTAAACATACCACAGGCATTACCAATCTCAGAAATGGTCTACCAGATATATCTTATAGAGAAAGATTACAATTAGCTTACCTATTAAGAAAACAGTAAAAATTTGTTTTATAGTACTTTCTTTATCAATCCCAACTCGAACTGAGAAAACAAGATTCCGAGTAATTACTAAAGGCACATAGCAGTTCAAGAAAAACACATAAATGGTACACTGAATTAGATCGTAATGTTTCCTTCACATGACTTCATGTGCTCTTTTTCAATTTTCTTGTTTTCTCCTTTTTTTTCTTTTTCTTTTTTTTTGGTAATCTTTTCAAATCTCTTTCCTTTTTAGTTAGTTGAACCAAAAGGAGGTAGCGGCTAGGGACAATCAATCAGCGGTAGGGCCAAAGAACACTAAACTGTCATACGGTAGGAGACAGTAGGGCTGCAATTGAATCAAACCCCATCAAACATATTCAGGTTCAACTTGATAAGGGCTCAGCTCAAGTTTGCCTCTTTCGAGTTTCAGCTCGAATTTCAGTATAATTTTAGGCTCGAATTTGTAAATGAGCCAAGTTCAAATATTTAAATGTTCAGCTCAAAAATTCTCAATTATATTCAATTATACATTAAAATAAATAAAATAATATTCTTTATTATATTTTCGATTCAATAATATTTAATTCATGCCTTCGAGCTTTCAAAGATTTGAATGCTCGAGCTTCAACAGCTATTTTGTTTTCAAGGCCTAAATAGAGCTTGAGCACGAATTCGAGCCTTGCAAGAAAGTCATTGTGCACAGCCTGGCTCTGCTGGTTTAAACCCTAGGAGATGGTATGATTTTGCACAAATGCATTTCAGAAAAAATTTAAGAATCACCAAGAGGAATAGATGGTTTCAAGAACCACATGAAGATTGAATAAACAGATTGCCAAGTTATGGTTGTTGATTCTGGAATTGAAGCTTTTGCAGAAACTTGGACTTGTTCCGATATGATTCTATGGAAATTTTACAGTACACGAACAATTTCAGCGTTGTATAGATTTTATGTCAAATTTGTTGTTTTAATTATTTACGAAAGTGTTGCCCCACATTCAATTTTTCAATTAGTTCATTATTTTTTAAAATTTCCTCATTAGATCTAGGCATGCTCAAAGATAGAGTCCTAAACACTACGGATGCCCAACTGTTCACTCAAAATACAGAAGCTTGCAACCCCCTATATCTAAGAAGATACTAGTGGTATGTTAACAGAGAATAGGATGAGAATATTTATCACCTTAAGGAGTATTGTTAAAAAACTTAAGCATATCACATAAAAGATGAGCAATAAGAAGCACGTTTTGACAGGTGATCATTATTTTGACAGTGTGTGAAAAATGAAGGCATCCATCATCAAAAGGATTGGGAAGAACCATTTCTGCTGTAACATTTCCTTACTACAGGTGCAACCTCTAAAATCAAAATTACTGCCATTTCTCTTTCAGCTTGAAAATCAAAGGTACATATGTCCAGCCTATTGGGAAAAGTTTAACTAGCTGCTAAATTAAAGCACAGCGATGTGTGGGGTAGAAATCATGTGGCTGGTGCATATAGACTTGGAAATCTTTATATAGCATCTATGGCATAAGAAAAAACTTGGGGCAGCATCAGAAAACAAACCTGCAACCAAAGAAGCCTCTGTTTGCAGATAAACCAGAAGGATGAGCCGATTTGAAGATATAGTGCTTTGTCTGATCAATCAACCTGCCAGAAACAGCTAATTAGACACCGAGAAGAAAGCTTTGACTGCCTTGTTTACTTAATAAGAAAGCAAAGCATTACTAGAAAAGTATTTCAAGGAATTTTAATCAACAGAATCTGAATTCACTTGCGTCAAGGGACAAGCTGATTTAGTATTTATTACATTGTTCTCCGTTTTAGTATGCCAGGAACAAGCATCATTGGAACTGAATGTAGAAATTCTAGAACAACAATAAATCGCCAATAGAAATAAACAGCAACTTCTGTAGATGCTGAGATTCACAGTAGATGCATACAACCATATACATACTCAAGAAATCTGTTCAAAAACAAATATTTTCTGACTTCATGGGGAAAAAAGAAAGAAATATTTGAAAAATACAAGCAAATTGACACACAATACAGAAGCAAAGCATTTAGAACAAATCATTCTTACACTAGCCGACTGACATTCAATGAACAACGTTTTGTTTTGACTCTTCTATCCACTATCTTGCAGAATACTTTCTTGAAAGAGATGACAGAAAGACATTTCTTACCTGAGACACAGAAATAACTCCTAAGTATAAGAAATATTCTCACACTTCAGGTCAGAAATTTCCCCCCTTTATCTGGGCATCAAAGGAAGGAGAAACCAGAAGAAAATTCCTATGTAGAAATTGGCAGGCCAAAATCTTTATCACGCATAACTATAATAGAGAGATACAGAGAAGTAAAGCTCACACATGTTTGTAATCCTATAGAGAGGGAGTACAACCTATTTCTTGGAATTGCATGTGGGGCAACTGACATCTTTCTTGTATACTATAGGGTTCCAGCAGTAAGGAAAAAAGAGAATTGACCACCAAGTAGTAATTTTCATGAGCTTACATGTGACATAAGTTCAATATAAAAATCAAAAATTCATATGTCAATGTCTAAAGCTCTATTATAGATAAACAGAATATAAACTCAAGAAAGCAAGATACAATAGTTCTACCGCCCTGGCAATTCATAAGCTATTCAAAATCTGTTTGATTATTATTTCGTTATATTACTAAACTCCTTGGGGATCATGGCCATTAGAATTCGACAAATGCTGCCCAGTCAAAAGTAAAGAGAAAGCTCAAAAGGTCCTTGGACAGAGATAATCCATAATAACGTCCTTGAGTAATAGACAACTTCAATCCTGTGTAGCATATTGTTCTCAGCATATGAATTCTATATCAACAAAAACACTGCTTTTATCCCCTGGACTACATCTATTAACTCATACTGCTAATTAACATTAATTGATCCCAAAAAGAGCAACAAAAGAAAATGGTAATGTAGTTTATAGAGAAGTTCACTTTCAGCATAAAGAAAGCTTACAAAATCAAATACCTGGCTTTTGCTTGGGCATAATTTCCCCAGAGAAGAAAAACAACTCCACTTTTCTCACGTGAAATTGTTTTGATGACAGCATCAGTAAATTGCTCCCACCCTTTATTTGCATGGGAATTGGCTTGGTGCTGTTTAACTGGAAAATAAGCCATAAGAAAATGAAGAGCATGCGAACAGAAGAACATGGAAAACAACATTACAGAAAATCCAACTGGAAGAGGATCAAATACTGTATCATTATGCTTCTATTTAAATAAAAAATCTTCTATTCAAGGTTATAAGATATGAAAGGTGTATGAATGACTCAAACAGCTCCAAATAATGGAATTAAAAAAAAATTAGAAAAAAAGAGTAATAAACAAGCAGCAAAGTAGTTTGCATGACAGAAATTTCTAGAAAAGTAATAGCTAAATATCAAATTTAGCATGCAATTAGAAATAATCTCAAGTACCAAAAAGATCAAATTTTCTTTACTATAATAAATAAACTCAAAGATGTAATCACTTTTGTTTGTAAAAGATAAAAAGATCTATTTGCATCTTTGTCAAATTTAGGAATGACCCTAGAATCAGTGATTTCCATCTTTTCATAGTCAGAGTACAACGAACACACAGCACCAAAGAGATGTAGAGAAAAGCATGTTGATTAGAAATGCATCCCAAGACCAAAAGAACTAGAACTAACATAATAACACACATTGATTCTATCAAGGTCACCTTTGAAGTCAGCAGTTTTTCAACGTAACATATCTCCTGCAGGAAATCCTTAGGATAGATTCATTGTGTTGTAGGCAGCAGAAATAAGGCTTCCCGAGGCTTGTCCAAGAAGGTAAAAATGTTAAGGGGAAAAGATTTATATGGTCAAATGGAATGGGGATCCTTCAAGAGGAAAAACAATCAGAGTTGGAGAGAAAAGGAAAACCGTGTTCTGACTGTGACCAGTAGTAGCCAGCGAACAGTTATTTGCAGAGAAGAAGAAAATGTAGGAGTTCTACGATGATGATCTAGGAGTTCCTCCAAGCACTCTTTAGGATTCACCAGCTAAAGGGAAGTCATATCAAATTTAGGCATCTTCACAAACAAGATGAATAAAACAATAACGATTGTCATTCATCAACAAAGAAACTGCTCAGAAAGAGTATTTATTTATTTATTTTTGCTGAATCTCAGGAAGAGTATCTATAATGCAAATTATGCCCAAGAACCAAATTCTAATGAAAGCGGATTGAGTAATTCCCAAAGAAACAATATTTGATATAGCCTTAAACAATAAGACCTCCACATAAGACTCAAAACACAAGTCAGAAAACTAAACAATGTCTTTAAAACTGATTTCCTACAATTGCACTACAATATTTATAATATCTTGACCCCTAAAAAGCATAACACAGAAGAACTAATGCGAACCCCTGAAATAAAGAATTGAAACAATATATTGAAGACTTGAAACTTCCAACATGATCTGAAGCATTTAATGCTTCAGTTAAATCGAAATGTTAAGTCTTTTTTGATCATCATCAATATTACAGTGTCTGAGAACGGATGCGCGCAGACAAAACTACACCTTTTAGTTGAGCAGGTGTGTACATTACACCTCTTAGAAAAGATCAGTCTCCAAATACAGCATTGCCTATGTTCCCCAGTTCTTAGATTCATAGCCACCAATTAAGCACCAACTGCATCTGGATGAAAATAGGAGTCCAGACAGCGAGTGAAAACCTCTGTTTTAAAATTCTGCACCAGAAGAAAGCATGCTTTTCTAACCCATGCTATTTTTGCTAGCCTACTAGTCCAAGGAATTTTCGTTTTGTCCTTAAAAATATCAAATTTTAAATAAAAACTTATTGCTTGAGACTTGTATGGCTTTTCCTAAGAACCTGAGACCCTCTCCCCTCATAGAAAGGCCCAAATTTAACACTAATGGCAATTCCAGTAAAATCTTTTGATTCTTGAGGTATTCAAGGAACATTTTGTCTCAGTAACTTTTCCAGACTATCAAGAAACAAACAGACAGGAAAAAAGAATTTACCAGAAATGAATAGTTTGATGAAAATATCAGCAACAAAGGAAAAACATACCTGTGAGAACAGCATTAAGCAGCAGAACTCCCTGGCAGTTACAAGATCAAACATTGGGCAATATTTGACAAAAATGTATCATCCAAATGAATGAGAAAATAATTCAGGAAAAAGAATATAGAAAGAGGCATAGGTAGTGCATATTCAAAGTTAATAACCTTACTATTTGCTAGACCAAACAAAATGAGCAAATTCATTGTAGCATGTCCTATAAAGCAAAAAAATGAGGTCTTGAAAACCAGTAGAGTTAATTCTTTTGCAAAATAACTTATTAGTTTGCCACTTTCTGTTCTTCTTTCTCTCCTGCATAATTTTGAGGTTACTTTTCCTCTCAGTTAACTATTGCTTGCTGGAAACTGAATCTTATCTATCAAATACTGTTAAAAAGTCCAGTTAAACAGATCAAATCTACATTAACCAAAATGAGCTGAAAATTTTGATCTCGTCCCCAGCAGCGGTTTCTTCAGTTCTCAAGGTGTTCCAAGTGTGGTTCCTTAGTTGAATAAATAAGCATACTATGTATTCTAATCTATGATCATCAAATTGCCTTCTTTGCCATGTTAGCATCAAACTACATATATTGATAAGAATCAACAAAGTTGCTGGTTGCACCAAAATATTTCGTGTCATTTGTAGCTTGTAGATTTACTTGAGCATTCCCCATTATTTTTACACATTCAATCTACAAAAGAGTCCACCTCGAACATTATGGTCAATGCATAAACTTTTTCTGTGGGTAGAGAGAGGATGAAAATGAAAATGAGGTAGGGATCTGGGAAGTCGTGAGGCATCTGCCAAACCAGCTTTAAAATAATCAGTAGCATCACCAGTGTAATATCCTATTTGATAAGATATTAATTGATCAAGTTCTGGAGTTTCTAAGAGAATCTATTATATGTAAGTTCCTTGATCTTAAACCAGTAAGCAAAAGAAAGGTCATAGATTACAGCAGCTTGTTTACCAGACGGGGCATTGCAAAGGCATATAGCTAGTGAAAGCATTTAAATTAGATCAGGTAAATATATAGACATCTTCCCTTACTCTAGACCTGTGTGTCCTTTTAACAGATTAGGCAATGTACTTCATGTTGTTGAATCCAAGATTTCATCCAGGATCCAGGATTTAATTATGTATCCATAGGAGCAGAAGGAAGCATGAAGTTTATGTCACATTGAAAATAATCCAAATGTGTTATCTGTAGGCATAACATATGATCATAACAGGTTCTTAAAAGCCCACATATGGAAGAAAAGTCATAAAATATTTATTACACAATGTTACCTGTACAGCCCATCTCTCCAAATTTCCATGGGATGGAATAGTACAACCCAAATCTTGCAGAAGTTCTTTATATATGTTTACCAGACTTGATGGGACTTTAACACCATTTGGCACAGAGAAGGAGAGACCCATGGCTTGACCTGGACCATGATATGGATCCTAGCATAAGAACATACCCAGAAATCAATCTTCCATTTATTTCGATCAATACTATAAGCTTAACGAGCTGCTGACAGACAATTTGTTGATAATATCTGTTGAAATTTAAGTACAGGCTAAAGATTTTTATCTTCCATCAACATCTAATGTAAAACACACTGTATACGATCTTGTGTGGGCTAGTTATAATTATCCTTATTGGGAAAAGGGATATTCTTCCCGCTTAACATTGTTATGAGAATACAGAAATATAATGCACACACACAAATATGTTAACCCACTACATAGGAGTAAAAAGGTAACATTCCACCCATTGCGGTAGGACAAGAAAACCAAGCACTCTCATCGCCATCTCATCAAACTTAAGTATAACTTTGTAAATTTGACAGATCCAAAAATATTTATAAGATCCGAAAGGAATCTCATTAAAGAAGTTTTCAATAATTTATTGTGTTTCCCTTCTATTTAGGCTGGCAGAAGAGAAGAGAATTTTGGTTCTCAAAGCACGCACAAAGAATTAAGATTTTTCTTTCAGTTTCTTTTCCCTCTTTTAACTTCAACCCTAAGCAGCAAATGCACAGTATTTATTAAACTCGGGAAATTTCATGCATCTTGAAAATCCAACACACAGGGCGAAACTTCTTCCCCAGCATTGTTTTTTCCAAAGCCAATGTCTTAAACCAAATAGAATTTTGGCATCACCAGTTACAGAGTAAAACAGAGAACAAAAAAAGAAGACAAAACAATAAACCCAAAATAACTGGTGAAATTTTTTCAAAATTTATATCTTCAAGCTTAATTTCCCAGCTTATTGTTAGTATTTCTTTTCCTAATATTCAAAAAAAATTTTGCCCTAACTATCCAAGGCACAAGATCTGAACAGCAAGTTGTTGATAAACTAGAGCAAAATAAGTAGCTTTCTGCTCAATCCAGAACTGCATGAACAAAATTAGCTGCAAAGTCTGAAGGATTTTTGTTCAGACATCTCAAAAGCAGTAAAATTGTACTCAATAGAATAAGAAAAGAAGAAACACCTAATAAGGTTATTCAAGGAAAACACAGTAAATTAGCCAAAGATTCTTTAATGAGATTCCATTTGAATCTTATGATCGTTCTTCAATGTTTTCCAAATTTACAAAAGTACAATTAAATCTAGTGATGTGGCACATGAGATCACTCAAATCTCTTGTGCTATGAAAATGGGTACCATGCTAACCTACAACACTCATATGGTAGTTTAGCAAAGCCCCATCTATTATTGCTTTCTGGATACGTTGATCATGAGCTTGTTCCACAATTACAGCCAAAACTGTCTTTCCAAGTTTAGTTGTCATTTTTTTTCTCTCTTTTTTTCTGATCGGTTTGTCAAAAAGGAAGCAAGAATAAATTTACACCCATACATGCATCTATCTCAAAATAAAAATGCAAGCATTGAAACCAGTAATTTGTTTAAAACCTTGATTATCCAATCAGCAGTTCATAATTCACCTGTCCTATGATGACAACTTTGACATGGTCAAATGGAGTGGTATTGAGGGCACTAAAAATCAAATGCTGAGGGGGATAGATTGGCACACCGCTCTCCCTGATTTCAGACTCCACAAATTTGCACAACTTTTTCGCATAAGGCTTTTGAAACTCATCTGGTAGCACTTTTAACCAGCTCTCCTCCACCAACAGTTCCTCCAACTTGACATATCCCAAACCTTTTCCTACTATAGAAGCATTTATCCATTGAAAATATCAAGATTGTAGTAAAGAAAGACCACCATTTTCAAGCATCTTCTGGAAAATCAACAAAACTAAGGACACAAAGGGTTTTCAACAGCTCAAAGTTGCACTATGAACAATCATAAAGAGTTGCGCCAAAAAAAAAAACGAAAAATATAATCAGGATAAAGATCATACGCAGACTGAAATTAAAGCCAAAAGCTTTTATCAGAATCCACCTACAAAATACGAATGGATGATTCATATACTTGCATTATTGAGCAGAAATTAGATGTAAAGTAATATACTCAACAAAGTTTATACGAAGCAAATCTCCAAAATTTGCAATTTCTTTTTCGTAAAATCGAAAATAGTACCTTTTCATTTCTAACAACTTTTTCCAATGAAGTATTTAGTAATTCGAATAAGTTCAGTTAACAAGCCGAATAATCTTTATTCAATCAAACAATCATCAAGACAAAAAGAACTTCTATACAACAAAAGTCAGAAAACAATTCACTAAAGGAAACAAACAAACCTGCTGGACTGCACTTGGAAATTTTCTCGGAGCAAAGCTTAAGGTTCCGTTTCGCTCTGGCGAGAGCTTTATTGAATTCGATTCTTGATTTCTCTTCAGCGGTAAGAGTTGTGGCCGATTTAATCAAAGCAGCATCGTCCTGGTTGTGCTTATGCTCGTTATAGGACGACGACGAGGACAATGAAGCGCTTTGGATAACCCTGAGTTTTGCCTCCGGCGCCTGCAAAGAGGAGAGGGTTTTCAGACGTTTTGCTGCAGGTTGTTTGAATAGGTCAGTGAGTGTTTTCTGAGAAGAAGTCATTTTTAGTTTAATCCAATTTCCTGATGGAGGAATTGAAACTGGCTCTGCCAACGGGAAATGATTTCTCTATCTTCTAGCGGGAAGAAGAGAATGACGAAACCCTCTTCTCCTCCTCCCTCCAAAACTGAACCTCACGCTTTTTTTCTTCATCATCTTTTTTTTTTTTTTTTACATTACGAGACATATTATCTACTATTATCTAATAATCTAATCTAACATTTAGTAAATATATATATATATATATATATATATATAATATATATATATATATATATATATATATATATTATTAAGATTATTTTTCTTTTGATAGTTCAAATTCTAATAATTATAATTCTGTAGAACTAGAATATTATAAATAAATTACTGAAATGAATGCACTTTAACTAATCTAGTCCTCTAATAATGAAGAGATTTTGAACAGATGGACAATTCTACCGATAGATCCTAGAAATATTTACTAAATTGGTACTTTTAATTTTAAGTCAAAACAGTCCATTAAATTAATGAAACAAATGGTAACTATAGATAATAATATCTAGAATTTAAAGTTACATTCACCTGCCGATTTGTAACGCTATAAGCATCAGCACTATAAATATATTCATATCGATTTAGATCAGGTTGCTTTCAAGCCTCTAACTCTTGCAGGTTTGAATTATTCAATCCCAGCAACTCTGAGAGATGCTAGATGCTTGGACTGGAAACCTTCCTTAATAGAAGTGGTCCAAACCAGTCTCTGTCATGAACCAGTATATTTTAATGTGTACATTAATCTGAGTCTGTCATTATCTAATAGAATTTTGTATGAGGCAATAGCCCTCAAAATATAGACCCATGGATATAATTTTATCCTTAGTTCGGAGACTACAAGGAGTTAACTTGAGTAATTATTGTGTGATAGGATTTTTGGATTGAAGAAGCAAAGTAATCTCATTACTTTGAAGCTAATTTAAAAAGGACATATCAAATGTACTCAAGTGGTTAAAAATGAAGATTATGTCCAACAAGTTAAAGGCTTTGAAGACACTTTAGCGTATATTTGCTTTTGTTTGATAGGCATATCTTTTATACCTTACACTCCTTGCATTTGGAATCTACGCATTGCATGTTGAAGCACAAACTATTTTGATCTAACCTAAACTTTGTTGATGAGCTTCAAAGTTTTTCATGATTCTTTAAAAAAACAAAGTGTTTGATAATGGCTTATAACTCAAAAACTTTTAAATGACTTATCTTTTAGTCCAAAATAATTTAAAATTTATTGTGATTAAATTTCAAATAATTTGACAAAGTTTGAAATGTTTGGATGAAAGTTCAGACAACCAAACTTTTCTCATAGCACTAGTAAATAGAAAAGTTTGGATGACTAATTAGAACGTAGAGGTCTAAGTTCGGACGACCAAATTTTATTGTTATTAGTCATTTTTTGAATGTTGTATTTGAACTTTTGAGTTATATAAAAGGTTAGAAACTCAGATTTTGAAAAAGATTGAGGAACTTATATGCTGTTGTTATCTTGAGAACATAAAAGATAAAAAAAAAAGCTTTTATTGTTCATATTCTTCATATGATTATCCAAGGATTTCAAAAGCAAAAGCGAAGAAGTGGTGCTAGATTTGTTGAATATCTACCATCTTGATTGATAATTTCAATCATTATCTCATCTTTACTTTGTTTAATCAAGGTTTTTTTGAGGATATAAAACTCTTTTAAGAGAGTGGGTCTTGATTTGATTGTTCAAGGTTGTTTTGTGACATAAAACTCTTTGTGATGAGGATGGGCCTTGTTTGTTGAATTGAAAAAGAGGTTGTTGGTGTAAACCCCTTTGAGGAGGGGTGAGCTTCTTATGTAATTGTTTGACTTAAGAATTTAGTAGATTGATTGAAATCTTTAAGTGTGGACTCAAGATAGTGGATGTAGATCTTGAAAAAATCGAACCACTATAAATTGTTATGTATTTCTCTTATTATTTATTGCTTTCATTTACACGTGCTATTTTTATTGCTTTGTGTTTGTTGTGATTGTTAATATTAATTGCTATTTCATTGACCACTCTTTTTCTCTCGACCACTTTATTCCAACCACTATAAATTGTTATGTACTTCTTTTGTTATTTATTACTTTCACTTATACGTGCTATCTTTATTGCCTTGTATTTGTTGTGATTGTTAATCTTAATTGCTATTTCATTAAATACTCTTTTTCTCTCTACCATTCTATTCCAACCTTATAAGTACCTGAAGATTGTGAACTTTTAAAGGGGATTTTGTTAAAAGAAAGTTTTAAAAAATTAGTCAAAAACTTAATTCACCCCTTTACATTTTTCAATATATATATAAAATCTCACTATATTATTGTGTCTACATCTCATTTAATCTAAATATAATACTACATTTATTTTAAAAAATAATATATTTTGGAAATTTTTATATAATTGAAGAGCCAGTTTTCAATTAGTTAATATTAGTTGCATATAAATTTTTTAATCCAGTAGTTAATTTTAAGTCTTGTTCTCAATTGCTGAAATTTTTTTATAAACAGTTAAAAAATAAGTGCTTTTAAAAAAGTTATATAATTAAAAAAATTTTTAACAATTTTAATAAGCAAAAGTTGTTCTGAAAAATCTAAAATAGCTTCTCAAAAATAGCTTTTTTCAGCTTATTTAAACTAAAATTAAAAGTGAATAAGCAGTTGAGAATAATTCAAAAATAGTTTTTAGCTTTAAAAAGATTATAAGCAACTATGTAACACCCCAAGATCCCATATGGGATCATTATGATATTTGTGATATGTATATAAATATGGGTCTAAGTATCTATAGTCAACTTGGGATATCTATTTTGGTAGAACGAGGACGATTGCCAAATAGTTGACAGTGGGTGCTGTCAGGCCCATGGGTCGCGCGCTCGAGCTTGCGAGCGCGGGGCGTGACAAACTAAGAACAGGCAAAACCTACTTTTAGCTTAAAAAAACTATAAGAAGCTTGTTTTAAGCTATTGATAATAGGCTAAATTATTCTCAAGTATTTATTCACTAATAATTTTTGTTAGCCCTAAGGGCAAATCATGTAGGTTTGATTAGTTTTGATTAATGACAAACATTGATAAGGACTAATATGCTTGTATGTTGTGTGATAGGATTTTTGGATTGAGAAGGAAGCAAGTCTCATTGCCTTGGAGCTAGCAATGCAATAATAACTCAAATATGCCAAAGTGATTAAAGATTGAAGAGTTTGTTCAAAATTAATGAAGGTTTTGAAGACATGAAGTGTACGTTACATGAGCTTAATAGGTAAACATTGTAAACCCTACACTCTTAAGCCTTGGAATCTATGAGTTGCAATTGAGAGCACAAAACTTGATTTAAATGGTTTCAATGGTTTTGAAGTTACCTAAATTATCAAGTTTTCATAAATGGTTTTGGTACATAAAAGGTCTTTAATGACTTATCTTTAAGGCTAGAATGTTTTCCAACTTGTTTGAATTGATTTGAATATGTTTTGACAAAGTCCAAAAAATTCGGTCGTTCGAATTTTGTAGCAAAAGTTTGCTACTATTCTTCCAGAGAAATTCGGAAGAAGATTCGGACGCAGCCAAAAAATTCGGTCGTCCGAATTTTGGCCTTCAGCATGGTCACTGTTCTTCCAGAGAAATTCGGAAGAAGATTTGGACGCAGCAGGAAAAATTCGGTCGTCCGAAAAATTCGGACGCAGAATTCGGTCGTCTGAATTTTCCTGAAACTAGCCGTTACTAGCCGTTTGAACTGATTTTCAAATTTTATAAAAGCCATAAACTCCAGATTTTTTAGTAGAACTTTGAACTTATCAAATCCTATATACTCTAACTTGTTTTACACCAAATTCAATTGAAAATCTCTCAAATTGCCTTGTGCTCAAAAATTGAAATTCAAGATTCCAAAGGCAATAAAGTGTGAAGGTGAAATGTTGTGTAATCATCTACCAACAAAGTGGTAACATCTTATACACTCTCTTTTCTTATCTCAATTGTGTTTTCTACTAGCTCATTGCAAGGTTATCGTGTGACATAAAACCCTTTTGTGTTAGGGTGAGCCATAGACTAGATTAATCAAGGTTGTGGTGTAAAACCCGTTTGTGGGTGAGCCTTTGATTAGATTGGTCTTTAGGTTGTCTTTAGATATAAAACCCTTGTGGAAGGGTGAACCTTGTTTGTATAATTACTAAAAGAGGTTGTGAGTGTAAAACCATTGTGTGGTGAGCCTCTTGTGTAATTCCCTAAATTGAGCATATAGTGGATTGGTTGAAATCCTTGAGTGTGGACTCAAGGTAGTGGATGTAGATCTTGGAGAAATTGAACCACTATAAATCGTGTGTTCATTTATTTATAGCTTTACTTGTTTGCATAGTTATGTTATTATTATTTGTTCTTAGTTGTTGATTGATTGATTGTAGTTTTATTGTTTGATCATCTTGTCTCAACCATTACATCAAATATAAAATTAGAGTTTGTGAATTTGAAGACAAGCTTTTATTAAGTCAAAGGATTTGCAATACAGGAAAAGATTTCGAAAATTAGCCTAAGACCTAATTCCTCCCCCTCTTAGCTCTTACAATTTTAGTTTAAATAAATTTAAAAATTTATTTTTTAGAAGCTAGAGGTGTTTTCTGTTTTCAAATTGTAAAAAATAGAATATTATTTTAATTTTAAGCACAATATTTCAAAAGTACTTATTTTTAATAGTTTAAAAAAATTTTCAGCGATCGAGAATAAGTCTAAGGAAAAAGAACGCAAGAATATTTTTCATATCATATTATTAATTAATTCTTCTAATATAATGAAGAAAGAGATAATTATATTTATTGTGAATATAACTTTTAAAAAATAATCCTTCAAATTCAAAAAAATTAAAATTTATTGAAAAGGAAGAAATGGGGGTGAAAGATCTCATATTTTGAAATGGATGGAGTAATATCGATCTATACTCAATTTTTTAAAATAAATTACTTATAATTTTTTTATGCCAAAAGGTATTTTTAAACTATTTTCAATTACTAATTTAGTTCTGATTTTAGCTTATTTTTAAGAATCTACCATGTAATACTTTCAAAACAATTTTTGCTTATTAAAAAAACTAAAATAAAAGGTTTATTTTTATTTTAAACATAACTTTTTAAAAAAAACACTTATTTTTCCACTACTAAAAAAAGTTTCAACAATTGAAATATGAATGTTTTCTAATCTAACTATAATATTATGTCTCTAAATATCCCATTTTAGGGATAATTATAAAAATATCCTTGAAGTTTGACTAAACTACAAAACAACTATCTTCTTTTACATATATTACCGAACAAACCTTGGTGTTCCATATTTTACAACATATTTGACCTTATAGTTGACTTCTGTTATGAAATTTGTTAAAATCAGTTGACTTTAGTAAAAAAAGTGAAACTCCAAAAGTACTCTTAAAGGACCTAATTTATTATACATTTTAAATATTTTTTTGACAAAAAAACATAACAATTATAGTATAAATTAAATATCTAAAATATAAATTAAATAAGCAATTAATTAAAGGCTCGATATACAAATAAGACCTAAATCTTTGCACTGAAACCTCCAAAGCTAAAGCTTCTGACAACCTTTATTCTCTTTCCACTCTCAGCTTCCTTCTCCTCCTATTTTATTTTCTTTGCTTCTGGAAATTCCTTTGATTAATTAACCCTATCCACCTATTGTCCTTTTGATTCTTTGCATCCCCTTCCTATTTAATCGAATTGTTTTGGTGGGTTTTCTTTTTCTGATCTAGGAATCCATATTTTTCTTCATCAATGAAAGATAAAATGTTAGTTGGCTACATATGGGCTTGTGTTATTGCGTGTTTTAAATCTAGTTTTGTGAAAAAAGTTTGGTTCTTCTATGGATTGAAGTATGAAGAAAGAGGGAATGAGACATGGTGGAAGAGGGAAGTAGAGAGGAGAAAAAAGGAAAGTAATGGAGAAGAAAAGGATGGGAACATATTTACCTCATCTTCATCTTCTCTACCTCTCCTCTCAAATTCTTTTGGTGGGTTTAAAGAGAAGTAATGGAGAAGAAAGGATGGGAACAAATTTACCTCATCTTCATCTTCTCCACCTCTCCTCTTCTTATTTAATCAAATTCTTTTGGTGGGTTTTCTTCTTTTTTGATTGGGTTTCCATATTTTTCTTCATCTATTAAAGATTAAAATTGTGCTTTTTTTTAAAATCATAAAGATCAATTAGTGTTATTGAAGAATGGGGAAGAGAGAAGGAAAGAGGAGACAGGAGAGATGAAGAAGAAGAAGATTTATGAAGGAAAAGATAGGGAAAAAGGAAAGAAAACAAAAAAGGGTTCAGCAGTTTAAAGAAGAAATGGCTATTTCAATACATAAATATTAAGGGATAACGAAGTTATTTAATACAGTCTATTTATATTAGTTAAGAGTAGTTACCGCCAAGGCTTATTTAATTATATATGCAAAGGAGAACGGTGATTCTGTAATTTGGTCAAATTATAAGGGTATTTTTTGTAATTATTCCTTTTTTATGAATGTTTAATATAAGATAAATCATCAATATCCAAACTACAAGAGTTCTCAGTGCCACCTCAATCACATAAGATAGGAGGGGTATCAAGGGAAAGAAATATAGCCAGTAACAGACTGTAAGTATGCCCATTTAGTCAGATTATTGCCAATAGTATTATAAAACCGTCGGACACATTCTACCTTCCAATTACAGTGTTTGGCAAGATTTGCCTTTCCCTATTCTATCAGCTTCATTCCTGTCCATTCCTCTACATTATTGTCGCCTTTCAGACTTCGAATAATATTGAGTGCATTTCCTCCCAAGTATTACTTCACCAATCTTTGTTCTTGTGCTATTTTCAAACCCAGTAATGCAATAGCTGCTTCCGCCACAAAGACGCTTCCAACATTTGATTTTTCCACCCAAGCACCCATGAAGATCAAGTGTCGACCCCATGAAGATGGTTGATGCACAAAAATCATATCAAGTGTTTTTCTCCAAAACTAGCAAGAATATAATTCCTAGCAAGAATATAATATAATTCCAATATAAAATATCATTAAAATTATTTATAAAAGAATGTAATATAATCTCAAAATAAAATATCGTTAAAATTAAGCGAGTCAAGTGTTTTTCTCACAGAGATCATAGTTAAATATCAAAACTATTAAATTCTCCAAATTTAGAACTTAAAAAAATTTAAATATTAAAAGCTAAATGTAAAAATTACTAAGAATTAAATTAGATTAAGCGAATAAAATATTTAAGATTTAAACCAAGCAAATAATGAAAAAAGCATTGATGAAGACTTTGATCCAACTTGTTCTCACAGTGCTTAATCCATATTATTTCTCTTTTAATGTGTCAAATTCCTATAGATTAGACTTATAATGGTAGGATTCCCTAATTTGGATTTTACTCAGCCCCTTGGTGCAAACTCCATAATTTTAATTAACAAATACCATAGTCCTATATAAATTTAATTAAGTAAAACTGCATTACCAATTTGTGGAATTCTCAAATTTCCTAAACCACATTCGCCTACTCTTGAAATTTACTCAATAAAAACCAAAGTTATTCATGGTTAGTTTTACCATAAGTTAATGTTGTTTGACTTATAATTAATTATTTCAGCTTTCGATTCTTAACAACTAATTATGTATCATGCATAGAGTGCCTAAGTCTACAAAAGCATAAAGAATAATATAACAATAATTAATGAATTAAGGATCAAAGGATTATTGAACACAATAAAAGAAAGAAAAAAATTAAATTAAATTATTATTCAAATCAAATCTTTATAAATCCTAATCAACTAAAAAAAATTCATCCTTGCATGGTATCAAAGACAGCCATGAAATTCATATAAAACATGGAGTAATTACAAGAAAAAGAAAGACAAATCAGCCTAAAGAAATAAAATTGAGTCTCGAACGTCGTTTTTCTCTTACAATTGCTTCTTTCTCATACCTAAGTGTTAGCCCTAAGGGCAAAGTTTTGATTAATGACAAATATTGATGAGGACTAATATGCTTGTATGTTATGTGATAGGTTTTGTAAACTAAGAAGTATGAAGTCTCATTGCCTTGGAGCTAGCAATGCAAGAACAACTCAAATATGCTAAAGTGATTGAAGATTGAAGAGTTTGTTCAAGATGATTAAAGGCTTTGAAGACATGAAGTGTACGTTACATGAGCTTAATAGGTAAACATTGTAAACCCTACACTCTTAAGCCTTGGAATCTATGAGTTGCAATTGAGAGCACAAAACTTGATTTAAATGGTTTCAATGGTTTTGAAGTTACCTAAATTATCAAGTTTTCATAAATGGTTTTGGTACATAAAAGGTCTTTAATGACTTATCTTTAAGGCTAGAATGTTTTCCAACTTGTTTGAATTGATTTGAATATGTTTTGACAAAGTTTAAAAAATTCGGATGAAAATTCGGTTGTCCGAATTTTGTAGCAAAAGTTCGCTACTGTTCTTCCATAGAAATTCGGAAGAAGATTCGGACGCATGAAGAAAAATTTGGTCGTCCGAATTTTGGCCTTCAGCATGGTCACTGTTTCTTTCAGAGAAATTCGGAAGAAGATTCGGACGCAGCAGGAAGAATTCGGTCGTCTGAAAATTTTGGACGCAGAATTCGGTCGTCCGAATTTTCCTGAAACTAGCCGTTACTAGCCATTTTATAGCCGTTTGAACTGATTTTCAAATTTTATAAAAGCCATAAACTCCAGATTTTTTAGTATAACTTTGAACTTAACAAATCTTACATGCTCTAACTTACATCAAATCAAATTGAAAAGCTCTCAAATTACCTTGTGCTCAAAGGTGTACATTCAAGATTCCAAAGGCAAATGTGAAGTGGTGCTAGCAATTGTATTTATCTACCAAGAAGCGTTGGTAATATTCAAACTCATTTATTCCTCATTTAATTCTGTTTTTCTACTAGCTCATTGCAAGGTTATCTTTAGACATAAAACCCTTTTGTGTTAGGGTGAGCCATAGACTAGATTAATCAAGGTTGTGGTGTAAAACCCATTGTGTGGGTGAGCCTTTGATTAGATTAGTCTTTAGGTTGTCTTTGGATATAAAACCCTTGTGGAAGGGTGAACCTTGTTTGTATACTTACTAAAAGAGGTTGTGAGTGTAAAACCATTGTGTGGTGAGCCTCTTATGTAATTGTTGAAATTGAGCATATAGTTGATTGATTGAAATCCTTGAGTGTGGACTCAAGGTAGTGGATGTAGATCTTGAAGAGATCGAACCACTATAAATCGTATGCTCATTTTCTTATTGTTTTACTTGCCTACATAATTGTTGATTGATTGGTTGTGACATTATTGTTTGATGATCTTGTGTTAACCATCAAATCACATATAAGCTTGAAGTTTATTGTTTTAAAGAAGAGCTTTTATTACGGCAAAGGATTTGCATAATAAGAAACAGATTTTGATAATTAGCCAAAGACCTAATTCACCCTCCCTCTTAGATCTTTCAATAAGTTTTCTTGGCCATTGATAAAAACCTTTTATTTTTTTCTTTTTACAAAATCTTCTCCAAAAATAAATCTTACTTGATCAAATTTTAAGACTTAGCAAATCTTTTATGACCTCATCTTCCAAATTCCTAGCAAGAATATAATATAATTCCAATATAAAATATCATTAAAATTATTTATAAAAGAATGTAATATAATCTCAAAATAAAATATCGTTAAAATTAAGTAACATTATACACATTTGACACGTAAAATTCTAAAAGTTAGCTATTAGAGTCAAAATAAATAATTTGAGAAATTAAGGCTAATTTGACTCTCAAAGATAATAATTATATTATTTTTATATCAAAACTAAATGAAAAAAATAGTAGAATTCATATATTAATTATAATTTTATTATCAACTGCCCTCCACTTAGCATTTTGATCGTCCTCTAACATAGGACAAAATTCATAAGAATGAGAAACAAAAGTTTATTATTATCTCTACCAATTTTGAGATTCTAGATGCAAGTATCAATAACTATCCACACACTTTTTTTTTTTTTTTGTGAATAACTATCGTCATACATAAGTTTGGAAAGCTCTATCAAATTAGAACAAATTGCAATTCTAAAGCTAACGAAATCTAGTCATGAAAACTTGAGGTAGAATGAATGGAGAAGAAATCAAGTGTCTCAATCAAGCATTTAAACAAAATTTTGAAACATCTCATTTATATTCTATGATAGGTTTACATTCAAGATTCTTTTATTTAAAATTAAACAAATAGACCTTTATTCTCCATACCTCACCTTGAAATAACTCAATCTGTAAGTACCTTCGCGTATTGTGCATATAACTTGACTTATATATATATAGAAATAAAACTGGACCAAGCAACATATTCGATTCATTCCTATCTTCCTTTTTATTTATACATTTTTTTCGCTTTCTTTTCCTTTTTTCCTTCTGTCTTTTTCTTTTCTTTTTTTACTAGTGGCAAGTCCCAAGGAGTGATATACCTTTTGACGTGAAAAATCGATACTCCCAATGCCAATACCTAGTTATTTAACATATCATATAATCTTGATATACTTTGCATGCTCATACTTTTGATTACAATAAATTTCTTCAACTTATGTTCTGCCAGTACTGCACCTACAAAGAAATTATTCGCATAGGAAACTTAGGATTGATAGAAGACTCACATAATCTTTCTCTAAAACCATATATTTAGAGTCAAGAATTGTGTAAGTGTATGGGGTAACAACATATTACATTATTTGACAAAGAAAGTGTTATCTTAAAAGATTTAAGTCTAATTTCAAACAAAAGATTCTATCATGTATAAATAATCATAGATAATCAAATCTGAAAAACCTAAGAAGGGTGTGAATTATATTTTTGGTTAATTTTTTGGAAAACTTTTCTTTGATGAAATTCTTTTTTGAAACTTACAGCCTCCAAGGAGTACTTTGTTTTAAACAAAGCGGTTTAAAGAAGTAAGGTAATCAATGTAGCAGCAATTAGTACTGAAAGACCTAAGAAGGGGTAAATTAGATTTTTGACTAAAATTTTAAAATATTTTCTTTTTTGTAAATATAGTTTGGAAGAGATTTAAAATAAAGTTCACAAGAAGATATTCAAGTCAACACAATGAATTACCAAGTAAAGAAAGAAGAGAAAAGATCACACAAGCAATTTATTGTGGTTTGATCACACAAGATCTATATCCACTACCTTGAGCCATCACTCAAGGATTTCAAACAATTTCAACTATAAAAATAGTTAAGCAAGATACAATAGAGACTCATCCAACAAGGGTTTTACTCCACAACCTCGTTTCAATTACAACAATCAAGGTTCACCCCTCTCAAAAGGGTTTTATTCCTTAAGAAAACATTGAAGAAAGCAATTAGATGAAGTAAGAGAGTAGGGTATTACCAAGAACTTGGTAGATGAAGACAAATCTAGCACCACTTCACATTTTTGTCTATGGAATCTTGAAAAGCAACTTTGAAGTACAAGACAAAAGAGAGTTTTTTGATATTCAAATGATTGGGAAGTATAAAGTTTCTTAAAGTCTCAAAAACTATTCAAAAATCTGAAATTTATGGTTTTATAGGGTTTGAAATTCAATTTCAACGTTCAAATAACGACTAGTAATAATAAAGTTGAGTTGACCGAATATGGACTCTTGCTTCCGAATGATCGTCCGAACATGGAAATCAACTACAACAAGTTTGAAATTATTTTGAACTATAAGATAGATCTTTTAAGTACTTTTAAACCACAAGCCTTTATCAGGAACTTGATAAAACAAGTATAATGAAAACCTTTTAATATTGAAAACCAAGTTTTGTGCTCTCTTATAAATTCTTTAGATTCCAAAGACAACAAGTCTAAGGTTTACAAGAGAGTACCTATTAAGCAAGTGTAAACCTACACAAAAGTTCAAAGCCTTCAATCCCTAGGACATGCTCTATATTCTTTAATTCTTTGAGTACATTTGAGTTGTCCTTAGCACTTTATCTTCAAGGCAATGAGACTTCTTAACATCCATAATCCAAGAATCCTATACACAACAATTACTCAAGTTAGCCTATATCAATATTTGTTATAATCAAAGCTGTAGGATTTGCCCTTAGGGCTTACAAATGCCAACTACCTCAAGGTGAAATGAATTAACACAAGTTAATGAAAGTAATAAACACAAGGTAGGACATAATATTTATAGTGGCTCTCAAGAATTAGCATCAAGGCATCAAGAATACTTCCAAGAGGTTTTTAAAGATAGGAAAAGAGTTTACAAGACCCCCATGAATTTTTCTTACTTTTTGAAGAAGTTTGGACTTGAAGAGAGATAAGTCTGAATTCAAGTTTTCAAGTCCGAGTTGTAAAATATGTAAGCGAATGGCTAGATTTTGAGCAAAAAAACTTTCTTAAAGTTGTCCAATCAAGGTTAGAAGGATTTTAAGAGTAGTTTGCAAGGTTTGGACAACAAAAGGACTAATTTTGGTGAAAGTTTGAACCAAGTCCGAATTAGACTACACAAGTCCGAATTTGAAAAACTCAATCATCATAATGCCAAATCAATCAACCACAACGTCCACCTTCAAATTCAATAGTCTAATGATCTCCAACATCAATTTTCCCTTCACATATCAACTTGAAATTGCAAACAATCCACAATTTTACAAGTACATCACACACAATGTGTGCAAGATATAACTTCATATAAAATCTTAATTGCA
Organism: Rauvolfia tetraphylla; assembly: GCA_030512225.1. NCBI lineage: Eukaryota > Viridiplantae > Streptophyta > Magnoliopsida > Gentianales > Apocynaceae > Rauvolfia > Rauvolfia tetraphylla. The sequence continues at coordinate 883,385 of JAJQKT010000008.1, forward strand.
AATACACAAATATAGCCAGCCATAAAGGACAAGACAAGTCACTTCACACCTTTTCCAAATTCAACCACATTTTGCAACAAACTACTCACTCTCCCTTTTTTCATCAATCAAATAAGGTGGGCATAATGAGTTAGTCAACACAGTGACCTTCAGCTACCATAAATTCATTGCATAAAGCTCACAAATTACATTTGGCTAGTAAGATCATATGAGAAAATTCAAATAAACAAAAACTAATCATACTTGACTGAACTTATCAAACTAAACTAAACATCAGTCATAAACTTAAGCAAATAAATAAACATTAGAGAATAAAAGGCATCATAACAAGTCATAAAACGTTAAAGGAATAAGAGACAGAGGGCTTAGTCCTTTTTCTTGCTATTGTCATCATCATCTGAAATTCTTCTCATAGTCTTCACTCCAAATTTATGGTGTAATTCGGTTTTGGTGTGATTGCTAACCTTGATGATCTTCTAGTGCCCTTCTTCACAACCACATGCTCTTGATATTTCCCTTTATCCTTTCTTCCATATGGGGTAAAGGATGGTATAGTAATTTTGACCTTCTAAATTAGGCTTCCCTCGTCAGTTGCTTACTCTTGAGTACCTCTGCTTTCTTGTTCTTCACCATCTCCTTTGCTTTCCTCTCATTATTTTACTTCATTACTATCATTTTCTTCTTCACCTCTTCCATCACCTAGCCACCAATTCAAAACTGTCTCCATCATCATCATTTTTTAGCTTCTTTCTTATTTTTTTCTCATTCTTACTTTTCTCATGAAATTTCTCATTATCGATAGAGGTTCTTGGACCATCTTGTGAACTTTTCTTCAAGTGTTCTTCAATGTTTCTCACTCTTTCCTCTAAGCCATCAAGTTTATTGAGTACCAAAGGAGCAAAAGTTTCAAAGAACTTATACAATTTCTCCATGTCCTTGGCATGGTTGTTTAAGGCTTCTTGGAACGCTTTTGCCATTGTGGTGTCACCTCTTGTAATTTGATCACCAACAAACTCTTCAAGATCTTTGGGATGAGGTTGAGGAGTATCACTTTCATCAAATAATCTTCTCTCGAAGGGAGGCTACTCCCTCTCACTTGGTGACTTATTTCTTCTTTTGGTCTTTCTTTCTATAGCTTGATATCCTTTTCTTTAGCTTCTTCTTCTTCCTCTTCCATCTCATCATCTTCTTCTTCTACTTCCTTCTCTGCACTTTCCTTTTGTTCTTCCCTCTTCAATAGAGTTTCCCTCTTGATTCTCCAAATTCCACACAATCGAGAGTGTGCTTCATTCTCTCAGTACAAGAAACAACAGATTTGAGACCAACATTGATGTGAGCAAGCCTACGGATTGCTATGATGGCTTAGAAGTGTCAAATAAAGAGCTAATCATACCGGTCGGGCCAATAACTAGAGCTAGGGCTAAGACGCTTCAAGAGGCCTTGTTTGCCTATGTGGATCAACATTTGAAGACCAAACTTGTTGGAGGAGATTTAGTTGGACCACAGCCCAACTTGGTCCATTTGTCTCAAATACTTGGGCCGGACTTGAAGGCTATGTAATGGGCTTAAGTCCAAGAGGCAATTATGTTTTAAAGACTTGGGCTGTCAACCTTGTTGGAATTGTTTTATTTTGGGCTCATATGTATCTTGTTTTTATGTTGGGCTTATATGTATCATTAAGCCCAACCCTTTCTTTCAAACCCTAGCTATAAGTAGTCTTCTTGGAGGAAAAATTAGGTCGATTTGAGTGTCATTTTTATGAGGGTTGCCGCCACCACTTGAGAGGTTTCATTCCTCTTACTCTTGTTACTCCAGGAACCTCATTTTCACTCATCAATTGAGACTTCCAATTGTGGCGTGTAAGTGTTGTTCTTACTTGGTTAAATTCTTATTATCGGGATTGCTTAGAACAAGTTTCTAAGAGGTGTCGTAGGAATTTAATTATCTTTTGTGTATAAGAATTGTAAGTTGTGTGAAAGTAGAGTCATTGTTGTTCAAAGCTGAAATTTCCATCAACTCCATTGCTTCTTCCGCGGATTGCACGTCATTTTGGTATCAGAGCCAAGGTGTGGAGAGGATTTTTATTCTACTCCGTTGAAGCTCAAAGACTGCCCGAACAGCCACTTCAAACGGCTTCTTCAAAGACTAACCGAGAAGCTTCAAAAGGTGTGAAATTTTCAGCCTAGGTTTCCAATTCTTTGTATTAAGCATTTTGTAATATTTGCTTGGGATAAATTGTTATAAAAAAACAGTACAATCAAATACATATACACATATATTTCGGACAAGAAAAGAAAAGAAAAAAAATAGAAGAAAAAATTTTCTTTCTAGTATATTCATACTTCTTGTTGGACCATTTTGAGTTACTTGTGATAGGCAATTTTTAAAATTTTATTTGTTCCAATTGTTAGCTTGTTATAGTTCTTGTTTTGAGCTTCCAAGATTGTATGCTATTTACTGTTCTTGGGTTGGATATTGTTGTAAACTGGACTGTTGTTGGCAATTTGTTGCTGGACTATTGAAGTTTCAAAGATTGTAAGCACTTGTTAGTGTATTGGTTGTGTTGTAAACAATTGTTAGTGTATTGGTTGTGTTGTAAACAATTGTTAGTGTATTGGTTATCGTTTGCTACTTAGACAATTGTAACCTATTGTCTTTGGGCTGTTTGGTACTTGGAAGGTTGTAACCTACTGTTCTTGGGCTGGTCATTGCTTGATGCTTTTGTAACCTAGTGTTCTTGCGCTGGTCATTGTTTGATACTTGAAAGGAAGATTATAAGCTGTTGTTTTGGACTGGTTGTTGCATGTTATTTGGGCTCCAACTAGACTCGTGGTTTGTTGAGTTTGGTTCTTAAGTGTAGCTTGAGTTTAAGAGGAATTGAGTGGTAAAAGGCAAGAGTGTGTGAGCTCATTTGAGGGTGTCATTGCCGTGACATAAACACGAGGGGAGTGATAACATTTGAGTGAAACACGTGAGGGAGTGTGTGAGGTTGTTTATTTCTAACGTTGTTTTGCAGGTACAATATCACTTCGCAATGTCACAAGGAGGTAGTACCGAGGAGCACCAAGGGGGAGATGCAAATATTGCTTTCACTTTGAAAGCTATGCAGCAACAATTTGAGAGGTTCAACCAAGCCTTTGATGAGATAAGAGAACAAATTGATGAAATCAGACAAGAGAGGCGTGCGGAACCTCAAGGGAGACGTGCGGGAGTGCGCCAACAACAACCACCACCTCGTCGACCTCTACCTCAGTATGAACCGGAGGAGGATGAGTTTGTGGAGGAGGAGGAGATTGAGGCATGCCGACCTAGGAGATTTCAAAGGGACTTGCCATTTAATAGAAGAGACGGAGACCTCAAATCCATTAAAATGCAGATTCCAGCATTCAAAGGAAGGAATGATGCCGACGCTTACTTAGAGTGGGAAAGGAAGGTGGATTTGATTTTTGATTGTCACAACTTTTCCGAGGATAAGAAGGTAAAAATTGCAGCCGTTGAATTTACTGATTATGCACTAATATGGTGGGATCAAATGGTGACATCTAGGAGGAGAAATGGAGAGATGCCGATTGCTACGTGGGGAGCAATGAAGGCATGCATGAGGAAGCGTTTTGTGCCTTCTTACTACTATAGGGAGATGCACCAAAGACTTCAACGACTCACTCAAGGGCCTAAATCAGTTGAAGACTATCACAAGGAGATGGAAGTGGCTATGATCTGAGCCAACATCGAGGAAGATCCGGAGACGACAATGGCCAGATTTTTGAGTGGACTCAATAGGGAGATAGCTAATGTTGTGGAGCTGCAACACTACCTAGAGATTGAGGACATGGTGAACATGGCCATGAAAGTGGAGAGACAGCTAAAGACTAGACTGGCAGCAAGGAGCGGAGCAAATTCTAACTATGGCTGGAACTCTAGATGGCCTAAAAAGGAGGACAAGCCTAAGGATAAGGGAGTGGAATTCAAGGAAGCACCTAGAGTGGAATTCAAGGAAGCACCTAAGAAACCAATCGGGGGATCTGAAATGAAAGGTACCTCCAACACCCAAGCTACCTCTAGTAAGCATTCTTCCATGAAATGTTTTAAATGCTTCGAAACTGGTCATTTTTCATCTTAATGTCCTAATAAGAAGATTATGATTATGAGAGACAATGGAGTGATTGATTCCGCGGATAGCAGTAGTGAAATTGGATTTGTTCATAAAAATGCATTTGATGATGATGATTGCTTTGAGAGGGCTGTTACAGGGGAAGCACTTGTAGTTAGGAGAGTATTGAGTACTCGGGTTGCAGAAGAGATTGTAGATCAAAGAGAAAATCTTTTTCATTCAAGGTGTTTAGTGGGAGGAAAAGTGTGCAATTTGATCATTGATGGGGGAAGTTGTACCAATGCAGCTAGTACCACCATGGTAGAGAAATTGGAGCTGACTTGCATGAAACATCCAGAACCTTATAAGTTACAATGGTTTAATGATAGTGCGGATGTGAAGGTAACTAAACAGGTATTGGTGACCTTCTCAATTGGTAGATATGTGGATGAGGTGTTGCGTGATGTGGTTCCCATGGAGGCTGGTCATATACTCCTTGGAAGACCTTGGCAGTTTGATAGGCGAGTATCACATGATGGGTATACCAATAGGTACTCCTTCAAATTTAAGGGCAGAAATTTCATTCTTATACCTCTATCACCTCGTGAGCTATACTTGGACCAGTCAAAGGTAAGTAAAGGAGAGGAGGGTTCGGGTAGAGAGCATAACAAAATTAAAGAGGAAAAAGAGGCCCAAAAGAAAATTTGGAGTGGCCCAAATGTGAGTGACTACACAGTGAGTGAAAGATGCATTGAACAAAAAGAGAGAAAAGTCAACTTGTATGCGAGAGGAAAAGACATGAGAAGAGCGATGGGAGAGAGGAGAGCACTAGTCATAGTAAGATATAGAGAGTGTTTGGTTTCTGATACTAACCCTCTTGATTCTTTGCCTAGCGTGTTTTCATCTCTTTTGTAGGATTATGCGGATGTTTTTCCTGAAGAAATGCCCCCGGGATTACCACCCTTGAGAGGCATAGAGCACCATATAAACTTTGTGCCTGGAGCTCAAATACCTAACCATCCAGCTTACCGGAGTAATCCTGAGGAAACAAAAGAGCTTCAGAAACAAGTTGATGAGCTATTAGAGTAAGGACACGTGAGAGAGAGCTTGAGTCCTTGTGCTGTACCTGTACTATTGGTGCCGAAGAAGGATGGAACGTGGAGGATGTGTGTGGATTGTAGAGCTGTGAACAAAATCACTATAAAGTATCGCCATCCTATTCCTAGGTTAGATGACATGCTTGATGAACTGCATGGTGCATGTATCTTTACAAAAATTGATTTGAAAAGTGGATACCACAAAATTAGAATGAAACTAGTAGATGAATGGAAAACTGCTTTCAAAACTAAGTATGGATTGTATGAGTGGTTAGCCATGCCATTTGGTTTAACTAATGCACCCAGCACATTTATGAGATTGATGAATCATGTTTTGCGTGCATTTCTTGGAAAATTTGTGGTTGTATACTTTGATGACATTTTGATATATAGCACTAATTTAGATATGCATGTCATGCATGTGAAGTGTGTCTTAGATGTATTAAGACATGAAAAACTATATGCAAACCTCAAGAAGTGTACCTTTTACATTGAGCGGTTAGTATTTTTGGGGTTTGTAATCAGTCCCCGTGGAGTTGAGGTTGATAGTGAGAAGGTGAGGGCTATCAAGGATTGGCCAACTCCAAAGAGTGTGAGTGACGTGAGGAGTTTTCATGGACTTGCTAGTTTCTATAGGAGATTTGTGAAGGATTTTTCTACCATTGCTGCTCCTTTAACTGAGGTAATTAAGAAAGAAAAAGGGTTTACTTGGGGTCGGGAACAAGAACATGCATTTACATTGTTGAAAGAAAAATTATGTTCTGCTCCTATTTTATGTTTACCTGATTTTCAGAAAGCTTTTGAGGTTGAATGTGATGCTTCTGGGATTGGTATCGGAGCTGTGCTTTTGCAGGAGAACAAACCAGTTGCATAGTTCAGTGAGAAGCTTAGTGGTGCACAACTCAATTATCCCACATATGACAAGGAGTTGTATGCAGTTGTGAGAGCATTGGAAGTGTGGCAGCATTATCTCCAACCTAGAGAGTTTGTCATTGGAAGTGAGTCTTTAAAGCATTTGAAGGGACAGGGCAAGCTGAGCAAGTGACATGCCACCTGGGTGGAGTTTCTAGAAACCTTTCCCTATGTGCTGCAATACAAGTAAGGGAAGGAGAATGTGGTGGCTGATGCTTTATCTAGGAGGTATTCCTTGATTACTACTCTACATTTTTAATTATTAGGATTTGAGCAGCTTAAGGAATTATATGTTTCGGATGATGATTTTGCTACTGTATATTCTACTTGTGAACATACTGCATTCCGAAAATTCTATAAGCATGATGGGTATCTCTTTCGGGGTAATCAATTATGTGTGCCTAACTGTTCTATGCGCACTTTATTTGTGCTTGAGGCTCATAGTGGAGGATTGATGGGATATTTTGGGGTTGCTAAAACTTTGGATATTTTGCAAGAACATTTATTTTGGCCCGGAATGCGTAAAGATGTGGAATGTGTGTGTGCCAAGTGTATTGCATGTAGACAGGCCAAATCCACTGTTAAACCTCATGGTTTGTATACCCCTTTACCTGTACCTGCTGAACCATGGACTGATATCTCTATGGACTTTGTTTTGGGTTTGCCTAAGACCAAAAAGGGATATGATAGCATCTTCGTTGTTGTTGATAGGTTTAGTAAGATGGCGCATGTTAGCCCTAAGGGCAAATCATGTAGTTTTGATTAATGACAAATATTGATGAGGACTAATATGCTTGTATGTTGTGTGATAGGTTTTATGAACTAAGAAGTATGAAGTCTCATTGCCTTGAAGTTAAAATGCAAGAACAATTCCAATATGTCAAAGTGATTTAAGATTAAAGAGTTTGTTCAAGATGTTAGAAGGCTTTGAAGACATGAAGTGTAGGTTGCATGTGCTTAATAGGTAAACTTTGTAAACCCTACACTCTTAAGCCTTGGAATCTATGAGTTGCAATTGAGAGCGCAAAACTTGATTTAAATGGTTTCAATGGTTTTGAACTTACCTAAATTATCAAGTTTTCAGAAATGGTTTTTGCACATAAAAGATCTTTAATGACTTATCTTTAAGGCTAGAATGTTTTCCAACTTGTTTGAATTGATTTGAACATGTTTTGACAAAGTTTGAAAAATTCGGATGCAAGATTCGGACGCAGTCCAAAAATTCGGTCGTCCGAATTTTGTAGCAAAAGTTTGCTACTATTCTTCCAGAGAAATTCGGAAGAAGATTCGGACGCAGCCAAAAAATTCGGTCGTCCGAATTTTGGCCTTCAGCATGGTCACTGTTCTTCCAGAGAAATTTGGAAGAAGATTCGGACGCAGCAGAAAAAATTCGGTCGTCCGAAAAATTCGGACGCAGAATTCGGTCGTCTGAATTTTCTGAAACTAGCCGTTACTAGCCGTTGTATAGCCGTTTGAACTGATTTTTGAAATCTATAAAAGCCATAAACTCCAAATTTTTTAGAAGTACTTTGAACTTAACAAATCCTACATGCTCTAACTTGTTTTACATCAAATTGAATTGAAAAGCTCTCAAATTGCCTTGTGCTCAAAGATTGAAATTCAAGATTCCAAAGGCAACAAAGTGTGAAGGTGAAACATTGTGTAATCATCTACCAACAAAGTGGTAACATCTTACACTCTCTCTTTTCTTATCTTAATTGTGTTTTCTACTAGCTCATTTGCAAGGTTATCTTGTGACATAAAACCCTTTTGTGGAAGGGTGAGCCATAGACTAGATTAATCAAGGTTGTAGTGTAAAACCCATGTGTGGGTGAGCCTTGGATTAGATTAGTCTTAAGGTTGTCTTTAGATATAAAACCATTGTGTTTGGTGAACCTTGTATTGTTTGTATAATTACTAAAAGAGGTTGTGAGTGTAAAACCATTGTGTGGTAAGCCTCTTATGTAATTGTTGAAATTGAGCATATAGTGGATTGGTTAAAATCCTTGAGTGTGGACTCAAGGTAGTGGATGTAGATCTTGAAGAGATCGAACCACTATAAATCGTATGCTCATTTTCTTATTGCTTTACTTGCCTACATAATTGTTGATTGATTGGTTATGACATTATTGTTTGATGATCTTGTGATAACCATCAAATCACATATAAGCTTGAAGTTTATTGTTTTAAAGAAGAGCTTTTATTAAGGCAAAGGATTTGCATAATAGGAAAAAGATTTTGATAATTAGCCAAATACCTAATTCACCCCCCCTCTTAGGTCTTTCAATTGGTATCAGAGCAAGGTCTTCTTTTTAAGGTCTAACAACCTAGAAGTAAAGATCATATGGCTAGTTTATCAAATTTGCCTTATATGGAAGGTTCCTCTACAAATAAACCTCCTTTGTTTGATGGTTCTAATTTTACATTTTGGAAATCTAGAATTAGAATTTTTATTTGTTCTATTAACTTTGATTTGTGGAGTATCATTGAGAAAGGTCCCTATGTGCCTATGAGAATAAAAGCTGATGGAATTACAAGGGAACCAAAGTCTATGGACGAATTTGATGAGGGTGACTCAAAGAAGATGACATTGAATTACCAAGCCATGAATATCTTGAGTTGTGCATTGGAAATGAATGTGTACAATCGTGTGAGTGAATGCGACACCGCTCATGATATGTGGAAACTACTTCAAGCCACTCATGAAGAAGAAAGAGTCGATGTATGCTTTATGGCAATAAATGATGAGGTACAATCCACTCATTCTACCTCTACTTATAGTGATGATGATGTTGATGATGTAGATGATCCTAGTGAACTACTTCTTGAAATGTATGAAGAATTAAAAAAGGCTTCAAAAAGGAATAAGGAAATGAAAACCAAAATTAATGATTTATTGATTGAGAATTCAAAATTATTTTGTGAAAATAAAAAGCTTCTTGATTCTATTGAATGCTTGAATATTGAAAAGGAAGTTTTAAATGTCTCTTTACAAAACATGTCCCTTGAAAATAAGATTCTTTGTGAAAAGATTTTGTCTCTTGAAAGAATGCTTGTTGATCATGAGACTTTGAAAAAGAAGGTTGATGAACTTACATTATGTATAGAAAAATTTACAAAAGGAAGGGACAATCTTGATAAAATTTTTGGAGCTCAAAGATCTTCTCCTATCAAAAATGGTCTTGGTTATAATTATGTAAATAATGTGCCTAAATATAACAACTTCTTTGTTAGAGCTACTTCTACTTCCATGCATCATACTTGTTGTACTTATTGTGGAAAACATGGACAGAAAGTCACCAAATGCTATGTTAAAAGAAAAGTAGAGAATGGTGTAAAAACCATTTGGAGAGTTAAGGGAATTATTCCTAACCCTCACGGACCCAAGAAAGTATGGGTACCAAAGGATACTTCCTCTCCTTTATTGCAGGTACACTTTAATTCAAACTCAAGCACCACTAAGCGGTACATTGATGATGTTGGCTTAAAGAATAACAGACAACATCTCATTCATAATCAAGGTCAAAGCAACCGATGAAGGATTTGTTTTTGAAACAAGAAGAAAGGAAGAATTCTTGGAGTAACCAATGTTGGTAAATGTTGCTCTCTTTAAACAAATGTTGCTTATTGCTGATTTGAACTGTAACTTGCTTAGCATTAGTCAATTGTGTGACAATGAATAAGAAGTTAAAATGCCAACATGTAAAATTTCAGTTGAGAATCCTTTTTGTTTAGCATTGAAATTTTGCCAACCATAACTTGTCAATTGCTTTTATGAAGTTGATTATGTAACATTGATGATGTGGAATTGAATTCATGGTTGATATGTTCTTAAAATTGATTATATGTCATGATAAAATGATTAAATTAGCTATGATTGAATATCTATGCATTTGCTTGGACAAAAACATCTTTATGAAACTTCACAAAATGTTCGGACTTGAAGTTTGGATGTAGACCATAAGTTCGGAAGCTGAACTTGTTTGACAATATGACATTTTGTGATTTTGATCAATTACTTGCAAAATATTTTATTATGTGTTTTATCTTGATAAGCTTGAATGTCTTGTAGCTTATGATAATGATGGATTCTCTTGGCATAGAAAATTAGGTCACGTAAGCATGGATTTGTTGAACAAAATTTTCTCTCAAGATCTAGTTGGAGGATTGCTAAAAATATGTGTTGAGAAAATTATCTTTGAGATACTTGTCAATAGGGAAAACAAGCAAAAGAATATTTCAAACCCATGAAAATGTTTTTCGACCTCAAAACATCTTGAGCTTGTTCATATAAATTGATTTGGACTTATGAGGAACTCTAGTATTGAGGACTTAAAGTATGCATTACTAGTAGTTGATGATTTCTCAATATTCACTTTAGCATTATTCTTTGCTCACAAAGATAAAGTGTATCATAAGATTTTAAAACTATTCAAAAATATTCAAACCTCCCTTAAGTGCAAATTGATTTTCATTAGAAGTGACAATGGGAGAATTTTGCAACCAAGTCTTTACAAAATTTGCTTTGAAAATTGAATTTCATATAATTGTTTCAATTGCAAAAACCCCACAACAAAAATGGTGTTATTGAAAGGAAAACTTGAACTTTGCAAAAATTGGTTATGTCTATGCTTTGTGAAGATTCTTCTTCAAAAATATTTTTGAGCCAAAGCCGTAAACACCACATGCTATGATAAATAGGATTCTTTTAAGATCATTTTGAAGAAAAAACATCTTTTGAATTCTCTTTTATAGAATGCCTCAAATTGCATATTTTAAAGTGTTTGGTTATAAATGTTTTACTTTGGATATTTGTGATAACTTACTTAAATTTAATAGAAAGCCGGGTATAAGCATATCTCTGAACTATTCTTCTAACAAAAGGCCTATAGAGTTTATAATGAAAAGAACCTTATATGATGAGGAAATCATTCATGTTTATTTTGATGAATCTTACATTTACTTGGGAAAGAAAAGATGAAGATGATGTAGGTACATCTATGAATGACTATCAAATCCATCTTCAAGCACCAACTTTGGAGGATCATACCAATGAGGAAAAGATGATTAAGCAAGAACAAGATGACCAACCTAGTGGTGACCAAAAGCTCTCAAAGAACTTAAGATATCCAAGAGGCCACCCTAAGGAGCAAATCATTGGTGATATCTCCCAAGGAGTAAAAATAAGGCGGTACTTTATTAATAACTTTATTCTTTTATCGCATATGAGCCTAAAAGTATTGATGATGCATTGTGTGATGATTTTTAGATTATTGATATGCAAGAGGAATTAAATAGATTTGAAAGGTACAAAATTTTGGATATTCCTAAATCTCATGATCATTCCATTATTGGAACTAAATGGTTTTTAGAAATAAACTTATTGAATCCGGAGAAGTTGCTAGAAACAAGGCTAGACTTATTGCCTAAGGATTCAATCAAGAAGAATGAATTGATTATGATGAAACCTTCGTTCCGAATGAAGACGTGAGTCCATAAGAATGCTTTTGACTTGTACTTGCTTTAAGTTATTTCAAATGAATGTCAAAAGTGCTTTTCTAAATGGTTTTATTGAGGAAGTGATTTATGTGGAATAATCACCCGGTTTTGCTCATGAAAAGTTTCCTACCATATTTTCAAACTATCCAAAGTCTTTTATGGTTTAAAACCAGCTCCTAGAATTTAGTGTGAAAGATTGAGTAGTTTTCTTCTTTCAAAAGGATTTTCAAGAGGAAAACTGAAACTACTCTTTTTATAAAATCCTCATGCAACAATGATCTATAACTTGTCCAAATATATGATACAACTTTTGGTGCTTCCAATACTTCACTTTGTGATGTGTTTTCCAAGTCGATGCAAAGTAAATTAGAAATGAGCATGATAGGAAAACTCAATTTCTTTCTTGGCCTACAAATCAAGCAAACCAAGAATGGCACTTTCATGAATCATGTTAAGGTATAAGCACTTCCATAAGTTTATCAACTATGCATGACAAGAATAAAATGGTTTTATAGGAGTAGTCAACTATATTTGACTGCAAGTAGAGCCATTATTATGCTTGCAATGTGTTTGTGTGCTAGATTTCATCTTGTCATAAAGAGTTTCATTTGATTGCTATTAAACACATTCACTATTACCTTATTGATACTCTAAGTGATTATGATCTATGTTTCAAATATGTGGCTATGTTATGTGATAATACTAATGCAACAAATTTGACAATCATATTATTCAACAAACTAGGACAAAGCATATAGAGATCAAACTTCATCTCATTAGAGATCATTCTACTAAGGGTAATATTTGTTTAAAGCATATTTGCACTAATGAACAAATTAATGATATTCTTACTATGCCATTAGCCGAAGAAAGGTTTAACCAATCTTAGAAGAAGCTTAGAAATTAAAAAAAAAAATTCAATGACTAATGAGTGTATTCAAGTGTTGTAGCTTCAGGTGAGGACAAAGATGCCTAGCATGGGAAAAGGAAAGGGAAAAGCCAAAGAAAGAGAAGGAGGATCAGTGATCAATGAACCAAGGAAGGTTCATATTTTGCAAAGCATGTCATGGCTGAATAGATTTGTCACAGTGGAGGCTGTTACTAAACTTGATGACTGGACAAAAAGGAATCATAAGATATATCCAAGTCACAAGGTGGATGTCATCAAACTATTCAAAATGGGTAATATACTCTCATTTTTAAATGATGTGAGCTGGACTGGTTTGCCTATGTTTGATGAATGCTATTACCTTCCTTAGTTTATGAAGTTTATGCAAATATTAAGGAAGAAATAGTTGAGCAAAGCAAGTTGGTAATAAAGCTATTCAGTGGTGTTCTTCAAGAATATCACAGGTTGATTTTTGAGATTGATAATGCATTTCTCAATAGAATTTGTGATGTTGAGGATGTTTGGGCTTAGAGATCATTCTTCTGAGGACATTGTTTTATAAGTGAGTTATACCCATATGAAAGGATTGAGAATGCCTGTACAAATGGTAGAAGCCTCAAGACTATAAAGAAGAGAGAATTGAACAAAAAGAGGATAATGTAGTTCAATGGTATTCCTCTAAAGTATCTCAAGTGGACTTTGAGTTCAATGATGCCTTGGTGAACATAATTTGTTGAGTAGATAATAATGGGGCAAGGTATTACTCATTGGGACAGCATTGCTTTGTTCATAAATTGTTCACAAATGAAAAAAAAAATTAAAATGAGGCATGAAGTGAGGGGGAGCAACCTTTCACAAATGAAGACTATTTGAAGAGGTACTCTCTATTGATGGAAAAGAAATTGAAGATGATAATCTCACTACAGGTGATACCATAGTTGCCAAGGTGTTTCAAGAGACATTGAACAACCATGAAGAGCAAATGAAGAAGATGGACAAATTCTTCAAGTATTTTACTCTGATGATTCTTGGTAAATTTGATGGTTTAGATGCTAGAGTAAGAATTTGGAAGAAGACTTGAGAAAGATTTCTCAAGTAGTTTTAAATGGTGCAAGTTCCTATAAATCCAAAGAAGAAGAAAAGAAAGAAGATGAGAAAGAGGACAGTAAAGAGGAAAATGAAGAAGATCAAGAAGATTATATGAGTGGAGATGGCAGCAATAAGAATACAAAAGATTAAGGAAAAGGCAGTGAAGCATCCCAAGAAAAAGAAGAGCATGAGAATGAAGAACAAAGGGGTAAAGCTCAATAGAACAAGCAAGAAGAAGGAGGTGAAGGGAGTTTAACAAAGTAAAATCACAAATCCATCACCAATTTCCTTTAGCCAATGGAGGAGGAAAATGTGGTTCAAAGGAAGAAGATCCAAAGATCCTCTCAATTGGTAACTTTCCAAAGCACAACTACACGAGCAAGGAGTCAACAAATGAAGGACCCCATCATATAGAGCTCAAGGGAGACATGGCCATCATAACAAACAAATTTGGAAGTGAAGACCATGAAGCGCATCCAAGACTAAGCCTTTCTATCCCTAAACTCTATTTTGATGCTTATTTTAGTTTATTCCTTGATGCACACGTTATGCTTTAACATTGAAATTTACTTGTGCCTTTTTAGTCATTATAATGTTTTGAAGCTCAATATGTGAAATCTTTGTGATAAGAGCTTCTTTTGTTTCACTTTTGTTGTCCAAATACTCTCACCCCAAGTTTAATTGCTACTAAAAAGGGGGAGAAGAAGTTGATAATATATTGTTTATTGTATTATTATTGAAGATACTACATAATGCTTATTGCTATTAGGATAATAATTATTTGACTAGAGAATTGCTGAATATTGCCAATATACGAGTTTATGAGAATTAGCTAATATATTACTAAATTGCCAAATGAGGTTTAGTCCATATATCGCTTATATGTGATACATGCTTTGTCTCACTTTCATTAACCCCATCTTTGATTGATGACAAAAAGGGGGAGAAGAAATGTGATGACAAAATGTGTGAAAATGAGAAATAGCAGTGGAATTCCTCAAGTATGAATAGCAAATGTGTGAATTTTTGAAAAATCCATGCATATGTAAAAGGGGGAGAAAGAATATTGACTGCAAGATGTGCTATGTGCTATGTGCTTGTTGTAAATGTGCTATGTATGTGTGCTATAAGTTGAAATGTAAAATGAATGTGTACTGTGAAAATATTTGGCTGCATTTGAAATTTAAATTGAATATGTTATACTATGTGAGGTTTTGAGATTTTGAATATGGTTAAGTTAAGATTTTGAAATCTTGATACTAGTTCTTGACTTAACTTATGATTTTAGTTTACCTCATAAAAACAATTGAATGCTTGAGTTTTGTGGTTTTGCAAAGCTAAAGAGTGCTATTGTGGCTATACATATTTGAGTACTTCTATAGTTCATTTAAGAATGCAAAATCACCTTTTCAAACTTGCTATCAAAAGTTTGGACTTGAAGTTCGGATGCAAACCAAAAGTTCGGATGCATCCAAACTTTCTTGCCAAAAATGTTTTTCTATTGTTCAAATTGTTTGAAAACTATCTTAATCCTTCCTATCATATTTGAACAATCTTAGAAAAGCTTATTTTCAAAAATAGAAGTTGTTATCTCACATATTTTATAGTTTGGAATTGAAAGCTCAAAATTAGGATGCATGTTTCAAAAATTCGGATGCATCCATATTTTGTTGTCAAAAAGTGCTCTTTTGTTGTTCAAATTGATCCAAATATGTTTTAATCTCTTCCATTATGTTTGAACAACCTTAGGAACACTTTATTTCACTTCAAACATTCATTATATTGAATTTATTGCAGTTTGGACTTAAGATCAAAAAATTCGGATGCAAGGTTTAAAAATTCGGATGCATGTTCTGAAATTCGGATGCATCTATATTTTGTTGCCAAAATGTGCTCTTTTGTTGTTCAAATTGATTCAAACATGTTTCAATCTCTTCTACTATGTTTGAACAATCTTAAGAAAGCTTATTTTCAAAAATTGAAGCTTTCATTTCACTTATTTTATAGTTCGGACTTGATATGTCAAAATTCGGATGCATAGTATCTCAAGTCCAAACTTGTTGAAAAATGAGCACAATCTAAGGGGGAGCATTGTTAAACTTTTACAACCTTTAAAACCTCTCTTAGAAGTTTTCTTAATGCTTAAATGCTATATCTTCTATCCTAGTAGTTGGAAGGAAGGAGGAAAATGGAGGTTGGTTGGGTCATAGGCTTATATTGAGCCTTTTGTATGTCAATGTGCTAAATTGGTTATTTTCTATCATTGACATTAATACTTCTATGTACTACATTGTTTTAATCTATCACATTTTGCATCAAAGTTTGTCATCATCAAAAAGGGGGAGATTGTTAGCCCTAAGGGCAAATCATGTAGTTTTGATTAATGACAAATATTGATGAGGACTAATATGCTTGTATGTTGTGTGATAGGTTTTATGAACTAAGAAGTATGAAGTCTCATTGCCTTGAAGTTAAAATGCAAGAACAACTCCAATATGTCAAAGTGATTGAAGATTGAAGAGTTTGTTCAAGATGTTAGAAGGCTTTGAAGACATGAAGTGTAGGTTGCATGTGCTCAATAGGTAAACTTTGTAAACCCTACACTCTTAAGCCTTGGAATCTATGAGTTGCAATTGAGAGCGCAAAACTTGATTTAAATGGTTTCAATGGTTTTGAACTTACCTAAATTATCAAGTTTTCAGAAATGGTTTTTGCACATAAAAGATCTTTAATGACTTATCTTTAAGGCTAGAATGTTTTCCAACTTGTTTGAATTGATTTGAACATGTTTTGACAAAGTTTGAAAAATTCGGATGCAAGATTCGGACGCAGATCCAAAAAATTGATCGTCCGAATTTTGTAGCAAAAGTTTGCTACTATTCTTCCAGAGAAATTCGGAAGAAGATTCGGACGCAGCCAAAAAAATTCGGTCGTCCGAATTTTGGCCTTCAGCATGGTCACTGTTCTTCCAGAGAAATTCGGAAGAAGATTCGGACGCAGCGAGTAAAAAAATTCGGTCGTCCGAAAAATTCGGACATGGGAATCGGTCGTCCGAATTTTCCGAAAACTAGCCAGTTACTAGCCGTTGTATAGCCGTTTGAACTGATTTTTGAATTCTATAAAAGCCATAAACTCCAGATTTTTTAGAAGTACTTTGAACTTAACAAATCCTACATGCTCTAACTTGTTTTACATCAAATTGAATTGAAAAGCTCTCAAATTGCCTTGTGCTCAAAGATTGAAATTCAAGATTCCAAAGGCAACAAAGTGTGAAGGTGAAACATTGTGTAATCATCTACCAACAAAGTGGTAACATCTTACACTCTCTCTTTTCTTATCTTAATTGTGTTTTCTAATAGCTCATTTGCAAGGTTATCTTGTGACATAAAACCCTTTTGTGGAAGGGTGAGCCATAGACTAGATTAATCAAGGTTGTAGTGTAAAACCCATGTGTGGGTGAGCCTTGGATTAGATTAGTCTTAAGGTTGTCTTTAGATATAAAACCATTGTGTTTGGTGAACCTTGTATTGTTTGTATAATTACTAAAAAGAGGTTGTGAGTGTAAAACCATTGTGTGGTAAGCCTCTTATGTAATTGTTGAAATTGAGCATATAGTGGATTGGTTAAAATCCTTGAGTGTGGACTCAAGGTAGTGGATGTAGATCTTGAAGAGATCGAACCACTATAAATCGTATGCTCATTTTCTTATTGCTTTACTTGCCTACATAATTGTTGATTGATTGGTTATGACATTATTGTTTGATGATCTTGTGATAACCATCAAATCACATATAAGCTTGAAGTTTATTGTTTTAAAGAAGAGCTTTTATTAAGGCAAAGGATTTGCATTATAGGAAAAAGATTTTGATAATTAGCCAAAGACCTAATTCACCCCCCCTCTTAGGTCTTTCAGCGCATTTCATTGCATGCCATAAAACTGATGATGCTGTGCAAGTGGCTGATTTATTTTTCAAAGATGTTGTTAGATTGCATGGCATTCCTAGGTCTATTGTTTCAGATAGAGATGCTAAATTTCTAAGTCATTTTTGGCGTGTGTTGTGGGGCAAATTGGGTACCAAACTTCTTTATTCTACTACATGTCACCCACAGACTGATGGTCAAACCGAGGTTGTCAATAGGACCTTAGGTACCTTACTACGTGCTGTCGTTGGTAAGAATCTTAAAACGTGGAGTGAATGTTTACCATTTATCGAGTTTGCATATAACCGGAGTGTGCACTCAACCACAGGTTATTCACCATTTGAACTTGTATATGGCTTTAATCCTTTAACTGTTTTGGATTTGGTGCCTTTACCTTTGCATGAGTTGTCTAGTACAGATGGTAAGAGCAAAGCTGAGCTGGTACGAGCCCTACACGAGAAGGCGAGACAGCATATTGAGCAGAAAAATAAGGTCTACGCCAAACAAGCCAATAAAGGATGAAAATTGGTGACTTTCGAACCCGGTGATTGGGTTTGGGTGCACTTAAGGAAGGAACATTTTCCTGCCCAGCGGAAGTCCAAATTAGCTCCTAGGGGAGATGGTCCATTTCAAGTGATAGAAAGAATCAACAACAATGCCTACAAGCTTGATCTGCCAGGTGAGTATGGTGTTTCCGCGACCTTTAATGTTGCTGACCTTTCTCCTTTTGATATGGATTCAGATTCAAGGACGAATCATCGTGAGGAGGGAGGGACTGATGTGAGCAAGCCTACGGATTGCTATGATGGCTTAGACGTGTCAAATAAAGAGCTAATCATACCGGTCGGGCCAATAACTAGAGCTAGGGCTAAGACGCTTCAAGAGGCCTTGTTTGCCTATGTGGATCAACATTTGAAGACCAAACTTGTTGGAGGAGATTTAGTTGGACCACAGCCCAACTTGGTCCATTTGTCTCAAATACTTGGGCCGGACTTGAAGGCTATGTAATGGGCTTAAGTCCAAGAGGCAATTATGTTTTAAAGACTTGGGCTGTCAACCTTGTTGGAATTGTTTTATTTTGGGCTCATATGTATCTTGTTTTTATGTTGGGCTTATATGTATCATTAAGCCCAACCCTTTCTTTCAAACCCTAGCTATAAGTAGTCTTCTTGGAGGAAAATTAGGGAAGATTTGAGTGTCATTTTATGAGGGGCTGCCGCCACCACATGAGTGTTTTCATTCCTCTTACTCTTGTTACTCCAAGAACCTCATTTTCACTCATCAATTGAGACTTCCAATTGTGGCGTGTAAGTGTTGTTCTTACTTGGTTAAATTCTTATTATTGGGATTGCTTAGAACAAGTTTCTAAGAGGTGTCGTAGGAATTTAATTATCTTTTGTGTATAAGAATTGTAAGTTGTGTGAAAGTAGAGTCATTGTTGTTCAAAGCTGAAATTTCCATCAACTCCATTGCTTCTTCCGCGGATTGCACGTCAAACATTTGAAATAAAAAAATCAGATTTAATTAGAAACTAATTTGAAACCGCGAAGAAAAACAGTTTTAGATCAGTTTCAATCAATTGCCTAACAATCGGTGACAAATTTTAGCACAATGTTAGAACCATTTTGAAACTGTAATATCGATTTCAAACATTTAAAGAAAAAAAGTAATTCAGTAAATTAGATTGGTTTCTATTTGGTTTCAAACATGATAATTGTAAAATCGGTTTAAAAAAGTTTCAATTTCTAAGTGGTTAAAACAAAAAACAAGTCTCTAATCGGTTGCAAGAAAGGTTCAATTCTACTTGGATACTTAGTATAGGTCGGGTTATCAACAATCGGTTTCAAAATAAAAATTTAACTATTTATTTTTTATCCCAATTAGTTTCAAATCAGTTTCTAAATAATATTTTATGTCTTTTTTTAAAAAATATCGATCTCAAATAGGTTTAAATATATATATTAATTTTATTAAAAAATCATATGTCGGTTCCAAATCGATTTCTAAAAAAGATTAAAAAATTAAATTTTTAGATATCGGTTTCAAAATAAGAATTTAACTATTTATTTTATCCCAATCGGTTTCTAAATAATATTTTGTCCTTTTTAAAAAAATCGATCTCAAATCGGTTTTAATCAATATATTAATTTTATTCAAAAATCGTATATCGATACCAAATTGGTTTCCAAAAAAGATTTTAAATTTTTAGAATTTGGTTTCTATATTTAACAAATTCGGTTCCAATGCGGTTGCAATACCGGTTGCTATATTTGGTTAACAAGGTTGGTTCTTGGGTCAATTTGGAAACCGATTTTGGTTTCAAAAATTGGTTTAAAATATGAAAATTTGATTTCAAAATCTGGCTTCGACCACAAAAATTGAGATTGATTTTTTCCAGTTTCAAATTTATTTCAAATGTTAGTTTTGAAACCGATTTGTTGATTTCAAATCGGTTGTTTTCTTTTAGTGTCTTAAGTGACTCATCAGTATATATACTCCCACTATTGATGCCAAGCCCTTATCGGGGTAGTGAAATTTCTGAAGTACTTAAACAACTTGGTGAGAAGTCTTCCTTAAGGGAGTGCCTTGTTTTCTGTCTCTCTTGCACTTACCATGTGCTTCAATGTAATGTATCTAAGTTCATCCTTCTTCCTTCATGTGTAGAGCCAACATTAGTACCATATGCATGCTTCCTACGTAAGATTTATGTCCAAAAATTAGGAATGATAATGGTGCTTAGCATGTGATGTAACACTCTCCCAATTGCATCAAAAGCATTGATTTCCTTCTCTTTTACACTTCTAAACCTCCTAGCAGTGATAAAGGTTTCTCAAATTTATCTTTCATGAACAATTCTGAAATAGCACACTGTTCATCGGAAGTGTAGTATCTATATCCACTATCATCCACTTCACAAATACGATTAAAAAGTCAATCATCAAACTTAAACTCAATTTATGAAACTCTAGAGGAGTACCATTGATTACTTCATTGTCAATTTTCTCTACCCTTTCTACTTTAAAATTGGAATGAAACTCATAAATGAGAGAAGGATAGTAATCATTATCAACAACCAGCAAATTATTCCATCTAACTCTTCCAAATAGAGTTGAGAACATTTTTCATACCATTGAGTTTTTGCAAATCGACTTTGTGGCTCAGAATAATCTTCCTACTCTCTTGGTCCAATTTTTATGCTCAACATTTGCCTTTGTGGAGATGAATCTGTTTAACCTCGAACTAGTTGGATAAACTCGAACACACCTATGTTTGTCAATGATCAGGATTGAGTTAATATTCTTGTCCTTTCATTTCCCTTTTCCGCTACTAGGTCTCATTGTCTTAAACATGATGAGTTTTTGAGATGTTTGTAGGTTTTGGATAAAATCAAGGGTGAGGAACACAAATTTGAGGGAGTTTTTCTTTGAATCTGACAAAATAAGGGTGAATTTTAGGTTTATACGAGAGGAATATGGATGAGTTTTGCAATAGAGAGAGAAACGATTGTCAATATTTTGAAAATAAAGTGAAGAGACATCAATTGAAACTCCTTATAACTCCTCAAAATAGCTCGATTTGGATGAACGAGTTCCCTACTCTGCACCCAAATTCCTTGTTTGAAAATCTCTACCCAAGTTTCAACTTCTTCAATTAGGACAATAGAATTATAGGTCTTGCATCAAAATTGTGTGTCCAAAAATTTCTATTTGTCCTTCACATAGCTTCAACTCGGATGACTAAATTGCATGTCTGCATCTAAATTGCATGTTCAAACTTACCTTGTATATCTAACAAATATAACACACACATTAGTCATGGAATTTTGATATTCATCATCATCTTCTTATGTAGTAAAACCTTTTCTCAACCAATGGTTTTGTAAAAATGTTGGCAATTTGATCATTTAAACATACATAATCTAAACACATATCACCTTAGCAATATGATCACATATGAAATGGTGTTTAATTTCAATATATTTAGTTTTATAATGCTGAATAGGATTAATTGTCAAATTGATTGTACTAGTGTTATCACACAGAATAGGCACCCATTTGAAATCCAATCCAAAATCAAGTAAGATGTGCTTCATCCAAAGCATTTGAGCACAATCGCTACTGCTGGTAATAAATTTGACATTGGCGGTAGAAAATGAAACACAAACTTGTTTCTTCATATACCAAGAGACAAGACAACCACCAAGAAATTGATAATGACCACCAGTACTTTTACGCTTAATTTTGCATCTAGCATAGTCGGCATTCGAATAGGCAACTAGGTCAAAATAAGAAGATCTTGAAAACCACAAATCAAGATCATGAGTATCAACTTGATAACAAAGAATACACTTAACGACAACTAGATACGATTTCTTAGGACAATATTGAAATCTAGCACACATAAGCATACGACAAACATGATATAGAGTCTAGATACGATTTCTTAGGACAAGATTGAAATCTAGCAAACATAAGCATACGACAAACATGATATAGAGTCTACTAGCATTTAAATATAATAAGCTACCAATCATGCCTCTATATACCTTTTGATCAATCTTTTTACCTTTTTTATCCTTGTCAGGTTTAAGTGATGAACTCATAGGGTTCTGTAAGACCTAAGAGGGGGGGGGGGTGAATTAGGTCTTAGGCTAATTTTCGAAATCTTTTCGTTGTTTTGAAAATCCTTTGCCTTAATAAAAGCTCTTCTTTAATTCCACAAGCTTCAAGTTTATATGTGATGTGATGGTTAAGATAATATCATCAAACTACAACCAATCAATCAACAACAATCAATAAGTAATAATAACATGAGCATGTAAATAAATAAAGCTATAAGAAAATGAACACACGATTTATAGTGGTTCGATCTCTCCAAGATCTACATCCACTACCTTGAGTCCACACTCAAGGATTTCAACCAATCCACTATAAGTTCAACAATTACATAAGAGGCTAACCACACTATGGTTTTACACTCACAACCTCTTCTAGTAATTATACAAACAAGGTTCACCCTTCCACAAGGGTTTTATATCTAAAGACAACCTCAAGACTAATATAATCCAAGGCTTACCCTCACACGGGTTTTACACTACAACCTTGATTAATCTAGTCTATGGCTCACCCTAACACAAAAGGGTTTTATGTCACAAGATAACCTTGCAAATGAGCTAATAGAAAATAACACAATTTAATAAGGAGATAAGAATGTGTAGATGTTACCACTTGTAGGTAGAGTTTTACACAATGTTGCACCTTTACACTTTGCCTTTGGAATCTTGAATGTACACCTTTGAGCACAAGGCAATTTGAGAGCTTTTCAATTTGATTTGATGTAAAATAAGTTAGAGCATGTAAGATTTGTTAAGTTCAAAGTTCTACAAAAAAATCTGGAGTTTATGGCTTTTATAGAATTTGAAAATCAGTTCAAACGGCTATACAACGGCTAGTAACGGCTAGTTTCAGGAAAATTCGGACGACCGAATTCTGCGTCCGAATTTTTCGGACGACCGAATTTTTCCTGTTGCGTCCGAATCTTCTTCCGAATTTCTCTGGAAGAACAGTGACCATGCTGAAGGCCATAATTCAGACGACCGAATTTTTTGGCTGCGTCCGAATCTTCTTCCGAATTTCTCTGGAAAAATAGTAGCAAACTTTTGCTACAAAATTCGGACGACAGAATTTTTGGACTGCGTCCGAATCTTGCATCCGAATTTTTCAAACTTTGTCAAAACATGTTCAAATCAATTCAAACAAGTTGGAAAACATTCTAGCCTTAAAGATAAGTCATTAAAGATCTTTTATGTGCAAAAACCATTTATGAAAACTTGATAATTTAGGTAAGTTCAAAACCATTGAAACCATTTAAATCAAGTTTTGTGCTCTCAATTGCAATTCATAGATTCCAAGGCTTAAGAGTGTAGGGTTTACAAAGGTTACCTATTAAGCACATGCAACCTACAATTCATGTCTTCAAAGCCTTCTAACATCTTGAACAAACTCTTCAATCTTCAATCACTTTGACATATTGGAGTTGTTCTTGCATTTTAGCTTCAAGGCAATGAGACTTCATACTTCTTAATCCAACAATCCTATCACACAAATGACATGCATATTAGTCCTCATCAATATTTGTCATTAATCAAAACTACATGATTTGCCCTTAGGGCTAACAATCTCCCCCTTTTTGATGATGACAAACTTTGAGACAAAATGTAATGGATTTAAACAATCTAGTAGAAAGAAGTATTGATGTCAATGATAGAAGATAACCAATTTAGCACATTGACATTCAATGGCTCAATATGAGCCTATGACCCAACCAACCTCCATTTGCCTCCTTCCTTCCAACAACTAGGATAGAAGATATAACATTTAAGCATTTAGACAACTTCTAAGAGAGGTATTAAAGGTTAGAAAAGAATAACATTGCTCCCCCTTAGATTGTGCTTATTATTCAACAAGTTTGGACTTGAGATGCTATGCATCCGAATTTTGACATATCAAGTCCGAATTGTAAAATAAGTGAAATGAAAGCTTCAATTTTTGAAAATAAGCTTTCCTAAGGTTGTTCAAACATAGTGTAAGTGATTAAAACAAGTTTGAATCAATTTGAACAACAATAGAGCACATTTTGGCAACAAAAGATGCATGCATCCGAATTTCAGAACATGCATCCGAATTCTTAAACCTTGCATCCGAATTTTTAAATCTTAAGTCCAAACTGCAATAAATTCAATATAATGAACGTTTAAAGTGAAATAAAGTGTTCCTAAGGTTGTTCAAACATAATGGAAGAGATTAAAACATATTTGAATCAATTTGAACAACAAAAGAGCACATTTTGGCAACAAAATATGGATGCATCCGAATTTTTGAAACATGCATCCGAATTTTGAATCATGCATCCGAATTTTAAGATTTCAAATCCAAAATGTAAAATATATGAGATAACAACTTTAATTTTTTAACATAAGCTTTTCTAAGATTGTTTAAATATGATAGGAAGGATTAAAACAGTTTTCAAACAATTTGAACAACAGAAAAGACATTTTTGACAAGAAGATCTTGATGCGTCCGAATTTTTGGTCTGCATCCGAATTTCAAGTCCAAATTTTTGGAAACAAGTTGAAAAGGTGATTTTGCATTTTCAAATGAACTATAGAAGTACTCAAATATGTATAGCTACAATAGCACTCAATTTATCTTTGCAAAACCACAAAACTCATGTATTTAATTGTTTTCATGATGTAATGTAAAGTCATAGGTCAAGTCAAGAACCATGATAAAAACTTCACAATCCCAACTTAACCATTTTCAAAATCTCAGAAAACAATCATTTTAAATTTCAAATGCAACCAATTAGTTTCACAGTACACATTCATAGCACATTCACATTACACATCACAATTACATCAAGCAATTGCAGTACAACAAACACATAGCATATTTTGTTCTTTCTCCCCCTTGACATATACATGGATTTTCAGAAAATTCACACATTTTCTATTCATGCATGAGGAATTCCACTGCTATTTCATATTTTCATACATTTTGTCATCACATTTCTTCTCCCCCTTTTGTCATCACTCAAAGATGGGGTTAATGAAAATGAGACAATATGTATCACATATAAGCAGTATATTGATCAACCCTCATTTGGCAATTTAGCAATGTATTGACCAACTCTTATAAACAGTATAGTTCTAGTCAAATAATTATCATCCTAACAGCAATAATCATTATGTAGCATCTTAACAATAATAAATTGACTTCTTCTCTCCCTTTTTATCAGCAATTTAAACTTGAGGTGAGAGTACTTGGACAACAAAAGTGAAACAAAAGAAGCTCTTATCACAAAGATTTCACATATTGAGCTTCAAAACATTATAATGACTAGAAAGGCACAAGTAAATTTCAATGTTAAAGCATAACATGTGCATTAAGTCATAATCTAAAATAAGCAACAAAATAGAGTTTAGGGATAGAAAGGCTTAGTCTTTGGATGTGCTTCATGGTCTTCACTTCCAAATTTGTTTGTTATGATGGCCATGTCTCCCTTGATCTCTATATGATAAGGTCCTTCATTTGTTGATTTCTTGCTTGTGTATTTCTGCTTTGGAAAGCTCCCAATCGAGAGGATCTTGGATCTTCTTTCTTTGAACCACATTTTCTTCCTCCCTTGGCTGAAGGAAATTGGTGATGGATTTGTGATTTGACTTTGTTAAACTCCCTTCACCTCCTTCTTCTTGCTTGTTCTCTGGGGCTTCACTTCTTGTTCTTCATTCTCATGCTCTTCTTCTTCTTTCGCTTTATAGGAACTTGCACCGTTTAAAACCCTTGAGAAATCTTTCTCAAGTCTTCTTCCATATTCTTGACTCTAGCTTCTAAACCATCAAATTTGCCAAGAATTATTAGAGCAAAAGACTTGAAGAATTTGTCCATCTTCTTCATTTCTTCTACATGGTTGTTCAATGTCTCTTGAAACACCTTGGCAACTATGGTGTCACCTCTAGTGAGATTGTCATCTTCAACTTCTTTTCCTTCAATAGAGAGTACCTCTTCAAATAGTTTTCTTTTGTGGAAGGTTGCTCCCCCTCGCTAGATGAGTCATGCCTCTTCTTTGTGTTCATTTCCCTTGCCAATATTTCTTCTTCATCTTCTTCTTCCTCAACCTCTTCACTTTCTTCAACCTCTTCTCTTCTTAAAGGAGTTTCTACTTTTGTTCTCTATATTCCATTCTCATCAAGAACTAACTGCATACTATTAAGAGAATCATTAGTGTAGATTTCTCCACTCTTGAAAGTTTGTCCTCTTACGGGAAGTTTGACTTGGAAGTATTTGAAGATCCTTGTTAATAATCTCCCATAAGGCAATGCCTTATGCTCGGTTCTTATAGCTGCCATTATATTCTTTAGCACTATATATATATCAAAAATTCATTTTTCTTTTCTTATGCATGACTAGTATAGTTACAGCATACATATTATCAACAGAAGATTTGTGCTCAAAGTATGCTATAATCAAGGTAGTAAGCATGTGATGCAAAATTCTTTCACTAGCATAAAAAGGCTTTTATCTCTCTCTCCTTTCTAGTCTTGAGGCTTCTTATCATTTATATATATAGGCATTCTCAATTCTTTCATGTGAGTATAACTCAATTATAAAACAATATCCCCAGAAGAATAATGCCTAAACCCAACATCCTCAACATCACAAATTCTATTGAGCAATGCATTATCAATCTCAAAAATTAACTTGTGATATTTTTGAAGAATACTACTAAATAGCTTTTATTACCAACTTGCTTAACTCTTTCTTCCTTAATATTTGCATAAACTTTATAAACTAAGGAAGGCAATAGCATTCATCAAACATAAGCAAACTAGTCCAACTCATATCATTTAAAAATGAGAGTATATTACCCATTTCGGATAGTTTGATGACATCCACCTTGTAGCTGGGATTTTTCTTATGATTCCTTTTTGTCCAATCATCAAATTCAGTAGCAGCCTCCATTGTGACAAATCTATCAAGCCTTGACATGCTTTGAAGAAAATGAACCTTCCTTGGTTCATTGATCACTGGTCATCTATCATTTTCTTTGGCTTTTCCCATTCCTTTTTCCATGCTTGGCTTTTGTGTCCTCACTTGGATGCTACAACACTTGAATACACTTTAGTTATTGGATTTTGAAATTCCTAAGCTTCTTCTAAGATTGGTCAAACCTTTCTTCGACCAATGGCTTAGTAACAATATCATTAATTTGTTTATTAATGCAAACATGCTTTAAACAAGTATTACCTTTAGTAGAGTGATCTCTAATGAGATGAAGTTTGATCTCTATATGCTTTATCATAGTTTGTTGAATAGTATGATGATCAAATTTATTGCATTAATGTTATCACATAACATAGCCACACATTTGAAATAGACCATAATGACTTGGAGTATCAATAAGTTAATAGAGAATGTAATCAACAATCAAATGAAACTCTTTAGGACAAGATGAAATTTAGCACACAAGCACATGGCAAATATAATATTGGCTCTACTTGCTGTCAAATAGAGTTGACTACTCCTATGAAACCATTTTATTCTTGTCAAGCATAGTTGATAAACTTATGGATGCTTATACCTTAACTTGATTCTTAAAAGTGCCATCCTTGGTTTGCTTGATTTGTAGGCCAAGAAAGAAATTGAGTTTTCCTATCATGCTTATTTCAATTTTACTTTGCATCAACTTGGAAAACACATCACAAAGTGAAGTATTAGAAGCACAAAAAATAGTATCATGTATTCGGACAAGTTATAGATCATTGTTGCATGAGGATTTTATAAAAGGTAGTTTCAGTTTTCCTCTTGAAAATCTTTTGAAAGAAGGAAACTACTCAAGGAAACTAGGGGCTGGTTTTAAACCATTCAAAACTTAGGATAGTTTGAAAATATGGTTAGGAAACTTTTCATGAGCAAAACCGGGTGATTGTTCCATATAAACCACTTCCTCAATAGAACCATTTAGAAAAGCACTTTTGACATTCATTTGAAATAACTTAAAGCAAGTACAAGTCAAAAGCATTCTTATGGACTCAAGTCTAGCATTCGGAACAAAGGTTTCATATCATAATCAATTTCCTCTTCTTGATTGAATCCTTAGGCAACAAGTCTAACCTTGTTTCTAACAACTTCTCCGGATTCAATAAGTTTATTTCTAAAACCATTTAGTTCCAATAATAGAATGATCATGAGATTTAGGAATATCCAAATATTGTATCTTTCAAATTTATTTAATTCCTCTTGCATAGCAATAATCCAAAAATCATCTCACAAGGCATCATCAATACTTTTAGGCTCATATGAAATAAAAGAATAAAGTTATTGATAAAATACCGCCTTATTTTTACTCCTTGGGAGATATCACCAATGATTTGCTCCTTAGGGTGACCTTTGTGGATATCATAAGTTCTTTGAAAGCTCTTGGTTACCACTAGGTTGGTCATCTTGATTTTGTTCTATCATTTCTTCCTCATTGGTATGATTCTCCAAAGTTGGTGCTTGAAGATGACTTTGATATTCATTCATAGATGTACCTACATCATCTTCATCTTTTCTTTCCCAAGTGAATGTAAGATTCATCAAAAATAAACATGAATGGATTCCTCATCATATAAGATTCTTTTCATTATAAACTCTATAGGCCTTTTTTGTTAGAAGAATAGTTAAGAGATATATCAACATCCAATTTTCTATCAAATTTAAGTAATTTTTCACAAGTATTCAGAATAAGACATTTATAACCAAACACTTTAAAATATGCAATTTTAGGCATTTTATAAAAGAGAATTCAAAAGATGTTTTCCTTCAAAATGATCTTAAAAGAATTCTATTTTTCATTGCATGTGATGTTTACAACTTTGAACCAAAAATATTTTTGAAGAAGAATTTTCACAAAGCATGGACCTAGCCCATTTTTTTATAAAGTTCAAATTTTTCTTTTAATAACACCATTTTATTGTGGGGTTTTTGCAGTTGAAACAATTTTATGAAATTCAATTTTCAAAACAAAATTTGTAAAGACTTGTTTGTAAAATCTCTCATTATCACTTCTAATGAAAATCAATTTTCACTCAAAGGAGGTTTAGACTTTTTGAATAGTTTTTTTTTTAAAAAAACTTATGAAACACTTCATCCTTTTGAGCAAAGAAGAATGCTAAAGTGAATATTGAAAAATCATCAACTACTACTAAGGCATACTTCAAGTTATCAATACTAGAGCTTCTCATTAAGTCCAAATCAATCCATATGAATCAAGCTCAAGATGTTTTGAGGTCTAAAAAATTCTCTAGTTCGTTTTCCATATTGACAAGTGTCTTGAATACAATTTTATCAAAACACATTTTTAGCAATCCTCCAACTAAATCTTGAGAGGAAAGTTTGTTCAACAAATCCATATTCACTTACCAAATCTTCTATGCCAAGAATGTCCATCATTATCGTAAGCCACAAGACATTGAAGCTTATCAAGATAAAACACATAATGAAACATTTTGCAAGTAATTGATCAAAATCACAAAATGTCATATTGTCATATAAATTCTGACGACCGAATTTATGGTCTACATCCAAACCCTTTTTGTAGAGTTTTAAGAAGATGATTTTGGTAAACCAAATGCATAGATAGTCAATCATGGCTATTTTATTCATCTTATCATGACATATAGTCAACTTCATGAACATATCAACAATGAATTTAATTCCACATTATCAATGTTATCTAATCAATTTCATAGAAGCAATTGGTAAGTCATGGTTGGCAAATCTTTAAATCTTAACAACAAAGAATGCTCAACTAAAACTTCATATGTTGGCATTTAAATTCTTATCCATTGTCACACAATTGGCTAATACTAAGCAAGTTAAAGTTCAAATCAGCAATAAGCCACATTTGTTTAAAAAGAAGAGAGGAACCTTTACCAACATTGGTTACTCCAAGAATTCTTCCTTTCTTCTTGTCTCAAAAACAAATTCTTCATCGGTTGCTTTGACCTTGATTATGAATGAGATGTTTTCTATTATTCTTTAAGCCAACATCATCAATGTACCGCTTAGTGGTGCTTGAGTTTGAATTAAAGTGTACCTGCAATAAAGGAGAGGAAGTATCCTTTGGTACCCATACTTTCTTGGGTCCGTGAGGGTTAGTAATAATTCTCTTAACTCTCCAAATGGTTTTTACACCATTCTCTACTTTTCTTTTAACATAACATTTGGTGACTTTATGTCCATGTTTTCCACAATAAGTACAACAAGTATGAGACATGGAAGTAGAAGTAGCTCTAACAAAGAAGTTGTTATGTTTAGGCACATTATTGACATAATTGTAACCAAGACTATTTTTGACAAGAGAAGATCTTTGAGATCCAAGTAGTTTGTCAAGATTGTCTCTTCCATTTGTAAATTCTTCAACACATAATGTATGATCATCAACTTTCTTTTTCAAAATTTCATGATCACTAAGCATTTTTTCAAGAGAAGAAACTTTTGTACAAAGAGATTTATTTTCAAGAGATATGTTATGTAAAGAAACATTCAAAACTTCTTTTTCAATATTTAAACAATCAATAGATTCAAGAAGTTTTTTGTTCTCACAAAATAATTTTGAATTTTCATTCAATAACTCATTAATTTTGAGTTTCATTTCCTTATTCTTTTTTGAATCCTTTTTTAATTCTCCATACATCTCAACAAGTAATTCACTAGGATATTCAATATCATCATCATAAGAAGTAGAGGTAGAAGGAGTGGATTGTACCTCATCATTTATTGCCATGAAGCACACATTTGCTCTTTCTTCTTCATGAGTGATTTGAAGTAGCATCCACATTTCATGAGCGGAATCACATTCCATCACTCTATTGTATTCATTGACGACCAACGCACAACAAAGAATGTTCATTGCTTGGTAGTTTAATGTCATCTTTCTTGAATCGCTCTCATCATACTCATCCATAGGCTTTGGTTCCCTTGTAACTCCATCGGCTTTCAATCTCAATGGCACATAGGGACCTTTCTCAATAATATTCCACAATTCATAGTTAATAGAACAAATATATATCTCAATCCTAGACTTCTAAAAAGTATAATTAGAACCATCAAACAATGGAGGTCTAGTAGTAGAGGAACCTTCCGTATAAGGCAAATTTGATGAATTAGTCATATGATATTTACTTCTAGGTTGTTAGACCTTAAAAAGAAGACCTTGCTCTGATACCAATTGTAAGACCTAAGAGGGGGGGTGAATTAGGTCTTAGGCTAATTTTCGAAATCTTTTCGTTGTTTTGAAAATCCTTTGCTAATTTTCGAAATCTTTTCTTTAATTCCACAACCTTCAAGTTTATATGTGATGTGATGGTTAAGATAATATCATCAAACTACAACCAATCAATCAACAACAATCAATAAGTAATAATAACATGAGCATGTAAATAAATAAAGCTATAAGAAAATGAACACACGATTTATAGTGGTTCGATCTCTCCAAGATCTACATCCACTACCTTGAGTCCACACTCAAGGATTTCAACCAATCCACTATAAGCTCAAGTTCAACAATTACATAAGAGGCTAACCACACTATGGTTTTACACTCACAACCTCTTCTAGTAATTATACAAACAAGGTTTACCCTTCCACAAGGGTTTTATATCTAAAGACAACCTCAAGACTAATCTAATCCAAGGCTTACCCTCACACGGGTTTTACACTACAACCTTGATTAATCTAGTCTATGGCTCACCCTAACACAAAAGGGTTTTATGTCACAAGATAACCTTGCAAATGAGCTAATAGAAAATAACACAATTTAATAAGGAGATAAGAATGTGTAGATGTTACTACTTGTAGGTAGAGTTTTACACAATGTTGCACCTTTACACTTTGCCTTTGGAATCTTGAATGTACACCTTTGAGCACAAGGCATATGATCTTTTCCTGTTTTGCAAATCCTTTGCCTTAATAAAAGCTCTTCTTCAAATTTACAAACTCTAAGTTTATATGTGATTTAATGGTTGAGACAAGATGATCAAACAATAAATTCACAACCAATCAATCAACAACTAAGAACAAATAATAATAACATAAGTATGTAAACAAGTAAAGTTATAAACAAATGAACACACGATTTATAGTGGTTCGATCTCTCCAAGATCTACATCCACTACCTTGAGTCCACACTCAAGGATTTCAATCAATCCACTATATGCTCAATTTCAACAATTACATAAGAGGCTTACCACACTATGGTTTTACACTCACAACCTCTTCTAGTAATTATACAAATAATACAAGGTTCACCAAACACAATGGTTTTATATCTAAAGACAACCTCAAGACTAATCTAATCCAAGGCTCACCCACACACGGGTTTTACACTACAACCTTGATTAATCTAGTCTATGGCTCACCCTTCCACAAAAGGGTTTTATGTCACAAGATAACCTTGCAAATGAGCTAGTAGAAAACACAATTAAGATAAGAAAAGAGAGAGTGTAAGATGTTACCACTTTGTTGGTAGATGATTACACAATGTTTCACCTTCACACTTTGTTGCCTTTGGAATCTTGAATTTCAATCTTTGAGCACAAGGCAATTTGAGAGCTTTTCAATTCAATTTGATGTAAAACAAGTTGGATAATGTAAGATTTGTTAAGTTCAAAGTCCTACAAAAAAATCTGGAGTTTATGGCTTTTATAGAATTCAAAAATCAGTTTAAACAGCCATAAAACGGCTAGTAACGGCTATTTCCAGAAAATACTGTTTATGTGAATAGTGGTACTGCATTGTCCCCAGAAGAATAATGCCTAAACCCAACATCCTCAACATCACGAATTCTATTGAGCAATGCATTATCAATCTCAAAAATCAACTTGTGATATTTTTGAAGAATACTACTAAATAGCTTTATTACCAACTAGCTCAACTCTTTCTTCCTTAATATTTGCATAAACATCATAAACTAAGGAAGATAATAGCATTCATCAAACACAAGCAAACTAGTTCAGCTCACATCATTTAAAAATGAGAGTATATTATCCATTTCTGATAGTTTGATGACATCCGCATTGTAGCTGAGATTTTTCTTATGGTTTCTTTTTGTCCAATCATCAAATTCAGTAGCAGCCTTCCATGTGACAAATCTATCCAGCCATGACATGTTTTGAGGAACATGAACCTTCCTTGGTTCATGATCACTGGTCATCTATCTTTTTCTTTGGCTTTTCCCTTTCCTTTTCCCATGCTTGGCTTTAGTGTCCTCACCTGGAGCTACACACTTGAATATACTCATTAGTTATTGAATTTTGAAATCCCTAAGCTTCTTCTAAGATTGGTCAAGCCTTTCTTCGGCCAATGACTTAGTAACGATATCATTAATTTGTTCGTTAATGCAAACATGCTTTAAACAAGTATTACCCTATGTAGAGTGATCTCTAATGAAATGAAGTTTGATCTCTATATGCTTTGTCCTAGTTTGTTGAATAGTATGATGGTCAAATTTATTGCATTAGTGTTATCACATAACAAAGCCACACATTTGAAATATAGACCATAATCACTTAGAGTATCAATAAGGTAATAGAGAATGTGTTTACAACAATCAAATGAGACTCTTAGGACAAGATGAAATCTAGAACACAAGCACATGACAAATATAATATTGGCTCTACTTGCTGTCAAATATAGTTGACTACTCCTATGACACCTTTTTATTCTTGTCAAGCATAGTTGATAAACTTATGGAAGTGCCTATACCTTAACTTAATACATGAAAGTGACATCCTTGGTTTGCTTGATTTGTAGGCCAAGAAAGAAATTGAGTTTTCCTATAATACTCATTTCAAATTTACTTTGCATCAACTTGGTAAACACATCACAAAGTGTAGTATTAAAAGCATCAAAAATTGTATCATATATTTGGACAACTTATAGATCATTGTTACAAGAGGTTTTTATGAAAATAGTAGTGTCAACCTTTCCTCTTAAAAATTCTTTTGAAAGAAGAAAACTACTCAACCTTTCACACTAAATTGTAAAAGCTGGTTTTAAACCATTCAAAACTTAGTATAGTTTGAAAATATGATTAGGAAACTTTTCATGAGCAAAACCGGGTGATTGTTCCACATAAACCACTTCCTCAATAAAACCATTTTGAAATAACTTAAAGCAAGTACAAGTCAAAAGCATTCGGAACAAGAGTTTCATCATAATCAATTCCCTCTTCTTGATTGAATCCTTAGGCAACAAGTCTAACCTTGTTTCTAACAACTTCTACGGATTCAATAAGTTTATTTCTAAAAACCATTTAGTTCCAATAATGGAATGATCATGAGATTTAGGAATATCCAAAATTTTGTATCCAAACTTATTTAATTCCTCTTGCATAGCAATAATCCAAAAATCATCACACAAGGCATCATCAATACTTTTAGGCTCATATGCAATAAGAGAATAAAGTTATTGATAAAATACCGCCTTATTTTTACTCCTTGGAAGATATCACCAAAGATTTGCTCCTTAGGGTGGCCTCTTGGATATTTTAAGTTCTTTGGGAGCTCTTGGTCACCACTAGGTTGGTCATCTTGAATCATTTCTTCCTCATTGGTATGATTCTCCAAAGTTGGTGCTTGAAGATGGGTTTGATTGTCATTCATAGATGTACCTACATCATCTTCATCTTTTCTTTCCCAAGTGAATGTAAGATTCATCCAAATAAACATGAATGGTTTCCTCATCATATAAGGTTCTTTTCATTATAAACTCTATAGGCCTTTTTGTAAGAATAATAGCTAAGAGATATATCAATATCCATTTTTCTACCAAATTTAAGTAAGTTGTCACAAGTCTTTAAGATAAGACATTAACCAATCATTTTAAACTATGCAATTTGAGTTGTTCTATAAAAGAGAATTCAAAAGACGTTTTTCTTCAAAATGATATTGAGAGAATTCTATTTATCATAGCATGTGATGTTTATGACTTTAGACCGGAAATATTTTTGGAGAAGAATTTTCACAAAGCATGGACCTAGCCAATTTTTACAAAGTTCAAATTTTCTTTTCAATAACACCATTTTATTGTGGGGTTTTTGCAGTTGAAACAATTATATGAAATTCAATTTTCAAAACAAAATTTGTAAAGTCTTGTTTGTAAAATCTCTCATTATCACTTCTAATGAAAATAAATTTTCACTCAAAGGAGGTTTAGACATTTTGAATAGTTTTTTTTAAAAACTTATGAAACACTTCATCCTTTTGAGCAAAGAAGAATGCTAAAGTGAATATTGAAAAATCATCAACTACTACTAAGGCATACTTCAAGTTATCAATACTACAGTTTCTCATAAGTCCAAATCAATCCATATGAATCAAGCTCAAGATGTTTTGAGGTCTAAATGAATTTTCATGTGTTTGAAAAATTCTCTAGTTCGTTTTCCATATTGACAAGTGTCTTGAAGACAATTTTCTCAAAACACATTTTTAGCAATCCTCCAACTATATCTTGAGAGGAAAGTTTGTT
Source organism: Rauvolfia tetraphylla (assembly GCA_030512225.1). Classification (NCBI taxonomy): domain Eukaryota; kingdom Viridiplantae; phylum Streptophyta; class Magnoliopsida; order Gentianales; family Apocynaceae; genus Rauvolfia; species Rauvolfia tetraphylla. The sequence goes on from JAJQKT010000008.1 coordinate 918,953, forward strand.
CAACAAATCCATATTCACTGACCAAATCTTCTATGCCAAGAATGTCCATCATTATCGTAAGCCACAAGACATTCAAGCTTATCAAGATAAAACACATAATGAAACATTTTGCAAGTAATTGATCAAAATCACAAAATGTCATATTGTCATATAAATTCGGACGACCGAATTTATGGTCTACATCAAAACCCTTTTTGTACAGTTTTAAGAAGATGATTTTGGTAAACCAAATGCATAGATAGTCAATCATGGCTATTTTATTCATCTTATCATGACATATAGTCAACTTCAAGAACATATCAACAATGAATTTAATTCCACATTATCAATGTTATCTAATCAATTTCATAGAAGCAATTGGTAAGTCATGGTTGGCAAATCTTTATATCTTAACAACAAAGAATGCTCAACTAAAACTTCATATGTTAGCATTTAGCTTCTTATCCATTGTCACACAATTGGCTAATACTAAGCAAGTTAAAGTTCAAATCAGCAATAAGCCACATTTGTTTAAAAAGAAGAGAGGAACCTTTAGCAACATTGGTTACTCCAAGAGTTCTTCCTTTCTTCTTGTCTCAAAAACAAATTCTTCATCGGTTTCTTTGACCTTGATTATGAATGAGATGTTTTCTGTTATTCATTAAGCCAACATCATCAATGTACCGCTTAGTGGTGCTTGAGTTTGAATTAAAGTGTACCTGCAATAAAGGAGAGGAAGTATCCTTTGGTACCCATACTTTCTTGGGTCCGTGAGGTTAGTAATAATTCTCTTAATTCTCCAAATGGTTTTTACACCATTCTCTACTTTTCTTTTAACATAACATTTGGTGACTTTATGTCCATGTTTTCCACAATAAGTACAACAAGTATGAGACATGGAAGTAGAAGTAGCTCTAACAAAGAAGTTGTTACGTTTAGGCACATTATTGACATAATTGTAACCAAGACTATTTTTGACAAGAGAAGATCTTTGAGATCCAAGTAGTTTGTCAAGATTGTCTCTTCCATTTGTAAATTCTTCAACACATAATGTATGATCATCAACTTTCTTTTTCAAAATTTCATGATCACTAAGCATTTTTTCAAGAGAAGAAACTTTTGTACAAAGAGATTTATTTTCAAGAGATATGTTATGTAAAGAAACATTCAAAACTTCTTTTTCAATATTTAAACAATCAATAGATTCAAGAAGTTTTTTGTTCTCACAAAATAATTTTGAATTTTCATTCAATAACTCATTAATTTTGAGTTTCATTTCCTTATTCTTTTTTGAATCCTTTTTTAATTCTCCATACATCTCAACAAGTAATTCACTAGGATATTCAATATCATCATCATAAGAAGTAGAGGTAGAAGGAGTGGATTGTACCTCATCATTTATTGCCATGAAGCACACATTTGCTCTTTCTTCTTCATGAGTGATTTGAAGTAGCATCCACATTTCATGAGCGGAATCACATTCCATCACTCTATTGTATTCATTGACGACCAACGCACAACAAAGAATGTTCATTGCTTGGTAGTTTAATGTCATCTTTCTTGAATCGCTCTCATCATAGTCCTCCATAGGCTTTGGTTCCCTTGTAACTCCATCGGCTTTCAATCTCAATGGCACATAGGGACCTTTCTCAATAATATTCCACAATTCATAGTTAATAGAACAAATGTATATCTCAATCCTAGACTTCCAAAAAATATAATTAGAACCATCAAACAATGGAGGTCTAGTAGTGGAGGAACCTTCCGTATAAGGCAAATTTGATAAACTAGCCATATGATCTTTACTTCTAGGTTGTTAGACCTTAACAAGAAGACCTTGCTCTGATACCAATTGAAAGACCTAAGAGGGGGGTGAATTAGGTCTTAGGCTAATTATCAAAATCTTTTCTCGTTTTTGCAAATCCTTTGCCTTAATAAAAGCTCTTCTTCAAATTTACAAACTCTAAGTTTATATGTGATTTAATGGTTGAGACAAGATGATCAAACAATAAATTCACAACCAATCAATCAACAACTAAGAACAAATAATAATAACATAAGTATGTAAACAAGTAAAGCTATAAACAAATGAACACACGATTTATAGTGGTTTGATCTCTCCAAGATCTACATCCACTACCTTGAGTCCACACTCAAGGATTTCAATCAATCCATTATATGCTCAATTTCAACAATTACATAAAAGGCTAAACACACTATGGTTTTACACTCACAACCTCTTCTAGTAATTATACAAACAAGGTTCACCCTTTCACAAGGATTTTATATCTAAAGACAACCTCAAGACTAATCTAATCCAAGGCTCACCCTCACACAGGTTTTACACTACAACCTTGATTTATCTTGTCTATGGCTCACCCTTCCACAAAAGGGTTTTATTTCACAAGATAACCTTGCAAATGAGCTAGTAGAAAACACAATTAAGATAAGAAAAGAGAGAGTGTAAGATGTTACCACTTTGTTGGTAGATGATTACACAATGTTTCACCTTCACACTTTGTTGCCTTTGGAATCTTGAATTTCAATCTTTGAACACAAGGCAATTTGAGAGCTTTTCAATTCAATTTGATGTAAAACAAGTTGGATAATGTAAGATTTGTTAAGTTCAAAGTCCTACAAAAAAATCTGGAGTTTATGGCTTTTATAGAATTCAAAAATCAGTTTAAACAGCCATAAAACGGCTAGTAACGGCTATTTCCAGAAAATACTGTTTATGTGAATAGTGGTACTGCATTGTCCCCAGAAGAATAATGCCTAAACCCAACATCCTCAACATCACGAATTCTATTGAGCAATGCATTATCAATCTAAAAAATCAACTTGTGATATTTTTGAAGAATACTACTAAATAGCTTTATTACCAACTAGCTCAACTCTTTCTTCCTTAATATTTGCATAAACATCATAAACTAAGGAAGATAATAGCATTCATCAAACACAAGCAAACTAGTTCAGCTCACATCATTTAAAAATGAGAGTATATTACCCATTTCTGATAGTTTGATGACATATGAATAGTGGTACTGTTTCATGACATATGAGTATATTAAACCTTGCATCCGAATTTTTTAAATCTTAAGTCCAAACTGCAATAAATTCAATATAATGAATGTTTAAAGTGATATAAAGTGTTCCTAAGGTTGTTCAAACATAATGGAAGAGATTAAAACATATTTGAATCAATTTGAACAACAAAAGAGCACATTTTGGCAACAAAGTATGGATGCATCCGAATTTTTGAAACATGCATCCGAATTTTGAATCATGCATCCGAATTTTAAGATTTCAAATCCAAAATGTAAAATATGTGAGATAACAACTTTAATTTTTGAAAATAAGCTTTTCTAAGAATGTTCAAATATGATAGGAAGGATTAAAACAGTTTTCAAACAATTTGAACAACAGAAAAGACATTTTTGACAAGAAGATCTTGATGCGTCCGAATTTTTGGTCTGCATCCGAATTTCAAGTCCAAACTTTTGATAGCAAGTTTGAAAAGGTGATTTTGCATTCTTAAATGAACTATAGAAGTACTCAAATATGTATAGCAACAATAACAATCAATTTAGCTTTGCAAAACCACAAAACTCATGTATTTAATTGTTTTCATGATGTAACATAAAGTCACAGGTCAAGTCAAGAACCATGATGAAAAATTTCACAATCTCAGCTCAACCATTTTCAAAATCTCAGAAAACAATCATTTTCAATTTAAATTTCAAATGCAACCATATATTTGCACAATACACCTTTAGTTTACATTTCAACCTATAGCACTCATACATAGCACATTTACAGCAAGCACATTACAATACAACAAGCACATAGCATATTTTGCAGTCAACATTCTTTCTCCCCCTTGCCACTGCTATTTCACATTTTCATACATTTCACTGCTATTTCACATTTTCACACATTTTGTCATCACATTTCTTCTCCCCCTTTTGTCATCAATCAAAGATAGGGTTTAATGAAAATGAGACAACATGTATCACATATAAGCAGTATGTTGATCAACTCTCATTTAGAAATTAAGCAATATATTGACCTACTCTCATAAATAGTATATGTCTAGTCAAATAATTATCATCCTAACAGCAATAATCATTATTTAGCATTTCAATAATGATAAATCAAATTCTTCTCCCCCTTTTTTTTAGCAGCAATTAAACTTGGGGTGAGAATACTTGGACAACAAAAGTGAAACAAAAAAAGCTCTTATCACAAAGATTTCACATATTGAGCTTCAAAATATTATCATGACTAGAAAGACACAAGTAAATTTCAATATTAAAGCATAAGTTTTTCATCAATGCATAAGCTAAAATAAGCATCAAAATAGAGTTTAGGGATAGAAATGCTTAGTCTTGGATGCGTTCCATGGTCTTCACTTCCAAATTTGGTTGTTGTGATGGCCATGTCTCCCTTGATCTCTATATGATAAGGTCCTTCATTTGTTGATTTCTTTCTTGTGTATTTCTGCTTTGGAAAGATCCCAATCGAGAGGATCTTGGATCTTCTTTCTTTGAACCACATTTTCTTCCTCCCTTGGCTGAAGGAAATTGGTGATGGATTTGTGATTTGACTTTGTTAAACTCCCTTCACCTCCTTCTTCTTGCTTGTTCTCTTGAGCTTTACCCCTTTGTTTGTTCTTCATTCTCATGCTCTTCTTCTTTTGGGATGCTTCACTGCCTTTTCCTTCATCTTTTGTATTCTTCTTTCGCAATAAATTGATAATCATATCAATTTTTACTATCATTACTGTCATTCTTATTGCTGCCATCTCTTTTCTTCTTCTTTGGCTTTATAGGAACTTACACCATTTAAAACCACTTGAGAAGTCTTTCTCAAGTCTTCTTCCATATTCTTGACTTTAGCTCCTAAACCATCAAATTTGCCAAGAATCATCAGAGCAAAAGACTTGAAGAATTTGTCCATCTTCTTCATTTTCTCTACATGGTTGTTCAATGTCTCTTGAAACACCTTGGCAACTATGGTATCACCTGTAGTGAGATTATCATCTTCAACTTCTTTTTCTTGAATAGAGAGTACCTCTTTAAATAGTCTTCTTTTGTGGAAGGTTGCTCCCCCTCACTTCATGCCACATTTTAGTTTTCCTTTTGCAGCAAGGATTTCCTCTTCATCCTCTTCTTCTTCATCATTTTCTTCTTCCTCAAACTCCTCACATTTTTGTCAATAGTCTACCATACAATAAGGCTTTTCAAATCTTTCATTTGTGAACAATTCATGAATAAAGCAATGATGTCCCAATGAGTAATATCTTGCCTCATTATCATCTACTCCACAAAGTTTGTTCACCAAGGCATCATTGAACTCAAAGTCCACTTGAGATACTTTAGATGAATACCATTGAACTACATTATTCCCCTCATGTTCGTCTCTCTCTTTCTTAAAGGAGTTTCTACATTTGTTCTCCATATTCGATCCTTATCAAGAACTAACCATTTCGGATAGTTTGATGACATCCACCTTGTGACTTGGATTTATCATATGGTTACTTTTTGTCCAATTATCAAGTTCAGTAGCAGTCTCCACTGTGACAAATCTATCCAGCCATGACATGCTTTGCAAAACATGAACTTTCCTTAGTTCATTGATCACTGATCCTTCTTCTCTTTCTTTGGCTTTTCCCTTTCCTTTTCCCATGCTTGGCTTTAGTGTCCTCACCTGGAGCTACAACACTTGAATACACTCATTAGTTATTGAATTTTGAAATTTCTATGCTTCTTCTAAGATTGGTCAAACTTTTCTTCGGCCAATGGCTTAGTAATGATATCATTAATTTGTTCATTAATGCAAACATACTTTAAACAAGTATTACCCTTAGTAGAGTGATCTCTAATGAGATTAAGTTTGATCTCTATATGCTTTGTCCTAGTTTGTTGAATAGTATGATGATCAAATTTATTGCATTAGTGTTATCACATAACATAGCCACACATTTGAAATATAGACCATAATCACTTAGAGTATCAATACAGTAATAGAGAATGTGTTTAACAACAATCAAATGAAACTCTTTAGGACAAGATGAAATCTAGCACACAAGCACATGACAAACATAATATTGGCTCTTCTTGCTGTCAAATAGAGTTGACTACTCCTATGAAACCATTTTATTATTGTCAAGCATAGTTGATAAACTTATGGATGCTTATACCTTAACTTGATTCATAAAAGTGCCATCCTTGGTTTGCTTGATTTGTAGGCCAAGAAAGAAATTGAGTTTTCATATCATGCTTATTTCAATTTTACTTTGCATCAACTTGGAAACACATCACAAAGTGAAGTATTAGAAGCACAAAAAATTGTATCATGTATTCGGACAAGTTATAGATCATTGTTGCATGAGGATTTTATAAAAGGGTAGTTTCAGTTTTCCTCTTGAAAATCTTTTGAAAGAAGGAAACTACTCAAGGAAACTAGGGGCTGGTTTTAAACCATTCAAAAATTAGGATAGTTTGAAAATATGGTTAGGAAACTTTTCATGAGCAAAACCGGGTGATTGTTTCACATAAACCACTTCCTCAATAGAACCATTTAGAAAAGCACTTTTGACATTCATTTGAAATAACTTAAAGCAAGTACAAGTCAAAAGCATTCTTATGGACTCAAGTCTAGCATTCGGAACAAAGGTTTCATATCATAATCAATTTCCTCTTCTTGATTGAATCCCTAGGCAATAAGTCTAACCTTGTTTCTAAGAACTTCTCCGGATTCAATAAGTTTATTTCTAAAAACCATTTAGTTCCAATAATAGAATGATCATGAGATTTAGGAATATCCAAAATATTTTATCTTTCAAATTTATTTAATTCCTCTTGCATAGCAATAATCCAAAAATCATCACACAAGGCATCATCAATACTTTTAGGCTCATATGCAATAAAAGAATAAAGTTATTGATAAAATACCGCCTTATTTTTACTCATTGGGAGATATCACCAATGATTTGCTTCTTAGGGTGGCCCTTTGGGTATCTTAAGTTCTTTGGGAGCTCTTGGTCACCACTAGGTTGGTCATCTTGATTTTGTTCAATCATTTCTTCCTCATTGGTATGATCCTCCAAAGTTGGTGCTTGAAGATGGGTTTGATAGTCATTCATCGATGTACCTACATCATCTTCATCTCTTCTTTCCAAATAAATGTAAGATTCATCAAAAGAAACATGAATGGTTTCCTCATCATATAAGGTTCTTTTCATTATAAAATCTATATGCCTTTTAGTTAGAAGAATAGCTAAGAGATATACCAATATTCGGTTTTCTATCAAATTTAAGTAAGTTATCACAAGAATTTAAGATAAGACATTTATAACCAAACATTTTAAAATGTGCAATTTGAGTCATTCTATAAAAGAGAATTCAAAAGATGTTTTTCTTCAAAATGATCTTAAGAGAATTCTATTTATCATAGCATGTGATGTTTACGACTTTGGACTAAAAATATTTTTGAAGAAGAATATTCACAAAGCATGGACCTAGCCAATTTTTTTCAAAGTTCAAATTTTCCTTTTAATAACACCATTTTATTGTGGGGTTTTTGCAGTTGAAACAATTATATGAAATTCAATTTTCAAAACAAAATTTGTAAAGTCTTGTTTGTAAAATCTCTCATTATCACTTCTAATGAAAATAAATTTTCACTCAAAGGAGGTTTAGACTTTTTGAATAGTTTTTTTTAAAAACTTATGAAACACTTCATCCTTTTGAGCAAAGAAGAATGCTAAAGTGAATATTGAAAAATCATCAACTACTACTAAGGCATACTTCAAGTTATCAATACTAGAGTTTCTCATAAGTCCAAATCAATCCATATGAATCAAGCTCAAGATGTTTTGAGGTCTAAATGAATTTTCATGTGTTTGAAAAATTCTCTAGTTCGTTTTCCATATTGACAAGTGTCTTGAAGACAATTTTCTCAAAACACATTTTTAGCAATCCTCCAACTATATCTTGAGAGGAAAGTTTGTTCAACAAATCCATATTCACTGACCAAATCTTCTATGCCAAGAATGTCCATCATTATCGTAAGCCACAAGACATTCAAGCTTATCAAGATAAAACACATAATGAAACATTTTGCAAGTAATTGATCAAAATCACAAAAAGTCATATTGTCATATAAATTCGGACGACCGAATTTATGGTCTACATCAAAACCCTTTTTGTACAGTTTTAAGAAGATGATTTTGGTAAACCAAATGCATAGATAGTCAATCATGGCTATTTTATTCATCTTATCATGACATATAGTCAACTTCAAGAACATATCAACAATGAATTTAATTCCACATTATCAATGTTATCTAATCAATTTCATAGAAGCAATTGGTAAGTCATGGTTGGCAAATCTTTAAATCTTAACAACAAAGAATGCTCAACTAAAACTTCATATGTTAGCATTTAGCTTCTTATCCATTGTCACACAATTGGCTAATACTAAGCAAGTTAAAGTTCAAATCAGCAATAAGCCACATTTGTTTAAAAAGAAGAGAGGAACCTTTAGCAACATTGGTTACTCCAAGAGTTCTTCCTTTCTTCTTGTCTCAAAAACAAATTCTTCATCGGTTTCTTTGACCTTGATTATGAATGAGATGTTTTCTGTTATTCATTAAGCCAACATCATCAATGTACCGCTTAGTGGTGCTTGAGTTTGAATTAAAGTGTACCTGCAATAAAGGAGAGGAAGTATCCTTTGGTACCCATACTTTCTTGGGTCCGTGAGGGTTAGTAATAATTCTCTTAATTCTCCAAATGGTTTTTACACCATTCTCTACTTTTCTTTTAACATAACATTTGGTGACTTTATGTCCATGTTTTCCACAATAAGTACAACAAGTATGAGACATGGAAGTAGAAGTAGCTCTAACAAAGAAGTTGTTACGTTTAGGCACATTATTGACATAATTGTAACCAAGACTATTTTTGACAAGAGAAGATCTTTGAGATCCAAGTAGTTTGTCAAGATTGTCTTTTCCATTTGTAAATTCTTCAACACATAATGTAAGATCATCAACTTTCTTTTTCAAAATTTCATGATCACTAAGCATTTTTTCAAGAGAAGAAACTTTTGTACAAAGAGATTTATTTTCAAGAGATATGTTATGTAAAGAAACATTCAAAACTTCTTTTTCAATATTTAAACAATCAATAGATTCAAGAAGTTTTTTGTTCTCACAAAATAATTTTGAATTTTCATTCAATAACTCATTAATTTTGAGTTTCATTTCCTTATTCTTTTTTGAATCCTTTTTTAATTCTCCATACATCTCAACAAGTAATTCACTAGGATATTCAATATCATCATCATAAGAAGTAGAGGTAGAAGGAGTGGATTGTACCTCATCATTTATTGCCATGAAGCACACATTTGCTCTTTCTTCTTCATGAGTGATTTGAAGTAGCATCCACATTTCATGAGCGGAATCACATTCCATCACTCTATTGTATTCATTGACGACCAACGCACAACAAAGAATGTTCATTGCTTGGTAGTTTAATGTCATCTTTCTTGAATCGCTCTCATCATAGTCCTCCATAGGCTTTGGTTCCCTTGTAACTCCATCGGCTTTCAATCTCAATGGCACATAGGGACCTTTCTCAATAATATTCCACAATTCATAGTTAATAGAACAAATGTATATCTCAATCCTAGACTTCCCAAAAAATATAATTAGAACCATCAAACAATGGAGGTCTAGTAGTGGAGGAACCTTCCAGTATAAGGCAAATTTGATAAACTAGCCATATGATCTTTACTTCTAGGTTGTTAGACCTTAACAAGAAGACCTTGCTCTGATACCAATTGAAAGACCTAAGAGGGGGGTGAATTAGGTCTTAGGCTAATTATCAAAATCTTTTCCTGTTTTGCAAATCCTTTGCCTTAATAAAAGCTCTTCTTCAAATTTACAAACTCTAAGTTTATATGTGATTTAATGGTTGAGACAAGATGATCAAACAATAAATTCACAACCAATCAATCAACAACTAAGAACAAATAATAATAACATAAGTATGTAAACAAGTAAAGCTATAAACAAATGAACACACGATTTATAGTGGTTTGATCTCTCCAAGATCTACATCCACTACCTTGAGTCCACACTCAAGGATTTCAATCAATCCATTATATGCTCAATTTCAACAATTACATAAAAGGCTAAACACACTATGGTTTTACACTCACAACCTCTTCTAGTAATTATACAAACAAGGTTCACCCTTTCACAAGGATTTTATATCTAAAGACAACCTCAAGACTAATCTAATCCAAGGCTCACCCTCACACAGGTTTTACACTACAACCTTGATTTATCTTGTCTATGGCTCACCCTTCCACAAAAGGGTTTTATGTCACAAGATAACCTTGCAAATGAGCTAGTAGAAAATAACACAATTTAATAAGGAGATAAGAATGTATAGATGTTACCACATGTAGGTAGATTTTTACACAATGTTACACCTTTACATTTTGCCTTTGGAATCTTGAATGTACACCTTTGAGCACAAGGCAATTTGAGAGCTTTTCAATTGAATTTGATGTAAAACAAGTTAGAGAATGTGGGATTTGTTTAGTTCAAAGTTCTACTAGAAAATCTGAAGTTTATGGCTTTTATAGAATTTGAATATCAGTTCAAACGGCTACAAAACGGCTAGTAACGGCTAGTTTCAGGAAAATTCGGACGACCGAATTCTGCGTCCGAATTTTTCGGTCGACCGAATTTTTCCTGCTGCGTCCGAATCTTCTTTCGAATTTCTCTGGAAGAACAGTGACCATGCTGAAGGCCAAAATTCGGACGACCGAATTTTTTTGGCTGCGGCTGAATCTTCTTTCGAATTTCTCTGGAAGAATAGTAGCAAACTTTTGCTACAAAATTCGAACGACCGAATTTTTTGGACTGCATCCGAATCTTCTTCCGAATTTTTCAAACTTTGTCAAAACATGTTCAAATCAATTCTAACAAGTTGGAAAACCTTCTAGCCTAAAAGATAAGTCATTAAAGGCCTTTTAACTACAAAAACCATTTATGAAAACTTGATAATTTAGATAAATTCAAAAGCATTGAAACCATTTAAATCAAGTTTTGTGCTCTCAATTGCAACTCATAGATTCCAAGACTTAAGAGTGTAGGGTTTACAATATTTACCTATTAACCACATGTCACCTACACTTCATGTCTTCAAAGCCTTCATTAATCTTGAACAAACTCTTCAATCTTTAATCACTTTGACATATTTGAGTTGTTCATGCATTGCTAGCTCCAAGGCAATGAGACTTCATACTTCTTAATCCAACAATCCTATCACACAAATGACATGCATATTAGTCCTCATCAATATTTGTCATTAATCAAAACTACATGATTTGCCCTTAGGCTAACAGTAATCTTGCACATGCTTGACCATTCTTGAATATGCTTGAGCATTCTAGAATATTATAGGGTTTTTGCAAAAAAAAAAGAAAAAAAAAGAGATCCAATAGACAAGTGACACGTGACCACTGATATTTTTCACCAAAGTCGGTGGCAAGCATCGACTATTGGCTTCTATAAATGGCTTGGTTGTTTGTTTTTCTTATTCCGTTTATTTTCTTTCTTCTCTTTCTCTCTCGGTTGCCTTCCTTTTACTTTCTTTTGCTTTCTTTTCCATTCAATTGACATCATTCTTTCCCTCTTGTTTACGGTGAGTTTTTCTTTAATTTTTGTGTGTGAATTCTTTAATTAGCTTGATAGTTTTATTTGATTTGTGGTAGAAATTATTTGTTTAGTAAAATTAGTATATTTTAATTCAAAGTTTTTGCTTTAGGTTAATTTGAGTTAAAAAAATTTTTGTTTTAGTTGCAACTTTTATACTTTAGAATTTGAAATAGATTTGAAAATGACTAAATATTGAGATTTTGAGGTTTGATATTTAAATTAAAGTAATATTTTCATTCTCTTAAAATGATATTTTCATTCTGTATTTTCACTCTCTTAAACATTCAATATTTAGTATTTGAGAAAATTTAGTATTTGTGAAATTTCATTAAACAAAATATAATACTAATATATATATAAATATTTGAGAATATAATAATAATACTATTTTATTAGGATATAATGATAATGATATATTTTTGACTATTTATAAGAATATATGCTTGTAGAATATTCAATAATTGTGTGTTTTTATAGTTGTAAGTTTAGGCTTAGACTTATGCCTAGAATATCCTGGGGAGACCTACTCTATAACTTAGAATCGATCATCTTCAGGGTTTTTGACTAAGGTTTATCTATTTAGATTCGTAGGAAATTTACATTTTTTGTAAGATAGCAAATAACTCTAACACTAGCTATCAAGTGAGTTTACAAACCAAGACTTACTATATTTTTAGTGCCATCAATATTTATAAATACAAATATTTGTTATTCACATGTATGAATATATTATTATTTTGAGAATTACTTTAGTTACTTATTTTTAAATTGGAGAGGTTCTCCACAATATGTTTTTACTTGTGCACTAGAATACTTAGGAGTGATGCTTCAAGTAGATATTTATTTGTTTTGAAATATTATAATTTTTGGACATGTTCTATAGATGCAAGTAAGCTTTGGGAAATTTTTTATTGTGTAATTTTGGAAAAATCATGTGCATTTCCATGGCAATTTTGGAAAGCTTGCATTTATATGTTTGGACTGGCAGACAGTTGTTATTTTAAAATTATGATGAGATTGGATTTGGTTATGGATTTGGATCCTTTTGAATGGCTACTTGAGTGGCCATTATGTTTGAAAAGTTGCATAAAAACTTCTTCTTGACTAGATATTATTTGGAATATGAGATGAATATGAATGTGATGTGATTGGAATATGATTTGAGCTTGAAGCGTCAGTGGATTACACTGTACGTGGCAAGTTCCCCTTACTAGGGACTCTTTCACTACCGTGGAACACATAGACTCTGGATTATGGATCCACTTGAAAAGGGTGTAGTATGTCAGAGAGGGCGTGGCCCAACTGATACTACTTTTATTTGTTTGCGGTCACCTAACAGTGAGTTAGGAGGGGCTCAATGTTAAGGTTGATCACCAATGTTGGATTGGTAGGTACCCATGAATCCTCAGCCTGGTTATTTGTTTGGCGAGACATAATGTAGTTTGTGAAGTCGAATATATTCGCACTGGTGTGTGGCTAGTTTTGACTATGAGATGCCGGGATTTGAGTCTTGATGACCCCGTTATTGGCTTCGGTAATTCTACCGTTGAGCCAGAATTCAAATATTTGTCATGTTTGAGAAATTTGGTTTGAGAAGCTATGCTGATGTGTCTTGATTCGCTCAGACTTTCTAGCTAGGCCCAAAATAGTATCATGAGATTTGTGCATTATTTTGGAACTAGAAAATTTATATGATATAAAAACTTTTGAACTGCTGTGCATACGCATTGTTAGCCCTAAGGGCAAATCATATAGGTTTGATTAGTTTTTATTAATGACAAATATTGATATGGACTAATTCATATATTACTTGTGTGATAGGATTGTTGGACTAAGAAGCAAAGAGTTATCATTGCCTTGGAGCTAAAAGTACTAAGGACAACTCTAATATGCTCAAAGATCAAGAATATAGAGCATGTCCTATGTATAGAAGTCTTTGAAGACTCTAGTGTAGGTTTACACTTGCTAAATAGGTATATTTTTGTAAACCCTACACTTCTTGTTTCTTGGAATCTATTGAATGCATAAGATAGCACAAAACTTGTTTTTGAATCATAAGTGGCTTTGAGTAAAATCTTAATGATCAAGTGCTTTGGTAACAGTTTTTGTGTTCAAAAGAGTTTATATGATTTATCTTTTGATATAAAATGATTTCAAACTTATTGACATTTATTTTTAAATGTTTTGACAAAGTTTGATAAGTTCGGACTCAAGTTCAGACGACCAAACTGTGACATGGTTACTGTTTTTCCAGAGAAATTCGGACGCAAGTTCGGACGCAGGAGGTAACGTTCGGACGTTCAAACTTTCCCAGACAACATGTCACAGTAATGTTCGGACGAAAGTTCGAACATCTGAACGTTACCTCTTGCGTCCGAACTTCTCTGAAATTAGCCGTTACTAGCTGTTTTATAGCTGTTGAAACTAATTTTCAAAATCTATAAAAGCCATAAACTCTAGATTTTTTATAACTTTTGAACACTTGAGAAATCTTTACATTCTAAAATCATTTGTAATCCTTAGAGCTCTCTTTTGTCTTGTGATTTCAATTGATCATTCAAGATTCCAAAGACAACATGGTGAAGTGGTGCTAAATTGTGTAACCATCTACCAAGCAGTGGTAACACCTTATCCATTCTCTATTTTAATCCTGTTTTCAACTTGCTCATTACAAGTTTTCTTGTAAACATAAAATATTTTAGGTAAGGGTGATCCTTGAAGTATTGGTTTAAGGTTGTTTGTAGATATAAAATCCTTTGGTAGGGTGAACCTTGTGTGTAGAATTACTAAAGAGGTTGTTAGTGTAAAACCATTGTGTGGTGAGCCTCTTGTGTAATTATTTGAACTTGAGCATATAGTAGATTGGTTGAAATCCTTGAGTGTAGACTCAAGATAGTGGATGTAGATCTTGAAGAGATCGAACCACTATAAATTGCTTGTGTTCTTTGCTCTTCATTGTGTATTGCTTTGTTATTGTATTCATCACATTTATATTGAAGCAATCAAATATAATCTTTCCAAATGAAGTTTATAGAATAGAAAAAGGTTTCAAAAATTAGCCAAAGACCTAATTCACCCCCTCTTAGGTCTTTCACGCATCTACTCCCATATTTTTTGGAAATCTCGTATTTTAAAAATGCACTAGCACACGTGAACTCACTAAGCTTTCCATCTCTCACATGTTTTTAATGCTTCTTTTCAAATGAATTAAACCATAGATCTGAGCAGTGATCCTTTGATTAGCTTTAGAGTTGTCTCATGGAGGGACACATTTATATGTGTGATCAATTTGTACCTTTTGTTATCTCTCATTTGTTAGAGAAAGAGAAGTTTGTGTTTCAAAGGTAGAATATGTGATGATATAAGACGCATAATCTACCTATGTATTTGTATATTTCCACCGATATTTTCTCTAATTTTATTATATTATAATTTATGTAATCTTTTCTCCTTATTTTTCTTTGAATTAGATTCGTATTTACATACATCAGTGTCGAGATACACGTTGATACCTTACTCAGTCGCAGTGGAACCTAGCGGAGGGGTTGGGGATATCACAAGTAGAGTAGAGCATATAGAAGATCTAAGTAAGAAATTTTCGAGGTCGAAACTTTTTGTTTGGGAGGAAGAATATAATTACCTGACCCAAAAAAACTTGTAATCAGTGTAACATATTAGTGAGCCTAGTGACCTTATCATGGTTTTAGGCCTTGAATAAATGTTAATATGTTTTGTTTGGCCTTTAGTAAAGCCCATGCAAGAGTTGGGGTCTATTTAAAGGATTAAAAGTCTTTGGGTGCATTAATAATATTTAGAGATTGTAGAGGGTTATTCAATAAATTAGATATTTAAATTTATTAAGAACACGATTATGAATGATCGTCGATTATCCTAGAAAGGTGCAGAGAATGAGAAGGTGGACTGACATCATCAAAAACCTAGAAAGTGATCGATTGAAGTCTAGGATTGCATTTTAAGCAAGGTTTCATTATCAAATGTTTTCGAATTATCTGTATGACTTTCAGTTGTAGCAATTCTTGTGTTTGGGATAGAATATAGACTTAGGGTTAGAACATATACATTTTTTTGATGAAAATTTGTAAGCCTTAAGGGCAAATCTTATAGTTTTGATTATGTCAAACATTGGTATGAGCTAACTTGAGTAATTATTATGTGATAGGATTATTGGATTGTGGAAGCTAAGAAGTGTCATTGCCTTGAAGATAAAGTACTAAGGACAACTCAAATGTGCTTAAAGAATTAAAGCATGTAGATCATGTCCTAAGGATTGAAGGCATTGAAGACTTTAGCGTATTTTTACACTTGCTTAATAGGTATATTCTTGTAAACCCTACACTTATTTTTTGTGGAATCTAAAGAATTTTCAAGAGAGCACAAACTTGGTTTTCAATCTTAAAAGATTTTCATTATACATGTGTTTTACCAAGTTCTTGACAATGGCTTATGGTTTAAAAGCTCTTAAAAAGATCTACCTTATAGTCCAAAATGATTTCAAACTTGTTGTACTTGATTTCCAAACATTTTGACAAGGCTTGAATAGTTTGGAAGTCCAAACTGAAAACATTGGATGCTGAATTTTAGAGAAATTCGGACAACCATTTGGACGCAGGAGTCCATATTCGGTCGACTTAATTTTATTGTTACTAGTCATTATTTAAACGTTGTAACTGATTTTCAAATGCTATAAAAGCCATAAACTTCAAAATTTTTAGTAGTTTTTGAGCCTTTAAGAATTTTTACTCTTCCCAATCATTCTTTGTTAAAAAGCTCTTTTTTGTATTGTGCTAAAAAGTTGATTTACAAGATTTCATAGACAAAAAGGTGAAGTGGTGCTAGATTTGTCATTATCTGCCAAGTTGTTTGTAATATTCTTCTCTCTTACTTTATCATTTTTTTTCTTCAAGGTTATCTTAAAGATATAAAACCCTTTTGGAAGGGTGAACCTTGGTTATTGTAAGTGAAAAGAGGCTGTGGATTAAATCCCATGTTGGGTGAGCCTTAAGTGTGTTTCGTATAACTATTGTTATAGTTGAAATTGTTTGAAATCTTTGAGTAAGAGCTCAAGGTAGTGGATGTAGATTTTTTGTGATCAAACCACTATAAATTGCTTGTATGATCTTTCTCTCTCTCTTTTTATTTGGGAGCTCATTGTGTTAATTTGTATATCTTATTGTGAATTTAATTTCAAATATCTTCCAAGCTATATTCTCAAAAAGGAAAAAGCTTTCAAAAATTTAGGCATGTAAATTTGGTGCTTCTTTCAAGAAATAGGAAGAAGGTTGTTAATTTGAGGTAAGGGATACAAACCCTTCTGTATTTTTGATAAACTCATCTAAAATTACTGAATTATTCTTATTCTATGTAAAATAATAATATCTTTTTATTGAAAAAGGAATAAGCATTGAATACATTGAGTATCGATTACATATATGATATTGAAATATTTTGAAGTTTAAGGGTTTGATGAAATGTCTAAATAAACTTATTTTGGTATAAAATTGGAATGGGTGTTGCATACATTAGCTTTTGCTTACTTATTTGCCAATGGAAAGATTAGAAACTTAAGAAGTGCTCAAAGATATCTTCAAATGAAATGATAATATGCTGATGTGATTCTTGGAGACTTTGGTGGGACATGTTCCAGTTATTTCGTCTATCTTGTTTAGGGGGATGTACCTAGTATTCATTTGTCTAACTCTCTCCTAATAGTTACAATAGATAGGAGTTGATATATCAGATTGCCATTGTGTCCATAGTCTCATGAGCTTAATGATTTGTTTTTACAATATGTGATTTAGGTGAGTTTAAAGTTTGATAATTTGTTGTGCACTGTTTTTTAAAAGAATTTCAATAGTTAGACTTAGTTGATATTGAAAACAGGTTTATAAGTCTTTTGTACATTATGTGTGAGTGTTGTGGTGAAATTGCCAAAAACTATGAAATGACTTGGGAAAAGTTTATAATTCGTTTGACTATATTTCATTATGTAATATTTTGAGTTTCGTAAGCCCTTGGGGAAAAATTGGTTTGCCGAGTGAATTAATGTTCTTTTAAATGAATTAGTGTTCTTTTAGATGCGTGTTTTGATAAAGTTACAATATTCAAATTGATTGATTTGTTCAAATAGTTTGCGCTTTACTTGTTTTAACTTTGGGTTCCTAATAGCTGATAACCTTACACCCTAGATGCACATGCAAAATTCAAAATAATTTATATACATACAAGCATAATCATTACTAGGTCCCTAAGTGGCTAATGCTTGTCCTTTCCTACTTGCACATCATTAGATAACCATATGTACTAAGAAACCACGAAGTAGAAATAGGATTGTAAACATAAAGAAAGAGCATAAGAATAATATAAGGGGATAGACTCGTTAAGTGAAGGACATAATGATTACATAATGGCCAATGGACTAAAAGGAGTGTGGGATCGAGAAAATTGTGCACGTGCATGCAAGTGAAGCAAAGAAATATTAAAATAAGACTAGTGAGAATTCTCTACACATTTTAAAGTAAGTTAGATAACATCTAATGATTATCTTACCTAATTTTGAAAGACCTAAGAGGGGGTGAATTAAGTCTTTGACTAATTTTCAAAATCTTTTTCCTTCTTGCAAACTTAGTATGGAAGTGATAAGAATTCAAGTTCTCAAAGTGATTTTAAATGAACACAATAAATGAACAAGTAACGCAAGAAGAACAATGAACATACAAGCAATTTATAATACCACAACCTCTTATCAACTCAATAATCAAGGCTCACCCTATAAAAAAAAGGGTTTTATATCCTCAAGAAAACCTTGAATAGACACTTGAAGCATAAGACTAAGGAGAGCTTTTTGATACTCAAATGATTTGGAAGTATAAAGATTCTTAAAGTGCTAAAAACTACTTAAAAATCTAAAGTTTATGGCTTTTGCAAGGTTTAAAATTCAATTTCAACGTTCAAATAATAGATACTAATGTCTAGTAATAGTAAAGTTTAGTTGACCAAACTTGGACTATGACACCTAAATAATCGTCCAAACTTTTTTGTTTACTAGGCTACTAGAATAAATTCGGTCGACCGAACTTGGACATATGCATCCAAATGTTCGTCCGAATTTCTCTAGAAATTCCGCAGTCAAGATTCCAACTACAACAAGTTTTTAAACTTTGTCAAAATATTTTGAAACCAACTACAACAAGTTTGAATCATTTTAGACTAAACGATTAGTCATTAAAAAGCTTTTGAACTATAAGTTGTTATCAAATACTTGATAAATCAAGAAGGATCAAAGCCTTTTAATCTTTAAAAAACAAGTTTTGTACTCCCTTGCGTATTCTATATATTCTAAGGATAAGAAGTATAGGATTTACAAGAAGGTACCTATTAAGCAAAGGCAAACCTACACTAGTGTCTTCAAAGCCTTCCATCTTCTAGGACAAGCTCCATATTTTTGCTCATTTGAGTTGTCCTTAGTATTATACCTTCGAGGAGATGAGAACACTTGGCTTCTCAATTCAAAAATCCTATCATACAATTGTTACATGCATTAGATCTTATCAATGTTTTCATTAATCAAAACTACTAGATTTTTCCTTAGGGCTTACAATCTCCCCCTTTTTGATGATGACAAACTTTGACACACAATGTAATGGATAGAAGCATTAATGTCATCGATGAGTGATAAACACTTTAGCACAATGACATTTGAATGGCTCATGATGAGCCTATGGCTCAACCAAACTCCATATGCATCATTCCCTCCATTAAGATAGAAAAAAGGACATTTAAGCATTAATAATACTTCTAAGAGAGGTTTTAAATGTTAGAAAAGTTTGTCCAAGCTCTCCCTTAGATGTTGGTCATTTTTCAACAAGTTTGGGCTTGAAGTATTGTAAGTCCGAATTTTGAAATTTCCAGTCCGAATTACAAAATATACAAAATAATGACTGTGATTTTTAAAAATAAACTTTCCTGAGGTTGTTCAAACATTCTTGAAAAGATTGAGATAGTTGTTAAGTAATTTGAACAACAGAAAAGCTCTTTTTGCCAAGAAATTTTGGATGCGTCTGAACTTTTGATAAAAGTTTCAAAAAGTGAATTTTGCAACATAAGTACTTAATCACTTAATCATCAATGCAAGATAATCAGCATTCATAATCATCATGATCATCAACATATTGACCACATCATATCAAGTCAATCAATCACATTTCATTTCATTTTGCAGTCAATTACATCATTTCTTCCCCTTTTGTCATCAATCAAATGTGGGGCAATCAAAGTGAAGCTAGATCAACAAAAAAAATCTCTCGACACAAGTGCATCATCATTGAGCTTCAAAACATTACGTAAGCTAGATTGGGCATGGCACATAATAAATTATACTGGATACTTAGATTGGGCATGGCACATAATAATCATGAACTACATAAGCTATACTAAGTACATAAATTATAAAAGAAATGAAATAAGATAGGGTTAAGTAATGCTTAGTCTTGAATTCTTTTCATGGTCTTCACTCCATATTTGTTGGTGGTGATGGTCATATTCCCTTTACGTTCATTATGGAAGGGACTTTCACTTGCTAGCTCTTTCCTGGTATAATTTGGCTTCAAAGTTGTAGCCAATTGAGAAGATCTCCTAGTTCCCTTCCTCCTTGCCCCATGCTTTACTCTTCCTTGGCTTAAAGAAGATGGTAGAAGGTGAGGTGATTTCTGCTTTCTCAATTAAGCTTCATTCTTCACCAACATCCTCTTTCCTTTCCTCTTGATCTCCATTTTCTTGATCTTGTATTTCATTCTCTTCTTCTTCTTCTTGCACGCCTTCATCCCCCTCTTCATTTTCCTCACTTTCTCTAGCCACTAATTCAAAATCATCCCAATGGTCATCATCATCATCCTCACTACTTCTTCCTTTCCTTCATTATCACTATCATCATCTTTTTCCTCATCTTGCTCTTCTTTGTTTTCCTCCTCATCTTCATCACCATCTTTCTTTTCTTCTTCTCCTTGAGGTTTGGAGTTTCCTTCACCGCTTTGAGAGTTTCTCATCAATAACTCCTCTATATTTCTCACTCTAGTCTCTAATTTATCATGCTTTCCAAGGACCATTGGAGAAAAGGATTCAAAGAACTTATACATCTTCTCCATCTTCTTCGTGTAATTGTTTAGAGCTTCTTGAAATACCTTGACAATAATGGTTTCTCATATAATAATCCTTTCACCACCAAGATCTTCTTCAACATTGGGATATGATTGAGAAGTTGGCATATCTTCAAACAATCTTCTTTGGAAGGGAGGTTGCTCCCTCTCACTTAGTGAATCATGCCTCTTCTTAATCTTCATCTCTCTTGCTTAAGCCTCTTTTTCCTCTTCCTCTTCTTCTTCCTTCTCTTCTTCATTATCTTCACTCATTTCTTGTCTTTCATTTCTTAAAGGAGTCTCCCTCTTGTTCTCCATATACCATCCTCATCAAGAGATGGTTGTATCGTCTTGAGAGATTCACTTGTATATACCTCTCCACTTTTGAAGCCTAGTCCTCTTTTGGGGAGTTGGACTTGGAAGTGCTTGAAAATCTTTTTAAGCAACCTTTCATAAGGCAAGGCCTTCTTTCCCATCCTTCTTGCTCCAATCATATGCATCAATGCCATATATCCAAAATTCAACCTTCTATGTTCATGAAGTGCAAGCATAATCACAATGTGCATGTTTCCAATGGATGATTTATGATC
Organism: Rauvolfia tetraphylla; assembly: GCA_030512225.1. NCBI lineage: Eukaryota > Viridiplantae > Streptophyta > Magnoliopsida > Gentianales > Apocynaceae > Rauvolfia > Rauvolfia tetraphylla. The sequence goes on from JAJQKT010000008.1 coordinate 940,414, forward strand.
GAAATTGGGAATTATCTTTGTGGTAATCATATGATGTAATACTCGGCCTCTAGCATTAAATGCCTTGATTTCCCTTTCCTTTAGCGATCTAAATCTTCTACCATTGGTGAATACTTCTTCAAACCTTTCATTTGTAAACAATTCATGAATATAGCAATGTTTCCCCAAGGAATAGTATTTAGATCCATTATCATCTACTTCACATATCCTATTTACCAATGCATCATTGAATTCAAAGTCAATTTGAGAAACTCTTGAAGAATACCATTGCACAACATCATCCCCTACTTGCTCAACCCTTTCTTATTTGAGATTAGCATAAAATTCATATATAAGTGGGGGGGGGGAGGGGTAGTAATCTTCATCAACAATAGCAAACTACTCCAACTCATTTCACCAAAAAGAGAAAGAACCTTACCCATTCCAAAGAGTTTATCCAAATCAACTGTGTATGAGAATAATCTTCCTATTTCTTTTACTCCACTCTTCAAATTCCACGGCAGCCCTTGCTAATACAAATCGATCCACTCCTAAGGATGTTTGAGGAATGCAACTATTTCTAGGTTCGTTGATTATTAGTCTAGCATCAACTTCCTTTGCTTTGCCTTTTCTTTTTCCAACACTTGCCCTCTTTGATCTTACCATAATGGTTGTCTTTGAAAGAAGTGAGTTTCAAGGTAAATCTAGGGCTTAGAACACGAAAATATGGAAGATTTCAAGTGAAAAAGGTGGAATAGGAAAGAAATTTTGGTTTCTATGTGAGTAGGTTTCGTGGGTTTAGAGAAGAGAAGAGAATTCTACTGATAGGTTTGAATAAAAATGAAGAGAATGACGACTTAATTCTCTTTAAAATGATTGAAACAATACAGTTCAGATGACCAAACTTTTTGGTCTATGTCCAAACTTGCGTTCAAACTTCTCTGACTCTTCTTACTCCTTCAAATTTGAATGACCGAATTTTTGGTCATGCTTCTAAACTTGCGTTCGAATTTTTCTATCTGAGATCCTCTGAAGAGCATGTTAGCCCTAAGGGCAAATCATATAATTATGATTAGTTTTGAATAATGACAAATATTGATGAGGACTAATGTGTTTGTATGATTGAGTGATAGGATTGATGACTTGAGAAGCATGAAGTCTTATTGCCTTGAAGCTGAAATGCAAGAACAACTCAATATCCCAAATATGATTGAAGATTTGAAGAGTATGTTCAAAATGATTGAAGGTATTGAAGACTTAGAGTGTAGAATTATTAAAATAGGTACATTCTTATGTAAACTCTACACTTGTATGTCTTGGTTTCATTTGAATACATGAGAGAGCACAAAACTTATTTTGAAATGGTTTTCAACAAACTTTGTGATAACAAGTATGTTTTTGAAATCTCAAATGAACTTGAAAAGATCTTGTATAATCAAAGTGTTTTTGTAACAGTTGTTTTTTTGTGTTTAAAAGTGCCAAAATGATGTGTCCATTCTTGCAAATGGTTTTCAGTGATAACAACAATGATTTTCAGATGATTTGATTGAATTTGAAAAGTTTGGATGCAAGTTTGGACGTCCAAACTCTGGAAATGGTTACTGTGTTTCCAGAGAAGTTCGGACGCAAGTTCGGACGCATGGAGTAAAGTTCGGACGTCCAAACTTTCTCTAAAAGCATGGTCACTGTTTTTCCAGAGAAGTTCGGACGCAAGTTTGGACGCATGAGGAAAAGTTCGGACGTCCGAACTTTTCCAGACAGCTTGGCATAGTAAAATTCGGACGCAAGTTCGGATGCATAACAGAAAGTTTGGACGTCCGAACTTCACTGTTACTAGCCGTTACTAGCCGTTTTATAGCTGTTGCATTTGATTTTTCACATCTATAAAAGCTATAAACTTCAGAATTTTTTGTAACTCTTGAATCTTTATGAACTCCAAGTATTCCAAAAGCTTTTAGCAAACTTCAAAGCTCTCTTATCTTGTGCATTCAATTGATTATTCAAAAGGCATCAAAGTGTGAAGGTACAACATTGTGTAAACATCTACCAACAAGTGGTAACATCTACACACTCTTCTTTATCTATCAATTTGTGTTGTTCTATTAGCTCTAGCAAGGTTATCTTGATAACATAAAATCCTTTAGATAAGGGTGATCCTTGAAGTTGTGATTCAAGGTTGTTTGAGATATATAACCATTGAGTTTGCTGAGCCTTGCATTGTAAAAGTTACTAGTAGAGGTTGTGAGTGTAAAACCATAGTGTGGTGAGCCTCTCTTGTAATCTGTAAACCTGAGCTAATAGTAGAGTGTTTGAAATCCTTAAGTGTAAGCTTAAGGTAGTGGACGTAGATCTTGAGGATCGAACCACTATAAATTGCTTGAGTTCTTTGCTATTGCCTTCTTCATTGCTTTTCTTTAAACTGTCTCTATTTTGCCTATATAATTTGTTCTTGGTTTAAAAGCATAAAAGGTTTAATTTTGCGATAATTAGGTAAATATCTAATTCACCCCCCCTTAGGTATTTCAATTGGTATCAGAGCTAGAACTTCTTTGTGTGGTTTTGCAACCTAGAAGACAAAGATCCTATGGCTAATATGTCAAACCTACCTTACCAAGAAGGATCCTCCACAAATAGACCACCTTTGTTTGATGGAACAAATTACACTTTCTTGAAATCTAGAGTTAAAATTTATATTTGTTCTATTAATTTTAATTTGTGGAATATAATAGAGAAAGGTCCTTGTGTCCCAATGAAAATGAGAGCTGATGGAATAACCTCATAACCCAAGTCCACTGATGAATTTGATGAGCATGATTCTAAGAAAATGACTTTAAATTATCAGGCCATGAATATATTAAGTTGTGCTTTAGATGTTACTGAATACAATAGAGTTAGTGGATGTGATTCTGCCCATGACATGTGGAGATTACTTCAAATTACACATGAAGGTACTAATCAAGTTAAAGAATCTAAACTTGCCATGCTTGTTAGAGATTATGAACTGTTTACCATGAAACAAGGTGAAAATGTTAGTGATATGTTTACAAGATTTACTAACATTTTTAATGGCTTGAAAGCTTATGGTAAAAGTTATACAATGGGAGAGCAAAATAGAAAGATTTTAGATGCTCTACCAAAATCTTGGCAGCCTAAGACACTTGCTATTGAGGAATCCAAGGACTTGAAGACTCTTCCACTCGAAGAGCTCATTGGATCTCTACTGACTCATGAAATGAAGATGAAACGGCTAAATGATAAGGAGGATGAAGAAAAAGGAAGAAAAGGAGTGGTACTCAAGTCCTCAAATCACTTGAGTGAACAAGAACAGTCTTCAAGTGAAGAAGAAGGAGGAAACAGTGGAGAAGAAGAGATTGCAATGGCAGTGAGGAAGTTCAAAAGATTCTACAAAAAGGAATTCCTCAAGAAAGGAAGAAAACCAGTCAAAAAGATATGGGTACCAAAAATCACTCTTTCTAATTTGGTGTAGGTACAATTTGCCTCAAGATCAAGTGCCACAAAATGGTTCCTTGACAGTGGCTGCTCAAGGCATATGACTGGAAATGCATCACTTGTTAGTGAGCTCCAAACTACAAGTGAAGGTTTTGTCACATTTGGAGATAAGAAGAAAGGGAAAATACTTGGAATAGGTAACATTGGTAAAGGTTCTTTCCCTCTTATCAAGCAAGTTTTACTTATTGAAGGTTTAAAGTATAATTTACTTAGTATTAGTCAATTATGTGACAATGGATGCAAAGTAGAGTTTAAATATGATACTTGTACTATTCTTGACAGTGCAAGTAACAAAACTATTTTTGTTGCTAAAAGAGTTGGTAATGTATATGTGCTGTATCTTGATGAGCTTATTACTAATGATATTAAATGTCTTGCCATTCATGACAATGATGGATTTTTATGGCATAGAAGATTAGGACATGTAAGCATGGACTTATTGAACAAACTTTCTACATAAGAGCTAGTTAGAGGATTGCCAAAATTGCATTTTGACAAAACTCATCTTTGTGATGCTTGTTAATATGGAAAACAATCAAAAACATCTTTTAAACTAAAGAAAATGGTTTCTACCTCAAAACCTCTTGAACTAGTTCACATGGATTTATTTGGACCTATGAGGACTACTAGTCTTGGTGGTAAAAGCTATGCTTATGTGATTGTTGATGATTTTTCAAGATTTACATGGGTAATTTTCTTAGCACAAAAAGATGAAACGTTTTATGAATTTTCAAAACTTTTCAAAAAGGTTCAAACTTCTCTTGATTGCAAACCAATTTCTATTAGAAGTGATAATGGAAGAGAATTTTGTAATCAAGATTTTACAAAATTTTGTGATGAGTATGGAATCACTCACAATTTTTCAGCTGCTAAAACACCTCAACAAAATGGTGTTGTTGAGAGGAAAAATAGAACATTGCAAGAAATGGCTAGATCAATGCTTTGTGAAAATTCACTACCTAAATATTTTTGGGTTGAAGCTGTAAATACAGCTTGTTATGTCATTAATAGAGTTTTGCTAAGACCTTTTATAAGAAAAACACCTTTTGAACTTCTATTTGATAAAACTCCATCAATTGTCTACTTTATAGTTTTTGGTTGTAAGTGCTTCATCTTAAACACTAGTAACTATCTTGGTAAGTTTGATAGAAAATCAGATGAAGGAATATTTCTTGGTTATTCATCAAATAAAAAGGCATATAGAGTCTATAATAAAAGGACATTGTGTGTTGAAGAATCTATTCATGTAACCTTTGATGAATCTAACATTTATCTTCAAAGAAGAAATGAAGATGATGCAGGCTCCTCAATGGTTGAAAATCAAACTCTACACCAAGTACCCACAATGGAAGATCATGCCAAAGAAGAAGAAATAATGGAGCAAAAACAAGATGGTCAATCAAGCAGTAATCAAGAACTTCCAAAGGATATCATATATGCAAGAGGTCATCCTAAAGAGCAAATCATTGGTGATGTCTCCCAAGGAGTTAAAACAAGGCGGTACTTTATTGATAATTTTGCTCTTTTATCTCATATTGAACTAAAAAATATTGATTATGCATTGTGTGATAATTTCTGGATTATTGCTATGGAAGAAGAGTTAAATCAATTTGAGAGAAATAATGTTTGGACTCTTGTTCCTAGACCTCATAATCATTCTGTTATTGGTACAAAGTGAGTTTTTAGAAATAAGTTAAATAAACTAGGAGAAGTTGTTAGAAATAAAGCTAGACTTGTTGCTCAAGGCTTTAATCAAGAAGAAGGCATTGACTATGATGAGACTTTTGCTCCAGTGGCCAGATTAGAGTTTATAAGAATGCTTTTGGCTTTTGCTTGTTTTAAAGGTTTTAAACTATTTCAAATGGATGTCAAAAGTGCTTTTCTAAATGGTGTTATTGAAGAAGAAGTTTATGTAGAACAACCTCCTGGTTTTATTCATGAAAAATTTCCAAATCATGTTTACAAATTAACCAAAGCTTTATATGGATTGAAACAAGCCCCAAGAGCTTGGTATGAAAGATTGAGTGGTTTTCTTCTTTCAAAAGGCTTTACAAAAGGAAAAGTTGACACAACTCTTTTCATAAAAACATCGTCTAAAAATGATATCTTACTTGTGCAAATTTATGTTGATGATATTATATTTGGTGCTACTAATACATCTCTTTGTGAAGATTTTGCCAAATCTATGCAAAATGAATTTGAGATGAGCATGATGGGAGAATTAAATTTCTTCCTTGGGCTACAAATTAAACAAGTCAAGGATGAAGTCTTCATCAATCAAGCAAAGTATACCAAGGAGCTACTAAAAAGATTTGGAATGGATCAAGCAAAAGGAATAGGTACCCCAATGAGTTCATCAACTAAACTTGACAAAGATGAGAAAGGTAAAAACATTGATGAAAAACTGTATAGAGGTATGATTGGAAGTTTACTCTATCTCACTGCTAGTAGACCAGATATTATGTTTGCTGTATGCTTGTGTGCTAGATTCCAATCATGTCCTAAAGAATCTCATCTAATTTCTGTCAAACGTATTTTTCGGTATTTGATTGATACACATGACTATGGCCTTTGGTTTTCAAAAACTTCATCTTTTGAACTTATTGGATACTCTGATGCTGATTATGCTGGATGCAAAATTGAACGTAAAAGTACAAGTGGTCATTGTCAATTTCTTGGTAGTTGTCTTGTATCTTGGTTTAGTAAAAAGCAAGCTTGTGTGTCTTTATCCACTGCAGAAGCTGAATACATAGCTGCAGGTAGTTGTTGTGCACAATTGTTATGGATACAGCACACCTTACTTGATTATGGTCTTAAATTTGATTGTGTACCTATATTGTGTGATAATACTAGTGCTATCAATCTAAGCATAAATCCCATTCAACATTCTAGGACTAAGCATATAGATATAAAACATCATTTCATTCGTGATCATGTTGCTAAAAAGGATATATGTTTAGAATATATAAATACAAATGATCAAATTGCTGATATTCACAAAGCCTTTGGCTGAGGAAAGGTTCAGTTATTTAAGAAGGCTTTTAGGAATTGCAAAATTCAATTACTAATATGTTTGTTTAAGTGTGACAAAAGTAGGAAAATTTTGGATGCATTGAGTGAAAATGGAAATCCAAACTTTGACAGAATTTTCTGGACAGAAAAGTTCGGATGCATGTTCGGACGCTTGACAAAAAGTTCGGACGCATGTTCGGACGCATACCAAAAAGTTTGGTCGTCCGAACTTTGCGGTTACAACGATTTTTAAGAAACTGACTAGCCGTTATTCACACATTTTAACATCCGAACTCTCTCCTTTTTCAAAATTTCTCTCTACCCACAAGCGTCCAAACATAAATACCTCTGTGATTTCACCATTTTCACATCAAAACACTTGGATTTTTGAATTCCTAACCCTAGACACCTCTCAAAACTCACTGCTTCTCTGTTAAAATATCAAAATGGCAAGAACAAAAGGAGCTAATGTTGTAAAAGGAAAAGGGAAGGCAAAGGCCAGTGAAGGAGGACAAACTCATCATGAACCACGAAGAATTAGGGTTCCTCAATCATCCTCTGGTGTGGATAAGTTCGTTTCAATTAAGGCTACATCAGAATTTGAAGATTGGAACAAGAATTCAAGGAAAATCATTCCTGGAAACAAAGTTGATTTTGAGAAGCTCACCAATATGGGTAATGTCTTATCTCTATTTGGTGATATTGGCTGGAGTAATCTGTTGACTGTTGATGAAGAATATTATGCTTCTCTTGTGTATGAATTCTATGCAAATCTGAAAGAAGAAAGAATAGAATATGGAGAAAATGTTAATCAGTGGTATTCATATAGAGTATCTCAAATAGATTTCGAATTTAATGATGCATTGTTGAATAGAATCTGTGATGTAAGTGATGTTGGTGCTAAATATTATTCCTTGGGGCAACATTGCTATGAACGAGAACTGTTTACAAATGCTAGATTTGAAGAAGCTTTCACAAATGGTAGAAAGTTTAGAACCATTAAGGAAAAGGAAGTTAAGGTTTTAGATGCAAGTGCAAGAGTTATGCATCATATGATTACAACCATGATAATCCCTAATTTTGGACACAAAACATTTGTGGGAAATATTCATATGGTGATTATGCTAGCTTTGCATGAGCATAGAAGATTGAACTTTGGATATATGGCATTGAAGCACATGTTTGGAGCTAGAAAGACTGAAAACAAGGCTCTACCATATGGAAGACTTTTGACTAGAATCTTCAAGCATTTTCATGTTAGAATTCCTGCTAGAGGGCAAAATTTTAAAAGAGGCCAAATTTATACAAATGATTCTCTCAAGAGAATGCAATTGATCTTGGATGATGAGGGAATATGGAGAACTAAAAGAGAAACCCCTCCAAAGAGAATTGAAGCAGAAGAAAGTGAAGAAAATGAAGAAGAAGAAGAAGAAGAGGCAGAAACATGGGCAAGAGAAATGAAGAGTAAAAGAAGGTATGAGTCAACAAGTGAGGGGGAGCAACTTCCCTCCAAAAGAAGACTCTTTGAAGAAGAGCCTACTTCTCAATCACATCCAGTTGATGGGGAAGGTATTGGTGCTGAAGAGGTCTCAAGAGAGAATAATATTCAAGCAGCACTAAACAACCACATGAAAGAAATGGAGAAAATGTATAATTTTTTTGAAACATTTGCTCCTATGGTGCTTGGAAAACTGGACAGTTTGGAAAATAGAGTCAAGCACATTGAGAAAATATTGACAAAAAATTCTCAAAGTGGTGAAGGACCTTCTAGAACACAAGACGATAAGGATGATCAGCATGATAAAGATAGCAAGAAGAGTAAAGAAGATAGTGACAGTGATGAAGAAAATGATGATGATCAAAGGAATGGCAATGAGCAGGTCATGGAATCTCAAGAGGGAAGTCAAATTGCAAGAGCTGAAATAGTGACTCCATCTAATCCAGCATTTGGCCATGGAAGAGTCAAGCATGTTGCTGTCAAGAAGAAGCCAGGAAAGGACTCTGCATCAAAATCAGCATCACAAGACTAAGCTTTCTTTTCCTCTATTCTATTTATTGCTTTTAAGTTGCTTATATGTACTAAATTTTTATCTGCTATGTATTCTGAACTTGTTAAGTACTTTGCTGCATTTCATGTAATAGTTTTTTTTTTCTTTTCATGAAGCTCAATGATGAAACCTTAGAGTTGAGAGCTTCCTTTGGTAATTGTCAGTCTCATTTTTATTTACCCCATCTTTGATTGATGACAAAAGGGGGAGAAGAATGATGGAAATGATGGCTGCAATGAATGTGCTGAAATCTGCATGATGTGCATGATTTGTGTTATGCATAATGGCCGTTTTATGCTAAATTTTAAATATGCTGAAATGTGTGTGCTAATATGAGTATGTGATATACTAAATGGCATATTTAACTGTATTGGTGTATTTAAACTTTAAACTGGAAGATTTATAATATGTGAAGATAGAATTTTAAAGTTTGGACTTGAAGTTTGGATGCAAACCAAAAGTTCGGATGCATCCAAACTGTTTTTACCAAAACTGATTTTTCTGTTGTTCAAATTGATTCAAATCTATTTTAATCTCTTTTTATCATATTTGAACAACCTTTGGAAAACTTATTTTCAAAAATCAAAGTCTTCATCTCACATATTTTCCAGTTGGGACTTGAAAGTTAAAAATTCGGATGCATCCATATTTGGTTGCCAAAAAGTGCTCTTTTGTTGTTCAAATTGATTCAAATCTGTTTTAATCTCTTTTACTATGTTTGAACTTTCAAAAATTGAAGCTTTCATTTTACTTAGTTTAAAGTTTGGACTTGAAATGTCAGAACTTGGATGCCTAGCATCTCAAGTCCAAAGTTGTTGAAAAATGAGCTCAATCTAAGGGGGAGCATTGTTAAACTTTTACAACCTTTAAAACCTCTCTTAGAAGTTTTCTAAATACTTAAATGCTATATCTTCTATATGTAGTTGGAAGGAAGGAGGTTAATGGAGGTTGGTTGGGCCATAGGCTCTTACTGAGCCTTTTAGATGTCAATGTGCTAAATTGGTTATTATCATTCTTTGACATCAATGCTTCTTTTTACTACATTGTCTAAATCCATCACATTTTGCATCAAAGTTTGTCATCATCAAAAAGGGGGAGATTGTTAGCCCTAAGGGCAAATCATGTAATTCTGATTAGTTTTGAATAATGACAAATATTGATGAGGACTAATGTGTTTGTATGATGGAGTGATAGGATTGATGACTTGAGAAGCATGAAGTCTTATTGCCTTGAAGCTAAAATGCAAGAACAACTCAATATCCCAAATGTGATTGAAGATTTGAAGAGTATGTTCAAAATGATTGAAGGCATTGAAGACTTAGAGTGTAGAATTATTAAAATAGGTACATTCTTATATAAACTCTACACTTGTATGTCTTGGTTTCATTTGAATGCATGAGAGAGTACAAAACTTATTTTGAAATGGTTTTCAACAAACTTTGTGATAACAAGTATGTTTTTGAAATCTCAAATGAACTTGAAAAGATCTTGTATAATCAAAGTGTTTTTGTAACAGTTGTTTTTTTGTGTTTAAAAGTGCCAAAATGATGTGTCCATTCTTGCAAATGGTTTTCAGTGATAACAACAATGATTTTCAGATGATTTGATTGAATTTGAAAAGTTTGGATGCAAGTTTGGACGTCCAAACTCTGGAAATGGTTACTGTGTTTCCAGAGAAGTTCGGACGCAAGTTCGGACGCATGGAGTAAAGTTCGGACGTCCAAACTTTCTCTAAAAGCATGGTCACTGTTTTTCCAGAGAAGTTCGGACGCAAGTTTGGACGCATGAGGAAAAGTTCGGACGTCCGAACTTTTCCAGACAGCTTGGCATAGTAAAATTCGGACGCAAGTTCGGATGCATAACAGAAAGTTTGGACGTCCGAACTTCACTGTTACTAGCCGTTACTAGCCGTTTTATAGCTGTTGCATTTGATTTTTCACATCTATAAAAGCTATAAACTTCAGAATTTTTTGTAACTCTTGAATCTTTATGAACTCCAAGTATTCCAAAAGCTTTTAGCAAACTTCAAAGCTCTCTTATCTTGTGCATTCAATTGATTATTCAAAAGGCATCAAAGTGTGAAGGTACAACATTGTGTAAACATCTACCAACAAGTGGTAACATCTACAAACTCTTCTTTATCTATCAATTTGTGTTGTTCTATTAGCTCTAGCAAGGTTATCTTGATAACATAAATCCTTTAGATAAGGGTGATCTTTGAAGTTGTGATTCAAGGTTGTTTGAGATATAAAACCATTGAGTTTGCTGAGCCTTGCATGGTAAAAGTTACTAGTAGAGGTTGTGAGTGTAAAACCATAGTGTGGTGAGCCTCTCTTGTAATCTGTAAACTTGAGCTAATAGTAGAGTGTTTGAAATATTTAAGTGTAAGCTTAAGGTAGTGGACGTAGATCTTGAGGATCGAACCACTATAAATTGCTTGAGTTCTTTGCTATTGCCTTCTTCATCGCTTTTCTTTAAACTGTCTCTATTTTGCCTATATAATTTGTTCTTGGTTTAAAAGCATAAAAGGTTTAATTTTGCGATAATTAGCTAAATACCTAATTCACCCCCCTCTTAGGTATTTCAGAGCATTTTAACGTTTGAATTACAGAGTATGCATCCTAACTCCACGTTTGAACTTCACGTATTTTTTTCACACTTGAATACACACATTAGTAATTGAATTTTGATATTCCTAAGCTCCTTCTAAGATAGCAAAACATTTTCTTGGCCAAAGGCTTGGTGAAAATATCAGCAATTTGTTCATTTGTACATATATAATCCAAACATATATAACCTTTAGCTACATGATCATGAATGAAGTGATGCTTAATCTCTATATGCTTAGTTCTAGAATGTTGAATGAGATTTATGGTCAAATTAATGGCACTAGTATTATCATACAAGATACGTACATATTTGAAATCTAAGCCAAAATCAAGTTGAGTGTGCTTCATTCATAGCACTTGAGCACAACAACTATAGGCAATGATATATTCAGCCTTGGTGGTAGATAATAACACACAATCTTGTTTCTTGCTATACCAAGAGACATGACAACTACCAAGAAGTTGACAATGACCACCTGTACACTTATGCTCAACTTTGCATCTGGCATAGTTGGCATTCAAATAAGTAATACGATCAAAAGAAGATGATTTTGTAAACCAAAGACCATAATCATGTGTATCTATGAGATAACCATAAATATGCTTGAAGACAATCATATGAGATTCTTTTGGACAAGATTAAAATCTAGCACATAAACACATGGCAAACATGATATCCAGTCTACTAGCGGTAAGATAAAGCAAGCTTCCAATCATATCTCTATACATCTTTTCATCAACTTTTTTACCTTTCTCATCCTTAACAAGCTTGGTTGATAACTTCATAGGTGTGTTAATACCTTTTGCTTAGTCCATTCGAAATCTTTTCAATAACTCCTTGGTATATTTTGCTTGATTTATGAAGGTGCCATCCTTGGTTTGCTTAATTTGTAGGCCAAGAACTCCCATTATGCTCATTTCGAATTCACTTTCATCGACTTGGCGAACTCATCACAAATAGATACATTACTAGCACCAAATATGATATCGTCCACATAAATTTGCACAAATAAGAGATCACTGACACAAGAGGTTTTTATAAAAAGAGTAGTGTCAATCTTTCCCCCTGAAAATCCTGTTGAAAGTAGAAAGTCACTTAATTTTTCTTACCAAGCTCAAGGAGTTTATTTCAAACCATATAAAGCTTTGGTTTTTTTAAAAACATGATTAGGAAAATTTTCATGAGTGAAATCGAGAGGTTGTTCCACATAATGTTCTTCATCAATAAAACCATTTAGAAATGCACTTTTGATATCCATTTGAAAGAGTTTAAAACCTTTAAAGCAATAAAATTTCAAAAGCATTCTTATAGATTCAAGTCTAGCGACCGGAGCAAAAGTTTCATCATAGTCAATGCACTCTTCTTGCATAGTAACAATAAAAAATCATCGCAGAAAGCATCATCAATGTTTTTAGGCTCACTATGGGATGAAAGGGAAAAGTTGTCAATAAAGTACCACCTTGTTTTAACTCCTTGAGAGACATCACCAATGATTTGCACCTTAGGGTGGCCTCTTGCATATCTTAGATCTTTGGGAAACTCTTGGTCACCACTAGGTTGCCTATCCTGTTCTTGTTCAATCATTTCTTCTTCATTGGCATGATCTTCCAAAGTTGGTGCTTGAAGATGAGTTTGATTATCATTCGTTGAAGTACCTACATCATCTTTATCTCTTCTTTCAAACTAAATGTTAGATTCATCAAAGCTCACATGAATGGTTTCCTCAACACATAGAATTCTTTTATTGTAAACTCTATAGGCCTTCTTGTTAGATGTATAACCAAGAAAGATGCCTTCATCCGATTTTGTATTCTATTTTCCCAAGTTGTCACGGAAATTCAATATAAAGCACTTAAAACCAAATATTTTAAAATAAGCAATTGAGGGAGTTCTACAAATAGAAGTTCAAAAGGAGTTTTTCTTAAAAAAAGGCCTTAAAAGAACTCTATTCATAACATAGTAACGGTGTTTACCGCTTCGACCCAAAAATATTTTAGAAAAGATTTTCACAAAACATAGACCTATCCATTTCTTGTAAAATTAAAATTTTCATTTCAAAAACCTCATTTTGTTGAGGTGTTTTGGAGGCTGAAAAATTATGAACAAATCCATTCTCATCACAAAGTTTTGTAAAATCTTGATTGTAAAATTCTCTCCCATGGTCACTTCTAATAGAAATCAATTTGCAATCAAGGGAGGTTTGAACCTTTTTTAAAAGTCTTACAAATTCATGAAAAGCTTCATCCTTTTGTGATAGAAAGAGTACCAAAATAAATCTTGAAAAATCATCAACAATTACGTATGCATACATCTTACCACCAAGACTAGTGGTCCTCATTGGTACAAATAAATCCATATGAACAAGTTCAAGAGGTTTTGAAGTGGAAACTATATTCTTGGGTTTAAAAGATATTTTTGTTTGTTTTCCATATTGACAAGCATCACAAAGATGATTTTTCTCAGAACTCATTTTCGACAATCCTCTAACCAATTCTTGTGAGGAAAGTTTGTTCAACAAGTCAATGCTCACATGACCCAATCTTATATTCCATAGATACCCATCATCATCATGAATGACAAGACACTTAACATCATTTACAACAAGTTCATCAAGCTATAACACACATACATTTCCAACTCTATTTGCAAAAAACAATTTTGCGACGTATACTATCAAGATAGTAAAAGTATTGCATTTAAACTCAACTTTGCATTGTCATATAATTAGCTAATGCTAAACAAGTTGTATTTCAAATCATCAATAAGCAATACTTGTTTAATGAGAGGGAATAAACCTTTACCAATATTACCTATTACAAGAATTCTTCATTTCTTCTTGTCACCAAATTTAACAAATTCATCATTTGTGGCTTGAAGCTCCCTAATGAGTGAAGCATTCCTCATCATGTCGTGAGCATCCACTATCAAGAAACCACTTAGTGGCACTTGACCTTGGAGGAAGATATACCTATATCAAATGAGAGGAAGTGATTTTTGGTACCTACATTTTCTTGGGTCCAAGAGGGTTAGTGATAGTTCCCTTAGCTCATCAAATGGTTTAACACCACTTTATACGTTTCTTTTCACACGACATCTAGTGGCTTTACGCCCTTCTCTATCACAATATGTACAATAAGTATGAGGCATAGAGGTAGAGGTAGAGACAGCTGTAACAAAGAAATTTTTATATTTGGGAAGATTATTTACATGATTGTAGCCAAGACCATTTTTCACAAATGAGGATCTTTGAGATCCAAATAGTTCATGAAGATTGTGTCTACCATTTATAAACTTTTCAACAAATAGAGTGAGATCATCAACTTTCTTTTCCAAAGTTTCATAATCAACTATCATTTTCCCAAGAGAAATATTTTTTGTACAAAGAGATTTATTCTCAAGAGATATGTTTTGCAAAGAAACATTTAAAACTTCCTTTTGAATATTTAAAAAATTGATAGATACAAGGAGTTTTTTTTTTACAAAATAGTTTTGAATTTCATTCAACAATTCATTAATTTTGAATCTCATTTCCTTGTTTCTTTTTTAAACCTTTTTCAATTCACTATACATATCAACAAGTAATTCACTAAGATCATCAATATCATCATCACAACAATTGGAGGTAGAGGGAGTGGGTTGTACCTCATCATTCATGGCCGTAAAGCACTTGTTTGCTCACTCTTCATTGTCATTTCCAATTTCTTCATTGGCATGTTGATCCCAAGTGCCAACAAGTCCCTTTCCTTTCTTAAGAGATTTCTTCTTCTTGAGTTTGGCTTCTCTCTCCTTTTCCAATGCTCTAGGGCAATTGGCAACAGGAGCTAGGTGCTTTTGTAGAATTCAAGAAATTCTACAACAGGAGCTAGATGATTGTCCACCTTTCTTGGAAAGTCTTTTCCCCTTTTTGAGAAATCCCTCTTTGTAGAATTTCTTGAATTTTCTTACTACCATTGCCATCTTATTATCTTCTCCATCATCATCATCATCACTTGATTATTCCTCTTGCTCACTAGGATTGTCAAAGGCTTTAAGTACAACTTCTTTTCTTCCTTTCTCTTCATCTTCAAGACCATTTAGTCTCTTGATTTTCATCTCATGCGTAAGTAGTGATCCAATGAGTTCTTCAAGAGGAAGAGTCTTCAAATCTTTTGATTCTTCAATGGCAAGAGTCTTTGGTTACCAGGACTTAGGTAAAGCATCCAATATCTTTCTATTTTGTTCTCCAACAGAATAAATTTTCCCATAGTATTTTAGACTATTCAAGATGTTGGTAAATGTAGTGAAAATGTCACTAATGTTCTCTCCTTGGTTCATGGTGAATAACTCATAGTCCCTCACTAGCATTGCAAGCTTTGACTCCTTCACTTGATTAGTTCCTCCATGTGTTACTTGAAGAAGTCTCCACATATCATGAGCAGTGTCGAAACCTCTCACCCGATTGTACTCATTCACATCCAATGCACAACTCAAGATATTCATAGCTTGGTAGTTCAATATCATTTTCCTTGAATCACTTTCATCATATTCATCCATTAGCTTTGGTTTGTAGTGATTCCATTAGCTCTCAACCTCATTGGTATGTAAGGATCTTTCTCAACAATATTCCCCAAATCAAAGTTAATAGAACAAATATATATCTTAATTCTAAATTTTCAAAATATATAATTTGTTCCATCAAACAAATGAGGTCTATTTGTGGAAGACCCTTCCAAATAAGGCGAGTTTGACACATTAACCACAGGATCTTAACTTCTAGGTTGTAAAACCACACAAAGAAACCCTTGATTTGATACCAATTGAAAGAAATCAATTTTTCAAAATCTTTTTCCTTTTTGCAAACTTAGTTTGGACGTGATAAGAAATCAAGATCTCAAAGTGATTTTAAATGAACACAATAAATGAACAAGTAAGGCAATAAGAAGAATGAACACAAGCAATTAACAGTTGTTCGATCTCTTCAAGATCTACATCCCCTACCTTGAGTCCACACTCAAGGATTTCAAACAACTCAACTATAGAAATGGTTAATTAAGATATAGGAGAGGTTCACCCTATAAAAAAAAGGTTTTATATCCTCATGAAAACCTTAAAAAAACAAAAATATGAAGAGATAAAGAAAGATATTACCGACAACTTGGTAGATGATGACAAAAGCTAGCACCACTTCAACTTTTTGCCTTTGGAATCTTGAATAGTCACTTGAAGCATAAGACAAAAGAGTGCTTTTTTATATTCAAATAATTTGAAAGTATAAAGATTCTTAAGGTGCTCAAAACTACGCAAAAATCTAAAGTTTATGGCTTTTGTAGGGTTTAAAATTCAATTCCAACATTCAAATAACGGCCAGTAATAGTAAGTTTGGTAGACTAAACTTGGACTACTTCGTCCGAATGATTGTTCGAACTTCTCTGTTTACTAGGCTGCCAAGATAAATTCGGTCGACTAAACTTGGACATATGCATCTCAATTTCTCTAAAAATTTAGCAGCCAAGATTCCAGTTCGGACATCCGAATTGGAGTCCGAACTTTTTAAACTTTGTCAAAATATTTTGAAACCAACTACAAGAAGTTTGAATCATTTTAGACTAAGAGATAAGTCATTAACCTTTTGAACTATAAGCCATTATCAAATACTTGATAAATCAAGAATGATCAAAGCCTTTTAAGCTTTAAAAAGCAAGTTTGTTATCGCTTATATATATTCCAAGGACAAGAAGTGTAGGGTTTACGAGAAGGAAACTATTAACCAAAGGCAAAACCTCACTAGTGTCTTCAAAACCTTTCATCTTCTAGGACAAGCTCCATAGTATTGCTAATTTGAGTTTTCCTTAGTATTATAGCTCCAAAACAATGAGAACACTTGGCTTATCAATCCAAAAATCCTATCACACAATTAGCACATGCATTGGACATCATCAATGTTGTCATTAATGAAAACTACTAGATTTGCCCTTAGGACTCACAAACTTGAATAAGCTGACATGGTAATTTAAAATTTAATTATAGTTTGAATTGTCATATTGAATAATGTACTTAGTTTAGAAGGATTGAATTGATCCTAAAATAAATGACTCTATCTCATAAAACATACAACGTGTTATCAAGTCCTCTCAGATAATTTTTAGAAGCTCTATCAAAATGATTAGGTTATACAGCTGTAAAATACGTTTAAATATATAATTTTATTAAATATGTAATGATCACATACTCCGGTATACTAAAAGTATGAATGTTCAGGTTTTGTAGGATAGTATACTGTAAACCTACCTTGACTACAGTTGAGTTAGAAAACTAAGGCATTGTGATTGTTACTTCCTATATATATGTATATATATATATATATATATATATATATATATATATATGCCTTGGTTATCAAGATAACCGACCTTAGTTGATTCCAATTTGAATCCAAATTGTAGTTAATGATAATTAGCCCTCAATCTAATTTGATTTCCTATTACAAAACTCTGAGTGCTATACCGCTGCTTCCCATTTCCAATTCTAATTGGAATTTTCTATTCAAATTGCAATGAGCTCTGCGGAAGTAAGCCTTTGCCTCTATCTTTTCCTTTGGATGCAAGGCCTAATTTTCCTTTTCCTCTGTTATTAATGAACAACTCTCACAGCCATTTGAAAATTGCAGATAATCTCATGTCTTCTTATTTCTACATAACTACAAAATAAAAAGAAAAAATAAATAAATTTACTAATTACACAAAAAAAATATTCTCAAAGACTAAAAAATGTTGAATTGAGTAACACAAATATTGGTAAGAATCCAATGCCTTGAGAACTGAGGGTTCCTCCACAAGGCTCGTCCACAAAGAGTGAGTTAGGGCCTAAGATTAGGTTGAAAGGCGTAGTCGATAACAAGTGAATATAATAGTACTACCATTTGTTAGTCCCAAAGGATGAAGGAGGCTTGGTTAACTAAAAGATAGTTGTCGGTTCAAAGACTTAAGGTGCCTTTTTTTGAAGTAAAAATGGGTAAAGAAAATGACTCGAGTCAATGTTTGAGTACTAGGTGCTATGACGCTAAAGGAACCCATGCCATACTCCAATGAAAAGATCAAAAAATTTTAAGCAAAAAGGTGTTGAATCCGCAATTGCCACAGGTGGGTAGCTAGAGAATAGTTAGGGGCACGAGATAACTATCTATAAAGAACTTAGTAAAATATCCCTGTAACATTGGGAGAGGGGTGCACCCTTACAAAGGGGGTCAGAGTGACAAGGCCTGAGTGACTGTTTACCAAAAATACGTCTCTATAAAGTTTTATGACCATGTATGGGGCCTGATGCATACCCAATGTTGGAAGGTCAAAGAAGTTGGTGACTTGATGGCAAGGGAATAGACGACTGAAGCCTTGGTGAATGGTGGCTGTAACTATAATAGCCCTGAGGTAGCGAAATTCCTTGTTAGGTAAGTTTTGAGTCGTTCAAAAGGTGTAACAATATAGGGATTGTCTTGGAGAAAGACTAGATGAAATAGATGTGTATGTGAAGATATGAAGTACTTGTACTCAAATAGAAATACCCTTTATAGCTTCAGTATTCCTTGGTATTGGCTTTGGGCCCCTCTTGCGTAGCTTAGGCAGAAAGTAAAGAAAGCTACACCAAGGGTGGCCTGGGCCGTCAGTGAGATACCATTTTGGAAGAGTTAGAATTCTGATCTTGTGTCTGGACCTACGGGCCAAGAGACTATCTCAGCTAGACATTTTCTATGATGCATATGCCTCTTAAAAGGTAATGAAGGTGTGCAAAGGTTTCCTTGGGCCAGATAGAGATTAGCCCTCAAGTGCAAAGGTAGAAAGAAGCTTGATTGCAGGATCTACCCATCAAGCAGGGACAAAAGTTTGCCTTAGTGATTTGACATTGTTGAGTGAAAGGTCCATTGCTCAATGGATAAGAGTTACTCTAGGGATAAGAGGCTGATCTTTCCAAAGAGCTCACATTGACGAGTAGGTTTGGCATATCAATATCGGCTATTCACCACCTAGCTAGGGTTGTAGTATGTTCTCAGTTATTCACCCATTAAAGTGTTATGTAAGCTGGATTCAGAATGTCCCGAGTGCTATCTCTTGCTTCTTTTTCTTCAATTTCCCACTTCTTTCTTGTTTGTAAATTACTACTTTACCCTTGCATTAGAACATTAAAAGAATGATGAATTAGATTTTGTCTTCAAAATGATATACCAATTGCAATCTTTCTCTGTCATAAGACACATTTATGTCATGTGTTCAGATTATTTTAAATGCTTTTTTATTCCCTATACTCTACTGCTAATTTTGTGCAGTGAATTTTCAGATGACCAAGATCTCTTCTCTTTTGTTTTCTTTTCCAAATATGATGCACGATTTAGATTCATTGGAAAGTTTCTCTAAAAACTTCTGCTCCTTCTCTTTCCATCTTTTCTGCTCACTTTCTCCCAATTTTCCTTGACAGTCAACCTTTTCTCTTCCTCTCTCTTTCTTCCCCTCTCCCTCACGAAGCCACCATTGAGCACATCTCTTCTCTGTAAACAAAACTAGATTTTTTGATCTAGGGTTGTCATGAGTAACGACTTTTTTCTTTTATGAACAATGGTTCTGAGGATTAGCCTTAAATTAGATCGAGTTGCCTATTCCTTTTGCTATGTGCTTTATATTTTATCCCATGGATTCTCAGTGAGGTAGTTGCACCTATCATGGAAAATATTCATTGTAAGTAGAAGTTAGAATTTCTCACTTTTATTGTGGTGTCATATGAATAATCATTAATGTTGATCATAATATGATTTGCAGCACTTATTAACCTTATTAGACATATTTAGGGTTTTATTTTTTAGGTATATGTCAATTTATTTATTATGCATTTCTTATATATTTGTACTCAAAATAGAATTTTATATCTATGTGAAATCTAAAGATAAATTCCTTCAATTGTGGTGAAAAACTAAAATGGTTATTTATCTGGTCTTCTCAGATCAAACTTGACCATTGCTTTTGAGTCTTCAGAGGGAAACTGAATATTTCAGGCTTTAATTTTTATTTTAGTGTTTCTAAAGAGAGGCAATTTAAATGGATATTAATTCAATTTCATATTTGTTGTTTCCAAGAATTGATTCAGTTTTGTGAATCCTAAGGACGTGTTCAAATTTTATAATGAACTAGATTTCTATATTTTGTTGGCACTAATGTAGTTAAAGTTGACGTCTAGAATATCCTTGAAACTCTTGGGGTAGGCCATGGTGGAAGAGTTCTTGCAAAGAGGTACCATCAAGCTCTACGTGCACCAATTGCTTGTAACTACTATAATAATGGATTTATTTGTTGTGTGAATCACAATTCTGATGATTTTTACAAGTAAATATTCCATTTCCACTTTATTTAACTTCTTAAATATGTAAAATATATTAATAAATTAAAATATCATCAAGGGAGTTTTGATTTGAGTTCACTTTACTCTTAATGTTGTAGTATGATGAGAGTTGTTGTAATTAGCACATAAACTATAACTTTGGGCAAATAGATGCTGCTTGTGTGTTATTTTCATTACATTAGTTACTTAGGGCGCCATTTTTCTTCGGGAATTTATGTAGCTTGATTGGGATTTGTTTTATGTAAGTTGATAACACTTTCAAGTGGTACTTAAATTCTTCCATTTTACCGTTGGTTATTGACTGGGAATTCTTGTTCATATGGTACATGTTGTGCCCAATTCTTGAGAACAATAGAGCAGCAAATGCTATTTGGAGACAATCCAGCAATTGCTAGCAGGTCGTTTCATATTCTAGAGATACTTAGGATGGTTTGATTCTTTTAATGTGCATCTTTTTTTGGTGTCTTAAAGTGCAGTGACAAGCCAGGACAACATGACTTCAATTTTCTGAGAAAGCTTGTGCTTTGAGATAGTTTGATTTTGAAGGCCAAACCTCCAAGAAGGGAAACATGAGAATGCTTATTATTATAATTATTATCTTGCAAGAGATGGGAAAATGTCGTATTTACTAGATAATGGATTTTGTGGGATCTTTCAGTAAAGTGTGATAAGAGTATTTTGCCCTTTATTAAGAGATATAGAGAAATGCTGTGCTTTAGCTTTATATGTCTAACATTTTTGGCTGGTCTTTCTTCCATAGAACATGAGAAATCTTCAATGTCATAATCTTAGTTTTAAAAACCAAGTTTGACGCATAGCTAAGTAATCTACGTCCCCTTTGGCTTTAAGAAGGGCCTTAGCTCCAAGGTCGCAGTTTGCATCAAGATTTTAGTTCTCACCAGGAGTCGATTGCTCTTAAGGAGAAACCAATGGAACATAGTAGTTAATTCATCTTTCCCAATCAGGTTTCGGTTAAATAATATGTCTATCCATCAAGTTAGGTTTTGACCTAAGTATGTAAGGGGTTCCTCATCTCCCCTCCCGCCAAGCTCGTGCCAGGAATCTCAATTTTGCAAGTGTTATCCTTGATTTATCTGGTACTTCTCCAGTTGCATTCTCAGCTGGTCGATAAATCACTATAGCTCCTTCTGGATAAGGATTATTAGAAACTGTACCTACCATCCTTTCTGCTCGCATCATCGTTTCCCTTCTCAATGTGAGACATTCTTATCTCGTCTGATGCGGGGAAGCAACTGGGCTATGTTAGCCCTAAGGGAAAATCATAAGGTTATGATTAAGTTTTGACTAATGACAAATATTGATGAGGACTAATCTTTATGTCATTTGTGTGATAGGATTGTTGGATTAAGAAGTATGAAGTCTTATTGCCTTGAAGCAAGAAGTGCTAAGGACAACTCAAGTGTGATCAAGGATCAAGAATTTAGAGCATGTCCTATGGATTGAAGGCTTGAAAGACCTTAGTGTAGGTTTACACTTGCAAAATAGGCATATCTCTTGTAAACCCTATACTTGTTTGTCATGGAATCTATTAAATGGATAAGAGAGCATAACACTTGTGTTTGAATCTTAAATATTTTTAAATGAACTTTTGATTAATAAATGTGTTTTTAAGTCTAAAATGATCTTAAGTAATCATTGTATAACCAAAGTGTTTTTATAATGATTCTTGAATCTAAAAGTGTTTAATCAGTTTACTTATTCATACAAAATGTTTTCAAACTTATTGAAGTTACAATTCAAATGATTTTACCAAGTTTAAGCATCTATTTTTCCAGAGAAATTCGCACACATGTTCGGATGCAAGGGAAAAAATTCGGTCGTCCGTATTTCCCTGCCAGCATGGTTACTGTTTTTCCAGAGAAATTTGGACGCAAGTTCAGACGCATGAAGAAAAATTCAATCGTCTGAATTTTTCCAGAAAACATGTAACAGAAAAATTCGGACGCAAGTTCGGACGTACAAGAAGAAATTCGGTTGTCCGAATTTTCTGAAACTAGCCGTTACTAGCCATTTTATGACCGTTTGAACTGATTTTTAAATTATATAAAAGCCATAAACTCCAGATTTTTTAGTAGAACTTTGAACTTATGAAATCCTACAAGCTCTAATTTGTTTTACATCAAATTAATTTGAAAAGCTCTCAAATTGCCTTGTGCTCAAAGGTATAAATTCAAGATTCCAAAGGCAAAGGTGAAGTGGTGCTAGCAATTGTATTTATCCACCAAGAAGTGTTGGTAACATCAAAACTCCATTCTTCATTTTATTTTGTTTTCTATTTACTCAATACAAGGTTATCTTGTGACGTAAAATATTTTTGGTAAGAGTGACTAGATTAATCAAGGTTGTAGTGTAAAACCCGTGTGTGGGTGAGCCTTGGATTAGATTGGCCTTTAGGTTGTCTTTAGATACAAAATCCTTGTGGAAGGGTGAGCCTTGTTTGTAGGATTGCAAAGGAGGTTGTTGGTGTAAAACCCTTGTTGGGTGAGCCTCTTGTGTAATTGCCTAAATTGAGCATATAGTGGATTGGTTGAAATCCTTGAGTGTGGACTCAAGGTAGCGGATGTAGATCTTGGAGAGATCGAACTACTAAAAATCGTGTGTTTATTTCCTTATAGCTTTACATGTTTACATGCTTGTGTTATTATTATTTGTTCATAGTAGTTGATTGATTGGTTGTGGTATTATTGTTTGATGATCTTGTCTTAACCATCAAATCATATATGAACTTGAAGTTTGTAGATTTAAAGAAGAGCTTTTATTAAGGCAAAGGATTTGCAAATAGGTAAAAGATTTTGATAATTAGCCAAAGACCTAATTCGCCCCCCTCTTAGGTCTTTCAATTGGTATTAGAGCAAGGTCTTCTTTTTTAAGGTATAACAACCTAGAAGTAAAGATCATATGGATAGTTTATCAAATTTTCCTTATACGGAAGGTTCCTCCACTAATAGACCTCCATTGCTTGATGGTTCTAATTATACTTTTTGGAAGTCTAGGATTGAGATATACATTTGTTCTATTAATTATGAATTGTGGAATATTATTGAGAAAGGTCCCTATGTGTTACAAGGGAACTGAAAGACCTAAGAGGGGGGTGAATTAGGTCTTTGGCTACTTATCGAAATCTTTTTCTTATTTGCAAATCCTTAATAAAAGCTCTTCTTTAAATCCACAAACTTCAAGTTTGTATGTGTTTTGATGGCTAAGACAAGATTATCAAACAATAAGACCACAACCAATCAATCAACAACTAACAAATAATAATAACACAAGCATGTAAACAAGTAAAGCTATAAGAAAATAAACACACGATTTTATAGTGGTTCGATCTCTCCAAAATCTACATCCACTACCTTGAGTTCCCACTCAAGGATTTCAACTAATCCACTATATTCTCAATTTCAACAATTACATAAGAGGCTCACCACATAATGGTTTTACACTCACAACCTCTTTTAGTAATTATACAAACAAGGTTCACCCTTCCACAAGGGTTTTATATCTAAAGACAACCTAAAGACCAATCTAATCAAAGGCTCACCCACAAACGGGTTTTACACCACAACCTTGATTAATCTAGTCTATGGCTCACCCTTACACAAAAGGGTTTCATGTCACAAGATAACCTTGCTATGAGCTAGTAGAAAACACAATTGAGAGAAGAAAAGAGAGTGTGCAAGATGTTACCACTTTGTTAGTAAATGATTACACAATGTTTCTCCTTCACACTTTATTGCCTTTGGAATCTTGAATTTCAATCTTTGAGCACAAGACAATTTGAGAGCTTTTCAAATAATTTTGATGTAAAACAAGTTAGAGCATATGAGATTTGTTAAGTTCAAAGTTCTACTAAAAAATCTGGAATTTACAGCTTTTATAGAATTTGAAAATCAGTTCAAACGGCTATAAAACGGCTAGTAACGGCTAGTTTCAGGAAAGTTCAGACGACCGAATTCTGCGTTCGAATTCTTCCTGCTGCATCCGAATCTTCTTCCAAATTTCTCTGGAAGAAACAGTGACCATGCTGAAGGCCAAAATTCGGACGACCGAATTTTTCTTCATGCGTCCGAATCTTCTTCCGAATTTCTCTGGAAGAACAGTAGTAAACTTCTGCTACAAAATTCGGACGACCGAATTTTCATCCTGCGTCTGAACTTGCGTCCGAACTTGCATCCGAATTTTTCAAACTTTGTCAAAACATATTCAAATCAGTTCAAACAAGTTGAAAAACATTCTAGCCTCAAAGATAAATCATTAAAGATCTTTTATGTGCAAAACCATTTTTGAATACTTGATAATTTTGGTAAGTTCAAAACCATTGAAACCATTTAAATCAAGTTTTGTGCTCTCAATTGCAACTCATAAATTCCAAGGCTTAAGAGTGTAGGGTTTACAAAGTTTACCTATTAACCACATGTAACCTACACTTCATGTCTTCAAAGTCTTCATTCATCTTGAACAAACTCTTCAATCTTCAATCACTTTGATGTATTTGAGTTGTTCTTGAATTGCTAGATCCAAGGCAATGAGACTTCAAACTTCTTAATCCAACAATTCTATCACACAAATGACAAGCATATTAGTCCTCATCAATATTTGTCATTAATCAAAACTACATGATTTGCCCTTAGGGCTAACAATCTCCCCCTTTTTGATGATGACAAACTTTGATGCAAAATGTGATAGATTAAAAAGATGTAGTACATAGAAGTATTAATTTCAATGATAGAAAATAACCAATTTAGCACATTGACATACAAAAGGCTCAATATGAGCCTGTGACCCAACCAACCTCCATTTACCTCCTTCCTTCCAACAACTAGCATAGAAGATTTAGCATTTAAGCATTAATAAAACTTCTAAGAGAGGTTTTGAAGGTTTAAAAGTTTAACAATGCTCCCCCTTAGATTGTGCTCATTTTTCAACAAGTTTGGACTTGAGATACTGTGCATCCGAATTCTGACATGTCAAGTCCGAACTGTAAAATAAGTGAAATGAAAGCTTCAATTTTTGAAAATAAGCTTTCCTAAGGTTGTTCAAACATAGTAGAAGAGATTAAAACATGTTTGAATCAATTTGAACAACAAAAAAGCACTTTTTGACCACAAAATATGGATGCATCCGAATTTCTAAAACATGCATCTGAATTTCTGAATCATGCTTCCGAATTTTATGATGTCAAGTCCAAACTGTAAAATATGTGAGATAACAACTTTTATTTTTCAAAATAAGCTTTTCTATGATTTTTCAAATATGATAAGAAGGATTAAGACAATTTTCAAACAATTTGAACAACAGGAAAACATTTTTTACAAGAAGATCTTGATGCATCCGAATTTTTTGTCTGCATCCGAATTTCAAGTCCAAATTTTTGTCAACAAGTTTGAAAAGGTGATTTTTAATTTTCAAATGAACTATAGAAGTACTCAAATATGTATAGTCACAATAGCACTCAATTTAGATTTTCAAAACCACAAAACACATACATTTGATTGTTTTTATGAAGTAACTTAAAGTCATAGATCAAGTCAAGAACCATGATTAAAAGTTTCAAAATCTCAACTCAACCATTTTCAAATTCTTGAAAAGAAACCATTTTCAATTTGAATTTTAAATGCAACCACATAATACACAGTATATACATTTTGTCCAACCCCATAATACACAGTTTCCAAATGCATGCAGCCACATTTTTTTTTATCATTCACACAACATATACACAACATATAGCACGTTTTGTCATCATTCTTTCTCCCCCTTTTGTCATCACTCAAAGATGGGGTTGATGAAAATGAGACAACATGTATCACATATAAGCAGTATATTGATCAACTCTCATTTAACAATTTAGCAATATATTGACCAATTCTCATAAAACAGTATATTGGCAACATTTAGCAATTTTCTAGTCAAATAATTATCATCCTAACAGCAATAAGCATTATATAGTATCTCAACAATAATAAATCAACTTCTTATCCCCCACATTTTAGCAACGATTAAACTTGGGGTAAGAGTACTTGACAACAAAAGTGAAACAAAAGAAGCTCTTATCACAAGGATTTCACATATTGAGCTTCAAAACATTATAATGACTAGAAATGCACAAGTAAATTTCAATGTTAAAGCATAATGTGTGCATCAAGGCATAAACTAAAATAAGCATCAAAATAGAGTTTAGGGATAGAAAGGCTTAGTCTTGGATGCGCTTCATGGTCTTCACTTCAAAATTTGTTTGTTATGATGGCCATGTCTCCCTTGATCTCTATATGATGCGGTCCTTCATTTGTTGACTCCTTGCTCGTGTAGTTCTGCTTTGGAAAGTTACCAATCAAGAGGATCTTTGGATCTTCTTTCTTTGAACCACATTTTCCTCCTCCCTTGGCTGAAGGAAATTGGTGATGGATTTGTGATTTTACTTTATTAAACTCCCTTCACCTCCTTCTTCTTGCTTGTTCTCTTGGGCTTTACCTTTTTGTTCTTCATTCTCATGCTCTTCTTCTTCTTTGGGTGCTTCACTGCCTTTTTCTTTATATTTTTCTTCTTCTTTAGCAACAAATTGATAGCATCTTAATTCTTACTGTCATTACTATCATTCTTATTGCTGCCATCTCCGCCCATATTATCTTCTTGATCTTCTTCATTTTCCTCTTTATTGTCCTCTTTCTCACCTTCTTTCTTTTCTCAAGTCTTCTTGAATCTAGCTTCTAAACCATCAAATTTGCCAAGAATCATCAGAGCAAAAGACTTGAAGAATTTGTCCATCTTCTTCATTTCCTCTACATGGTTGTTCAATGTCTCTTGAAACACCTTGGCAACTATGGTACCACCTCTAGTGTGATTGTCATCTTCAACTTCTTTTCCTTCAATAGAGAGTACCTCTTCAAATAGTCTTCTTTTGTGGAAGGTTGTTCCCCCTCACTAGATGACTCATGACTCATTTTAGTTTTCCTTTCTCCAACAAGGATTTCCTTTTCATTCTTTTCTTCTTCTTCATTTTCTTCTTTACTACTAGCACATCTTCTATCACCCCTTAGAGGAGTTTCTCTTCTTGCCCTTCATACATTATCATCATCAAGTATCCAAAGCATTTTCTTTAGTGAGTTGTTGGTGTAGACTTCTTCACTCTTTATTGGTAAACCACTAGAAGGCAATTACACTTGGAAATACTTGAAATTCTTGTCAATAACCTTCCATACGACAATGCCTTATGCTCGGTTCTTCTAGCTGCCATTATATTCTTTAGCACTATATATATCCAAAATTAAATTTTCTTTTCTTATGCATGGCTAGCATAATTACAGCATATATATTATCAATTGAAGATTTGTGCCCAAAGTATGCTATAATCAAGGTAGTAAGCATGTGATGCAAAATTCTTTTACTAGCATCAAAAGCTTTTATCTCTCTATCCTTTATAGTCTTGAGGCTTCTACCATTTATATAGGCATTCTTAATCCTTTCATGTGAGTATAACTTACTTATAAAACAATGTCCCCCAGAAGAATAATGCCTAAACCCAACATCTTCAACATCTCAAATTCTATTGAGCAATGCATTATTAATCTCAAAAATCAACTTGTGATATTCTTGAAAAATACCAATGAATAGTTTATTACTAATTTGCTCAACCTTTTCTTCCTTAATATTTGCATAAACTTCATAAACTAAGAAAGGTAATAGTATTCATCAAACACAAGCAAACTAGTTCATGAAAGTATATTACCCATTCCGGATAGTTTGATGACATCCACATTGCAACTTGGATTTATCATATGGTTCCTTTTTGTCCAATTATCAAGTTCAGTAGCAGCCTCCACTGTGACAAATCTATCTAGCCATGACATGCCTTGCAAAACATTAACCTTCCTTGGTTCATTGATCACTGATCCTCCTTCTCTTTCATTGGCTTTTCCCTTTCCTTTTCCCATGCTAGGCTTCTTTGTCCTCACCTAAAGCTACAACACTTGAATACACTCATTAGTTATTGAATTTTGAAATCCCTAAGCTTCTTCTAAGATTGGTCAAACCTTTCTTCAGCCAATGGCTTAGTAATGATATTATTAATTTGTTCATTAATGCAAACATACTTTAAACAAGTATTACCCTTAGTAGAGTGATCTCTAATGAGATGAAGTTTGATCTCTATATGCTTTGTCCTAGTTTGTTGAATAGTATGATGATCAAATTTATTGCATTAGTGTTATCACATAACATAGCCACACATTTGAAATATAGACCACAATCACTTAGAGTATCAATCAGAACTAAGTGTTATATTGATGATGTTGGCTTAAAGAATAACAGAAAACACCTCATTCATAAGCAAGGTCAAAGCAACCAATGAAAGATTGTTTTTGAGACAAGAAGAAAGGAAGAATTCTTGGAGTATCCAATGTTGGTAAAGGTTCCTCTCTGCTTTTTAAACAAATGCTGCTTAGTATTGATTTGAACTATAACTTGCTTAGCATTAGTCAATTGTGTGACAATGAATAAGAAGTTAAATGTCAACATGCAAAGTATCAGTTAAGAATCCCTTTTGTTTAGCTTTGAAAATTTGCCAACCATAACTTGTCAATTGCTTTTATGAAGTTGATTAGGTAACATTGATGATATGAGATTGAATTCATGGTCGATATGTTCTTGAAATTGACTATATGTCATGATAAAATGATTAAAATAGCTATGATTGAATATCTATGCATTTGCTTGGCCATAAACATCTTTATGAAACTTCACAAAATGTTCGGACTTGAAGTTTGGATGCAGACCATAAGTTTGGTCTCCCGAACTTGTGTGACAAAATGATATTTTGATCAATTACTCACAAAATGTTTCAATGTGTGTTTTATTTTGATAAGCTTGAATGTCTTGTTGCTTATGATAATAATGGATTTTCTTGGCATAGAAGATTTGGTCACGAGAGCATGGATTTGTTGAACAAACTTTCGTCTCAAGATTTAGTTGGAGGATTACTAATAATGTGTTTTGAGAAAATTGTCTTTGAGATACTTGTCAATATGAAAAAGAAATAAAAGAATCTTTCAAACCCATGAAAATGCTTTTAGACCTCAAAACATCTTGAGCATGTTCATATAGATTGATTTGGACTTATGAGGAACTCTAGTATTGATGACTTGAAGTATGCCTTAGTAGTAGTTGATGATTTCTCAATTTTCACTTTAGCATTCTTCTTTGCTCAAAAAGAAGAAGTGTTTCATAAGTTAAAGAAAACTACTCAAAAAGGTTCAAACTTCCTTTGAGTGCATTTGATTTCTATTACAAGTGTCAATGGGAGAATTTTACAACAAAGTCTTTACAAAATTTGTGATGAAAGTTGAATTTCATATAATTGTTTTAGCTGTAAAAACCCCACAACACAATGGTGTTATTTAAAAAAAAAATTGCACTTTACAAAAATTGGTTAGATCTATGCTTTGTGAAAATTCTTATTCAAAAATATGTTTTGAACCAAAGCCATAAATAACACATGCTATGATGAATAGAATTCTTTTAAGATCATTTTGAAGAAAAATATCTTTTGAAGTTCTCCTTTGTAGAACTCCTCAAATTGCATATTTTAAAGTGTTTGGTTATAAATTTCTTATCCTAAATACTTGTGATAACTTACTTAAATTTGATAAAAAATCGGATGTAGGTATATATCTTAGCTATTCTTTTAACAAAAAGACCTATAGAGTTTATAATGAAAATAACCTTATATGATGAGAAAACCTTCATATTTGTTTTGATGAATCTTACATTTGCTTGGAAAGAAGAGATGAAGATGATGTAGGTACATCTATGAATGACTATCAAACCCATCTTCAAGCACCAACTTTGGAGGATCATACCAATGAGGAAGAAATGATTGAACAAAATCAAAATGACCAACCTAGTGGTGACCAAGAGCTCTCAAAGAATCTAAGATATGCAAGAGGCCACCTAAGGAGCAAATCATTGGTGATGTATCTCATGATGTCAGAATAAGACAGTACTTATTGACAACCTTGCACTTTTTTCTCACCATAAGCTTAAGATTATTAATGATGCATTGTGTGATGATTGTTGGATTATTGTTATGCAAGAGGAGCTAAATCATTTCGAAAGAAACAAAGTTTTGAAATTTGACACAAGACCCCATGATTACCCTATTATTGGCACAAAATGATTTTTAGAAATAAATTGAACAAATCAGGGGAAGTTGTAAGAAATAAATCTAGATTTGTCACCCAAGGATTCAATCAAGAAGAGAGAATTGATTATGATGAAACCTTTGTTTTGAATGCTAGACTTGAGTCCAAAAGAATGCTTTTGACTTGTACTTGCTTTAAAAGTTTTAAGTTATTTCAAATGAATGCCAAAAGATCTTTTCTAAATGGTTTTATGGAGGAAGTGGTTTATGTGGAACAATCACCCGGTTTTGCTCATGAAAAGTTTCCTAACCATATTTTCAAATTGTCCAAAGTTTTGTATGGTTTAAAACTAGCTCCTAGAGCTTAGTGTGAAAGATTGAGTAGTTTCATTCTTTTAAAAGGATTTTCAAGAGGAAAACTGACACTATCCTTTTTATAAAATCCTCCTCCAACAATGATCTATAACTTGTCCAAATATATGATACAATTTTTTGTGCTTCTAATACTTCACTTTGTGTTGTGTTTGCCAATTTAATGCAAAGTAAATTTGAAATGAGCATGATAGAAAAATTCAATTTCTTTCTTGGCCTACAAATCAAGCAAACCAAGGATGACACTTTCATGAATCAAGTTAAGGTATAACTACTTCCATAAGTTCATAGGAGTAGTCAACTCTATTTGACAGCAAGTAGAGCAAATATTATGTTTGTCATGTGATTGTGTGCTAGATTTCATCTTGTCCTAAAGAGTTTCATTTGATTGTTGTTAAACGCATTCTCTATTACCTTATTGATACTAAGTGATTATGGTCTATATTTCAAGTTAAGGTATAAGCACTTCCATAAGTTTATCAACTATGCTTGACAAGAATAAAAATGTATCATAGGAGTAGTCAACTCTATTTGATAGCAAGTAGAGCCAATATTATTTTTGTCATGTGCTTGTGTGCTAGATTTCATCTTGTCCTAAATAGTCTCATTTGATTGTTTTTAAACACATTCTGTATTACCTTATTGATACTCTAAGTGATTATGGTCTGTATTTCAAATGTGTGGCTATGTTATGTGATAACACTAATGCAACAAATTTGACCATCATACTATTCAACAAACTAGGACAAAGCATATAGAGATCAAACTTCATCTCATTAGAGATCATTCTACTAAGGGTGATATTTTTTTAAAGCATGTTTGTACTAATGAACAAATTAATGATATTTTTACTAAGCCATTAGCCGAAGAAAGGTTTGACCAATCTCAGAAGAAGCTTAGGGATTTCAAAATTCAAGTGTTGTAGCTCCAAGTGAGGACAAAGAAGCCTAGCATGGGAAAAGGAAAGGGAAAAGCCAAAGAAAGAGAAGGAGGACCAGTGATCAATGAACCAAGGAAGGTTCATGTTCAACAAAGCATGCATGGCTGGATAGATTTGTCACAGTGGAGACTGCTACTAAACTTGATGTTTGGACAAAAAGGAACCATAAGATAAATTCAAGTCACAAGGTGGATGTCATCAAACTATCTGAAATGGTTAATATACACTCATTTTTAAATGATGTGAGCTGGACTAGTTTGCATTGTGTTTGATGAATGCTATTACCTTCCTTAGTTTATGAAGTTTATGCAAATATTAAAAAAAAAAGTTGAGTAAATTGGTAATAAAGCTTTTCATTGGTATTCTTCAAGAATATCACAAGTTGATTTTCGATATTGATAATGCATTACTCAATAGAATTTGTGATGTTGATGATGTTGGGTTAGAATTTGTGATGTTGATGATGTTGGGTTTAGGCATTATTCTTCTGGGGACATTATTTTATAAGTAAGTTATACTCACATGAAAGGATTGAGAATGCCTGTACAAATGGTAGAAACCTCAAGACTATAAAGAAGAGAGAATTGAACATGAGGGGGATAATGTAGTTCAATGGTATTCATCTAGAGTATCCCAAGTGAATTTTGAATTCAATGATGCCTTAGTGAACAGAATTTGTGGAGTAGATGATAATAGGGCAAGGTATTACTTACTCATTGGGACAGCATTGCTTTATTCATGAATTGTTCACAAATGAAAGATTTGAAGAGGCTTTCACAAATGGTAGACAATTTAGGTCCATTAGGGAAAGGGAAATCAAAGCCTTTGATGCTCGTGGAAGGGTTATGCATCATATGATTACCACCATGATCATCCCTAATTTTGGACATAAATCATCCGTTAGAAATATGCATATGGTGATTATGCTTGCCTTACATGAGCATAAACTTTGTATTCATGGCATTGAAGCATATGATTAGTGCAAGAAAAACAGCCAACAAAGCCTTACATTATGGAAGATTATTAACAAGGATCTTCAAACACTTCCAAGTCAAACTTCCCGTAAGAGGACAAACTTTCAAGAGTGGAGAAATCTACACTAATGATTCTCTTAAAAGTATGCAGTTAGTTCTTTATGAGGATGGAATATGGAGAACAAAAGCAGAAACTCCTTTAAGAAGAGAAGAGGTTAAGAAAGTTAAGAGGTTGAGGAAGAAGAAGATGAAGAAGAAAGATTGGCAAGGGAAATGAAGACAAAGAGGAGGCATGACTCATCTAGTGAGGGGGAGCAACCTTCCACAAAAGAAGACTATTTGAAGAGGTACTCTCTATTGAAGGAAAAGAAGTTGAAGATGATAATCTCTAGAGGTGATACCATAGTTGCCAAGTATTTCAAGAGACATTGAACAACCATGTAGAGGAAATGAAGAAGATGGACAAATTCTTCAAGTCTTTTGCTCTGATGATTCTTGGCAAATTTGATGGTTTAGAAGCTAGAGTCAAGAATATGGAAAAAGACTTGAGAAAGATTTCTCAAGTTGTTTTAAATAGTGCAAGTTCCTATAAAGCCAAAAATGAAGAACGAAGAAGTAAAGCCCAGAAGAAAAAGGAAGAAGAAGGAGGTGAAGGAAGTTTAATAAAGTCAAATCACAAATCCATCACCAATTTCCTTCATCCAAGGGAGGAGGAAAATGTGGTTCAAAGAAAGAAGAGATTGGTAACTTTCCAAAACCGAACTACACCGGCAAAGAGAAAACAAGTGAGGGGCCACTTCACATTGAGCTCAAGGGAGACATGACAATCACTACCAACAAATATGGAGTGAAGATGATGATCAAAATCAAAGACTAAGCATCTCTTTAATCCTATCTCTCTTTACTGTTTTATTTACTTAGATGTTCTTAGTTTGGCATATGTGCTTCATAACTGTTTTTATTTGGTTTCTATGATTTCACAACCTTTCTAGTTTTTATGATATTTCTTGTGAAGCTCAATGATAAAACATTAGTGTTCAGAGCTTCTTTGGTTTATGATACTTTGAATCACCCAAAGTTCAATTAAGGGGAGAAGCAGTTGATTTACCAAAATATGCTAACATGATAAATGTTGCTTGTTGCTGTTGATATGTTATTTACTTGGCTTGATGTTTTGTTGCTCATATTGCAAAATGAGACTAGCATAATGTTAGCTAAATGTTGCTTATATGTGATAATGACATTTAACTACGATGATTGTGATTCACCCCATCATATAGAGATCAAGGAAAACATGGCCATCATAACAAACAGATTTGGAAGTGAAGACCATGAAGCGCATCCAAGACTAAGTCTTTCTATCCCTAAACTCTATTTTGTTGCTTATTTTAGTTTATGACCTGATGCACATGTTATGCTTTAACATTGAAATTTACTTGTGCCTTTCTAGTCATTATAATGTTTTGAAGCTCAATGCATGAAATCCTTGTGATAAGAGCTTCTTTTTGTTTCACTTTTGTTGTCCAAGTACTCTTACCCCATCTTTGATTGATGACAAAAGGGGGAGAAAGAATGATGACAAAATGTGCTATATGTTGTGTGAATGGTGAAAAATTGTGGCTGCATTTGTATGGTTGCATGCATTTGGAAACTGTGTATTATGTGGCTGGACACAATGTGTATACTGTGTATTATGTGGTTGCATTTGAACTTTAATTTGAAAATGGTTGAGTTGAGATTTTGTGGTTTTACAAAGCAAGTTTGAGTGGTATTATAAGTATACATAGTTAAGTACTTCTACAGTTCATTTGAAAATGCAAAATCACCTTTTCAAACTTGTTTCCAAAAAATTTGGACGCATCAAGATCTTCTTGCCAAAAATATTTTTTTTCTGTTGTTCAAATTGTTTGAAAACTATCTTAATCCTTTCTATCATATTTGAACAGTCTTAGAAAAGATTATTCTCAAAAATTAAAGCTGTTATCTCACACATTTTACAGTTTGGATTTGAAATCTAAAAATTCGGATGCATGTTTCAGAAATTCGGATGCATCCATATTTTGTTGCCAAAAAAAGTGCTCTTTTGTTGTTAAAATTGGTTCAAATATGTTTTAATCTCTTGTACTATGTTTGACAACCTTAAGAAAGCTTATTTTCAAAATTGAAGCTTTCATTTTACTTATTTTACAGTTCGGACTTACTATGTCAAAATTCGGATTCACAGCATCTCAAGTCCAAACTTGTTAAAAAATGAGCACAATCTAAGGGGGAGCATTGTCAATCTTTTCTGACCTTCAATACCACTCTTAGAAGTTTTCTTAATGCTTAAATGCTATATCCTCTATCCTAGTGGTTGGAAGGAAGCAGGTAAATGGAGGTTGGTTGGGTCATAGGCTCATATTGAGCCTTTTGAATGTCAATATGCTAAATTGGTTATTATCTATCATTGACATCAATGCTTCTTTGTACTATATTGTATAAATCCATCACATTTTGCATCAAAGTTTGTCATCATCAAAAGGGGGAGATTTTTAGCCCTAATGGCAAATCATAAGGTTATGATTAAGTTTTGATTAATGACAAATATTGATTAGGACTAATCTTTGTCATTTTTGTGATAGGATTGTTGGATTAAGAAGTATGAAGTCTTATTGCCTTGAAGCAAGAAGTGCTAAGGACAACTCAAGTGTGATCAAGGATCAAGAATTTAGATCATGTCCTATGGATTGAAGGCTTGAAAGACCTTAGTGTAGGTTTACACTTGCAAAATAGGTATATCTTTTGTAAACCCTACACTTGTTTGTCTTGGAATCTATTGAATGCATAAGAGAGCATAAAACTTGTGTTTGAATCTTAAATATCTTTAAATGAACTTTTGATTAATAAATGTGTTTTTAAGTCTAAAATGATCCTAAGTAATCATTGTATGATCAAAAAGTTTTTGATAATGATTCTTGAATCTAAAAGTATTTAAATAGTTTACTTATTCATACAAAATGTTTTAAAATTTATTGAAGTTACAATTCAAATGATTTTACCAAGTTTGAACATCAAAAAATGGCTACTATGTTTCCAGAGAAATTCGGACGCAAGTTCGGATGCAAGGGAAAAAATTCGATCGTCTGAATTTTCCTTGCCAGCATGGTTACTGTTTTTCCAGAGAAATTCGGATGCATGAAGAAAAATTCGATCGTTCGAATTTTTCCAGAATACATGTAACAATAAAATTCGGACGCAAGTTCGGACGTACAAGAAGAAATTCGGTAGTCCGAATTTTCTGAAACTAGCCGTTACTAGCTGTTTTATGACCGTTTGAACTGATTTTCAAATTCTAGAAAAGCCATAAGCTCCAGATTTTTAGTGGAACTTTGAACTTATGAAATCCTACAAGCACTAACTTGTTTTACATCAAATTAATCTGAAAAGCTCTCAAATTCCCTTGTGCTCAAAGGTGTAAATTCAAGATTCCAAAGGCAAATGTGAAGTGGTGCTAGCAATTGTATTTATCCACCAAGAAATGTTGGTAACAACAAAACTCCATTCTTCATTTTATTTTATTTTTTCTATTTACTCAATACAAGGCAAAGGATTTGCAAATAGGTAAAAGATTTTGATAATTAGCCAAAGACATAATTCACCCCCTCTTAGGTCTTTCAGGCTAGACTGCTGATCTTCTGGAGTAGCTTGACCCTAGTAAACTGATTATAATCGCCTCCGAGAATAAACATGCTATGTCGGGTGATTGGAATCCTCTGAGGTCAGCTAAAAAGGCTAACAATTGGCAGAAAATGCTGAGCAAAAATGTTGTCGATGCAATTACAAATTGAAGTTAAGTGCCTGTTACGGTTTGTCTTCTAAATGCAACAGGTGATATGATCGAGTAAAAATGATTGTGATCTATGATACATAAGCAAGTTAACATAGTAGTTATATATGATTTATTAATGAAATGATTTGTGCCAAAAGGTACTTTAATGCTTTCTAATTGAACGATTAAATCCTGAAATCACATAAATCTAATTCATTGATTTGTTTTTTTTTTTTTGTTGTTGATTAAGTACTTGGAAGGTTTTAGTGCTGAGGATTTGTTTGTTTTCTTCAATTATTTTATAATGCAGTGAAGAAGAAGGAGAAAGCATTCTGACAGCAAAGTCGTGGTCATTAGGTTTTTGATTCTATACTTTTTCTTCATCTTCCACTATATATATATAGTGAAAGTTCACCTTGCTTTATTTTTTGAAAGAATAAAAGTACTTTAGCACAAAACTATACTAAGGAGACTGGTGCAGCTCCTTTGGCCCATTGATGACTTCACACACATTTACCTCCTGAGCTGGTTCTCTTATTTTGTGAATTTGCAAACGCTTTTCCAATTGGATACGCGCCCAAATACTATTATTTGAAACTGCATCCACTATAGACGTATCCATATATATAGTGCAGAAATATTGGTTTTTCACCACATTAGCGAGAAAACATCATAGCCATTGGATGCAGTTTCCAATAATCGTATTCAGCCATATATCCAATTGGAAAATCATTTGCAAATTCACAAAATAAGAGAACCAGCTACGGAGGTAAATGTATGTGACGTTATCAGTAGGCCAAAGGAGCTGCATCAGTCTCCCCAGTATAGTGTTGTGCTAAAGTACTTTTATTCTCCCAAAAAGTAAAGCAAAGTGGACTTCCACCTCTCCCTACATTCCACGGTGGTCGGTATAAAAGAAGTGAAAATCCCCTGGTACAAGCAGAATCTTGACCATAGTCAAGAACTAAGGTCTTCCGGCCATGTAAGTTATTAAGCATCTCAAGAAATTTTGTAGCTTAATTAATTTTAATTTTTGTGCTCATCAGGAATTTTCAGAGAATTGTAATCGATTAATCGTAATGTAAGCAGATCAAGCAAATTTGGTGGAGATTCCTCAAGGAGGCGTCACGTTAGGAGAAAGATTGATGGGTCCTCGAGGTGCATGAACCTGATAGATCGCAAAGGCCAACAACATGTGTTGCTGTGAAGAATGCCAAGAGTAATGAACCAAACATTGAGCATGAAGACAGCGAGAATGAGGTAAGTGATGAAGGTTCAGAAAATTCAGGAAGCCAGCTGTAGGCAAAGAGGTCCCGTATGGTGTTAAACAGCCGAATGAGAAGGCAAAGAGATGGCAGATCCTGTGTCGAAGGTTACATGACCAGCAGCAACACTTTTGTGGTAAGTAATGCACTAATTTTTTAAATAATGTGGGGGAAATTTCATTGACACTATTCTTTGTTGATGTTTGTGCTTTGGTCAGCCAAAATATCGATCTAGGTACCGAGTTGGGCTACTGCAGAGCTTTTTGAGTCGTTGAATTCTACTCAATTACAGGTGGTGGAAGATATAGGTTTCGGGGAGGTACTAAAGACTAAGGGCTTAGATGTACCCAAAGACTTGATTTCCTGGGTTGTTGACCGGTTCCTGAGTCACTTTGTTTGAACGTGCACGATATGTCTCTGTGGGTGACGGAGAAAGAGGTGGAAATAATTTTTGGTATAAAATCTCATAGAGTTGACATTAGGAAGCGTATAGTGAAAGGATATTGTAATCCCAAATTGGAGACCAAACTTGACATTAAAGTTGAGCAGGGGATGATCAACTTAGTGAGATTGAAGCTAAGTGTGCTGTTGATGGAGTCCTCTAGTAAGGAATTTACAGTCAAGTTTGTACTCTACATGGTGGGAACATTTTGTCCCCAATGATGAAGTACGTGGTAATAAGAAGTTGGTTGAGTTGTATTTGTAGCATTGAGGAGATTCGGGAGCTTAACTAGGCCAAGTTTATCATTGAGCAAATAGCAAATGGTGCTAGAAAGAGGAATATATTGAACAAACCGGGCGTCAACGGCTTTGTGTACTTGCTTGTGGTGAGAATGTAACTTAAATTGAGTTTGTTGTAGTTTTGATTGCATCATAAAAATTTTAAATATGCTGCTCATATGATCATGCTTAAATTTTTATTTTGCAGATACTTTACATGGAAAGATTTTCCCCGCGCAATGAGAATGTTGTTCCACTAGAACAATAGTGGTCACCGAGAATATTAGAGTGGAATCAAAGTAAAATTGAGAAGAGGGTTAGAGCTCTGCGAAGACTTGGTCTTTTTATTGGTGAGGCAATTGATATGGTCGATGTAGAAGAGCTGGTTGGGGATGTCCGACTTGAAGGAGTACACCAGAGGCTTGATTTTCTTGATGGAAATCTGAATAAGCTTCAAATTTGATTGAATGG
Organism: Rauvolfia tetraphylla; assembly: GCA_030512225.1. Lineage (NCBI taxonomy): Eukaryota > Viridiplantae > Streptophyta > Magnoliopsida > Gentianales > Apocynaceae > Rauvolfia > Rauvolfia tetraphylla. The sequence continues at coordinate 979,636 of JAJQKT010000008.1, forward strand.
GGTAAGGGAAGATGTTCCTAGTGTTGCACGACGGCTAGAAGATAGTCAAAAAAATATGTTGGATGCCGTTGGCAATCTAATAATTATGTTTAACCAAGGGATAAAACAAGGAAATAGAGAGGTTAACGTGATGCATCCAGTAGAGCAAATGTACACACAAGCAATGGGGAAAGTAACGTGATTTCCTCGTAATGTGGCTGGAACAATAGCAAATACTCCTTGTACAGCAATGGGGAAAGTATAAATTATTCTAAGGCCGATTTATGAGTAACAAAGGAAGAAATTTTGAGACAGGGACATACTCAAATCTCTCATGTGGCGAATGATACTGATGATTGCTCTTGCATGGTAGACATGATAGGTGAAGGATGTGAAATGGATCCATTAGCTTCTCAAAACCTGAAAGTGCTAATTGATCAAATTAAAACTGAGTTCAACAGAGGTTTAAGTTGTACTACAGAAACAGGCAGTAGCAAAGATCACAAAGTTGAATTTGAAAGGAGTGGAAGTCCCAATTGTAAAGAAGAAAACACAACAGAGAGGCAAAAAATGAGTAATGGGGTGGAAGCAACAAACGACATTACGTGTGTAGAGAAAGATAACTAGAAGGGAAGGACACGACGAACTTTAGAGAGAGCTCCTGGAGAGCAAATTTGCATTCCTTGGCAACTAGCAGAGTAGGCTCGAAGAGGGAAGAAGCCAACCAATTTCGTCCAGGGCTCAGTGTTGTCTATTACGTTAAAGATATCATCCTATGCGTAGTAATAGAAGGCAATAGTAAGCAAAGCAAAGCTGAAATTGTACCAAAAATAATTTTTTTCCTTTGCCCTTAGGACTGTAGCGGATCATTCCTGGTTGAATCTTTCCATTATTGAACTCGCTTAGCTAAGAAAGTATACTTAAAACATCTTTCACCTTGTTTGGTATAAACAAGTCTGAAATCTTATATGACCTTTGTTTAGCAATCCTTGAGACATTTGAATACAGAAATGATTGAGGAAAGCATATGGGTTTATCTTATCAATTGTCTTTAGAGTGTCAAGAAACCCCGGGAGCAAGAAATTTTGATTAATTTATTTAGTACATGTATGATGGACTAGATTATGCTAATTATTTTCCTGAACTATATAAAACCAGAAAAATATGTTGGAGTTGCCACATCTGATAAAGTCGTGAAATATTGCAGGTCTTCTGTAGTGTGAATCATAATGGAAGAAGCAAATCTTGGTTCGTTTCATAGTCTCAGGACCAGGTCTTGGATATCAGTAGAGGTAAATTGTGATAACATTTCCATTTAATGAATTTCTCAATGATAACCTTAATAAGTTGTACACTTTGGGACACAAGTCATCAACTGTTTTTGTGCCGTTCTCACAAAATGAGCTCGACTGGTACTTACCAACAAGGTTAATGTGTCTGTATGCTTGCAAATAAGCATTTAATCCCCTTTTTTACGATGAGACATTTATTACTTAATTAGTGACAGTGAATTTATCAAGTTTGGACTTTATGATGCACATATATTTGTCCCAATGAATCATCAGAACATACATTGGTATCCTTTTGTTGTGGACTTAGTGAGGCAGAAAATGATGATACTAGACTTTGACAGAATACTTGTTCCTGTAAGGAGAAAACACGATATAGTAGACAAAGTGGTAAGCATCATAAATATAAACTGTAAGCCCTAAGAACAAATCATGCTGTTTTGATTAGTGACAAATATTGATAAGTGCAATATCCTATGGAAATCATATTGATTAACCTTGATATGGACTAATAATCTTATATGGTGTGTGATAGGATTTTTGGATTGAGAAGAAAGAAAGACTCATTGCCTTGAAGCTAAAAGCACATGAACCACTCAAGTTTATCAAAGTGGTTAGAGTTGATTCAAGATTGTTGAAGGCTTTGAAGACCTTAGTGTAGGTTTACTATGCATTATAGGTATATCTTTGGAATATAAAACTGAAAGACCTAAGAGAGGGGTGAATTAGGTCTTTGGCTAATTTTCGAAACCTTTTTCAATTTTATGAACTTGATTTGGAAAGATTTTATTTAATTAGTTCAATTTAAATGTGAAGAACACAATGATAAAAAAATACACAATGAAGAACAAAGAACACAAGAGGCTCGATTATACAATTATACAAGAGGCTCACCCTTCAAGAATTTTACACCAATAACCTCTTTTGTAATCTACTAACAAGGTTCACCCTACCACTAGGATTTTATATATAAAAACAACCTTGAATCAACACCTCAAGGCTCACCCTTACCAAAAGGATTTTATGTTACAAGATAGCCTTTGTATTGAGCTAGTAAAAAACAATATTAAATAGAAATTGGATGAGATATTACCACTTCTTGGTAGATGACTATAATAGCTAGCACCACTTCACCTTGTTATCTTTGGAATCTTGAATGATCAATTGAAAGCACAAGACAAAAGAGAGCTCTAAGGATTTCAAATGATTTTGGAATATTATGATATCTCAAGTGTTCAAAAGTTATAAAAAATCTGAAGTTTATAACTTTTATATATTTTAAAAATTAGTTTCAATAGTTATAAAACGGCTAGTAACGGTTAGTTTCTGAGGAGTTCAGACGTCCGAACTTGCTCCTCTACGTCTGAACTTTCATCCAAACATTACTGTGGCATGCTGTCTGGGAAAGTTCGGACTTTCGAATTTCTCTGGAAAAACAGTAACCATGTCCACAGTTTGGACGTCCAAACTTGCGTCCGAACTTACCAAATTTTGTCAAAACATTTGAAAATCAATCTCAAAATATTTGAAATCATTTATACCAAAAGAAAAATCATATAAACTCTTTTGAACTCAAAAACCATTACTAAAGCACTTGATCATTAAGATTTTACTCAAACCAATTTATGATTCAAAAACAAGTTTTGTGCTCTCTTATGCATTCAATAGATTCCAAGAAACAATAAGTGTAGGGTTTGAAAGACCTAAGAGGGGGTGAATTAGGTCTTTGGCTAATTATAAAAAATATTTTCCCTTTTTGCAAATCCTTTGCCTTAATAAAAGCTCTTCTTAAAATTCACAAACTTCAAGTTTATATGTTATTTGATGGTTGAGACAAGATGATCAAACAATAAGACCACAACCAATCAATCAACAACTAAGAACAAATAATAATAATGCAAGTATGTAAACAAGTAAAGCTATAAGGAAATGAACACACGATTTATAGTGGTTTCATCTCTCCAAGATCTACATCCACTACCTTGATTCCACACTCAAGGATTTTAACCAATTCACTAAATGCTGAATCCAAGCAATTACACAAGAGGCTCAGCCTTCAATGGGTTTTACCACAACAACCTCTATTCAATATGATAAACAAGGTTCACTCTTATCACAAAGAGTTTTATGCCACTAGACAACCTAGACCAAACTAATCCAAGGCTCACCTTCACCAATGGGTTTTACTCAACAACCTTGATTAATCTAGTCAGTGGCTCACCCTCCACAAGGGTTTTAAGTCTCTTGACAACCTTGTATCAATCACAACAATAATGTAAAGATAGAGTTTGGATGTTACCAACACTTCTTGATGGATGAATACAATAGCTAGCACCACTTCACTTCATGCCTTTGGAATCTTGAATTTTAAAGCTTTGAGCATAAGGAAATTTGAGAGCTTTTCAAATAATTTTGATGTAAAACAAGTTAGAGCTTGAAGGATTTCAAAAGTTCAAAAGTTCTTTAAAAAATCTGGATTTTATGGCTTTTATAGATTTTGAAAATTAGTTCAAATGGTCATAAAACGGCTAGTAATTGCTAGTTTCTGAGGAGTTCGTGTTAGCCCTAAGGGCAAATCATATTAGTTTTGAATAATGACAAACATTGATAAGGACTAAAATGATTGTATGTTGAGTGATAGGATTGATTATTTGGGAAGCATGAAGTCTTATTGCCTTGGAGTCACAATGTAAAAACAACTCTACCATGCCAAAGGTGATTGAAGATTGAAGAGTATGTTCAAAAAGAGTGAAGGCATTGAAGACTTAGTGTAGAGTTTTTATGTTATATAGGTATATTTTTCTGTAAACTCTACACTTGTATGCCTTGGTTTCATTTGAATGCATGAGAGAGCATAAAACTTGTTTTTGAAATGATCTTAAATGAACTTTGTGTTAACAAGTATGTTTTTGGAATCTAAAATGATCTTAAAAAGATTTTGTGTAATCAAAATGTTTTTGGTAACGGTTTTTGTATCTAAATGTGTTTAAATGATGTGTCCATTCGTGCAAAACGTTTTCAATGTTATTAACATTGATTTGAACAAGTTTTGACAAAGTTTAAAAAGTTTGGATGCAAGTTTGGTCGTTCAAACTTTAGAAATGGCACTGTGCTTCCAGAGAATTTCGGACACAAGTTTGGACGCATGGAGAAAAGTTCGGACGTCCAAACTTTCTCTGATAAGCATGGTCACTGTTTTTCTTGAGAATTTTGGACGCAAGTTCGGACGCATAAGGAAAAGTTCGGACATTCGAACTTTTCCAGACAGCTTGGCATAGTAAAATTCGGACGCAAGTTTGGACGCATAACAGAAAGTTTGGACGTCCGAATTTCTCTGGAAAAACAGTAATCATGTCCACAGTTTGGACGTCCAAACTTGCGTCTGAACTTACCAAATTTTGTCAAAACATTTGAAAATCAATCTCAAAATATTTGAAATCATTTATACCAAAAGAAAAATCATATAAACTCTTTTGACCTCAAAAACCATTACTAAAGCACTTGATCATTAAGATTTTACTCAAACCAATTTATGATTCAAAAACAAGTTTTGTGCTCTCTTATGCATTCAATAGATTCCAAGAAACAAGAAGTGTAGGGTTTGAAAGACCTAAGAGGGGGTGAATTAGGTCTTTGGCTAATTATAAAAAATATTTTCCCTTTTTGCAAATCCTTTGCCTTAATAAAAGCTCTTCTTAAAATTCACAAACTTCAAGTTTATATGTTATTTGATGGTTGAGACAAGATGATCAACCAATAAGACCACAACCAATCAATCAACAACTAAGAACAAATAATAATAATGCAAGTATGTAAACAAGTAAAGCTATAAGGAAATGAACACACGATTTATAGTGGTTTCATCTCTCCAAGATCTACATCCATTACCTTGATTCCACACTCAAGGATTTTAACCAATTCACTAAATGCTGAATCCAAGCAATTACACAAGAGGCTCAGCCTTCAATGGGTTTTACCACAACAACCTCTATTCAATATGATAAACAAGGTTCACTCTTATCACAAAGAGTTTTATGCCACTAGACAACCTAGACCAAACTAATCCAAGGCTCACCTTCACCAATGGGTTTTACTCAACAACCTTGATTAATCTAGTCAATGGCTCACCCTCCACAAGGGTTTTAAGTCTCTTGACAACCTTGTATCAATCACAACAATAATGTAAAGATAGAGTTTGGATGTTACCAACACTTCTTGATGGATGAATACAATAGCTAGCACCACTTCACTTCATGCCTTTGGAATCTTGAATTTTAAAGCTTTGAGCATAAGGAAATTTGAGAGCTTTTCAAATAATTTTGATGTAAAACAAGTTAGAGCTTGAAGGATTTCAAAAGTTCAAAAGTTCTTTAAAAAATCTGGATTTTATGGCTTTTATAGATTTTGAAAATTAGTTCAAATGGTCATAAAACGGCTAGTAATTGCTAGTTTCTGAGGAGTTCGTGTTAGCCCTAAGGGCAAATCATATTAGTTTTGAATAATGACAAACATTGATAAGGACTAAAATGATTGTATGTTGAGTGATAGGATTGATTATTTGGGAAGCATGAAGTCTTATTGCCTTGGAGTCACAATGTAAAAACAACTCTACCATGCCAAAGGTGATTGAAGATTGAAGAGTATGTTCAAAAAGAGTGAAGGCATTGAAGACTTAGTGTAGAGTTTTTATGTTATATAGGTATATTTTTCTGTAAACTCTACACTTGTATGCCTTGGTTTCATTTGAATGCATGAGAGAGCATAAAACTTGTTTTTGAAATGATCTTAAATGAACTTTGTGTTAACAAGTATGTTTTTGGAATCTAAAATGATCTTAAAAAGATTTTGTGTAATCAAAATGTTTTTGGTAAAGTTTTTTGTATCTAAATGTGTTTAAATGATGTGTCCATTCGTGCAATACGTTTTCAATGTTATTAACATTGATTTGAACAAGTTTTGACAAAGTTTAAAAAGTTTGGATGCAAGTTTGGTCGTTCAAACTTTAGAAATGGCACTGTGCTTCCAGAGAATTTCGGACACAAGTTTGGACGCATGGAGAAAAGTTCGGACGTCCAAACTTTCTCTGATAAGCATGGTCACTGTTTTTCTAGACAATTTTGGACTCAAGTTCGGACGCATAAGGAAAAGTTCGGACATTCGAACTTTTCCAGACAGCTTGGCATAGTAAAATTCAGACGCAAGTTTGGACGCATAACAGAAAGTTTGGACGTCCGAACATTATTGTTACTAGCCGTTACTAGCCGTTTTATAGCTGTTGCATTTGATTTTTTACATCTATAAAAGCTATAAACTTTAGAATATTTACATCTCTTGAATCTTTATGAACTCCAAGCATTCCAAAAGCTTTTAGCAAACTTCAAAGCTCTCTTATCTTATGCATTCAATTGATCAATCCAAAGACGTCAAAGTGTAAAGGTGCAACTTTGTGTAATATCTACCATCAAGTGGTAACATCTACACACTCTCTTTTCTTATCCCATCAAGTCCTTCACAACAAGAATAATGATCAACAAACAAAGGAATGGACATCAAGGGAATTTATGCCACAAGCAATCTCATACAAGAAATGCTTTGTAGAAGAATGATTAGTCATAAATGTACTACGTAACAAGAATTCAATCTTCTCAAAGCGTTCTTTTTTCCAACAAATTTCTCACAAGAATAGTCTAACAAGGAGTCATGCATACTTTCTAGAAGCTTCCTAGTATCATGATATCCACATATGCTCTTCTCAAGATCTTCTTTAAGAAACATACCACATGTTGAAACATTTAACTTAAGAGATCTTCCTTCTTTGAACAAATGAACATAGGTAGAACAAGCAAAACTAGGGCCACAAGGTGAGTCTCATAAGAATTACAGGCAAATAAGAACAACTTATTCTCCTTAGAGAAAAATACTGAGCATAGTCTAGGAGAATAAGAAAAGAAGCTTTTTGATTGTTTAATGATTCTCTTGGTTAGCACTTTTTCCTTTCCTCATACTTGATGCTGTAAAATCCTGCACACAAGAGAAGTCACAAGAACGAAAGGGGTTATATTTGTTAGAAAACAAATGCACCTCCTCACTCATAAGTGAGACCATTGGTGGCGTCACAAGTAAAGCATTATCACACCCTCTTTGTTTTGATCAATGAAACACATTGATGTAGGCTAATTTGAGTAATTCTTGTGTGATAGGATTGTTGGATTGAAGAAGCAAAGTGATATTATTGCCTTGAAGTTAAAGAGAAACAAGGACATCCCAAGTGAGGCTAAAAGCTAGAAGATTGAAGAGGATGTCAAGTTATTGAAAGCTTTGAAGATCTAATAGTGTAGGATGATGGTCTTTCAATAGGTATATCTTGTAAACCCTATAGCATTTTGCATTTGGAATCTATGAATTACACTTTGAAGCATAAACCATATCGTTCAAGCCCAAACTTTGTTGTTGAGCCTAAGTAATTTCATGATTTTTGAAGAACAAAGCTTTTGGTAACAGACTTTGTTGTTAATAGCTCTTTAAACATTTTATCTCATTATTTAAAATGCTTTGAAACTTGATTTGAGTAAGTTTGAATTAGCTTTGCAATATCTTGATAGGTTTGGACTTTATGTCACCAATTCAGACATCTGAACTTGGTTTACACTGTTGAATTTTTAAAGGAATTCGGACGATCAATTTGGACATGGATATTCGAATTTGGTCGACTGAATTGGCCTGTACAACAAACTTAACAGAGAAATTTGAACGACCAATTTAGAAGCAGGAAGCCCAATTTGGTAGACTGAATTACACTGTTCTTCATTCAAACTCAAATTTCAAACTATATAAATGGCTAGAATCTCAAATTTTGTTAAGATTGATGAACTTTACATGCCATATTCTCCATAACATCAAAGATTAAAGAAAATCTCTCATTTGTGTATATGCTTCAAGTGAAAGATCCAAGATTCTAAAGTAAAAGTGAAGTGGTGCTAGAATTTTCTATTATCTACAAACTTGTTGGGTAATCTCTTTCTATCTACTATACTTTATCTTGTTTGTTCAAGGTTTTCATGTGACATAAAACCCTTTTTGGTGAGGGTGAACCATGATTGTTAAATTAAAGAGGTTATTGGTGTAAAACTCTTGGTGAGTGAACCTCTTGTGTATTTGTGTGACTTGACAATTTAGTGGAATGGTTGAAATGCCTGAGTGTGGAGTAAAGGTAGTGGGTGTAGATCTTGAAGAAATCGAACCACTATAAATTGTTGTGTTTTTTCTCTGCATTTATTGTTTGCTTTTATTGGTACTATCTTCATTTTTTCTTTGTGATTGTTGATATTTATTATAGACATATTAATTGCTCTTCTTCTTTCAACCACTCTCTTTAAAACACATAAAATCTTGGAGGTTGTGAACTTGAAAATGAGGATTCTATTATAGAAAAGTTTTTGAAATTAGCCAAAACCCTAAGTCACCCCCTCTTATGTTTTTCACTTTCAAATTCCCTTTCAATTCTTTCCACCTCGCTAGCTCAAAGGGTAATTTAGTCCAACTTGAACAAATCTTCCAAACCAAGAATTGTGAAATTGAAAGGGGTTCTTTGAGGACTACTATCAAACACCTTGAAGGTAAGCAAAGATAGACTCTACTGAGCAAGTGAAATTGAATTCTGAGAAACCAACACAACTTCAAGAAAGCAAATAAGAATTTGAAATAGTTGTTACTCAAAGAAACACGCTAGAAGCAAAGATATGATACAACTAGGATATTATAGGAACCAAGAACGCAATAGCATTGCATGAATCATTTCATCCAATGCTTGATAGTCAAATTCAAGCCCTAATTTGAAAAGATTCTCTAAGGATTTTATGCCCAAACTTGTCCCAATCAAAATAACCCATCAAATATCACCAAGAAATCAACCAAGAAACCCATAAAACCTCAAAATTTTAAGCAACATTTCAAGCATTTTCCCAAATTTCATCCAGCTATAATTCCCAATTTTCTTGGCCACTTTTCTCACAAATTTGGATGATTTTCAAGCAAATGAGTTGGCCAAACAACAAAACAACATATATAGATGAGTTTCAACAAATACACTCATAAAAACTTAATTTTTTGTGAAATTTACCATCCCCTGTTTTCCCCTCTTTTTTTGTGATGCTTCTTGAATGATATTATATAATAATCACTACCACACTTGAACACCCAAAAAGCTCTAATACCAATTTGATAAGAATAACCCCAAGGATCACAAACTTATATACAAGAACAAAGGAAGAAGAAAGAACTAGGGCTAGGCTTCCCAAAATCCCAAATGTAGTGTAGAAACTAAAATCAACCATCACTCCAACAATCCCTATAGAACTAGCTATAAGAAACTTTGAAACAGAAGTTTGATTCTTCTCCAAGATCAACCCAATAACCCAAGAGTATGTAGGAAACTTAGACCTTTGAGCTAGATTTGAAGGCACCCAATAATGAAGAAATAGTAAACCTAGAATAACAAGGAAATAGAACTCTTGTTTGAGAAATTGAGTGGATTATCCAAGAGTTTAGAGACATATTATAAGCCCTAAGGGAAAATCTTATAGTTTTGATTAATGACAAACATTGATATAGGCTAACTTGAGTAATTATTGTGTGATAGGATTCTTGGATTGAAGAAGCAAAGAGATCTCATTGCCTTGGAGCTAATATGAAAGGACATCTCAAATGTACTCAAGTAGTTGAGGAATATGGAGCTTGCCCTAGGAGATTGAAGGCTTTGAAGACACTAGTGTAGGTTTACCATTGTTTAATAGGTATCTTCTTGTAAACCCTACACTTCTTGTCCTTGGAATCTAAAGAATTCATAAGAGAGAACTGAACTTGGTTTTTAAATCTTAAAAGGTTTTGATCATTCTTGATTTATCAAGTATTTGATAATGACTTGTAGTTCAAAAGTTTTTAAAAGACCTATCTTTTAGTCTAAAATGATTTCAAACTTGTTGTAGTCGATTTTCAAATATTTTGACGAAGTCTAAATAGTTTGTGCTCCAGTTCCTGAAATCTTGGCTGCTGAATTTCTAGAGAAATTCGGATAACCATTCGGACACATACATCTAAGTTTGGTCTACCAAATTTATCATGGTAGCTTGGTAACTAGAGAAGTTCGGACGATCATTCAGATGCAGTAGTCCATGTTCAATTGACCGAACTTTACTGTTACTAGCCATTATATTGGCATTGAATTTCAAGCACTATAAAAGCTATAAACTTTAAATTTTTGAATAGTTTTCAGTACTTTAAGAGTCTTTATACTTCCAAATCATTTGAACATCAAAAAATTCTCTTTTTTCTTATGCTTCAAAGTAACTTTTCAAGATTCCATAGACAAAAAATGAAGTGGTGCTAGCTTTGTCTCCATTTGCCAAGTTGTTGGTAATATCTTATTCTCTTACTTCATCCACTTAATTTATTCAAGATTTTCTTAAGGATATAAAACCCTTTTGAAAGGGTGAACCTTGATTGTTGTATTGAAAAGAAGTTGTGGAGTAAAACCCTTGTTGGGTGAGCCTCTCTTGTATCTTGTTTAACTATTAATATAGTTGTATTGTTTGAAAACCTTGAGTGAGGACTCAAGATAGTGGATGTAGATCTTGAGAAGATTGAACCACTATAAATTGCTTGTGTGTTCTTTACTCTTCTTCCCTTACTTGTTTATTCATTATGTTGATTTAAAAATCTCCTTGTGAACTTGAATTCCAATCTCTTCCAAACTAAGTTCCCGAAAAGGAAAAAGTTTTTGAAAATTATCCAAAGACCTAATTCGCCCTCCCTCTTAGGTCTTTCACAGATTCAAGGGTGGGATAATCCCATTGAAAAGTCTTGATATTAGTAGGGATGCTAAAATCTCACCATTCTCATTCATTGATAGAAAAATATCCCAAGTTCCCCTTTCTACTCTCATAATGAGAGTATTTATATATTCACAACCCTAATAGATTAGAGATAGTAATTTAATTATTTGTGGGCTAATTCTCACTTAAATACATTACATAGGATCTGAAAATAGGCTTTAAAACATCCTTAAAGACCTATTTATGTTGTTAAAGAAAAAAGAGTAAAGGTTGGTCGCGACACATACTAGGTGCCTAAGTTCTTTTGCACCCCCCTTCTATTCTGGGCAGCCACAAGACTGATATACTAAGCGCTTAGTTCATTCTGGCTTGCTGCTTCCTTTTCTCTCAAATGTCCAACTCCTTTGATCTTCCTCTTGTACAACCAACATATTTAGTTCTTTTTTATTTTTAACAATATTAGGTCTTTCAAACCTTTTCAAAAGTGAAGAATTCTCTATACTTCTTGGATACAATTTTGGATGCCTCCTTTATGCCATTCACACTCTTATCAACATGATTAGTCAACTATAAAACCTTCTCACCATCCTGCACATTGTCCTTCTCCAGCTCCTCATTATCTTGCAAGCCACCATCCCCTTGCTAAGCATCCTCACAAGTCTCCTCACCAAAACTACTCTTTTGATCAATCTCATTTTCCACATCAAGTTTGTTTACAAGATTAAGATTATACATTTTGAATAATTATTCTCACAATGATGCATACTTATTCTTGCATACAAAAACTTCTCACAATCTTGCACATTGTCCTTCTCTAGCTCCTCAATATACTGCAAGCCACCATCCCCTTGCAAGGCATCCTTACAAGTCCCCTCATCAACATTGCTCTTTTGATCAATCTCCCTTTCCACATCAAGTTTGTTTACAAGATTAAGATTGTACACTTTCAATAATTCTTCACATAATTATGCATATTCTAGCATAATTATTAAACAACATCAAAATAATTATTGTACAACATAGTTTAGGAAGAATCATATTGTTCATACCTGCCACCCAATCATCTAGTTTATTCCCAGTCTCATCCTTCTCATTCCTTTCTTCTCCTACCTCACCTTTAGCAGCAGCAATAGCTATCTCTTCCAGTAAGGCTACCAGATGCTATTCTTTATCCTGTTGTACATCCTTCTGCCTAGCTTTCTCAGCCACCTTATTATTGTCCCCATCACCGATTTCCCCAACTATCTTATCATTCCTATCCTCAACCCTACCTATACTTTCCTCTGCTTCACTTTCCTTTTCATACTGTCCTCAACATCCAAGCCTTGTCACTAGCTTGCAACCAATGCAAAATAGTGTTTATAAGTAAGCACACACATCTAAGAATAATTATTCAAAGCTTCCAAAAATATTTTGAGTATTGAATGATTATTCATGATGATTTGAATAATTATTCGTAACGATTTATTTTGTGATTATTTTTTTACTCACCTTAATTATAAACCTTGGAATATCCATCACTTCCAAATCATTGACAGCTGATGTCCTCACCCTAAATTCAAATTGGTCATTCTCACATATAACCAATTGAGAAGAACTAACACCTCTTGCAAAATTGTCCTCGTCTTTGCACAAATCCTCCTTCGATTCTACAGCGTTAAGCTTCTCCTTTTTTTGGATGCTGCGTCCTTCTCTTATCACTAGTCTACCTCATCACACTCCATTTCTTATTTGAACTCACCTCTCCATATACAAAACCAAGGTGCCGGTCCTATTCGTCAAGTTCTTGCAATCTCTTTTTAATATTTTCTTGTTTTTCATATACTTATGTCTCTTTGCCTCGAGTCACAAGCTTTCCAAGCCCCTTTGGACACTAATAGCTACCTCTCCAACTTCTATTAGCCTTGCCCTCACAATGAGATTTAAAGCGCAAACCTCTTATACCCACTCTTATTCCACTAAGAACAAGTCAACTTACCCTACATCCTTCCCTGCACTTCAATATATTGTACCTGGATTTGAAATTGAGGTGGTTTAGTCAGTAATTCATATTAATTGTAAAATTTTACACAACCAAAAGAATAAATTATTACAAACAGAAAAATAATAGTTTGAAATTAACAAAGTAATTGTTCACATCCAATAGAATGTTTTTTCACTTATTCAAAATAATTTTTCTCTACCTTATGCATAATTATTCTTCACATGAACAATTGTTCAAAAGAGAGAGAATAATTGTTCTAAAAAAATCATAAACTCATACCAGCAAAAGATTGATGTTTCCTTCTGGCCACAAGGTATGCTTCTTTTATTTTTCTTCAAAAATAAGGCCACACCCTTTCATGTAGAAACTTAAGCACATGCCCTATCCAATTATTACTTGCAATAGCTTCAGCATCCTCCACATATTTCTCATAATGAGTGAGGTTAATCTTTGGGGAGTTCTTGGGCGTGAGCATTATGCTGATGGCTAGAAAAATGTACAACCTTGTGAAGGTGTGGTTATCACCCTAGAAATTCAACTATCTATCCTCAGAATCCTCCATTGAAATGTATTTTTTACTTGAGAGCACCAGTTCAAGGTCTCTCATGAATGAAGAGCCTGCCTTGTTATTGCCTTCCCACCTTTTTCAATCAAGATTTAGTTTGCTCCACTTAGGTGTCTATACACTCTGATAACATCCTTTTCTAAAACTTTAATCGTCCAGTCTGTTTTGAACAAAAAGGAAAGACATTTTGGGTCGTCCTACTTGTATAGTATCTCTATAACTTCGACCATTATGTTAGGTGATCAAACCTGGCTTTCCCAAGCACTTTCAACCTCCTTTTACAATCAAGATACTTTTGGAGTGCTTGGTTCACCTTGAAAATGGATGAGATTTTGTACTGGAACTAAAACCTTGCCATTACTCATTAATTTTTGGGAGGAAAGTTAGTAAAGATGCTGTTTTTCTTGAGGAAGATAGAGAGAGAGAGGGGAGAGAGGATGAAAACGGAGAAAATGAAGTGCTAAACAATTATTATGATGTTTCTCGAGTCATAATTTGCAGTGGTTGGGAAATTGATCGATTTGTTCAAAATAATATTGAGTGAAGGGGAAAGTTTGACAAAAGTTTGAATTTTATCTATTTTTCACATTTTCTTCCTTTTTTCCCCCACAGAATGTTGGTATGCGCCTCTAGCCGTCAAATCAAAGAGAAGACAGTCGAACAGCTGGGAATGCATTCTGCACATGGTGAAAAAAGTGTGAAAGACCTAAGAGGGGGGGTGAATTAGGTCGTTGGGTTATTTTCGAAAAAAATTTCCTTTTAACACAAGTTTGGAATTACTCAAACAAGGAAGCACAATATGTTTCCTAATTAATAGAATGATAAGTATTAGTAGTACAAGCAATTACTCAACAATTACTAACAACTAATGATAGTGCCAATATGTAGACAAATAAAGTTGTAAAGAATTGAACACACAATTTATAGTGGTTTGATCTCTTCAAGATCTACTTCTACTACCTTAAATTTTCACTCAAGGATTTCAACCAATTTACTAAATGCTTAACTCAAGCAATCACACAAGAGGCTTACCCTTCAATGGGTTTTACCACACTAACCTCTTTGTAAGCAAACAAGGCTCACCCTTTATCACAAAGTATATTATGTCACTAGACAACCTAGACCAATCTAATCCAAGGCTCGCCTTCACCAAAGGGTTTTACACAACAACCTTGATTAATCTAGTCAATGGCTCACCCTTAACAAGGGTTTTAAGTCTCTTGACAACCTTGTATTAATCACAATAAGGATAGAAATAGAGTTCTGAAAGTTACCAATAATCCTTGGTGAATAAATACACTAGCTAGCACCGCTTTACTTCTTGTCTTTGGAATCTTTTATTTCAACCTTTGAGCATAAGGCAATTTGAGAGCCTTTCAAATGAATTTGATATAAAACTTTTTAGAGCATATAGTATTTCAAGAATTCAAATTTCTACTTAAAAATCTAAAGTTTGAGGTTTAAATAGAGTTTAAAAATCAGTTCCAACGTTTGAAAAATGACTAGTAATAGTAAAATTTGGTCGACCAAATTTGGACACCATCGTCTGAATTTCTCTGCAATTTCTACTGGTGCACAAATTCAATCGACCGAATTTGGACACCATCGTCCTAATTGGTTGTCCGAATTTCTCTAAAAATTTAGCTTTCATGAGGTAAAATTCGAATGTCAGAATTATTCAAACTTAGTTTAGAATGATTTGAAATCAACCAAAACAACATGATTTACCCTTAGGGCTAACAAAGTACATGTCTATGACATAGCTGAATGAATTCTCCTTCTCAATTGAAAACCTTATTAATTTCTTCTTCAATTTTCTTATCAAAAGTCATGTCATAGGTGAACCGTCAAAATTAAAATAATTTTATGGGTATGTGCACTTCTTGGGAGATGAAACTAAGACCTTTTATAGAATGAGGGAAGCCTTGGTCGATTGAGAGGGAAAATTTACGTTGATTTCTCTCCAACGCAACCAATGGGTAATGATGTAATTTTCTAAGGACCGGTCCATTTGCTCTATGATAGACCTGGCACAATATTGTTCCAAAAAAAATTTTCCTTTTTCACCAGTAGAGAACTAAAGAACTCTTCTTTTGAAACCTCTCCATGTTCTTTCTACTCTCTCTTTCACCATTTTTAGGATCCCATCTTTAGTGCTCATTTTTTCTCTCTCAGTCAAACCTATTGAAATTAAGAAAAGTTGATATCTTGATTTTGACAACACAGATAGTATGAATTTACAAAGAGGATAAAAGTGGAGAAAGAAGGAATTTTTTGTTATTTTTGGAGAGTTTGACATCAAGAATTGAGCATGACAAGATTGAGATCAAGAAAATCAGGAATGCCAATAGTAGGCAAGTCACCTTGGAAAAGAGCATGAAAGGACTCCTTAAAAAGGTTTAGCACTGTCAAAATAGGCCATAGCATGTGGCCTAGCCCATTTATCCGTGTAAATAGATGGGCCTATTTGGCCCGCTCCGTTTAGCCCACGGGCCAACATTGGCAAGAGCGGGATAGCCCGCATTTTTTTTTTTTTTTGCTAAAGTTAACTTTTAGTTTAGCATTTTAAAATGTTTACTTTAGCTCAAATATTCAATGTAATTCTAACTATGTAAAGGTTTTAACATTAAGTTAAAGATGTAATTTTTTTAAATTTGAAATTGAAGAATTTAATGAATTTTTGATGAAAATATTCTTAGATGTTAGAAATATAGTAGAAAATGGAATCAATTTAATTTCATGAATCGATCATTGTGTCATTTTAAATATTCTTTTATATAAATTTATCTAAATTAGGATATATATATATATATATAACTAATGATTATTTTATATTTTTAAAATATTGATGATTGGCCGAAGATCATTTTTATCTCAATTATGAATTTATATGATCTCACATGTGATAACGAGAAAAATAAGAGAAAAAAATATTTAAAAAATATTTTTTTAAAAAAAAGTCTTGACCCGCCGCGGGCTGACCTGTTTATCCCATGGGCCACTTAGGATGGATATGGGATGGAGGGTTTTCCAACCTGTGAAAAATGCGCTCAGCATTGTTTAAGGCCAGCAAGCTGTGGGCTGGGCCGGGTCAAAGCGGATCATCCCGTTTGACAGTACTAAAATGGTTAATGAACTTAACATGCTATGTGATGCTCAAGTTGCTATCATTATTTTTTTGATCAAAATATAAATGTATATTGATCAAAAGAAGTGTACAAATACAAGAGCATACTCAAGTAGTTATACAATTGAATGGGAGAACCTGTGATTACAATAGAAAGATGACAAGATACAAAGATCCTAATAGACAAAATGCCTATGGCCCAAGATCAAATTCCTAGCAGTAGTACATACTACTAGAAATTAAAGGCACAATGCATGCAAGTAATGTTAGATCAAAACTTGCATTGTCATGTCGCTATCTTTTTGCTTACTACTGCACTTAGCTTAGCTTGGGGAAGTAGCAAACAACTTTGCTTTTCGCTTGCTTCTTGTGACAACTTTAGTTGACAGTTCGTTGGTTTAGCCCACCTTAACTTATGGATATTTCATTGTTATTGCAACAATTTGTAGCTTTTGGCTAAGCAGAGCTACTGTCACCATTAGTTTAGGAGGCCACAGGACTCGAAGTACAATTAATTCTATATCGTTCAGATTGGTTGCTAACTCCAGTTGCCTCAGATGCTAGTCATGTCATTTTCGGCTCTTGTCGTCCAGGTTGGGTGACAGTCTAGCTCTGATCAGCTTGTTGACTAAAGGTTGTTTATTGCTACTCTTTTCAGTTTGGACTTGGTTTCTCGCACCTTTGGCTTGCCGGTTGTCCCACAAAACTTGGGTTCATGCTTAAAAATGACTTGCTGGTTCCTAGTTTTCCCATTTGGAAGCTTAAATTAGACTGAATGCGTAAGAGGAATAGATGCTTCAACTTCCACCAACACTCTTGCACAAGATATATGTTCCTTTGGAGGAAATCATGTTGTCAATAGGCACTAGTATTCCAATCCTCGAAACTATCTTGCCGAAGTCTCTTGGGTTCCAGCATTCCAAGGGGAGCTTGGGCAGTTTCACCCAAACTGGAAATGCTTGAGTGTCGAATCGTTAAACCTAAAGCAATTTGGCAAGACTTTCAGTAGAAGAGGACATCCTAAAGTGGACGGCTGATTTTCAAGTTCGACATTGAAGAAGACAAACTTAAGGTTTTAGATGAGTAAAACCTTTACATAACATTCCAGGAATTGTAGAGTTTGAGAAGCGCAGATTTACCAGGAAAATAGCCAACAAAATAGCTTGCAAGGCAGTAGCCCCATACTGTTTTGATATCATCAACATCTTGCCCACTAAGAACCAGTTGCAGCAGTTGGTCTTCAAAATGGGATAGAGGAATACTCAAAGAAGACTCCGATTTGTCTTTGAAAAGACTGCTTCCTGATGTCCTAGCCAAGCGAGATTCTCCACCTAAGCTAGAGGAGAACGTGTCTTGTGTTCCTATCATCCTTAAACTAGTGCTAGAGAGCAGCTGTCTATAGTGCCTTCCAATTCAGACATAATTCAAACATATATCTCCTTTAGCAACACAATCACGAATAAAATGATGCTTGATTTTTATATGCTTAGCCCTAGAATGCTGAATGTGATTTATGCTTAAATTGATAGCACTAGTATTATCACACAGTATAGGTACACAATTGAATTTAAGACCATAATCAAGTAATGTATGTTGCATCCATAATAGTTAAGCACAACAACTACCAGCTGCAATATATTCTGTTTCTGCAGTGGACAATGACACACATGCTTGTTTTTTACTGTACCATGACACAAGACAGCTACCAAGAAATTGACAATGACCACTAGGACTTTTACGTTCAACTCTACATCCAACAAAATCAGCATCCGAATATCCAACAAAGTCAAATGATGAAGATTTTGAAAACCAAATACCATAGTCATGTGTATTAATTAAATAACGAAAGATACGTTTGAAAAAAATTAAATGAGATTCTTTAGGACAAGATTGAAATCTAGCACATAAGCATACATCAAACATAATATCTGGTCTACTTGCTGTGAGATAGAGTAAACTTTCAATCATACCTCTATATATCTTTTCATCAATATTTTTACCTTTCTCATCTCTTTCAAGTTTGGTTGATGAACTCATTGGTGTGCTTATTCCTTTTGCTTGATCCATTCCAAATCTTTTCAAAAGCTCTTTTGTGTACTTTGCTTGATTTATGAATACTCCATCTTTAGTTTGCTTAATTTGTAGTCCAAGAAAGAAATTTAGTTTTCCCATCATACTCATTTCAAATTCATTTTGCATTAATTAGCAAACTCATCACAAAGAGATGTATTAGTAGCACCAAAAATAATATCATCAACATAAATTTGCACAATTAAAAGATCATTAGTGCAAGAAGTTTTTATAAATAAAGTTGTGTCAACTTTTCCTTTTGAAAATCCTTTTGAAAGAAGAAATGCGGTCAATCTTTCATACTAAGCTCTAGGAGCTTGTTTTAACCCATATAAAGCTTTGGTTAATTTGAAAACATGATTAGAAAACTTTTCATGAATAAAACCAGGTGGTTGTTCCACATACACTACTTCTTCAATAAAACCATTTAGGAATGCACTTTTGACATCCATTTGAAATAATTTAAAACCTTTAAAACCTTTAAAATAGGCATAGGCTAATAGAATTCTTATAGATTCAAGTCAAGCTACAGTAGCAAAAGTTTCATCATAATCAATGCCCTCTTCTTGATTAACTCCTTGAGCAACAAGTCTAGCTTTATTTCTAACTACTTCTCATTGTTCATTTAATTTGTTTCTAAATACCCATTTTGTACCAATTATGGAATGATCAAGAGGTCTTGGAACAAGAGTCCAAACTTTGTTTCTTTCAAATTGATTTAGCTCTTCTTGCATGGCAATAATCCAAAATTCATCACACAATGCATCATCAATGTTTTTAGGTTCAATATGTGATAAAAGAGCAAAGTTATCAATAAAGTACCGCCTTGTTTTAACTCCTTGGGAGACATCACCAATGATTTGCTCCTTAGGATGACCTCTTGCATATGTTAGATCCTTTGGAAGTTCTTGATCATTGCTTGGTTGACCATCTTGTTCTTGCTCTAATAATTCTTCTTCTTTGGCATGTTCTTCCAAAGTTGGTGCTTGATGATGAGTTTGATTACCCATTATTGAAGAAACTACATCATCTTCATTTCTTCTTTCAAGATAAATGTTAGATTCATCAAATGCTACATGAATGGTTTCTTCAACACACAATGTTCTTTTATTATCAACTCTATAAGCCTTTTTTTGATGAATAACCAAGAAATATACCTTCATCTGATTTTCTATCAAATTTTCCTAAATTGTCATGAGTATTTAAGATAAAATATTTACATCCAAATACCTTAAAATAAACAATTGAAGGAGTTTTATCAAATAGGAGTTCAAAAGATGTTTTTCGTATGAAAGGTCTTAAGAGAACTCTATTCATTACATAACAAGCAGTGTTTACAGCTTCAGCCCAAAAATATTTTGGTAGAGAGTATTCACACAACATTGATCTAGCCATCTCTTGTAAAGTTCTATTTTTCCTTTCAACAACATCATTTTGTTGAGGTGTTTTGGCAGCAGAAAAATTATGTGTAATGCCATATTCATCACAAAATTTTGCAAACTCTTGATTGTAAAATTCTCTTCCATTATCACTTCTGATAGATATTAATTTGCATCCAAGAGAAACTTGAACCTTTTCCAAGAGCTTATTAAATTCATGAAAGGTTTCATCCTTTTGAGCTAGAAAGATTACCCATGTAAATCTTTAAAAATCATCAACAATCACATATACATATCTTTTACCACCAAGACTAGTAGTTCTCATTGGTCCAAACAAGTCCATATGATTAAGTTCAAGAGGTTTTGATGTAGAAACCATTTTCTTTGGTTTAAAAGATGTTTTTGACTATTTTCCATATTGACAAGCATCACAAATACAAGTTTTTTCAAAATTCATTTTTGGCAGTCCTTTAACCAATTCTTGTGATGAGATTTTGTTCAATAATTCCATACTCACATGACCTAATCTTCTATGCCATCGACATCCATCATTATCATGCATGGCAAGACATTTAATATCATGTGCAATAAGTTCATCAAGATATAGAATATACACATTTCCAACTCTATTGGCAACAAAAATAGTCTTGTTACTTATACTATCAAGAATAGTACATGTATCACATTTAAATTCAACTTTGCAACCATTGTCACATAATTGACTAATACTAAGCAAGTTATATTTTAAACCATCAATAAGTAGAACTTGCTTGATAAGAGGTAATGAGCCATTACCAATATTACCAACTCCAAGTATTCTTCCCTTCTTGTCACCAAAAGTGACAAAACCTTTACTTGTTGCTTGAAGTTCACTAACAAGTGAGGCATTTCCTGTCATGTGTCTTGAATAGCCACTATCAAGAAACCACTTAGTGGCACTTGATCTTGAAGCAAAACAAACCTACACAAGATTAGCAAAGGTGACTTTTGGTACCCACATTTTCTTGGGTCCAAGGGTGTTAGTGAAATTTCCTTTGACTCTCCAAAGAGTTTTAACACCATTTTCTATTTTTCTTTTCACATAACATTTTGACACTTTGTGTCCATGCCTACCACAATATGTACAACAAGTATGAGGCATTGAATTAAAAGTTTCTTTGGCTGTGAAATTTTTATACTTTGAAGTATAATTTTCATGAGTGTAACCAGGACCAATTTTTGCATATGGTGATCTTTGATAACCAAGAAATTTATTTAAATTTTCTCTTCCATTTGTAAATCTCTCAATGCACAATGTAAGATCATTAACTTTCTTTTCAATATATCATGATCACTAAGCATTGTTTCTAAAGATATGATTTTTGTACAAAGATTTTTATTTTCAAAAGATATGTTTTGAATAGTTACATTTAAAATTTCTTTTTCTATGCTTAGACAGTTAGTAGTCTCAAGAAGTTTTCCATTTTCAGAACATAATTTTGAATTCTCATTTAATAACTCATTAATTTTGGTCTTTAATTCCTTATTTCTTTTTGAAGCCCTTTTCAGTTCTCCATACATTTCAACAAGTAAATCACTAGGATCAACATCTTCATCATAGTAAGTAGAAACAGAATGTGTAGATTGTAACTCATCATCAATTGCCATAAAGCATATGTTGGCTTTTCTTTCACTGTCGTTTTCACTTTCTTGTTGATCCCAAGTACCAGCTAATCCCTTTCCTTTCTTGATGGATTTCTTTTGAGTTTGCTGTCTCTTTCCCTTTCCAGAACTTTAGGACAATCAGCAACAGGATATTATGTACTTTTGCATTCAAAACATTGAGTTTTGAAGGATGATGAATGTCCACTCTTCTTGATTGGTTTTCTCCCTTTCTTAAATTTTTTTTTTATAAAATCTTTTGAATTTCCTTACAACCATAGCTGTCTCTTCTTCTCCACTGTTTCCATCTTCTTCACTTGATAATTCTTCTTGTTCACTAGAATGATTTGAAGTCTTGAGTACAACTCCTTTTCTTCCTTTTTCTTCACCTTCTATATCATTCAATATTTTCACCTTCATTTCATGTGTAAGCAGTGAACCAATAAGCTCTTCAGTGGAAGAGTTTTTAAATCTTTTGATTCCTCAATAGCAAGTGTCTTCAGTTGCCAAGATTTTGGCAGAGTATCCAAGATTTTTCTGTTTTGCTCTCCAATTGTATAGTTCATTCCATAAGCTTTCAGACCATTAAAAATGTTAGTGAATCTAGTAAACATATCACTAATATTCTCACCTTGTTTCATGGTAAATTGCTCATAGTCTCTAACTAACATGGCAAGCTTTGACTCTTTTACTTGATTTGTACCTTCATGTGTTACTTAAGTAATCTCCACATATCATGTGCAGTGTCATATCCACTAACTCGATTATATTCAGTTACATCTAGTGCACAACTTAAAATGTTCATAGCTTGATAATTCAAAGTCATTTTCTTTGAATTATTCTCATCAAATTCATCTATGTGTTTTGGTTCTTGACTAGTTCCATCAGCACTCATTTTCATTGGAACATAAGGATCTTTCTCAATAATATTCCACAAATCAAAGTTAATAGAACAAATGTATATCTTAATTCTAGATTTTCAAAATGTATAATTTGTTCCATTAAACAAAGGAGGTCTATTTGTGGAGGAACCTTTCAAATAAGGCAATTTTGAAATATTAGCCACAAGATCTTAACTTCTAGGTTGTAAAACCACAAAAAGAAGCCCTTGCTCTGATACTAATTGAAAGACCAAAGAGGGGGTGAATTAGGTCTTCGGCTAATTTTTAAAAACTATTTCCTTTATAAACTTAGTTGGTATAAATTATGATTACTTAACTTAATGAGAGAAAGATCAAATCAATAACAAGGCAATAAACAAATCAAGTGCAATAAACACAAGCAATTATATTGGTTCGATCTTCTCAAGATCTACCTCCACTACCTTGAGTCTACACTCAAGGATTTCAAACAATCTACTATATACTCAAGTTCAACAATTATATAAGAGGCTCACCACACAATGGTTTTACTCACACAACCTCTATTGCAATTCTACAAATAAGGCTCACCCTTAAACAAGGATTTTATATCTAAAAACAACCTAAAGACCAATCTAATCAAGGTTCATCAACACATGGATTTTACACTACAACCTTGATTAATCTAGTCTATGGCTCACCCTTACCAAAAGAATTTTACGTTACAAGATAACCTTATATATTGAGTAAGTAGAAAACAGAATTAAGATGAAGAATGAATAAGATGTTACCACTTCTTGATGGATGGTTACACAATGTAGCACTTCTTCACTTTGTTGTCTTTGGAATCTTGAATGATCAATTGAAAGCACAAGACAAAAGAGAGTTTTGATGTTTGCAAATAATTTATAATGTTTAGATTGCTCAAGGATTCAAAACTACTAAAAATTCTAGTGTTCGGGCGATAGATTTAAAACTTAGTTGCAACAGCTATAAAAAGGCTAGTTTCAGGGAAGTTTGGACGTCCGAACTTTCTCCCCTGCGTCCGAACTATCATCCGAACTTCTCTGTGACATGTTGTTTGTCAAAGTTCGGACGTCCGAACTTTCATCCGAACGTCTCTAGAAAAATAGTAATCATGTCACAGTTTGGACGTCCGAACTTGCGTCCAAACTTTGTGAAAACACTTGAAAAACAATCTTAAAATGTTTGAGATCATTTAGGATAAAAAGATATATCATACACACTCTTTTGAACTTAAAACTGTTACCAAAATATTTGATCATTAATATTTTACTCAAAGCCATTTATGATTCAAAAAAAAGTTTTATGCTCTCTTATGCATTCAATAGATTCCTAGACAAACAAGTATAGAGTTTACAAGAATATACCTATTTATGCAAGTGCAACCCTACACTATATTCTTCAAAACCTTCTTATTCATATAACATGCTCTATATCCATGATCTTTGAGCACATTAGAGTTGTCCTAAGCATTTTCAGCTCCAAGGCAATGAGACTTGCTTCCTTCTTGATTAAAAAAACCTATCACATAACATACAAGCATATTAGTCATCATTAATGTTTGTCATAAATCAAAACTAATCAAACTTACATGATTTGCCCTTAGGGCTAACAGGAACTACAACAGTACTGCAATTTTCTTTGGGAGAGTCTTGAATAATATAATTGCTAGACCTCTTCTTGGCCATGCTAGCTTCAGCTATCATTATTATTATTATTTAGCAATTTGAAGATGTTTTGAGTATTCAAGACTTCATCACATAGGAGAAAAGATGCAACATGACAGATAATTTTGGAATTGAAAAAGATGGGACCTTACCTACCTTAAGGCAAAAATTGCCTTATTCTGTTTTAAATATATCTTCCTCAAATTTCATATTTAAAAAATTAATTTTCTCTTACAGAAAAATAGAAAATCTAATGTTTCAGAGAAAGAGGATGGAGAAGCTTTTGTCAAGCAAAATTTTCTTCAAACTATGTAATATTGAATTTAATTATTTTTTATATATTTGTCCTTTCTAGAGCTTGCAAAAGCGAGTGAGTATACATTTGGACATATTCATTTGTTCTCATAAAAAATTTCTTCAATGTTTTAAAGAAAAATATTAATTTTTTAGCTTTTCTTCTAGGCTAACATAAGGGTAAATGTATCTTACTCTTACTAATATAACATACAATATTTTATTTTTTATCTTCTTAATAATTTTGTGATGATACCATGCGACTTGTACATGTCTTTAATGCTTAATTAATGTAAAATGTTTGAAACATTTGGCTATCACCATATCTTATGTAGCAAAACCTTTGATTTATCTTATTTTATTTGAAATTACTAATATTTTCATGTGATCCATTCATTTATGAAAGCTTCGAATTCATGAGAATGTACATCCTTTCAATAAGGTAATAGTTTAGTTCGTTTATATAATTTTTTTATTTATTAAATCTATCACCTACACGTATATTTTATCTTATTCAAAAATAAACTCACCATCATTTACCCCTCTTCTACATTATCTAACTATTTTACTATTTATATTTTTATTTAAATGAAAAACAGTCTAATCTATAAAAATATTGTAGATAGTTGGAAATCAAATGTGATATATGTATGGTAGTCTCAGAGAATGACGCAAAAGTAGCCAAATATGTTTTATAGGGTTAAAATTTTAAAAAATAAAAATAAATTATGACATTTTAGTATTTTTTTAAAACTCTTTTTTGGCAAACAATCGAACATTTCTTAACACATGCGTACTAGCGTACAGACCTATATATGTGTTTTTGTGTGTGTATATATATAGGTTTTAGATAAGTAAATTTTTTGTTACTTTGGGAGATGAGGGATTTGAATGCAATAATTTTCAAAATTTTTAGATCATTGATTTAATAGCTCATGAACTTTGGAAATCACATATTACTTTTATATTATTAGTTTTTACTTCATTTTTAAGATTTCATTTTTTTCTTATACTAAATTATTTATTTTTTTAAATATCTACAAAATAATTTGTTGACTAAAATTTATAATATATGATATCAAGATTAACATCCATGCATCATGCACAAGGCTTTTGGACCTTAGGCTAGTTGTACAAATATTGTATTGAACAAAGCAGGTTTAATATAATAACTCGTTGCCTTCCTAAAAAAACAGAAGTTAAAATATTACTTCTTTCCTGATAACAAATATATTTCAGAACCAGTTTTATCTTGCCAGTCAGCTATAATATTTGACGACTCCCATGTCTGGGAAAATAGAAAGGAGAGGAAGAAAAGCAGTTAAAAGCTTGAGGGCGGGTAATACGCGGCGGGACAGATGGATTTTACGAGCTCCGCCTCGAGCTCCACAGCGCAGGACGGCGTTTCGCAGGTAACTCTATTATTCTTTGATAAGAAACTCGTTGTATCTATTGCAGAAGAACGACTAGACCAAATTTCTTTACGAAACTTTGTGAAATTGACTTCTTAAATTTTCAATTCCTTAGACGATGATATTAATTTTGATAATACAATTCAAGTACTGATGAATTTCATCATATGAGATTTGATCGTTCCTTTTTATTTATTTCGCGAGATTGCAGAGTTTCTCGCATGCATATGTGCTTGAATATATGATACTCGCTTGATTACAATCATCCGATATGTGGAATTAATACAGTGATTCACAATAATTCTTTTTACTCTTTCTCTGACGACAGATATTCTGGTTTCCTTTTCTTTTGCATTATGGTAATTTAGGCCTATGTACCCGGAAGTAATGTTGATATAACTGGAAAATTGAGGAATGGATTAATATTATTTATAGGCGCAAACCGTGATCTTATTAGAATATTATATTAACAGGCGAAGTAGTTGATCCATGCTAATCTTTAGCTTCTGTGCGAACTTTTTCCTTTTGGGGGCAATAATTGGAGTGAATTTCTCTGTGTTAGCCCTAAGGGCAAATCATGTAGTTTTGATTAATGACAAATATTGATGAGGACTAATATGCATGTCATTTGTGTGATAGGATTGTTGGATTAAGAAGTATGAAGTCTCATTGCCTTGAAGTTAAAATGCAAGAACAACTCCAATATGTCAAAGTGATTGAAGATTGAAGAGTTTGTTCAACATTAATGAAGGCTTTGAAGACATGAAGTGTAGGTGACATGTGGTTAATAGGTAAATATTGTAAACCCTACACTCTTAAGTCTTGGAATCTATGAGTTGCAATTGAGAGCACAAAACTTGATTTTAATGGTTTCAATGGTTTTGAACTTACCTAAATTATCAAGTTTTCATAAATGGTTTTTGCACTTAAAAGGTCTTTAATGACTTATCTTTTAGGCTAGAAGGTTTTCCAACTTGTTAGAATTGATTTGAACATACTTTGACAAAGTTTGAAAAATTCGGATGCAAGATTCGGACGCAGTCCAAAAATTCGGTCGTCCGAATTTTGTAGCAAAAGTTTGCCACTATTCTTCCAGAGAAATTCGGAAGAAGATTCGGACGCAGCCAAAAAAATTCGGTCGTCCGAATTTTGGCCTTCAGCATGGTCACTGTTCTTCCAGAGAAATTCGGAAGAAGATTCGGACGCAGCAGAAAAAATTCGGTCGTCCGAAAAATTCAGACGCAGAATTCGGTCATCCGAATTTTCTGAAACTAGCCGTTACTAGCCGTTTTATGAACGTTTGAACTGATTTTTGAATTCTATAAAAGCCATAAACTCCAGATTTTTTAGTAGAACTTTGAACTTAACAAATCTTACATGCTCTAACTTATTTTACATCAAATCAAATTGAAAAGCTCTCAAATTGCCTTGTGCTCAAAGGTGTACATTCAAGATTCCAAAGGCAAAGTGTAAAGGTGCAATATTGTGTAAACTCTACCTACAAGTGGTAACATCTACACATTCTTATCTCCTTATTAAATTGTGTTATTTTCTACTAGCTCATTTGCAAGGTTATCTTGTGACATAAAACCCTTTTGTGGAAGGGTGAGCCATAGACTAGATTAATCAAGGTTGTAGTGTAAAACCCAGTGTGAGGGTGAGCCTTGGATTAGATTAGTCTTGAGGTTGTCTTTAGATATAAAATCCTTGTGGAAGGGTGAACCTTGTTTGTATAATTACTAGAAGAGGTTGTGAGTGTAAAACCATAGTGTGGTTAGCCTCTTATGTAATTGTTGAACTTGAGCATATAGTGGATTGGTTGAA
Source organism: Rauvolfia tetraphylla (assembly GCA_030512225.1). Lineage (NCBI taxonomy): Eukaryota > Viridiplantae > Streptophyta > Magnoliopsida > Gentianales > Apocynaceae > Rauvolfia > Rauvolfia tetraphylla. The sequence goes on from JAJQKT010000008.1 coordinate 1,007,581, forward strand.
ATCCTTGAGTGTGGACTCAAGGTAGTGGATGTAGATCTTAGAGAGATCGAACCACTATAAATTGTGTGTTCATTCCTTATAGTTTTATTTATTTACATGCTCTTGTTATTATTACTTATTCATAGTTGTTGATTGATTGGTTGTAGTCTTATTGTTTGATGATCTTATCTTAACCATCACATCACATATAAACTTGAAGTTTGTGAAATTAAAGAAGAGCTTTTATTAAGGCAAAGGATTTGCAAAACAAGAAAAAGATTTCGATAATTAGCCAAAGACCTAATTCACCCCCCCTCTTAGGTCTTACAATTGGTATCAGAGCAAGGTCTTCTTGTTAAGGTCTAACAACCTAGAAGTAAAGATCATATGGCTAGTTTATCAAATTTGCCTTATACGGAAGGTTCCTCCACTACTAGACCTCCATTGTTTGATGGTTCTAATTATATTTTTTGGAAGTCTAGGATTGAGATATACATTTGTTCTATTAACTATGAATTGTGGAATATTATTGAGAAAGGTCCCTATGTGCCATTGAGATTGAAAGCCGATGGAGTTACAAGGGAACCAAAGCCTATGGAGGAGTATGATGAGAGCTGTTAGCCCTAAGGGCAAATCATGTAATTTTGATTAATGACAAATATTGATGAGGACTAATATGCATGTCATTTGTGTGATAGGATTGTTTGATTAAGAAGTATGAAGTCTCATTGCCTTGAAGCTAAAATGCAAGAACAACTCCAATATGTCAAAGTGATTGAAGATTGAAGAGTTTGTTCAAGACTAATGAAGGCTTTGAAGACATGAAGTGTAGGTGACATGTGGTTAATAGGTAAATATTGTAAACCCTACACTCTTAAGCCTTGGAATCTATGAGTTGCAATTGAGAGCACAAAACTTGATTTAAATGGTTTCAATGGTTTTGAACTTACCTAAATTATCAAGTTTTCATAAATGGTTTTTGCACATAAAAGGTCTTTAATGACTTATCTTTAAGGCTAGAATGTTTTCCAACTTGTTTGAAATGATTTGAACATGTTTTGACAAAGTTTGAAAAATTCGGAAGAAGATTCGGACGCAGTCCAAAAATTCGGTCGTCCGAATTTTGTAGCAAAAAGTTTGCTACTCGTTCTTCCGCAGAAATTCGGAAGAAGATTCTGACGCATGAAGAAAAAATTCGGTCGTCCGAATTTTGGTCTTCAAGATGGTTATCGCTCTTCCAGAGAAATTCGGAAGAAGATTCGGACGCAGCAGGAAGAATTCGGTCGTCCGAAAAATTCGGATGCAGAATTCGGTCGTCCGAATTTCCTGAAAGTAGCCGTTAACTAGCCGTTTTATAGCTGTTTAAACTGATTTTTGAATTCTATAAAAGCTATAAACTCCAGATTTTTTAGAAGAACTTTGAACTTAACAAATCCTACATGCTCTAACTTATTTTACATCAAATCAAATTGAAAAGCTCTCAAATTGCCTTGTGCTCAAAGGTGTACATTCAAGATTCCAAAGGCAAAGGTGAAGTGGTGCTAGCAATTGTAATTATCTACCAAGAAGTGTTGGTAATATCCAAACTCCATTCTTCATTTTAATTCTGTTTTTCTACTAGCTCATTGCAAGGTTATCTTGTGACATAAAACCCTTTTGTGTTAGGGTGAGCCATAGACTAGATTAATCAAGGTTGTGGTGTAAAACCCGTTTGTGGGTGAGCCTTTGATTATATTGGTCTTTAGGTTGTCTTTAGATATAAAACCCTTGTGGAAGGGTGAACCTTGTTTGTATAATTACTAAAAGAGGTTGTGAGTGTAAAACCATTGTGTGGTGAGCCTCTTATGTAATTGTTGAATTTGAGCATATAGTGGATTGGTTGAAATCCTTGAGTGTGGACTCAAGGTAGTGGATGTAGATCTTGGAGAGATCGAACCACTATAAATCGTGTGTTCATTTTCTTATTGCTTTACTTGTTTACATTCTTGTGATTATTATTTATGCTTAGTTGTTGATTGATTGGTTATGGTCTTATAGTTTGATAATCTTGTATTAATCATCAAATCACATATAACTTGAAGTTTGTGAATTTAAAGAAGAGCTTTTATTAAGACAAAGGATTTGCAAAAAAAGGGAAAAGATTTCGATAATTAGCCAAAGACCTAATTCACCCCCCCTCTTAGGTCTTTCAAGAGCGATTCAAGGAAGATGACATTAAACTACCAAGCAATGAACATTCTTTGTTGTGCGTTGGATGTCAATGAATACAATAGAGTGATGGAATGTGATTCCGCTCATGAAATGTGGAAGCTACTTCAAGTCACTCATGAAGAAGAAAGAACAAATGTGTGCTTCATGGCAATGGAAGATGAGGTACAACCTACTCCATCTACCTCTACTTCTTATGATGATGATATTGATGATCCTAGTGAATTACTTGTTGAGATGTATGGAGAATTAAAAAAAGCTTCGAAAAAGAATAAGGAAATGAAACTCAAAATTAATGAGTTATTGAATGAAAATTCAAAATTATTTTGTGAGAACAAAAAACTTCTTGAATCTATTGATTGTTTAAATATTGAAAAAGAAGTTTTAAATGTTTCCTTACAAAACATATCTCTTGAAAATAAATATCTTTGTACAAAAGTTTATTCTCTTGAAAAAATGCTTAGTAATCATGAAATTTTGAAAAAGAAAATTAATGATCTTACATCATGTGTTGAAAAATTTACAAATGGAAGAGACAATTTTGGCAAACTACTTGGATCTCAAATATCTTCTATTGCTAAAAATGGTCTTGGTTACAATTATGTCAATAATGTGCCTAAACATAACAACTTCTTTGTTAGAGCTACTTCTACTTCCATGCATCATACTTGTTGTACTTATTATGGAAAACATGGACATAAAGTCACCAAATGTTATGTTAAAAGAAAAGTAGAGAATGGTGTAAAAACCATTTGGAGAGTTAAGCAAACTATTACTAACCCCCATGGACCCAAGAAAGTATGGGTACCAAAGGATACTTCCTCTCCTTTATTGCAGGAACATTTTAATTCAAACTCAAGCACCACTAAGCGGCACATTGATGATGTTAGCTTAAAGAATAAAGGAAAACACCTCATTCATAATCAAGGTCAAAGCAACCAATGAAGGATTTGTTTTTGAAGAAAGGAAGAGTTCTTGGAGTAATCAATGTTGGTAAAGGTTTCTCTCTTCTTCTTAAACAAGTTTTGCTTATTGATGATTTGAACTATAACCTGTTTAGCATTAGTTAATTGTGTGACAATGAATAAGAGGTTGAATGCCAAAATGTGAAATTTCATTTAAGAATGCTTTTAGTTAATATTTGAAAATTTGCCAACCATGACTTGTCAATTGCTTCTCTGAAGTTGATTAGGTAACATTGATTATATGAGATTGAATTCATGGTTTATATGTTCTTGAAATTGATTATATGTCGTGATAGCTATGATTGAAGATCTATGCATTTTCTTGGTTAAAAACATCTTTATGAAACTTTACAAAATGTTCGGACTTTGAAGACCATAAATTCGGTAGTCCGAATTTGTATGACAAAATGATATTTTGTGATTTTGGTCAATTACTCACAAAATGTTTCAATGTGTGCTTTATCTTGATAAGCTTGAATGTCTTGTTCCTTATGATAATGATTTTCTTGGCATAAAAGATTTGGTCATGTGAACATGGATTTGTTGAACAAACTTTTCTATCAAGATTTAGTTAGAGGATTGCTAAAAATGTGTTTTGAGAAAATTATTTTTGAGATACTTGTCCATATGAAAAACAAACAAAAGAATCTTTCAAATCCATGAAAATGATTTTAGACCTCAAAACATCTTGAGCTTCTTCAAATGGATTGTTTTGGACTTATATGGAACTCTAGTATTGATGACTTGAAGTATGCCTTACTAGTAGTTGATGATTTCTAAATATTCATTTTAGCATTATTCATTGTTCGAAAAGATTAAGTGTTTCATAATTTTGTAAAATTATTCAAAAAGGTTCAAACCTCCCTTGAGTGCAATTGATTTCTATTACAAGTGTCAATGGGAGAATTTTACAACAAAGTCTTTACAAAATTTGCTTTGAAAATTGAATTTCATATAATTGTTTCAACTGCAAAAAAAAAACTTCACAATAAAATGGTGTTATTGAAAAGAAAATTTGAACTTTGTAAAAATTGGCTAGGTCCATGCTTTGTGAAAATTCTTCTTCAAAAATATTTCCGGTCCAAAGTCATAAACATCACATGCTATGATAAATAGAATTCTCTCAAGATCATTTTGAAGAAAAACGCCTTTTGAATTCTCTTTTTATAGAACGACTCAAATTGAATAGTTTAAAATGATTGGTTAATGTCTTATCTTAAAGACTTGTGACAACTTACTTAAATTTGGTAGAAAAATGGATATTGATATATATCTTAGCTATTTTTCTTACAAAAAAGGCCTATAGAGTTTATAATGAAAAGAACCTTATATGTTGAGGAAACCATTCATGTTTATTTTGATGAATCTTACATTCACTTGGGAAAGAAAAGATGAAGATGATGTAGGTACATCTATGAATGACAATCAAACCCATCTTCAAGCACCAACTTTGGAGAATCATACCAATGAGGAAGAAATGATTCAAGATGACCAACCTAGTGGTGACCAAGAGCTCCCAAAGAACTTAAGATATCCAAGAGGCCACCCCTAAGGAGCAAATCTTTGGAGATATCTTCCAAGGAGTAAAAATAAGGCGGTATTTTATCAATAACTTTATTCTCTTATTGCATATGAGCCTAAAAGTATTGATGATGCCTTGTGTGATGATTTTTTGGATTATTGCTATGCAAGAGGAATTAAATAAATTTGAAAGATACAATATTTTGGATATTCCTAAATCTCATGATCATTCTATTATTGGAACTAAATGGTTTTTAGAAATAAACTTATTGAATCCGGAGAAGTTGTTAGAAACAAGGTTAGACTTGTTGCCTAAGGATTCAATCAAGAAGAGGAAATTGATTATGATATGAAACCTTTGTTCCGAATGCTAGACTTGAGTCCATAAGAATGCTTTTGACTTGTACTTGCTTTAAGTTATTTCAAATGAATGTCAAAAGTGCTTTTTCTAAATGGTTCTATTGAGGAAGTGGTTTATATGGAACAATCACCCGGTTTTGCTCATGAAAAGTTTCCTAACCATATTTTCAAACTATCCTAAGTTTTGAATGGTTTAAAACCAGCCCCTAGTTTCCTTGAGTAGTTTCCTTCTTTCAAAAGATTTTCAAGAGGAAAACTGAAACTACCCTTTTATAAAATCCTCATGCAACAATGATCTATAACTTGTCCGAATACATGATACAATTTTTTGTGCTTCTAATACTTCACTTTGTGATGTGTTTTCCAAGTTGATGCAAAGTAAAATTGAAATAAGCATGATAGGAAAACTCAATTTCTTTCTTGGCCTACAAATCAAGCAAACCAAGGATGGCACTTTTAAGAATCAAGTTAAGGTATAAGCATCCATAAGTTTATCAACTATGCTTGAAATCTTGAACTTGGTTCTTTCTCTTGACCTATGATTTTGAATTACTTCAAGAAAACAATTGAATGCATGAATTTTGTGATTTTGCAAAGCTAAACTAAGTGCCTTTGTGGACATACATGTTTGAATACTTCAACATTTCATTTTAAAAGGCAAAATCACCTTTTCAACTTGTTTCCAAAATTTTGGACTTAAAATTCGGATGCATGTTTCAGAAATTCGGATGCATGCATATTTTGTTGCCAAAACATGTTCTTTTGTTGTTCAAATTGATTCAAATATGTTTTATTCTCTTCCATTATGTTTGAACAACCTTAGGAAAGATTTATTTCACATTAAACATTCATTATATTGAATTTATTACAATTTGGACTTGGAATGTCAAAATTCGGATGCATGAGTTTAAAAATTCGGATGCATGATTTAAAATTCGGATGCATCCATATTTTGTTGCCAAAATGTGCTCTATTGTTGTTCAAATTGATTCAAACTTGTTTTAATCTCTTCCACTATGTTTGAACAACCTTAGGAAAGCTTATTTTCAAAAATTGAAGCTTTCATTTCACTTATTTTACAATTCGGACTTGATATGTCAAAATTCGGATGCATAGCATCTCAAGTCCAAACTTGTTGAAAAATGAGCACAATCTAAGGGGGAGCATTGTTAAACTTTTACAACCTTAAAACCTCTCTTAGAATTTTTTCTAAATGCTTAAATGTTATATCTTCTATCCTAATTGTTGGAAGGAAGGAGGCAAATGGAGGTTGGTTGGGTCATAGGCTCATATTGAGCCATTTGAATGTCAATGTGCTAAATTAGTTATCTTCTATCATTGACATCAATACTTCTTTGTACTACATTGTTTAAATCCATCACATTTTGCATCAAAGTTTGTCATCATCAAAAAGGGGGAGATTGTTAGCCCTAAGGGCAAATCATGTAGTTTTGATTAATGACAAATATTGATGAGGACTAATATGCATGTCATTTGTGTGATAGGATTGTTGGATTAAGAAGTATGAAGTCTCATTGCCTTGAAGTTAAAATGCAAGAACAACTCCAATATGTCAAAGTGATTGAAGATTGAAGAGTTTGTTCAACATTAATGAAGGCTTTGAAGACATGAAGTGTAGGTGACATGTGGTTAATAGGTAAATATTGTAAACCCTACACTCTTAAGTCTTGGAATCTATGAGTTGCAATTGAGAGCACAAAACTTGATTTTAATGGTTTCAATGGTTTTGAACTTACCTAAATTATCAAGTTTTCATAAATGGTTTTTGCACTTAAAAGGTCTTTAATGACTTATCTTTTAGGCTAGAAGGTTTTCCAACTTGTTAGAATTGATTTGAACATGCTTTGACAAAGTTTGAAAAATTCGGATGCAAGATTCGGACGCAGTCCAAAAATTCGGTCGTCCGAATTTTGTAGCAAAAGTTTGCCACTATTCTTCCAGAGAAATTCGGAAGAAGATTCGGACGCAGCCAAAAAAATTCGGTCGTCCGAATTTTGGCCTTCAGCATGGTCACTGTTCTTCCAGAGAAATTCGGAAGAAGATTCGGACGCAGCAGAAAAAATTCGGTCGTCCGAAAAATTCAGACGCAGAATTCGGTCATCCGAATTTTCTGAAACTAGCCGTTACTAGCCGTTTTATGAACGTTTGAACTGATTTTTGAATTCTATAAAAGCCATAAACTCCAGATTTTTTAGTAGAACTTTGAACTTAACAAATCTTACATGCTCTAACTTATTTTACATCAAATCAAATTGAAAAGCTCTCAAATTGCCTTGTGCTCAAAGGTGTACATTCAAGATTCCAAAGGCAAAGTGTAAAGGTGCAATATTGTGTAAACTCTACCTACAAGTGGTAACATCTACACATTCTTATCTCCTTATTAAATTGTGTTATTTTCTACTAGCTCATTTGCAAGGTTATCTTGTGACATAAAACCCTTTTGTGGAAGGGTGAGCCATAGACTAGATTAATCAAGGTTGTAGTGTAAAACCCGTGTGAGGGTGAGCCTTGGATTAGATTAGTCTTGAGGTTGTCTTTAGATATAAAATCCTTGTGGAAGGGTGAACCTTGTTTGTATAATTACTAGAAGAGGTTGTGAGTGTAAAACCATAGTGTGGTTAGCCTCTTATGTAATTGTTGAACTTGAGCATATAGTGGATTGGTTGAAATCCTTGAGTGTGGACTCAAGGTAGTGGATGTAGATCTTAGAGAGATCGAACCACTATAAATTGTGTGTTCATTCCTTATAGTTTTATTTATTTACATGCTCTTGTTATTATTACTTATTCATAGTTGTTGATTGATTGGTTGTAGTCTTATTGTTTGATGATCTTATCTTAACCATCACATCACATATAAACTTGAAGTTTGTGAAATTAAAGAAGAGCTTTTATTAAGGCAAAGGATTTGCAAAACAAGAAAAAGATTTCGATAATTAGCCAAAGACCTAATTCACCCCCCCTCTTAGGTCTTACACTCTGCTTTTGGAAAATTTCAGAATCCTCCTTTATGATGGATGGAGTTTCAGGCACTTAATGATAGCCCAATGGTGAATTTATTGAACTATGGGTTTGTTTGACTGGAAATGCTGTGACATTCATAGCTCATTGTAACCTTCCTCTGGTTTTCTCATGATCAAACATCAAGCGTCTTGGACACTCTAGAACTAAATTGTAATAGCTCGTGAAGAGGTCAGGTTTCAGAAGTCATTTATTGTGGACATATTGGTTTAATTTGTAAAGATTCAAATAGGATGATTTTTTTTTCTTCCAAGTCACACCTTTGGAACAGGTTACCACGGTGGATTTGACAAAGTCATGTGTGTTCAAACAAAATTTTTTTTCTTGTTTGTGAAGATAAAATTTTGGGAATCTTTGAAAAAGAAAACAAGGAAAGACATTGTCTTAATGAGCCTGGCTTGCAGTGTTTTTGTTATGCTGAATAGGTTAAGACGTCTTTAGCACTGTATACATCACTATTTTTCTTTTGATATAGTTGTTACTCTTCTGTTAATGCTAGCACCTTTCAATGCCTTAATAGCTCAAAAGCTGGTTAGGTGTAAATATGACAAACATGTTATTGCAATAATTTCTTTCTTTAGGAAGATTTCTCCTTGACATTTGTATTCTTTTGTTCTCTTCCCAAGGATTCTCATTCCAACTGGAAGAACAGATCCTATTAGTTTTAAGCTATAATGCATCTTGTCATATTCTTGGAGTCTAATGTAAATGTAGAAACAAAATAGCAAATTTCCATAGGAATTTGGAGGTCTTTTAATGAGAAACAGTGGATTTTTGTTCCTGTGTCAATTCAGGCACCTATACTGTCAACCACTTTGCATTGGTTACCATAAGAGGCTTAGAAGAGAAAACTAGAATACTAGAAATGTACCTTCTTATCAATGTGGGCAGTGAATGCATCAAATTAGTGAGCATGTGAAAAGTAAATTTTATCTGCCAGTGTAGGAACAGACAACTTCTTTTTCAGATTATGCATCTCCAAGCAGCTTCACAACAAATCCATAATTTGGCTTGGGAACTAAAAACTTGTTTACCATGTATCATACACTTTTCTGGTAAATCCTATTGCCTTGAGATCCATACAGAATACAACTGGAAGTCTGTTTTGAGGTTGCTGGCTGTCAAGGTTTATTTGTTTTGACGTATTTTCATCCATGTATATCTCACAAGTAGATTACTAAGTTAAGCTACTCTCTGTTGCCTTCTCTAATATTCGATACAGACAAAAATTACTAGGACCTAATCGTATTAAGAAAAAGTTGGAGATATTATTCATTGAAGATGAAAAAAATTTCTGACATGGTTTAGATTTGACATTTTTATGTGAATCTCTTTGACATGAAAAACGAACTTTTGACAATATTTAGCTTATTTGTAAAATGATAGTCGGAGAATAGAAATACAAGGAGTATTCTCTTCCTTCAGAAGGGAAATCATAAAGAAATTTCTTGTTCAAATGTATGATTATAGTGCTCTTGAGATTTCTGGTAATCATGTTCTTAGTAGTGAAAGGTATCAAGATTACTTCTGAGCTTTCTCCTTTAGAATAATCTTTCTCCCTAACCTTTTCCTACCCTGAACTGAAAGAAAGAAAAAGTTCATGATGCATGGGTCTATAGCTGATACTTGTTTGTTTATATGTAGGAGGAGCACATGTGTTAGGGGTTGGGGAGGAACATGAGACAACTTGTTGGGGCTGTGGAATCCGTCTACTGGTTTCACCTAGTGCGCCTGTTTTCAAATGTGGTTGGTGTGGAGCTATAACTAACAAAAATTCACGGAAATATGACAACAAGCATTATTGGTGGAGACGCTTGCGAGATCGATGCTTTGTTGGTGCCCTTCTTCTGTTTATGCTCTTCATAATATGTAAGCAGATAAAACTTACATTATGCCGTGCATATGTTGCAGTTCATATTCTGAGATCAGCTTTTTCTAGATGGCAAAGTTGTGCCCAGTCCTATTTGAATCTTTATATGCTTTGTCACTTAATTCTGTTGAAGCTTAAGAAGATGCTAGCCAGTGTCTTCACTTTGCAATGGGAGATATCTAGAGCATTATCTTCATTTCATGGTTGAGTTTTTTTATGCTGGGCCAACATCAATGTAAGAATAAAGTCAGATGCATAAGGAATCCAATATTGTTTTTAAATTTTTCAGTCATGAATCAATCTAAAAGTTTGAAGGATGTATTATCAACTAGTAAGAGAAAAGATAGCACATCATATCTGACACAATAAACCATTGTTGTAGAATAGTTTTTCTGCAATGCTTCTTTTCCTGTTCTAATTTGACTTTTCTGAGCTTATTAGTTAATATCAACTTTCAACTTGTTTTGCTGGTAGTGCAGGTAGTGGTGTCTGGGCTGTCTATCCTGTTGTATTTTCTATCAGTTACTTTTCTGGTGTTTTTCACTCCACCATAGCAGCTATTTTGTCTATATCTACCTTATCTACATTTAGCTTTGCTCCATTCCGCTCTCCTGGTGCTCCTCCAAGGATAGAGTGGGGTAGCTACCCTGCAGTGGGAAAAGGTGGGCTTGAGAACTATACCTTCTGCCAGTACTGTTCGAAACCAAAATCACCTAGGGCACACCATTGCCGTTCATGTGGGATGTGCGTGTTGGACATGGATCATCACTGCCCTTTTGTAAGTATCCATAACCTGAAAAACCTTGAAGGCAAAATTATAAATTCTAAAATGTGTCCTAAGGTTTGTGCCTTAAGAATATCTGATGCTTCAACTTTTATGTAAAGATTTATATTTCATCTGGTTTGCAAGATATATATAGCTCCAGAATCTGGGATTATAGTTTTCAGGACATTAAGTTTTGCCTCTCAGCTGTTTTGGTCAATTTGGAAAGAGAGGAATAGGACGTCTGATATGTCAGACTAACTTTTTATAGGCTTAAATTAAGCTGTCTCTGCTTTTTGTTTTTGGGGTGAGGAAGCTTGTGTCTGTATGCTATTTCTTTTCTTGCAGTTTCTGAGTTCTTTTAGTGTTTGATGTATATCTTGACTATGTAGCCATCAATTTCTTTTCATTTCGTACATAACCTGTATTATAGGTGCATTTCCCTTAGTATAGTATACAAGGGATTCTCCTATTATCTGCAAATGAAACTTTTATCAGTTCTGAAATGGAAGAATCATTTTTAGTATTTCTTTTGAACCTTAAAAAAAATCTGGCTGGTACTTATCGTTTCGAATCTAATACATAATTAATCTGGTCTAACTTGTTTTAAAAGAACAAGGGATGTGCTAAAATGATGCTGCTTGCTTGATTAACTGATATTTATGATCAAGATACACACTCTTTACCCTGTCCTTTATTGGTCTGATTTCTTTAGGTACAGCAAGACTTGCATCCTGAATATTTGTAATCCTTTTGAAATGATTATTGTATATTTGAATCCCATTTCACAGTTCATAGGGCAACTAGGGGATGACTTGGAATGATGAAGGACAAATTATCTCTACTGCTAAAATACGCTGTGGGACTTCAGATTCCTAACTGAATATTTTTCAATTGGAAGAATCAAACTTAGTATGTCACTGAAGACACTATAAAGACAGATATTATCTTTCAATTATAACATGGTAACACAATAGTAAATGGAATTAAATTTGAGTGGGACTAAATAACAAATAAGTATTGCGGAAAAGCTAATTTGATACCATATACGGGTTTAGGTTCCTATCTTTTTTTCTTTTAGAAAGATTACTGGTTCTTAAATTCAGATACTATAAAAATTATGAGTTTTTTTTCTGGATCCTTCAACAAGTTGATACTGAATCAAGATAAAATTTTGAGAAATAATACGAGATAAAGTGAAAATTTGATGGATTGAGCTAGAGGACAATTCAAACATGAGATACCTACTGGGAGAGGACAAACTTAATCATCATTGAAAAATGGGAAACCAACTATGTGATGAGACAAGTGGAAGGTAAAGAAGGGGCGAACTAATGTATAAGCTTTATATATAGGCTGACAAACAAGAGGGGCAAATGGTTAGTTTAAACTAGTAAAATGCTAAAACTTTCTCAAAGGTATACAATAAATACAACTCACCCCTCTGTTTAGGTAATTAGAGCTGTGCTTCCTAAGACAGGTTCTTCAGAAGAGAAACTCAGTAGTGCCTTGCTCAGATCCCAGCCTTCGGCATCCCTTCCCTCTTGCTTAGTCCTTGAAGGCAATGCCCAACTACTATAAAGTGTTTTCTTCACTCATCTTATCTCTATATTGAGTTTATTGATTACCAACATTAATGTATAACCATATAAGTTCGGGGAGATTAAGAAGCTTCATCCTTTTTTTTTTCCTTTCCCTCTTTCTGTCACCGTAGGCTGTGTGTGTGTGTGTGTGCCTTAGTTGCCAGAGGTAATTAGGATGACATTTGACATAGAAACCAATATGAAGGAGCTACAGGCATGAGTATTTAGTCAAATCTAGATGGGTTGAATAGCAAAATAGAAGGCAAAACCAAGGAGAAGGGAAATGTTCAGCTAGAAAATGATGCTACATATAAAATTCTTATCAATAATGGGTCTGTTTCTATGCTGTCCCTATTATGGCTTGATGTAGCTGTTTTTTTCAACTTATTGATTGTTTTGGCAGCTGCTATTTAGCAAGCAAGGATGCATTGTCACCAAAACTTGGTTTTACATCTGCAGATTGGAAATTGTGTTGGTGCAGCAAATCATCGATCCTTCATCCTTTTCCTTATATCGACTGTGACCAGCACAGTTTATGTCTCTCTCATATCTGCATATGCCGCACTTCATATCTGGCCCCCAATTAATTACACGGTTACTAGATCAACGGATGGATTGAACACCTATAAGCTAGTTTTCACACTATGGAAAGAAGCTATTCTTTCTTTTCTAAGATCTGCTGTTTTTATTACGCCAAGAGGGCTTGTTCTAGTCTACCTGTTTATTGCTAGTGTCTCAGTGCAGATTGGTTTAAGCGTACTGTTATGGCAGCAGCTCTGCTACATATATAAGGGAAAGACTTATTTAAGTCACTTAAGTTCCTCAGAGAATGAAGAAAGATCAGAAAGGGATTGCCAAAATTTTGTCCATTTTTTTGGTTGTCAATATGCCGCATGGAGATGTTTTCCAAGCTTTTGGAATTCTAGAAAGAGTCACAAGAAGTGAAACTTGAAGAGGTTAGTGAACTTTTCTCTTTTTCTATTCTGTTTCGCATCTTTCTTTAAATTTCTCTTGTAATTGCTACAGAAGTTATGGAATCATAGAAAACTTAGAAAATGACATAGAGAAAAAATCCAACGTACTCTAGAGTAATTAGACATAAGTAGCTTAGAATTCTTGTGCTCGCTGATGAGATGGCTGGGTATAATAAAGCAGAGTTGGAGGCTGAATGGTATGATCCTGTTATTGGGTTACTTGGTTATCAGGGCCTTAACTAGGTAATTTCAAATAAAAAAAAAGTTAATTATTATGAGCTGTTTCTTTGTTTGAATATTGAAGGACAGTAACCAACTGTAAGATACGAGAAAGGGGGAAATGAAACATGAACGCCCCAAATTTAACAAGTAGCAATATCACACATGTATGCTCATTTAGACGTTCAATTTTTCTAAACCCTTTTGTAATTCTTTTTTCTTTTTCTTTTTTCCTCGGATAGATTATTATCGGTTCTTGATGGTAAGAAACAAATTATGAATCATGATGTTGCACTTATTTTTGCGCTTGACAGTTCAATCTGGAAATTCTGGTTGGGCTTATTTTCGACAGACTCTTTTACACATACTCGAGGAAATGGAGCGTTAGCCAATGGGATAGAGTTCCAATTGCCAATCATAAAACATTTTTTGTATAGGGTTTGACGATGATGTTCTTTTTTTTTTTTTCCTCGGTTTTTCTTTTTTTTGGGGTGGGGGGGTGGGGGCTGAGAGGCCTCGGGGGGTTGAGATGGGTTGACTAATGCGAGAAAGCAACTTTGTAAAATGCTTCTTCTATTCCGCGGTGGTAGTATTTTTTATACGCGTAGAACAGTGTTGTTGTGAAATCCCGTTGTGTAATGTACTGTAAAAAAAACAAAAGGGGGCATTTTTCTTTGTTAATTGTCTGGCCCTTACAAGGACGTATGGATGATTTCTCTGTGCACCTCTAATCACTTTTGATTTTTTATAACATCTCTTGTAATATTTCTTTTGCAGAACTTTTTAATAAATAGTTTATTTTTTAAAATTTAGAGTTTATCTTTTATGATTTAGAATTTATAAATAAAAATTTTATAAAAAATCTATTACAAGGACATTACATAAGATTTGGACTGTTAAAAAATATTAATTTTGATGTTGTATTAATCATAATAACTCATTTTCTTAATGAATTATTTTATAAAAATCCTAGTTTTATTCTTTTTTCAAACAAAGAAAGCTTTTTGTCCTTTTTTTGTTTTATCTTTTAAAAAATAACAACAATTTATTCGTTAATAAATATTTACTTGTTTTTTGTTTTTGGAAATTTTTAAAATTTTATACTTGGTTCTATTTCTTTTGACAATGTTTAACTTAAAATGAATTTTTATGTAAAAGTTTGAATTGCATTATAAAAATAATATATTATAATAAAAAGTAAGAAACATGTCGGTTAGACGATACTTCATGTCAAATCTAGATATATAAAAGTAATATATATTGTGATTAATGATTTATTAATAGTACACAATATTAAAATCTTTTAGTTTTATAAAAAGTGTCAAATATTTTGAGACGCCTTGATATAATAAGAAAATTATTAGAAATAGAATGGAGAGTGTCAGAATTAAAATTATAATATGATTATAATCATTTAAAATCAATTGAAGATTAATGAATTGTCAACATTTGTACTACTCATGTAATGCTTGTCCAATAATAAATCGAGAATTTATGTAAAAGTAATTTTAAAAATTTTTCATAATATCTCATCTTTAAATACTTTAACATCTTAAAACACAAAATCAACATAAAGACAATGTTAATACTAATCAATAAGAAATTTCTTTGTTAAGAGAATGATAACAATATTAATAAATAAAGATTTTATTTAATAATACTCTAACACAACAACAAGATAATTAAATAACCAAAGAATTCAACAAAAAGTTAAAATATAAAGCAAACAAATAAAAAAATTAATTAATAAAGCGAATTACTCTTTTCATTTTAAAATATGAAGTATTTTGGCGCCTTTGTATAGATTGAATAAAAAATAAGGAGTGTTTTTTCTATTATAATAGAGAGTGAGAGAATTATATTCATAGTATAGGTAACTTTACAAATTTAATTTTTAAAATTTACAAAAAATAAAATATTTAAAGAAGAGAGAAAATTGTCAAAAAGCCTTAGATGTTGACATAGAAAGATTAAGTAAAACCAATAACTAAATACATGAATAATAAAAATTAAATTTAAAATAAAAAATTTATTAATCAAATTAAAATACAAATTAAGTAGGACAAATACGTATGCAAATAAACTCAAGCCCGTCCATGTTACGGATCAACCTGTGAGCTGGAACCCTTTTTGACACCATTAGTGGCACCCAATTTGGATGCAATACTCGACTATTCTTAAGGCCTAGTTTGGTAGGGAAGAAAGATAAAGGAAAATGGAAGGAAACTAAAAGAGAAAGTAAATAAGTATTTTACTTTATTTAGTTAGAGGGGAGAACGGGGGAAGTAAATATGGAGCGGGAGCTCTCCTCTTCCACATCAGCAAAATCAATCCGTCCAAGGGTGGACGGATTGGGATATTTTGTTTTGTAAAGACCATTATGCCTTTAGAAAATATTCCAAATTCCAGCATAGGATTATAGGCACATAAGACCTCTGGTTTGCTTCCTCAGGAACCAATAAAACTTGATATTCTTACCAAAAGAAAGAATGTACGCAAAATAAATAAACAAAGAGGAAATTTCTACATCAAGTTCAATTGGACATGATAATTTTATCATAATTAGATATTTCAAAGGAATGATAAACTTGTAAATATAATAAAATATCTTCCCTACTTCTATTTTTCAGTCCAACCAAATAAGAAAAAATATTTCTAATTTACTTTCCTTCCCCTTGTACCTTTTCTAATTTTGTGAATTAAGAACATATGTAGCCTGACCTTAAGAACATTTTCTAAATCAATTCTAAATAAAATAAGAAAGAAATGCGAATTAGATTTAAAACCTTCGCTTGTAATTACAAAAGTCGGCAACTGTACCTACTCAGAACGCATTATATGAAAGGATTGCTTTCATGTTCAAAAGAGCACATTTTGGCAACAAAATATGGATGCATCCGAATTTTTAAACCTTGCATCCGAATTTTTTGATCTTAAGTCCAAATTGCAATAAATTCAATATAATGAATGTTTGAAGTGAAATAAAGTGTTCCTATGGTTGTTCAAACATAATGGAAGAGATTAAAACATATTTGGATCAGTTTGAACAACAAAAGAGCATATTTTGGCAACAAAATATGTATGCATCCGAATTTCTGAAACATGCAACCGAATTTTTAAATCATGCATCTGAATTTTGAGCTTTCAATTCCAAACTGTAAAATATGTGAGATAACAACTTCTATTTTTGAAAATAAGCTTTTCTAAGATTGTTCAAATATGATAGGAAGGATTAAGACAGTTTTCAAACAATTTGAACAATAGGAAAAAATATTTTTGACCAGAAGATCTTGATGCATCCGAATTTTTTGTCTGCATCCGAATTTCAAGTCCAAATTTTTGTCAACAAGTTTGAAAAGGTGATTTTGCATTTTCAAATGAACTATAGAAGTACTCAAATATGTATAGCCACAATAACACTCAATTTAGCTTTGTAAAACCACAAAACTCATGTATTTAATTGTTTTTATGATGTAACTTAAAGTCATAGGTCAAGTCAAGAACCATGATGAAAAATTTAATAATCTCAACTCAACTATTTTCAAAATCTCATAAAACAATCATTTTCAATTTAAATTTCAAATGCAACCATATATTTGCACAATACACATTTATTTTACATTTCAAACTATAGCACTCATACATAGCACATTTACAGCAAGCTCATTACAATACAACAAGCACATAGCATATTTTGCAGTCAACATTCTTTCTCCCTCTTGACATACACATGGATTTTCAGAGATGCATGAGGAATTCCACTGCTATTTCACATTTTCACACATTTTGTCATCACATTTCTTCTCCCCCTTTTGTCATCAATCAAAGATGGGGTTAATGAAAGTGAGACAGCATGTATCACATATAAGCAGTATATGGACTAAACCTCATTTGGCAATTTAGTAATATATTAGCCAAGTCTCATAAACTGTATATTTGCAATATTCAGCAATTCTATGGTCAAATAATTATCATTCTAACAGGAATAAGCATTATGTAGTATCTCAATAATAATACAATAAGCAATATATTATCAACTTCTTCTCCCCCTTTTTAGCAACGATTAAACTTGGGGTAAGAGTACTTAGACAACAAAAGTGAAACAAAATAAGCTCTTATCACAAAGATTTCACATATTGAGCTTCAAAATATTATCATGACTAGAAAGACACAAGTAAATTTTAATATTAAAGCATAACTTGTTCATCAATGCATAAGCTAAAATAAGCATCAAAATAGAGTTTAGGGATAGAAATGCTTAGTCTTGGATGCGCTTTATGGTCTTCACTTCCAAATTTGTTTGTTATGATGGCCATGTCTCATTTTTGACAGTAATGAGACAACTCAACTATTGACTCCATATACAACTTAACTAACTCATCCATGCTAGTAGGTCTTCATAGATGGAAAGTGTGCAAATTTAGTTAACCTATCTACCACCACCCAAATAGTATCTCCATCATTCCTTCTCTTAGGTAAACACGTGAATAAATCATAGTAATATGCTCCCATTGCCATACAAGTATCTCCAATGGTTTAACTAAATCTCTAGGCCATTGATGCTCAGCTTTTACTCACTGACACAATAAGCACTTGAACACGTATTTTGCTGTCTTTCGTTTTATTTTTGCTCCACCAAGATTTTTATTTCAAATCTTGCTACATATTAATTAATTATGAGCTTCACCTAATACATCTTTTTGAATTCTAGACTCTTGGGTAAGCAAGATCTTCCACAAAATCACAACTTCCTTCATTGTAACTTTCTTTTATTTCCTCAACTCATCATCATCCTCTTAAGTAGGCTTGACACAATTAATTGTGTTTGGTTGTGGCATAAGTTTTGAAAAGTGTTTCTTAGTCAATTCCACCTTCTCAATCTCTAACATTTCTAGCTCAGAAGTCAACTACTTTTGTTGGATGATTAAAACTTATAGAGCTTCTATGAACTAGTAGCTCAGAGAATCAACAACCATATTAGCTTATCTGGGATGGAAACTTATTTTCAAATTGTAGTCCTTAAGCAACTCTAGCCATCAACTTTGCCTCTTATTTAGCTCTTTTTGAGTGAGTAGGTATTTCTGGCTCTTATGGTCAATAAAGACTTTGCACTATTCCCTATAAAAATAGTGCCTTCAAATATTCAAAGTAAAAATGACTACTACCAACTCGAGATCAAGCGTCAGATAATTCTACTAATAACACTATAGTTGTTGTGATGTGCACATGATTATGTAGTCACTCTGCATTAGAACACGTCGTAAACTATTCTTGGAAGCATCAATGTTGATTGTAAATCCTCATGATTCAGTTGGCAAAGAGAGTATTAGTGTCGTAACCAACTTCTACTTTAGTGTTTGGAAACCCTACTCACAAGCTGGACTCCAAGTCTACTTTACTCCTTTTTTGAGTTAATTGAGTCATAGATGTTGTGATCCTTGCAAAATTTTCTACAAAATTTTGGTAGTAACAATCTTGTCTTAAGAAACTACGTATTGCAATAACATTGGTAGATGTTGGCCAATCTACCACAACCTCAATTTTCTTGGGGTTGAACGTTAAACCAATTTCTAATATTACATGTCCTAAAAACATGGTCCTTTTCAACCATAATTCACACTTACTAAATTTGGCAAAGAGCTTCTTCCTTTTAGTGTCTGTAGCCCAATCTCAATATGTTTCACATATTCTTCCTGGATGGAGAATATAGTAAGATATTTTCAATGAAGAAAACTACAAACTTGTCTAGAAACAACTTCAATATTCAATTCATTAATTCCATAAATTCCATTTGGCAATTTTTCAAACTGAAAGATATTACCAAAACTAATAGTGTCCATAATAGTTCAGAATGCGCCCCTTTTGACTGTCTTCTTTTCTAATCCTAAGCTGGTGATAAGTTGACCATAGGATATAGAGCATGTCCTATGGATAGAAGGCTTTGAAGACTCTAGTGTAGGGTTACACTTGCTTAATATGTATATTCTTGTAAAGGCTTTGGAGGTAGATCTTGAGGAGATCAAACCACTATAAATTGCTTGTGTTCATTGCACTTAGATTGTTTATTGCTTTGTTATTGATTTAATTATTCTCTCATTGAAATAAGTAATCATAATCTGCTCCAACTCAGTTTATAAAAGGAAATAGTTTTTGAAAATTAGCCAAAGACCTAATTCACCCCCTCATAGGTCTTTCAAAGGTAAGTAAATGACCCTTTATTTTTATTAAAAGGAAGTTAGTTATATTTGATGTGTAACTTGGAAAATTTTGGTTTATTTAACACTTGTATATTATTGTGGTTATTGGGATGGAGTTGATTAGGATATTGTTTATGAAAAAGAAAATAAGATTATGCTGACGTATTGGCTTGTCCATTTACTAGAATTGTCTTAGTCCTTTCCGTATGTGCATTGGCTACTGTGTCTATTCTTGAAATAAAGTGGTGCATTTGAATGTGTTTTGATTGTTTCTAACGCACTACTAGCTTAACCAAATGGATTGAAACCTTATTTTTCCTTCTTCTTCTTCTATTTTATCTTCCCTTATTTTGTCCTTTTCTATTTTATGTTCTTTCCAAAAGAAAATCAACATTGTTGTTCTATTAAGACCCATGTGTATTTACTTCAATTTCTACTGAAGCAAGGTTGAAACAAGTTTAAAGGAATTAGACTCAAGGTAGTGGAGATCTTGAGGAGATCAAACCACTATAAATTGCCTGTGTTCATTGCACTTAGATTGTTTATTGCTTTGTTATTGATTTAATTATTCTCTCATTGAAATAAGTAATCATAATCTGCTCCAACTCAGTTTATAAAAGGAAATAGTTTTCGAAAATTAGCCAAAGACCTAATTCAGTCCCCTCTTAGGTCTTTCAATTAGTATCAAAGCAAGGGCTTCTTTGTGTGGTTTTACAACCTAGAAGTTAAAATTAATATGGCTAATATTTCAAACTTACCTTATTTGGAAGGATCATCCACAAATGACCACCTTTGTTTGACGGAACAAATTATACATTTCAAAAATCTAGAGTTAAGATATATAGTTGTTCTATTAACTTTGATTTGTGGAATATTGTTGAGAAAGGTCCTTACATACCAATGAAAATGAGAGCGGATGGAATGACTTTAGGACCAAAGCCTATAGAAGAATTTGATGAGAATGATTCAAAGAAAATGACATTGAATTATCAAGTCATG
Source organism: Rauvolfia tetraphylla (assembly GCA_030512225.1). NCBI lineage: Eukaryota > Viridiplantae > Streptophyta > Magnoliopsida > Gentianales > Apocynaceae > Rauvolfia > Rauvolfia tetraphylla. The sequence continues at coordinate 1,028,260 of JAJQKT010000008.1, forward strand.
AACATTTTAAGCTGTGCACTATATGTAACTGAATATAATCGAGTTAGTGGATGTGACACTACTCATGATATGTGGAGATTACTTCAAGTAACACATGAAGGTACAAACTAAGTAAAAGAGTCAAAGCTTGCCATGCTAGTAAGGGATCATGAGCTATTCACCATGAAGCAAGGTGAGAATATTAGTAATATGTTTACAAGATTTACTAACATTTTCAATGGTTTAAAAGCTTATGGGAAGAATTATACAATTGGAGAGCAAAACAGAAAAATATTGGATGCTTTTCTAAAATTTTGGCAATCGAAAACACTTGCTATTGAAGAATCAAAAGATTTAAAAACTCTCCCACTTGATGAGCTCATTGGATCACTGCTTACACATGAGATGAATGTGAAAAGATTGAATGATATTGAAGATGAAGAGAAGGGAAGAAAAGGAGTTGTACTCAAAACTTCAAATCATTTTAGTGAACAAGAAGAATCATCAAGTGAAGAAGATGGAAATAGTGGAGAAGAAGAGATAGCTATGGCTGTAAGAAAATTCAAGAGATTCTATAAAAAGGAATTTCTCAAGAAAGGGAGAAAGCCAACCAAGAAGAGTGGACAGTCATCATCCCTCAAACCTCAATGTTTTGAATGCAAAAGTACAGAACATCTTGTTGCTGATTGTCCTAAAGTTCTGGAAAGGGAAAGAGGCAACAAATTCAAAAAGAAATCCACTAAGAAAAGAAAGGGACTGGCTGGTAGTTGGGATCAACAAGAAAGTGAAGATGACAGTGAAGGAAAAGCCAACATATTCTTTATGGCAATTGATGATGAGGTAGAATCTACTCCTTCTATTTCTACTTACTATGATGATGATGTTGATCCTAGTGATTTACTTGTTGAAATGTATGGAGAACTGAAAAAGGCTTCAAAAAGGAATAAGGAAATGAAGACAAAAATTAATGAGTTATTAAATGAGAATTCAAAGTTGTGTTTTGAAAATGGAAAACTTCTTGAGACTATTAATTGCCTAAACATTGAAAAGGAAATTTTAAATGTAACTATTCAAAACATATTTCTTGAAAATAAAGATCTTTGTACAAAAATCATTTCTTTAGAAACAATGCTTAGTGATCATGAGACATTGAAAAAGAAAGTTAATGATCTTAAATTATGCATTGAAAAATTTACAAATGGAAGAGAAAATTTAAATAAATTACTTGGTTATCAAAGATCTTCATATGCAAAAATTGATCTTGGTTACACTCATGAAAGTTTTGCTCCAAAATATAAAAACTTCTTAGCTAAAGAAACTTTTAGTTCAATGCCTCATACTTGTTGCACATATTGTGGTAGGCATGGACAAAAAGTGTCAAAATGTTATGTGAAAAGAAAAATAGAAAATGGTGTTAAAACTATTTGGAGAGTCAAAGGAACTTTCACTAACCCCCTTGGACCCAAGAAAATGTGGGTACCAAAAGTCACTTTCTTAAATTTGGTGTAGGTTCATTTTGCTTCAAGATCAAGAGCCACTAAATGGTTTCTTGACAGTGGCTGCTCAAGACACATGACTGAAAATGCCTCACTTGTTAGTAAACTTCAAGCAACAAGTGAAAGTTTGTCACATTTGGTGATAAGAAGAAGGGAAGGATACTTGGAATTGGTAATATTGGTATAGGTTCTTTCCCTCTCATTAAGCAAGTTTTGCTCATTGATGGTTTGAAGTATAATCTACTTAGTATTAGCCAATTATGTGATAATGGTTGCAAAGTTGAATTTAAATGTGATACTTGTACTATTCTTGATAGTGTAAGTGACAAGACTATTTTTGTTGCCAATCGAGTTGGAAATGTGTATGTACTATATCTTGATGAACTTGTTGCACATGATATTAAATGTCTTGCCATTCATGATAATGATAGATATCTATGGCATAGAAGATTAGATCATGTGAGCATGGACTTGTTGAACAAACTTTCATCACAAGAATTGGTTAGAGGACTTCCAAAAATGAATTTTGACAAAACTCGTATTTGTGATGCTTGTTAATATGGATAACAGTCAAAAACATCCTTTAAACCAAAGAAAATGGTTTCTACATCAAAACCTCTTGAACTTGTTCATATGGACTTATTTGGACCAATGAGAACTACTAGTCTTGGTGGTAAAAGATATGCATATGTGATTGTTGATGATTTTTCAAGATTTACATGGGTGATTTTTCTAGCTTAAAATGATGAAACTTTTCCTGAATTTGTTAAGCTTTTAAAAAAGGTTCAAATTTCTCTTGAGTGAAAATTGATATCTATTAGGAGTGACAATGAAAGAGAATTTTGTAATCATGATTTTACAAAATTTTGTGATGAATATGGTATTACATATAATTTTTCAGCTGCCAAAACACCCCAACAAAATGGTTTTGTTGAAAGGGAAAATAGAACTTTACAAGAGATGACTAGATCAATGCTTTGTGAAAAATCTTTGCCAAAATATTTTTGGACTGAAGCTGTAAATACTGCTTGCTATGTAATGAATAGAGTTCTTAAGACCTTTCATAAGAAAAACACCTTTTAAACTTTTATTTGGAAGAACTCCTTCAATTGTTTATTTTAAGATATATTTGGTTGTAAGTGCTTTATCTTGACCACTCATGACAACTTAGGAAAATTTGATAGAAAATCTGATGAAGGAATATTTCTTGGTATTTATCAAATAAAAAGGCTTATAGAGTTTATAACAAAAGATCATTATGTGTTGAGGAAACCATTCATGTAACTTTTGATGAATCTAACATTTATCTTGAAAGAAGAAATGAAGATGATGTAGGCACCTCAATGATTGATAATCAAAATAATCTCCAAGCACCTACATTGGAAGAACACGCCAAAGAAGAAGGAATAATAGAGCAAGAACAATATGGTCAACCTAGTAATGACCAAGAGCTTCCAAAGGATCTTAGATATGCAAAAGGCCACCCTAAGGAGCAAATCATTGGTGATGTTTCCCAAGGTGTTAAAACAAGGTAGTACTTTATTGACAACTTTGCTCTTTATCTCATATTGAGCCTAAAAATATTAATGATGCATTGTGTGATGATTTTTGGATTATTTCTATGCAAGGAGCGCTAAATCAATTTGAAAGAAATGGGTTTTTAGAAACAAATTAAATGAACAAGGAGAGGTTGTTAGAAATAAGGCTAGAATTGTTGCTCAAGGATTCAATCAAGAAGAAGGCATTGATTATGATGAAACTTTTGCTCCTGTAGCTAGACTTGAATCCATAAGAATACTTTTAGCTTATGCCTGTTTTAAAGGTTTTAAACTATTTCAAATGGATGCTAAAAGTGCATTCCTAAATGGTTTTATTGAAGCAGTTTTTGTGGAACAACTACATGGTTTTATTCATGAAAAGTTTCCTAACCATGTTTTCAAATTAACCAAAGCTTTATATGGACTGAAAGAAGCTCCTAGAGCTTGGTATGAAATACTGAGCCAATTTCTTCTTTCAAAAGGATTTTCAAAAGGAAAAATTGACATTACATTATTTATAAAAACTTCTTGCACTAATGATCTCTTACTTGTGCAAATTTATGTTGATAATATTATTTTTGGTGCTACTAATACATCTCTTTGTGATGAGTTTGCCAAATTAATGCAAAATGAATTTGAAATGAGCATGATGAGAGAACTCAATTTCTTTCTTGGACTACAAATTAAGCAAACTAAGGATGGAGTCTTCATAAATCAAGCAAAGTACACCAAAGAGCTTTTGAAAAGATTTGGAATGGATCAAGCAAAAGGGATAAGCACTCCAATGAGTTCATCAACCAAACTTGATAGAGATGAGAAAGGTAAAAATGTTGATGAAAAGGTATATAGAGGTATGATTGGAAGTTTACTTTATCTCACAACAAGTAGACCAGATATTATGTTTGTTGTATGCTTATGTGCTAGATTCCAATCTTGTCCAAAAGAATCTCATTTAATTTCTGTCAAGCGCATCTTTCGCTATTTGATTGATACACATGACTATGGTATTTGGTTTTAAAAATCTTTATCTTTTGATCTTGTTGGATATTCGGATATTGATTTTAATGGATGTAGAGTTGAACATAAAAGTACTAGTGGTCATTGTCAATTTCTTGGTAGTTGTCTTGTGTCTTGGTACATTAACAAACAAGCATGTGTGTCTTTTTCTACCGCTGAAGCTGAATATATTGCAGCTGGTAGTTGTTGTGTTCAAATATTATGGATGCAGCATACTCTACTTGACTATGGTCTTAAATTCAATTGTGTGACTATACTATGTGATAATACTAGTGCTATCAATTTAAGCATAAATCCCATTCAACATTCTAGGACTAAGCATATTGAGATTAAGCATCATTTTATTCATGATCATATTGCTAAAGGAGATATATGTTTGGACTATGTGAATACAAATGATCAAATTGCTGATATATTTATCAAGCCTTTGGCTGAGGAAAGGTTTAGTTATCTAAGAAGGCTTTTAGGAATCTCAAAATTCAATTACTAATGTGTGTATTGAAGTTTGGTAAAAACAAGAAAAATTTGGATGCATTAAATAAAATTGAACGTCCAAACCTTATCTAGAAAATTCTGGACAGAAAGGTTCGGATGCATGTTCGGATGCACGACAGAAAGTTCAGACGTCTGAACTTTCTAAAACTGAAGAAACAGAGAAGTTCAAATGCAAGTTCGGATGCAGGTCTGAAAATTTGATCGTCCAAACTTTCGGTTATAGCAGTTTTAAAGATACTGAACACCTGTTACTCACAAAAATATCGTCCGAACTCTCTCTCTTTTCAAATTCCACTCTACTAATCTACTGTCAAACCTAAATCTCTCTAAAATTTCACCATTTTCACATCAAACCACTTGGATTTTTGAGTTTCTAACCCTAAAAACTACTCAAAATTCACTGCATTTCATATAGTAAAACATCATGCTGAGAACTAAGAGAGCAAATGTTGAGAAAGGAAAAGGGAAAGCAAAGGAAGGAGATGGAGGATTGATTCTCAATGAACCGAGAAGAATCAGATTTCCTCAATCATCATCTGGAATAGACAGATTTGTCTCCATCAAAGCTGCATCAGAATTTGAAGAATGGAGCAAGAAATCCAGAAAGATTATCGCTAGAAACAAGGTGAATGTTGATAAACTATCAAGTATGGAAAATGTTTTATCTCTTTTCAGTGATATTGGATGGAGTAGTTTGTCAGTAATTGATGAAGAATTCTATCCTGCTCTCATATATTAATTCTAGCGAGCCCCGCCCGCTAGGCCCGCATAGTTTGCAAGCTCGGGCTGATTTTTTCAGCCCGAATATTTTTCGGGCGGCCTGTAAATTATATATATTTGTATATTTTTTAATATGTATATATATTTTTATATAATAATAATATTATTATATTATTAAAAAAATATTATTTATTATATAAAATATTTAAAAAATCAGGTTAGGGCTGGCCCGAGCCTGAAAGGGCCAAGCTCGGGCTCATGATTTTTCAACCCGATGTCAATCGGGCCGAGCTCGGGCTTAGTAAAGCCTGGTTCAATGAGCCCGATTGACAGCCCTAATTAATTCTATGCAAATCTCAAAGGAGAAAGAACTGAACAAGTATGGGACAATGTAGTTCAATAGTATTCATCTAGAGTATCCCAAGTGGATTTTGAATTCAATGATGCTTTGGTTAATAAAATTTGTGGAGTAAACGATATTGGAGCAAGGTATTTTTCTTTGGGACAACATTGTTATAATCGTGAGTTATTTACCAATGAAAGATTTGAAGAGGATTTCGCAGAAGGAAGACAAATTAGGTCCATTAAAGAAAGGGAAACTAAAGCTTTTGATGCTAGAGGAAGAGTTATGCATCATATGATAACAACCATGATTGTCCTTAATTTTGGACATAAATCATTTGTTAGAAATATACATATGGTGATTATTCTTGCTTTGCAAGAGCATAGAAGACTGAATTTTGGGTATATGGCATTGAATCATATGTTTAGTACTAAAAAGGCAACCAACAAAGCTTTACCGTATGGGAGACTTTTAACAAGAATTTTCAAACATTTCCAAGTCAAACTTCCTGTTAGGGGACAAGTTTTCAAGAGTGGACAAATCTATACTAATGACTCTCTTTGAAGGATGCAATTAACTCTTGATGAAGATGGTGTATGGAGAACTAAAAGAGAAACTCCTCCAAGAAGAGTAGAGGTTGAAAAAAGTGAGGAAACTGAGGAAGAAGAAGATGAAGCAGAAACGTGGGCAAAGGAAATGAAAACAAAAAGGAGGCATGATTCATCAAGTGAGGGGGAGCAACCACCCTCCAAGAGAAGACTCTTTGAAGAAGTGCGTACTCCTCAGTCACATCCTAATGTTGGAGAAGTTCCTAGTGGTGAAGGGATTACTAGAGGAGACACTATTGTTGCTAAAACATTCCAACAAGCCTTGAACAATCACATCAAGGAGATGGATAAAATGTATAAATTCTTTGAAACTTTTGCTCCTATGATTATTGGAAAATTAGATGGTTTAGAAGATAGAGTGAAGCACATTGAGGAAATATTATGAGAAATACTCAAAGTGGTGAAGGACCCTCTAGAACTCAAGAAGAAAGAGATGATGATAAGAGAGATGAGGAAGACAAGAAAAAGGAAGAAGGTAAAGCTGATGACAATAATAATGATGATGATAGTGATGATGATGACCAAGGGAATGACCATGATCAAGCTGTTGTGTCACAAAGAGGAGATCAAGGAGAGCAGCAAGCTAGAGTTAACCAAGAAGGAAGTCTGATTGCAAGAGCTGAAGTGACAACACCATCCAATCCAACATTCAACCAAGGAAGAGTCAAGTATTTAGTAATCAAGAAGGGATCAAGAAAGGACTCTCCATCAACAGTACAAGACTGAGCATCACTTTAATCTTATCTCTATTTACTGCTTTTGTTTACTTTTTATATGCTTAGTTTGACTTATGAACAATGCTTACTTTTTATATGCTTAGAAAAGAATGAAGAATGATGACTGCAATGTTTGTGCTAAGTTGTAATATAATGTGTAATTTGAAAATGTGCTATGTATGTGCTAAGTTGCAATATAATGTGTAATATGAAAATATTTGGCTGCATTTGAAATGTAAATTAAAATTGGTTGATTTTTGAAATTTTGAAATAAGGTTGAGTTGAGATTTTGAAATCTTGATGTTGGTTCTTAACTTGACTTATGATTTTAAGTTATTTCATGAAAAATAATAGAATGCATGCGTTTTGTAGTTTTGCAAAGCTAAACTGAGTGCCATTGTGAACATGCATATTTAAATACTTCTATAGTTCATTTGTAAATGCAAAATCACATTTTCAAACTTGTTACCAAAAGTTCAGACTTGAAGTTCGGATGCATCCAAACTTTCTTGCCAAAAATATTTTTCTGTTGTTCAAATTATTTGAAAACTGTCTTAATCCTTCCTATCATATTTGAACAATCTTAGAAAAGCTTATTTTCAAAAGTAAAAGTTGTTATCTCACATATGTAATAGTTTGTATTAAAATTCGGATGCATGTTTCAGAAGTTTATATGCATGTTTCAGAAGTTCAGATGCATCCATATTTTATTACCAAAAAGTGCTCTTTTATTGTTCAAATTGATTCAAATATGTTTTAATCTCTTATAATATGTTTTAACAACCTTAGGAAAGCTTATTTTCAAAAATTAAAGCTTTAATTTCACTTATTTTACAATTCGGACTTGATATGTCAAAATTCAGATGCATAGTATCTCAAGTCCAAACTTGCTAAAAAATAAGCACAATCTAAGGGGGAGCATTGTCAATCTTTTCTGACCTTTAATAGCTTGCTTAGAAATTTTCTTAATGCTTAAATGCTATATCCTCTATTATAGTTATTGGAAGGAAGGAGGCAAATGGAGGTTGGTTGGGTCATAGGCTCATATTGAGCCATTTGAATGTCAAAGTGCTAAATTGGTTACCATTTATCTTTGACATCAATGCTTCTTTATACTACATTGTTTAAATCCATCACATTTTGGATCAAAGTTTGTCATCATCAAAAAGGGGGAGATTGTTAGCCCCAAGGGAAAATCATATAGATTTGATTAGTATGGACTAATTAATATGTTACATGTGTGATAGGATTGTTGGATTAAGAAGCAAAGAGTTATCATTGCCTTGGAGCTAAAAATACTAAGGACAACTCTAATATGCTCACAGATCAAGGATAAAGAGCATGTCCTATGGATAGAAGGCTTTGAAGACTCTAGTGTAGGGTTACACTTTCTGAATAGGTATATTCTTGTAAAGTCTACACTTGTTGTTGTGTGGAATCTATTGAATGCATAAGGGAGCACAAAACTTGTTTTTGAATCATAAATGGCTTTGAGTAAAATCTTAATGATCAAATGTTTGGTAACGGTTTTTGAGTTTAAAAGAGTTTATATGATTTATCTTTTGACATAAAATGATTCAAACATTTTTGAGATTGATTTTCAAATGTTTTGACAAAATTTGAAAAGTTCAGACGTAAGTTAGGATGTCCAAACTGTGACATGGTTACTGTTTTTCTAGATAAGTTGGACACAAGTTCGGACACATGAGGCAAAGTTCGGACGTCCGAACTTTTCCAGAAAACATGTCACAGTAATGTTCGGACGAAAGTTCAGACGTAGAGGAGCAAGTTCCGACGTCCGAACTTCCCTAAAACTAGTCGTTACTAGCCGTTTTATAACTGTTGAAACTGATTTTTAAATTCTATAAAAGCCATAAACTCCATAATTTTTGTAAGTTTTGAATCCCTGAGAAATCTTAACTTTCTAAATCATTTGCAATCATCAAAACTCTCTTTTGTCTTCTGCTTTCAATTGATCATTCAAGATTGCAAAGACAACAAAGTGAAGTGGTGCTATATTGTGTAATAATCTACCAAGAAGTGGTAACATCTCATCCATTCTTCATTATATTATGTTTCTTACTTGCTCAATACAAGGTTATCTTATGACGTAAAATCCTTTTGGTAAGGGCGAGCCATAGACTAGATTAATTAAGGTTGTAGTATAAAACTCGTGTGTGGGTGAGCCTTGGATTAGATTGGTCTTTAGATTGTCTTTAGATATAAAATCCTTGTGGAAGGGTGAGCCTTGTTTGTAGAATTGCAAAAGAGGTTATGAGTGTAAAACCTTTGTGTGGTGAGCCTCTTATGTAATTGTTGAACTTGAGCATATAGTAGAGTGATTGAAATCCAAAAGAAAATCAACATTGTTGTTCTATTAAGACCCATGTGTATTTACTTCAATTTCTACTGAAGCAAGGTTGAAACAAGTTTAAAGGAATTAGAACCATTTCTTATTTCATTGGTTTCCTTCTATGTTGTTGAGGAGAAAGGTCAATTTAAGGTTGTTGTTTTCACAAATGAAGTAGTTTGTTCCAATGGAACCCAATCATTTTTTGAAATTCTTTGTGAAGAGTAGATGCATGGCGATAAAATAATTTGTATTGAAGATCTATTTTTTTAAAAAATAATAAAAACAAATATGATAATTTTATAGTAATATGAATAATAAAATTCTGAGCTTGGTTAACTTTGTCATGAAAACCTCTGCATTATTTGACAGATTGATGGGGTGATATTTGCACTAGAGAATAAATATTCCCATTTTATTTATTTTGTTCTAACCCTTCTGGTGAGATAGTAGCTAGAATTTTGTTCTGGCCTTTCCTAACTGGTAAAGTTAGGACTTACATTAGTTACCGATGAACCTTAGGACTCTATCAAGTATTATTTGCTTTTATGTGCATACATATATTCGATGTTCTAAAGAGTTTAAGAATTTCTGATTTTTTTCCTTTACAAATTCAGAATCCCTCTTCTGTCCATTTCTTTTTATTGTAAAGATTTACATGTAACTTTTCTTTGTTCTTTCAGAAAGGAAAAAAAAAGAATTTAGTTTTTTTCTTTCTTAAAGTTTGATGTGGCATGAATCTGTATTCTCATTTTTATTTTTTAGAAGTTACATATAAATAAGTAACCAAATTTGCCCAAAGAGCAGTCCTAATGCTTACTGAGTAAGTTCATTCCTTGTTTGTTTTAATATTTCAAAGAATGGGCTCGAGGAGTACGACAATCCTTATGAGGATGACTTGGTATAGAAGCTACATTGGATAATTTTGTTTTCTTTTATGCTTAGTAGTTGTAATAATTCTTGTTATGTTGGAACTTAAGGAAATAGTTTTTGTTAGTGGCAACATTGAATTAGAAGAAGTTTTCCTTATCTATATATGTATAAAGTTGAAGATGAATAGCTTTTTGGTTGTAATAACTAAATTCTATCTTGTTTAGAACATTATTTCTTTGTGCGTAGAGACCACATATTGTTGGAGTCATTACAAGGATATGATTGTGTTAGGTTCCAAATGTGGGTCACTGACCCGAGTTCAATGTATGGCATTTTAGTGGTATTAGAGTATAGGTTCAAATTTTCAGGATAAAGTTTAAGCTCGAAAAGGACTAAGTAAATCTTAGTAGGATGTGTACACCTATTTAACCCTTCTTATTTTTATAAATGAATTACTTGGAGTGACTCTAGCTTTTCCTTATATTGCTAGATAGCTGGAAAAGAAAAGCAAGATGCTATTTTTTTCCAACCAGGATGTACAATGGGATAAAATGAAAATTGGAGATGATGGAAGTGCAACTAGAATAGTCATCGAAGGATAATAGGTATTATGATCAACACCTAAAGCAAGCAGCATGAGAAGGAGCATGTGATTATGGAGAGAGATACCCCTATGGCCATGCGTGACAAACTTAGGGAAGGAAGTGACCAAGATTGTGCAGCAATCAAACAAATCAGGAATGAAAGAGATCAATCCAATGTCAGGTTGAACTGGATGACCAAAGATAGGATCTGTATCAATAGGCATGCTAGCAACTATTACAGCAGAAGGGTCCATTGAGGGAGCAGATTAAGGCATTGAATGCCATAATTCAGCATTTAGAACCAGAGAAAGATGACGATGACCCATCGAATAATGGATCAACCATCATTGACAATTAGTTATATATTTTTCTCTTAGCTAGTTTTTAGGAATAAAGATGTGAGTGATTGTTTGATATATAGGAAAATTTTTATAGTTTGTGTTGAGTTTTAATGTTTTTCTCCTTTTTATAATTTTGTTTGACTCTACGTTGATTCAAATAATTGAATAGATATTTAGTTTCTTTATTACTATGTAAATTTTTCCTAATGATACTAGAGTTGTTGTCAATAACATATTTAACCTTACACTCAACATTATTTGCTAATATAGTGGTTTAGGATTTATGTCAACAATTACTTGCAAGATATAGAGATGGCAAATCGCTATAGACATAGGAAAATTGGGGAAATGTTTGAGGTAAATACTAATATCAGGGAAGAAAAAGAAATACCCCTAACTCAGTAGGAAGGACAAGCATGAGGGCAAAGAAGGATTGAAGGGACCAGACTAGTCAACTACAAGCTTCAGGAGCTATTTCTTCAATAATTCTACTAGATCTTTCTACTACTATCAACTTGTTGGCTCAAGTGGTACAAAACCATCAATGTATGCTAGAGGACTAATAGAGGGTAAAGTAATTAGAATAGCAACAAACTCTATCATGAGTCTGAGGAACACCCGTAATGCTAGAGCAATCTATGAATGAATGGAGAGGGCGAATGCACCTATCTCACTGGGAGCACTAATTTGGAGGCATTTGATAAGTTACCTTTTCTAGTTGGAGAGGCAGAGAAATGGTGGAGAGGTTCGACAACACCGATTTATCCTCCACCAGGACAACATTGCACCTGGGAAACATCCAAGAAAACACTCTCAGACTCTACTTTCCCGAAATGCTAGGGTTGTAAAAACAAAGCAAATTCTTCGATTAGGTCTGAATGGATAATAATGGTGGCAGATCATGTGAAAAAAAAATAATTCACTTGGAAAATATGTGAAAAGGATAATGAGAGAACCTGCTATGAAGATGATAAGGTTCACCTATGAACTATACTTGAGGATCACGACAAGGATGGCTGTGGAGTGCCCTAACAATTTGAGGATGCAAGTGAAATAGGTCTTAAAGGGGAGGCTAAGAGTAAAACAGGTGAAGCTGAACATGATAGGAAACCAATACCGGTAAAGTGCCAATGCAAAGAGGTAATAGCATCAAACATGCCCCAAGAGACAAAAAAGAAGGAGACCATCCTCTCAATTTGGTATGTCAACTGGAGCATAACTGAAGAAGTATGGAATCTGTGATACCTCAACTCCTACGCTAGGTTCCACTGCGGCTATGTAAGGTACTAGCGTGTCCGAATAAAAATAAAGAATACATATATAAAATACAAACAACCAGTGAGCATAACAGTGGAAGTCTTATACATACATAGATAGACCTTTAATACAATCTTCTTTCTCAAGCTAGCAAGAAAAAACAAAAGATACAAGACTTCACAACATGACACATAAACAAAGTTCTCCCACGAGCTAATGCCACGGTTAATAGGAAGATCACAAAGCGATCTATTGGTTTAGTCCCTCTGAAATAAGTACTAAAATATATGTAAGCCAGAAAGCTCAGTTAGTTTATTTGTGCTCTCGTGGTTTTCAAAATTATAAGGTAAATGCACATGCGTGGTATTGCTCAAAGTTCTTTTCAAGCAAATAAATTTCTTTTCGTCACAAAAATGCACAAAACTAGTGATAAAGTTTGGTCGTACTTGGAAAGTTTAAGAAAATCAAGGCATATCAATATACAGGAACTAATAATGAAGTCATTAGGAGTCAAATCCCAGCATCCCATAGTCAATATCAGCCACACACCAGAGCAAATATTTTACTTCACAAACTACCTAATGTCTTCCCAAACAAAAACCAGGCTATGGAGTTTTGAGGCACCTACCAGCCCTCTCCTGGTGGCCAATCACAACATTGAGCCCCTTCTGACTCACTATTAGGTGATCGAAAAAATAAACAAATAAATGCAGCAGCAATTAAGCCGAACCCTCCCAGACATACTATGCCCTCTTTCAAGTAGTTCATAACCCATATTTTAGGCACTCCATGCTAGTGGAAGAGACCTTAGTACGGGGGGCTAGCGACGTATAGTGCAATCTACTGACACTTCAAGTATTCAAATCTTATCAAAAATTATATTTGGTTAGAATGGAGTTTTTATAAATTTCAAGACACAAGAATCATTTAAATAGCCACTCAAACGAATCTAAGTCCAAAGCAAACTGACAATAATAAATCATTCGTCTACCAATTTAGCCATATAGATGCATGTTTCAAAAGTATGCCAGATTTTTCAAAAATACATAATAAAACCTTTCTCAAAGCTTACTCGCATCTATGAAACATGCCCCCAAAATTACTATATTCCAATCCAAATAAATACCTACTTAGAGCACCTCACCTAGGTATTTCTAGTGCACAAGTAAAATAAGTTATGGAAAACTTCTGCAATTTAAAGATAAGTAACTGAAGGAAATTTCAAAATAATATTTTCACACTTATGAATAACAAATATATTTATTTATAAATATTGATGGCACTAAAGATATTGTAAGTCTTGGTTTGTAAAATCATCAGGTAGCAAGAGTGACTCGCTTTCTTACAAAAAGTGCCAATTTCCTACAAATTCTAAATGATTAAACCTTAGTCAAAATCCCTAAAGATGATAAATTCTAAGTTATTGAGTGAGCTTGTCTAGGATATTCTAGGCATAAGTTTAAGCCTAAACTTACACTTGGAAAAACACCCAATTATTGTATATTCTACAAGCATATATATTCTTATATATTCGTTTATATTATCATGAATATTATTATTATTATTTTAAAAAAACCTTCTCAAATACTAAAATTTTTATCAAAGATTTAAGAGAATGAAGAGATCACTTAAATGTAAGTCCCAAAACCTCAAAATCTCAATATATCTTGAGCCATTTTCAAATCCTAAAGAGTTAAAACTTTACTAAAACAAAAATTGAAGTAAAAACACAAACAAACCAACTTCTACTACAAAAATTTAAAGACATCACAAAACAAATAAAGGAATCACAAACAAAAGCAAAGAACATGAGAACTTACCTTAATCAACAACGGAGAATGCTGTGAAAGGAGAAGGAAGAGGAAAACAAACCTATAAGAGAAGAAAGAAAGAAGCAAATGAAATATGAAGAAAGGAAAAGAAGCAAAAGTGTACATAAAAGGGGGGGGGGGGCGAAATCGGTGGACTTCACCGACTTACAAAGATGATCACTTCCTTCCAATCTTTTATTCGCAATCTCCAAAGCTACTCCCTCTCTAACTTTGACCTCTCATGTTGCTACCTACAGCTGTCTCTAAAAATGTAGTCAGATGTTCCGCTAACCTAACCAAAACTTTTATATAAGGACTATTCAATAATTGCAACCTAAGTCTTCTATAAATTACTCTATTCTATTTCTATCCCAACTTTGGCTTGGGCTAAATGCCTTGGCCGAACTACTTGGGCTTGGTATTTACATTCTATACCCCTAAAATAAAGTTTCCTCGTTGAAACTTACCAATCTTGAAACAAATGTGGATAATTCTATATCCTTTCAACCCCCAACTTGTTTCTCTTGGGTTGTAATGTAACCAATTGAACCTTGACATATGGTATGGTTCTTCATCTTAACAATTTTTCTTTCTGATCTATTACCCATAATGGGTATTTCTCATTGGACAAATTCTCTCTTAAACATAATAGTCCCCTTCCAATACATACCTCGTGTTCAAAATGTAATGTCATAGTTGAGACATGTGAAATAGGTTATGGACTTTTGACAAGGTTGGTGGTAAGGCTGGATGATATGTGATATCTCTTACCCTTTCAAGAATTTCAAATGATCTAATATACTTTGGACTTAGCTTATCACTCTTGCCAAAATGCAATGTTGTTGGTGACACTCCTAAATACACGTTTACTTCACATTTAAAATTTAAAGCCTTTTCTTAACATTTGCCCACCTTTCTATCAGTTCTGGACTGCTTTAAGCCACTCCCAAGTTGATGGCACTTTTTCTTGAGTAAGTTATACAAGTTCAAGACCTATAATCAATTTCTTCCCCACTTCATCCCAACAAATAGGCGATCTGCATTTCCTTCCATGCAAAGCTTCGTGAGGTCCTATCCCGATTCTTGCTTGATAGCTATTGTTGTATGAAAATTTGATAAGCATCAAATAATCTATCTATCTCCCTATAAAATCTAGTGTGCATGCTTGCAACATATCTTTTATGATTTGAATTGTTCTATCAGATTACTAGTCCATCTATAGATGGAAACCAAAATTTCCCTAGTAACACATCAAACATAACTAATTTGCTTTTAATAAAAATGGAGAGTCTTTTACAAACCTTCACATTGTTATCACCTAATTCAATCACTCGTGATGATCAACTTCATCTAATCCTTCATCCGTAAACTCCAAAGCTACTTATTCTCTAGCTTTGACTCTCTTAATGTCTCTAAAAATGATGTGCAATAAGATCTTTTGCTAATCCTATGAAACTTTTAAGTTAGGGACTATTCATATATTGTAGCTTAAGCCCTCCATAAGTTACTTTATTCTATTCCTACCCCAACTATGGGTTGGACTAAATACCTTGGCCAGGTGTTTACACTCTTCTCCAACTCTCTTTCTCATCTTCATCCCTCCCTCTTCCTTCTTCATTTTTCCTCCTCTCTTGTTCTGTTCTCTTCTTCTCATTTTCGTCTTCTTTGATTCTTTACTTTTCCCTTCTTTACCTCCTTCCTCTCATCTGCTCTTCCTGAATTAGGCAATCTATCAACAAAGGCAATGATACAACCATTTTCATTTCTTTTGGGGGAAAATATGAGAGAATTGAACGCTCTTTTATTTTTTTTGGTTTTAATCAAAGGTAAAATGGGTATTTAACTAATTTGGTATGAAATAAGTTGGTTGCTTTACCCTTGGATATGAATTAAGTAAAAATTGGACTTAATTGGTACAAATTATAAAATCTTGAGGGGAAATTGTTTCAAGTAAAAGAACAAGTAGGGAAGTGATTTTTAGGAGGATTTCAAGGAGGTTTAATGATATTGAACAATTAGTTGTTATGATTAACACAACACTACGAGTAATATCTAATAACAATTTGTACATAAAGTACATAAATTTTTTTTGCAAGTAATGAACTAATTGGATAAACTACTGGAAATCCTAAGGGGATGAATTAAGATTTTGACAAATTTTTGAAAACTTTCTCTTTTCAAAATAGTTTGGAAACTAATGAACTCTTAGAGAGTTAGTAGAAGATATAGATAATTTCAACAACCCACACAATCAACAACAAGAATAAAACAAATACTAATTACTGTACAAGTGAATAAATGCAAGATAGAGAAAGAAAAGCAAAAAAAGCAAGTTACAAAAAGATTTATTATGGATAGTACACCTTGTTGTTTACATCTAATATGTTAAGCCTCACCCAAGGACTTCCAAACACACCACTAAATCCCTTTCTTGAATTGATGATGGTTGGAAATACCAATATTACACAATACTCACCGAATATCCCTAGGACAACTTTGTATCAATTCACAGGAGAGACAGATGAAGATAATAATGTTACTGCACTTGATATGGAAGATTTCAACCTTTGAAGCTTCCTGTCTCTTACTCCCTTAATGAAGAATTCACACGATGAAGCATATAAAATATTTGGGGATGATGAAGATTGAGTGTATATCATGTAAACACTTAACAATAGTAAAAGGTACTAAATTTTTTAGTGAAAATATTTAAAAACGGCTATATTTCGTACAAAATTTTATAGCCTTGATCGACAACACATAGCCTATTCGATTGATCCCTCAACCTTCTATCAACATTCTAGAGGTATCTCAACCAAAAGAGCCTAACGCCTCGGTTGACAAAACCTTCAAAGATAGCCTATTCGATTGATCCCTCAACCTTCTATCAACATTCTAGAGGTATCTCAACCAAAAGAGCCTAACGCCTCGGTTGACAAAACCTTCAAAGTTTTGGCCAAAGTAAAAAAGTGAAGTATTCAAACTTTGGATCTAGAGGACGAAACCCAGGTCGACCGAACCTAAAGTATGGTTGATCAATCCTTCAATCTAGATCGATCAAGCTTTAAACCCATCAACCTAAATGTTCTAACACTAAGCATGATAATTTCACTAACCTCTAAACATTGAAAACCTTTTTTTCATCAAATCAAAACCTCTGAAAACATTTGATTAAACATGAAAGCACCGAAGGCATTGAAATATATCATTCCCGTTTTGGAAACTAATTTCATGTTTGAAGCAGAAATTAAATGAAGTGGTCAAAAGACTAGGGTTCACAAGTAGTTATACAGTAATGACCTAAATGACCTAAAACTCTAATCTCTAAATCTTCAAAAGTCTTCAAGAATTTTCATGGGAAGGCAAACTTTTGAGTAATTCTTTTATATAGCTCTTGCCTTTTTATCAATCAATGACAATCTTGAAGAGCTTATCACTTCCAATGCAAAAATCCTATCACACTTAAGATAAACAATTATTAGTCCCCATTAATATTTATCATAATCAAAACTTGGAAGTACCTTTAGGGTTAATAATCTCCCAATTTTTTATGATGAAAATTTTTTATGTAATTGGAGAGGATAAATTAACAGTTAAATATATAGAAGTATGTCACAAGATATATAACAAGTAAAGCATATTAACAAGCATTGGCCCCAAAGAGCCTATGGTCTAACCAACGTCCATAAGCCTCCTTCCATGCTTGAGAATAATAATTTTCAAAATATAAAATCATTTATAAAGAGACCTTTTGGAAGATTTTGATGTATATAAGTTTATCTCCCCTTTAGAAAATGCATGTTTGGTTTGGTGAGTTTAAAGTGTAAGTCTATTTCTAATCATTGCAAATGAAGTATTTAGATTCAAGTAATGTTTGCAAAAGATTGAAAGAATAGAATCCATTTGAGAAAGCCACGTTTTTTTGAAAACATATGAAATTTCAATTTACTTGGATATGAATCTCGGTTGACCGAGGTTCCTCCAAATTTTCAAACTACTTTCTAGGTTAAGAAGCTTCAATCAACTGAGGTTTTGGCATCTGGTTAAATTGAGATTTTTGCTGCAACATCATATCCATTCCAAACACCAAAACATGATTAATGACAAATTATTTTTAGCATTATGTTTAGATTAAAACAAGATCAAATTTATTTGAGCATAAAAATATCAAAAACTTGAAAATCATACCCTAGAATCTTTAAGAAAACGTTTTGAGAAATAAACAACTATATAGCTATGGATTTGTGATGCTGGGGAAAAATAAAATTTAAAATCTTAGCTGTCGCAAATCCATTGCAAAATAACTACGGATTTGCGACGCTGGGGAAAAAAATAAAATTTAAAAACTTAGAAATAACTACGGATTTGCTATGGGTGGTAGATTTGCGACAGATTTGCAATGAAATTCTTTTTTCCTTTTTGTTAGCCCTAAGGGCAAATCATAAGGTTATGATTAAGTTTTGACTAATAACAAACATTGATGAGGATTAATCTTTATGTCATTTGTGTGATAGGATTGTTGGATTAAGAAGTATGAAGTCTCATGGCATTGGAGCTAGCAATTCAAGAACAACTCAAATATGTCAAAGTGATTGAAGATTGAAGAGTTTGTTTAAGATGATTAAAGGATTTGAAGACATAAAGTGTAGGTTACATGAGCTTAATAGGTAAACATTGTAAACCATACACTCTTAACCCTTGGAATCTATGAGTTGCAATTGAGAGCACAAAACTGCATTTAAATGGTTTCAATGGTTTTGAACTTACCTAAATTATCAAGTTTTCATAAATGGTTTTTGCACATAAAAGGTATTTAATGACTTATCTTTGAGGCTAGAATGTTTTCCAACTTGTTTGAATTGATTTGAATATGTTTTGACAAAGTTTGAAAAATTCGGATGCAAGTTCAGACGCAGGATGAAAATTCGGTCGTCCGAATTTTCCCTGCACATTGAACATTAACTTCTGTACAAGTGAACAGTACCGACTATTTATCCAGAGAAATTCGGACGCACCTAGAAAAATTCGTTCATCCAAATTTGAATAGTATCAGTGAACAGTAATACTGTTCTCATGAACAGAATTTTCCAGAGAAATTAGGACGCACTAGATAAATTCAGTCATCCAAATTTTGAATAGTACCTATGAACAGTAACAAATGTTCACGTGAACAGTACTTTCCAGAAAAATTTCAGACGCACAAGAAAAAATTTGGTCGTCCGAATTTTCTAAAACTAGCCGTTACTAGCCGTTTTAACTGATTTTCAAAATTTATAAAAGCCACAAACTCCATATTTTTGAAAGAACTTTTGAACTTAAGAAATCCTTGAAGCTCTAACTTGTTTGACATCAAAAATATTTGAAAAGCGTTCAAATTGCCTTGTGCTCAAAGGTTAAAATTCAAGATTCTAAATGCAATAAGTGAAGTGGTACTAGCTATTGTATTCATCAACAAAGAAGTGTTGGTAACATCTCATCTAATCTTCATTTTATTCTATTTTCTACTTGCTCAATATTAGGTTATCTTGTGACGTAAAATCCTTTTGGTAAGGGTGAGCCATAAACTAGATTAATCAAGGTTATAAGTGGGTGAGCCTTGGATTAGATTGGTCTTCAGGTTATCTTTAGATATAAAATCCTTATGGAAGGGTGAGCCTTGTTTGTAGGATTGCAAAAGAGGTTGTTGGTGTAAAATCCTTGTTGGGTGAGCCTCTTGTGTAATTTCCTAAATTGAGCATATAGTGAATTGGTTGAAATCCTTGAGTGTGGACTCAAGGTAGTGGGTGTAGATCTTGGAGAGATCGAACCACTATGAATCGTGTGTTCATTTATTTATAACTTTACTTGTTTGCATACTTGTGTTATTATTATTTGTTCTTAGTTGTTGATTGATTAGTTGTGGTTTTATTATTTGATCATCTTGTCTCAACCATTAAATCACATATAAACTTAGAGTTTGTGAATTTTAAGAAGAGCTTTTATTAAAGCGAAGGATTTTCAAAACAGGAAAAGATTTTGATAATTAGCCAAAGACCTTAGGTCTTTCAATTGGTATCAGGACAAGGTCTTCTTTTTAAGGTCTAACAACCTAGAAGTAAAGATCATATGGCTAGTTTATCAAATTTGCCTTATACTGAAGGTTCCTCCACTAATAGACCTCCATTGTTTGATGGTTCTAATTATACTTTTTGGAAGTCTAAGATTGAGATATACATTTGTTCTATTAAATATGAATTGTGGAATATTATTGATAAAGGTCCCTATGTGCCATTGAGATTGAAAGCCGATGGAGTTACAAGGGAACCAAAGCCTATGGAGGAGTATGATGAGAGCGATTCAAAAAGGATGAACATTCTTTGTTATACGTTGGTCGTCAATGAATACAATGGAGTGATGGAATGTGATTCTGCTCATGAAATGTGGAAGCTACTTCAAATCACTCATGAAGAAGAAAGAGCAAATGTGTGCTTCATGGTAATGGAAGAGGAGGTACAACCTACTCCATCTATATCTACTTCTTATGATGATGATATTGATGATCCTAGTGAATTACTTGTTGAGATATATGGAGAATTAAAAAAGGCTTCGAAAAAGAATAAGGAAATGAAACTCAAAATTAATGAGTTATTGAATGAAAATTCAAAATTATTTTGTGAGAACAAAAAACTTCTTGAATCTATTGATTGTTTAAATATCGAAAAAGAAGTTTTAAATGTCTCTTTACAAAACATGTCCCTTGAAAATAAGACTCTTTGTGATAAGATTTTGTCTCTTGAAAGAATACTTGTTGACCATGAGACTTTGAAAAAGAAGGTTGATGAGCTTACATCATGTATAAAAAATTTACAAAAGGAAGGGACAATCTTGATAAAATTCTTAGAGCTCAAAGATCTCCTCTTGTCAAAAATGGTCTTGGTTATAATTATGTAAACAATGTGCCTAAATATAACAACTTCTTTGTTAGAGCTACTTCTACTTCAATGCATTGTACTTGTTGTACTTATTGTGCAAAACGTGGACATAAAGTCACCAAATGTTATGTTAAAAGAAAAGTAGAGAATGATATAAAAACCATTTGGAGAGTTAAGGGAATCATTACTAACCCCCACGGACCCAAGAAAGTATGGGTTCCAAATGATACTTCCTCTCCTTTATTGTAGGTACTCTTCAATTCAAACTCAAGAAAAACTAAGTAGTATATTGATGATGTTGGCTTAAAGAATAAGATAAAACACCTCATTCATAAGCAAGGTCAAAGCAACCAATGAAGGATTTGTTTTTTAGACAAGAAGAAAGGAAGAATTCTTGGAGTATCCAATGTTGGTAAAGGTTCCTCTCTTCTTTTTAAACAAATGTTGCTTAGTGTTGATTTGAACTATAACTTTCTTAGCATTAGTCAATTGTGTGACAATGAATAAGAAGTTAAATGCCAACATGCGAAGTTTCAATTGAGAATCCCTTTTGTTTAGCTTTGAAAATTTGCGAACCATGACTTGTCAATTGCTTTTATGAAGTTGATTAGGTAACATTGATGATATGAGATTGAATTCATGGTCGATATGTTCTTGAAATTGATTATAAGTCATGATAAAATGATTAAAATAGCTATGATTGAATATCTATGCATTTGCTTGGCTAAAAACATCTTTATGAAACTTCACAAAATGCTCGGACTTGAAGTTTAGATGTAGACCATAAGTTCGGTCGCCCAAACTTGTATGACAAAATGATATTTTGTGATATTGATCAATTACTCACAAAATGTTTCAATGTGTGTCTTATCTTGATAAGCTTGAATGTCTTGTTGCTTATGATAATGATGGATTTTCTTGGCATAGAAGATTTGGTCACGTGAGCATGGATTTGTTGAACAAACTTTTCTCTCAAGATTTAGTTGCAGGATGGCTAAAAATGTGTTTTGAGAAAATTTTCTTTGAGATTTGAGATACTTGTCAATATGGAAAACAAATAAATAAATCTTTCAGACCCATGAAAATACTTTTAGACCTCAAAACATGTGGATTTTTGAGGAACTCTAGTATTGATGACATGAAGTATGCCTTAGTAGTAGTTTATGATTTCTCAATATTTACTTTAGTATTCTTCTTTGCTCAAAAAGATGAAGTGTTTCATAAGTTTGTAAAACTATTCAAAAAGGTTCAAACCTTCATTGAGTGCAAATTGATTTCTATTAGAAGTGACAATGGTTGAGAATTTTACAATTAAGACTTTATAATGCTTTGTGATGAAAATCGAATTTCATATAATTGTTTCAACTGCAAAAACCCACAACAAGATGGTGTTATTAAAAGGAAATTTGAGCTTTGCAAAAATTGGCTAGGTTTATGCTTTGTGAAAATTCTGTTTCAAAAACATTTTTGGGCCAAAGGCGTAAACATCACATGCTATGATAAATAGAATTCTTTTAAGATCATTTTGAAGAAAAACATATTTTGATTTCTCTTTTATAAAATCCCTCAAATTTCATGTTTTAAAATGTTTGGTTATAAATGTCTTATCTTAAATTCTTGCGATAATTTACTTAAATTTGATAGAAAATCGGATATTCGTATATCTCTTAGCTATTCTTCTAACAAGAAGGCATATAGAGTTTATAACAAAAACAACCTTACATGATGAGGATACCATTCATGTTAGTTTTAATGAATCTTACATTTACTTGGAAAGAAAAGATGAAGATGACGTAGGTACATCTATGAATGACTATCAAACCCATCTTCAAGCACCAACTTTGGAGGATCATACTAATGAGGAAGAAATGATTGAACAAAATCAAGATGACCAACTTAGTGGTGACCGGGAGCTTCCAAAGAAATTAAGATATCCAAGAGGCCACCCTAAGGAGCAAATCATTGGTGATATCTCCCAAGGAGTAAAAATAAGGCGGTACTTTATCGATAACTTTATTCTTTTATCTCATATTAGCCTAAAAGTATTGATGATGCATTGTGTGATGATTTTTGGATTATTACTATGCAAGAGGAATTAAATTAATTTGAAAGATACAAAATTTGGAATTTCCTAAATCTCATGATCATTCCATTATTGGAACTAAATGGTTTTTAGAAATAAACTCAACGAATCTGGAGAAGTTGTTAGAAATAATGTTAGACTTGTCGCCCAAGGATTCAATCAAGAAGAGGGCATTGATTATAATGAGATTTTAGCTCCAGTTAGTAGATTTAAATAAATTAGAATGCTTTTGACATTTGTATGTTTTAAAGGTTTCAAACTCTTTCAAATAATGTCAACAGTGCTTTCTCGAATGAGTTTATTAATGAGGAAATTTTATGTAAATCAACCTCCTGATTTTACTCATGAAAAATTTCCTAATTATGTTTTCAAACTCTCAAAAGCCTTATATGGATTGAAAAAAGTTACTAGAGCTTGGTATGAAATATTTAGTAGTTTTCCTCTTTCAAAAGTTATTTTTTACGAAAACATGACATAATCTTTTCATTAAAACCTCTTGTAACAATGATCTATAACTTGTCCAAATATATTATATAATTTTTGGTGCTTCTAATACTGCACTTTGTGATGTGTTTGCCAAGTTGATGCAGAGTAAATTCGAAATGAGCATGATAGGAAAACTCAATTTCTTTCTTGGCCTACAAATCAAGCAAACCAAGGATGACACTTTTATGAATCAAGTTAAGGTATAAGCACTTCCATAAGTTTATCAACTATTCTTGACAAGAATAAAATGGTTTCATGGGAGTAGTAAACTCTATTTGACATCAAGTAGAGCCAACATTATGTTTGCCATGTGCTTGTGTGACAGATTTCATCTTGTCCTAAAGAGTCTCATTTGATTGCTTTTAAACACATTTTCTATTACCTTATTGATACTCTTAAGTGATTATTGTCTATATTTCAAATGTGTGGCTATGTTATGTGATAACATTAATGATATAAATTTGACCATCATACTATTCAACAAACTAGGACAAAGCATATAGAGATCAAACTTCATCTCATTAGAGATCATTCTACTAAGGGTAATACTTGTTTAAAGCATGTTTGCATTAATGAGCAAATTAATGATATCGTTACTAAGCCATTGGCCGAATAAAGGTTTGACCAATCTTAGAAGAAGTTTAGGGATTTCAAAATTCAATAACTAATGAGTGTATTCAAGTGTTGTAGCTCCAGGCGAGAACAAAGAAGCCTAGCATATGAAAAGGAAAGGGAAAAGCCAAAGAAAGAGAAGGAGGACCAGTGATCAATGAACCAAGGAAGGTTCATGTTTCTCAAAGCATGTCATGGCTGGATAGATTTGTCATAGTGAAGGCTGCTACTGAATTTGATGATTGGACAAAAAGGAACCATAATATACTCTCATCTTTAAATGATATGAGCTGGACTAGGTGTTTGATGAATGCTATTACCTTCCTTAGTTTATGAATTTTATGCAAATATTAAGGAAGAAAAAGTTGATCAAATTGGTAATAAAGCTATTCAGTGGTATTCTTCAAGAATATCATAAGTTGATTTTTGAGATTGATAATGCATTGCTCAATAGAATTTGTGATGTTGAGGATGTTGGGTTTAGGCATTACTCTTCCGGGGAACATTGTTTTATAAGTAAGTTAAACTCACATGAAAGGATTGAGAATGCATGTACAAATGGTAGAAGCCTCAAGACTATAAAGGAGAGAGAGATAAAAGCTTTTGATGCTAGTGAAAGAATTTTGCATCACATGCTTACTACCTTGATTATAGCATACTTTGGACACAAATCATCCATTGGAAATATGCATATGGTGATTATGCTTGCCTTGTAAGAGCATAGAAGACTAAACTTTGGATTCATGGCATTGAAGCATATGATTAGTGCAAGAAAAATAGCCAACAAAGCCTTACCGTATGAGAGACTATTAACAGGAACTTTCAAACACTTCTAGGTCAAACTTCCTGTTAGAGGATAAGCTTTCAAGAGTGGAGGAACTTATACTAATGAATCTCTCTTATAAGGAAGCAATTAGTTCTTGATGAAGATGGTATATAGAGAACAAAAAGAGAAACTCCTCTAAGGAGTGATAGAAGAGATTCTAGTGATGATGAAGAAAAAGAGGAAGAAAGTAATAAAGAGAAGGAAGAAGAAAATGAAGAAGAAAAAGTAGATGAAGAGGAAATCCTTGCTGGAGAAAGAAAAGCTAAAATGAGGCATGAATTATCTAGTGAGGGGTAGCAACCTTCCGCAAAAGAAGACTATTTGAAGAAGTACACTCTATTGAAGAAAAAGAAGTTGAATGTGATAATTTCACTACAGGTGATACTATAGTTGCCAAGGTGTTTCAAGAGACATTGAACGACCGTGTAAAGGAAATGAATAAGATGGGCAAATTCTTCGATCCTTTGCTCCAATAATTCTTGGCAAATTTGATGGTTTAGAAGCTAGAGTCAAGAATATGGAAGAAGACTTGAGAATGATTTCTCAGGTGGTTTTAAATGGTGCAAGTTCCTACAAAGCCAAAGACGAAGAAAAGAAAGAAGATGAGAAAGAGGGCAGTGAAGAGGAAAATGAAGAAGATCAAGAAGATAACATGGGTGGAGATGGCAGCAATAAGGATGATAGTAGTGATAGTGAAATTTGAGATGGCTATCAATTTGTTGCTAAAGAAGAAGACAAAGATGAAGGAAAAGGCAGTGAAGAACCCAAAGAAGAAGAAGAGCATGATAATGAAGAACAAAGAGGTAAAGCCCAAGAGAACAAGCAAGAAGAAGGAGGTGAAGGGAGTTTAACAAAGTCAAATAAAAAAATACATCACCAATTTCCTTCAGCCAAGGGCGGAAGAAAATGTGGTTCAAAGGAAGAAGATGCAAGGATCCTCTCGGTTGGTAACTTTCCAAAGCAGAACTACACAAGCAAGGAGTCAGCAAATGAAGGACCCCATCATATATAGAGATCATGGGAGACATGGCCATCATAACAAACAAATTTGGAAGTGAAGACCATGAAACACATCCAAGACAAAGCCTTTCTATCCCTAAACTCTATTTTGTTGCTTATTTTAATTTACGCTTTAATGCACATGCTATGCTTTAACATTGAAATTTACTTGTGCCTTTATAGTCATTATAATGTTTTGAAGCTCAATATGTGAAATCTTTGTGATAAGAGCTTCTTTTGTTTCACTTTTGTTGTCCAAGTACTCTCACCCCAAGTTTAATTTCTGCTAAAAAGGGGAGAAGAAGTTGATTTATTATTGTTGAGATGCTACATAATGATTATTGCTGTTAGGATGATAATTATTTGACTAGAGATATATTGTTTATGAGAGTTGGTCAATATATTGCTAAATTGCTAAATGAGAGTTGATCAATATATTGCTTATATGTGACATATGTTCTCATTTTCATTAACCCCATCTTTGAGTGATGACAAAAGGGGGAGAAAGAATGATGACAAAATGTTCTATATGTTGTGTGAATGATGAAAAAATGTGGCTGCATTTGTGTGGTTGTATGCATTTGAAAACTGTGTATTATGGGGTTGGACAAAATGTGTATACTGTGTATTATGTGGTTGCATTTCAAAATTTAAATTGAAAATGGTTGTTTTCTGAGAATTTGAAAGTGGATTGAGTTGAGGTTTTGAAACTTTTGATCATGCTTCTTGACTTGACCTATGACTTTAAGTTACTTCATGAAAATAATTAAATGTATGAGTTTTGTGGTTTTGCAAAGCTAAATTGAGTGCATATACATATTTGAGTACTTCTATAGTTCATTTTAAAATGCAAAATCACCTTTTCAAACTTGCCACCAAAAGTTTGGACTCGAAGTTAGGATGCTGACCAAAAGTTCGGATGCATCCAAAGTTTCTTGCCAAAATGGCTTTTCTGTTGATCAAATTGTTTGAAAATTGTCTCAATCTTTCCTGTCATATTTGAATAACCTTAGGAAAACTTATTTTCAAAAATTGCAGTCTTCATCTCATATATTTTCGAGTTCAGACTTGGAATTTCAAAATTCGGATGCATGTTTCAAAAATTCGGATGCATGCTTCAAAAATTCAGATGCATCCATATTTTGTTACCAAAAAGTGCTCTTTTGTTGTTCAAATTGATTCAAATATGTTTTAATCTCTTCTAATATGTTTAACAACCTTAGGAAAGCTTATTTTCAAAAATGAAAGCTTTAATTTCACTTATTTTACAGTTCGGACTTGATATGTCAAAATTAGGATGCATAGTATCTCGAGTCCAAACTTGCTAAAAATGAGCACAATCTAAGGGGGACCATTGTTAATTTTTCTGACATTTAATACCTCACTTAGAAGTTTTTTTAATGCTTAAATGCTATATCCTCTATCCTATTTGTTGGAAGAAAGGAGGCAAATGGAGGTTGGTTGGGTCATAGGCTCATATTGAGCCTTTTGAATGTCAATATGCTAAATTGGTTATTATCTATCATTGACATCAATGCTTCTTTGTAATATATTGTTTAAATCCATCACATTTTATATCAAAGTTTGTCATCATCAAAAAGGGGGAGATTGTTAGCCCAAAGGGCAAATCATAAGGTTATGATTAAGTTTTGATTAATAATAAACATTGATAAGGACTAATCTTTATGTCATTTGTGTGATAGGATTGTTGGATTAAGAAGTATCAAGTCTCATTGCCTTGGAGCTAGCAATTTAAGAACAACTCAAATATGTCAAAGTGATTGAAGATTGAAGAGTTTGTTTAATATGATTAAAGACTTTGAAGACATGAAGTGTAGGTTACATGAGCTTAATAGGTAAACATTGTAAACCTTACACTCTTAAGCCCTGGAATCTCTGAGTTACAATTGAGAGCACAAAACTTGATTTAAATGGTTTCAATGGTTTTGAACATACCTAAATTATCAAGTTTTCATAAATGGCTTTTGAACATAAAAGATCTTTAATGACTTATCTTTGAGGCTAGAATGTTTTCCAACTTGTTTGAATTGATTTGAATATGTTTTGACAAAGTTTGAAAAATTCGGATGCAAGTTTAGACGCAGGATGAAAATTCGGTCGTCTGAATTTTCCCTGCACTGTGAATAGTAACTTATGTTCAAGTAAACAGTACCAACTATTTCCCTAGAGAAATTCGGACGCACGTTCTGACGCACAAGAAAAATTCGGTCGTCCGAATTTTGAATAGTACATGTGAACAGTAACAATGTTTCACGTGAACAGTACTTTCCAGAAAAAAAATTGGACGCACAAAAAAAAATTTGGTCTTCCGAATTTTGAACAGTATCGTCTGAATTTTCTGAAACTAGTCGTTATTAGCCATTTTATGACCATTTTCAAAATATATAAAAGTCACAAACTCCAGATTGTTGAAAGAACTTTTGAACTTAAGAAATCCTTGAAGCTCTAACTTGTTTGATATCAAAATTATTTGAAAAGCTCTCAAATTGCCTTGTGCTCAAAGGTTAAAATTCAAGATTCTAAAGGCAAGAAGTGAACTGGGACTAGCTATTGTATTCATCCACCAAGATGTGTTGGTACCATCTCATCTAATCTTCATTTTATTCTATTTTCTACTTGCTCAATACAAGGTTATCTTGTGACATAAAATCTTTTTGGTAACGGTGAGCCATAGACTAGGGTAACCCATAAACAAGGGTGAGCCTCGTGTAATTTCCTAAATTGAGCATATAGTGAATTGGTTGAAATCCTTGAGTGTGGACTCAAGGTAGTAGGTGTAGATCTTGAAGAGATCGAACCACTATGAATCGTGTGTTCATTTATTTATAGCTTTACTTGTTTACATATTTGTGTTATTATTATTTGTTCTTAGTTGTTGATTGATTGGTTGTGGCTTTATTGTTTGATCATCTTGTCTCAACCATTAAATCACATATAAACTTAGAGTTTGTGAATTTTAAGAAGAGCTTTTATTAAGGCAAAGGATTTTCAAAACAGGAAAAGATTTTGATAATTAGCCAAAGACCTAATTCACCCCTCTTAGGTCTTTCGCTTTTTGTTTTCTTGCATTCTTATTTATTTTTGTTACCCATATTAAATTTGTGAGTCATACCTCACAGTGTTCATAAATGTACTATATGATTAAACATATATAGTTAGTATAGTTAGTATTCTTTATATAATGATATATACGAATATGCATTTCATAATTTATTTTGATATAACATATTTATTGAATATAATAACACATGATACGAAACATATAAAAGTATATTACATATGTATACAGTACTAATAGCTATAGCTTTGAGTATGACCAATTTATAATATGTAAATTATACAACATATATTGTTGATGGGGTTAATACATATATTAGCACAACATATATGATAATTACATATGTATATTTAATAAACATGAATTATTAAGAAATCTTAACCATAAACTTATTGGAGGAGTAGAAGAGAAAGAAAAATACTTAAAAATATATTAGAAATTAACAATCGTCGCAAATTCATTGCTAATGCATTACAAATTTGCGACACATTTACGACGAAAATTGAAATTTTCAGCCGCGAAAAATAACCACCATATTAAAATTGAAATCCGTCGCAAGTCTGTCACTTGAGAATACCGTTGCAAAGTGGTCACAAATTTGAGACACAATTGCGACTACTTTGCGACGGATATTTTTACCGTTGTTTTAAAAATAAAAAAAATTCATCTCAATTTCGTGGCAGAATAGCGATGAATTTGCGAAGAAAAAAATTTTTTCGCCATTCTGCTACGAAATTGCGACGGATATTTTCGTGCAAAGTCCGTCTTCTTAACAAAACTTGCAATCCATTTCTCTCTCTCTCTCTCGGTCTCCCTCTCTCTGTCTCTCTCTCTCCCTCACCTCCATAGCCGTTACAGATCCCTCACCGCTGCTGCTGCTTGTCCTCATCCGCTCATCCATGCTCCTCTTTCTCCTCCTCCTTCTCGTCCTTCTCCTTCACCAACATTGAAAAAGGTGAGGTTTGTTTTTCTTGTTATGAATTTTATTTGCTAATTTGGTTATCTACTCTTTTATACTAAAGTGAATTTTCCACTCATTCTTATGTCATAAAATACAAACTTTTGCCTGTAGAATGTGTATATTTCAGTCTTTACCGTTGAATCTTCAGTAGGAGACGAAGGGTTGATCCTTTGTCGCTTGAGTTTTGCTTGGATGATCAGATCTAAGAGTTGTCAGTTTGGCAATTCTTGTCACAATTTTGGTCGGTCTTGTTGTTATCGATTGTTAAGTACATGGATGAAATGTAAGTGACTATTCATTTGTTGCTTTGAATTCCATTAGCAATGATATGATTGGATTTTTGGTCCTGTAGTTGTACTTTTCTATGTTCCCTGCTTGTATTGTTTCAAATATCAAGGTTTATTTACAATCCCTCGTTGTTCTTTCAGTGGAAGTTGAAATTGCCAAAGAATAGGAAAAAGAAAATGTATACAAAATCACGTTTCGTCAATGTTCATGAATAATTTTAATCAAAATCAAATATTATAATTGGGTAGTTCTCTTCATGGATAATTGAGTCTTTTAAAGCTTGTATCTTATGTATTATATATCGTACCTCCAAAGGAAATGGGTATGTGAAGCAAGTGATCTTTGAACACAATGTAAGAATCTTTCATTGTAGTGTCTCTTTTAACTGTATTTCATCGTGCCTCGAGGACATCGGGTAATGTATGGTTGATTTTTCTTTTTTTGTAATTAGTGCTGTTTTAATGTTCTTTAATTTTGTGAAAATGTTTATAATTTTGTTCAACTTATGAGTTTTGGGTATATCTATACTAAATAAATTTATGGGTGAATATTCAAGCGTATAGATGTTTATTTGGATTAATTGTAGATTCCATATCGTTTGTGTAATTCATTGTGGTGGCCTTGTGCCTGGAAAATGTTCATTTTATAGGGTAGATGGTGTCGAATCATTTTTTTAGTTTAATGTGCAATTCACTTCGTTTATGTGTACTGCTTGTTGATTTTTTAAAAAAATTTGTAATAGGTACTGTTTTCAGTGTTCTTCAATTTTTTGAAAATCTTTATAATATTTTTGTTCGACTTATGAATTTTAGGTATATCTATGTTAAATAAAATTATGTGAGAATTAAATTGGGACACGGAGGGTGAAGTTGACACTTTATTAGATAACGAAAATAGTAAATTAGTTGTATATCAACGTATATATATGCCACGTCAGTTATTCAATGTTTAAATTTATTTAAAGTTAATTTTTACAAATAATTAATATGTACATAGCTAACAAATGTTTTATTACTTTTCAGATGCTTCCACACAGATCACGTTCAATACCTTTGTTCGGGGTGGGTGATCGTTCTCCTTCCCCATCCTTACCCGGACTGATGCCTTTACCGGTGAGGATGACACACGAGCAGCGGAGTCTGAGCATACGCCTTTGACCATAGCTTCTATGGTACCCTCCACGGTTGCTTCTACGGGTGGGGTTCAGATAGAGGATACATGTATTTTAATAGCCCCGAGTGGTGACGAGTAGGTTTCTATTTAGTTTCAAAAACAATTCTTTGAATTTTTTGTTAAATAACTAACTATTTATTTGTATAATGGAACAATTTCTTTTCATCAGAAGGGACGGTCCATTCTATATCGAATACGTTCCACCAGCATTTCTCTAGACCGTACCCTAATTTTGAGGCAGTTCCAATGGAGCTTCAAGACATTTGGTTCCAGATGTAGAGTGTAAGTAACAAATTATAAAACACACACACACACACACATACACACACACACACACATATATATATATATATATATATATATATATATATATATATTGCATATTTGGCATTCTTTTTTATGATTTTGCAAAGCGTTATTGGTAGCTCCCAGACTGATCAGATACGACATGTTTGGGATGACAAATGCACTCGTCATCTATCAAATCAGCTATTAAAGGCTCGATGAAAAGAAAACGTCCACTGTTGATATCTTCCAAAATTTGGATCCAACTCTGGCATGATCATTGAAGCACGGAGCAATTCAAACGTGTTTCAGCTTGTCCTAAGCGGAACAAAGCAACCGTTCCTGGACCGACTCACACGGGAGGACGCATTTCCTTTAGCGAGCATGAGGGTTGGATGGTAACCGTTATTTTTAGAATTGTTATTTAAATATAATATAATTATTTAATATTTATATTAATATAATTATAGCGTAAGCTGTGTGGAGATGACTTCCACTTCACCGATATGTACAAGGCGACACACACATATAAGAATGGCCCAAAAAGGCACGTTTGTTAGTGAAAATTTACAACATACGCTAGTAATTTAAAGATTCTATTAAAAATATTTTTTACCAATTGTTTCATTATTATGCACTTTCGTAAATTTATAATGTATATAATTTACAGGATAGTGTCAATACTTTGAAAGAGCGCTATTCGCAGTTGCAGTCTCAGGGTTCGGTGACTTCTCAATAGCCACTGGATAAGAAGTCCATATTTGTGAAACTTGCTAGCGATGTTTCGAAGAATCGAATTTTTGGATTAAGTTCCGAGGCAACTCACGTGCGATGGAGGCTACGACAAATTTGTGACGAATTTTTGACAATAATTAAAAATTGAAATTTTAACAATAATTAAAAATTAAAAATTTCAAATTGAATTGTATTTATAATAAAAAAGTGCGAAGAATTTGCGAAGAATTTTTGACAAAATTATTACCAATTTACGATGGATCTGTGACAAAAAAATAATTTTTAATTATTAAAATAAAAACTGTCACAAAATAGTCGTAAATTTGCAACGATTTTGTGACGGATAGAATTTTGAATATTTTTTAATTAAATAATTTGGTCACTAAATCTTCGCAAAATTGCGACTAAATAACAACATAATGTTTTTAAAAAATTAAGAGTTTGCATGGCAAAATCGGAACGATTCTGCGATGGAAATATATTTTCTTTTTAAGAATATAAAAAATCCGTTGCAAAATTGTCGTATTTTTGCGACAGATTTGCAACGACTTTATATATTCTTTTTAAAAATTAAAAATCCATCGCAAAATTGCAATAAATTTTTAAATTTTTTCCGTCACAAATTTTTCGCAAGAAGTTGACTAATTTGGCCAAAGAGATTTCATCGCAAATCTGTGACAAAGTTGCGATAAAAACATATTCGTCGCAATTAGGCGATGGATTGCTAATCCGTTGAAAATTTGAGACTTGAAATTTTGCGACGGGTCTTTCTGTTGGAAATATTGTTTTGCGACGGATTGATGACGGAATAGTCCGTCGCAAAACTCAAATTTCTAGTAGTGTTATTTTCTTTGTTATTTCCATCATCACTCTCATCATCGTCATCATCATCTCCATCAATTCCATCATTGCCATTACCTCCATTTTCTTCATCATTATTATACTCCTCCATCTCATCATCACCATAATCACTATCACTATGCATTGTTTTCACATATTTTTCAATTTTCTCCATCCTATCTTCAATCTTATCAAGTCTCTCATCAACATGGGTGGAAAGTGCATTTACCTTGTTTGCAAATTCACTAACAAGTGATTTAAATGTCTCTAACTGAGCACTTATGATTAGCATCAAGATCCAAAACTTTAGGTTGATAATCTCTTCTTGGAGTTTCCTCTTCCTTTGCAATTTCTTGCTCTCCGTTGGTATCATCAAATCCTCCTTTTTGCTTTGTTAGGCTTCTTCTCAAATTGTGAATCACTTGATCTTCCTCTCTTAAGCTTCTTTGTAGTTATTCTTCACAAGCTTTCAAGTATTCTCCACTTTCACAAACTCCATCCTATAGAAGCTGCTCCAATTTTATTTATCATATCTTCTTCTTTTCACTCCTTTTTCTAACTTGATGATGTAGTGTTCGACGACATTGGTAAGTGAACAATCGCATGAGAGGGTTCTTTTTGGGATTTTAACACACTGAAGCATATGATTCAAGATTATAAACCAAGTGTTCATCTTTCTACCCTTATGCAAGGCTTCGATAATAACCCATTTTCATTGCCGTAATAGATGGTTTGTGACCCTTGCTTGGAAGAATTGTGGTTTATATTATGTGGTGCATGATCTTTCCGTGGATATCGAGCTTCATAATAGGTCTCTTCTTTGCATTTTCAAACCTTTCTCCTCTTGTAAACATATCCTTGAATCTTCTGTATTGGAAGATATTTTCATCATCTATAGGGTGAGTGGTATTGTAATGCCAATTCCTTCATCCACAACTCTAATGATATGGCAAAAATGACGATCATCGAATCATTTCAACATAGTCCACTCTTGAGAAATATCATTGTACGCCATCTTCATCAACTTTATGTTCCTTAAAATTTGCAAAGAATTCCCAAATTTGATTAGGAAAATACTCGTTATCGGTGGTTAACAAGTGATTCCAACCTACAGAAGCAAAGTTGCTGATCACATCTTCAAAATCTGTTACATTTATCATGTGCCCTGGAAGAATATCTCTTGATGACTTTCTCATGGCTGCAAAATTTTAGCCACTTCTACACTTGCAAATCTTTACTCCTTGGATGGTAGGTGTGCTTTCTTCATTGCTCTATGAATCAAGGGTGTTTTCTCTAATATAGTTAATTCTTAATGCTCAACAGAGATCCTTAAATTCAGTTAGCCAACTTCGTTTGTATAGCAAACTAAACAGAGAAATTTGGATGACCAATTCATATGCACAAAGCTCGATTCGATTGACCAAACTGTTCTTCTCTGTTTCAAAAGCAAGTGTTACTAGCTATTTTTGAATGTTGGAATTCAATTTTAAACTACATGAAAGGCTAGAATCTCAAATTTTGATTAGATTGATGAACTTTATTTGTCATACTCTTGAAAATGTCAGAGATTAAAGAAAAGTTTTAATTATTCATGTACTTCATGTGATTCTCCAAGGATTTCAAAATAAAAAAATGAATTGGTGCTAGAATTGTTTATGTAGGGCTACCCTAGAGTGGATTGTTTCAAAGTGGTGAAGAACTATTTTATTGTCTAATAACCTTTCATTTTCAGGAAAATCATTATGTTGTTCATGTATCAATTTTCATCTAAATGGAGTAGTGAGTATGCATATGGAGGATATTATGATGATGAACTCTATGGGGGTTATAAGGATGAAACTTATAGTAAAGGCTATGAATATGATTATGGTTACGGAGGGTATAATTACATTGACAAAAGAGATGAATATGGCAGAAGGAATGATGGTGATGATTGTAGGATGACTTACTTTAGCAAACAAGAAGAGAGTAGATATAAAGATTATTATAGAGATGAGATTGGGTATGAGAGGGATAATAGGATTAGAGAAAGAGGATGAATGAAAATTTTTATTTACCGCATTTTGGTTATGAGAAGTTGTATCAAAGTTTTGAACAATTTAGTCAAGGTTCAAAATGTGTAGAGGCATATATAAATAAGATGAAGGTTTGAAGGTCTGAATCTTTTCTTATCTTGCTCTCTACTGTTCTTTAGGAGCATAGTTTGAGATATCATGCTCACTTTCCAAAGAAAACAAATGTGGCCTGTTGCAGCTACTTGCATGAAAGGGGTCATTAAGGTTCTTTAAGGATATCACGTGCCTTGATAGTGAATTGGCACTTCTTGTTCCCATTGGAACAATTGGAAGGGGATTTCATTCGTCCTTTGCTGTTTGACTTTGTAGGTTTACCAATATTTGAGCGGCCTTTCAGCCACATTTGTTAGAGTTGACATAACTAACCTTGTTTTTTCCCTTAAGACAAGGTCTCCTTTAATTCCTGATGGTTTGACTGGGGCATTGTGACATTAGGCAACGACTTTCTTTTATATTAATTCCCGTTGAGTTGCTTTTTCATGGACTTTGTCCAATAAAGGCTAGTTTTTAGCCAACATGTGATTGTTGCTTTCTTCTTCAAACATGTGTTCCTCATAGAAGGGGAGCCCATTTATGTGTGTAAAAGGGCTCTTGTACCAAAAGAAAGGTTAAACGGTGATTCTCTTGTTGCTTTTCGTGGTATTGTTTGGTATGCCCAAAGGATGTTATGTCATTCGTCAACTCATCATCCTTTGGCTTCAACCAATCGATTTTCCAGACCTTATAGAATCGTACAATTGGTGACTTCAACTAGTCCATTTTTTTGTAGCTGCCCAAAAGAGGTGAATTGTTGCTTTCTCTCAAGTCCACATGTCGGATTGTTGTCGTGATATCAAAAGGTTTTTTCGAACCCAACATTTTGAAGATATCAGTATTTAAGGACATAAAAGATTTTTTTTCATTCGGTTTGAAGGATGAATTTGACTTTGCATTTGCTTCCAGCTGACTTACCAACATAGGATCCACTGTTTGGACCACTCCATTGTACTTGGTTTGTTGTTTGAGCAAGATGCGTTGTTTATGGTGCATTCTGCAGTAAAATCTACTAAAGCTTGCCCTTGTATTGTACTTCTTGTTAGAAAACCAATCTGATATTCACTTAATTCAAGTATCCATTTAGACATTTGAATTGTTATGTCCAGTTTGTGAATTATTTGTTAGTGCGTGAATCAAATGTGCCTAAAGTAGGTCTTTAGCTTGCGTGCTGTTATGACTAAAGCAAAGATGTGTTTTTCTAATGAAGTGTGCCTTTCTTCAAGAGCAATAAGTACATGATTCATGTAGTAAACTAGTTGCATCATTTTATTCCTTTGTGAGCAAAGCATTGAGCTTACAACTTTTTTTGAAACAACTCAGTACAGAAAGAGTATTTCATTTTGTAGAGGGGTGACAAGCATTGTGGGTTTCCTGAGGTAAGTTTTTAGGTCGTCAAAAGGCATTTGAGACTTTTGTCCGTGTGAAGGAGGTTGGATTTTTCAAGAATTTGTAAAATGGTAAGCCTTGCTCTCTTGACTTAGCCAGGAATCTTTCTAAGGATATCATCTTTGTTATTAATTTTTTGTTGTGAGGTTGGGACAAATAAAATGACACAACGAAAATAAATTCCAAAATAAATAACTCACACTACCAGGATTAAAATGACTCTTCCAAAACTCTGGTATTGATAAAGTGAGAATTTATCAATAACCACCTAGCAAAATTAAATCTGACAAAAATTTCTGAAATGCAACTCTATGTTGTTTTCCAATTAAACAATGAGTGCATGATTTGAGACTTACACCTTTTACATCCGGCAGGAGTTGTTGTTTGACAAGTCTCTGGAGTCATTTTTCACTCATGTGGCCAAGTCTTTTGTGCAAAAGATTTGAGGAGGATTCTGAAACTGTATTTATTTCTCTATTGCTCAGCTTTGCTTTCATCACGTAAAGTGAGCTTGCTTTTGTACCTTTGGCGATGACAAGATTTCCTTTTGTCAACTTCCATTTTTCGTTGTTGAATTGGTTTGCATAACCTTCATCATCAAGCTTGCCGGTGGAGATGAGGTTGAGACGAACATCTGTTACATGTCTCACGTTCTTTAAAATTAGTTGACAACTGGTACTGGAATTAAGGTAAATGTCTCCAATACCAATTATTTTGCAAGAGCCATCATTTCATATTTTTACATGACCAAAATATCCTGGTGTGTAAGATTAGAAGAATTCCCTGTGAAGTAACATGATAAGAAGCTCCTGAGTCAATAACCCAGTCACTGTTGTGACAGACTAGGTTAATACTGGAATCATCACAAACAAGTTCGATTTCATCATCGGTTGTTGTGGCAGCTGTCTCTAAATTTTCTTCCTTGGCTTCTCCTTTTGTGTTGGCTCGATCTTTCCTCCATTTCTGGCATTCATTCTTGTAATGCTCATTTTTGTGACAATAGAAGCATTCAATATCTCTTTTAGACTTGGACTTACCTCTTGATTTGTCATATCTATAGTGGGGACCTCTGGACTTACTTCTCCCCCTCCTGTGATTCTTTTCTGCAACAAGTGCTTGAGGCTCTTGATTTAATCCTTGATCCTTCCTCCTGATTTCTTCATTGTAAAAAGTTTCTTTGACCATCTCCAATGTAACAACGCCACCTGGAGCAGAATTTAAGACAGAAACAACAAGTGTTTCCCAACTATCAGGGAGTGAAGTGAATAATAAGAGTGCTTGCACCTCCTCATCTAGCTTCAGATTTACAGCATCGGTGCGATTTATTAATCCCTGAAAATCATTCAGGTGCTCGGACATATTTGCTCTTTCTTTGTATCATAGCCGTGTAATCTGTTTCAACAAAGAAACTTTGTTAAGACCATATTTTCTTTCAAACATGGTCTCTAATTTTTTCCACATCACATCTGCTCTCGTTTCGCCTGAAACATAATTGAACACACTTTGGTCAATCCAACTCCTAATATGACCAATAGTTTTTCTATGCATTTTAGCCCATGCAACATCAGATATACCCTCTGGTTTTGCAACATCACCAAAAATGGGTTCATACATATCTTTACAATATAACAAGTCTTCCATTCTAGGCTTCCAAACAACATAGTTACTAGAGGTCAATTTAATCATGCTTCCAGAAGAAGAAGTTGACTCCTCTATTTAAAAAAACTGACCAAAACTCTGATACCACTTTGTTGGGAGGTTGGGACAAATAAAATAACACAACGAAAATAAATCTCAAAATAAATAACCCACACTACCAGGATTAAAATGACTCTTCCAAAACTCTGGTTTTGATAAAGTGAGAATTTATCAATAACCACCTAGCAAAATTAAATCTGACAAAAATATTGAAAAATATTCCGACACCTAGATTTACCTGGAAAACCTCGAAATGGGTAAAAACCACGGGTCAAATATTGACCAATACTTCCACTATAAAAATGGGATAACAAATCTTCCTCTAGATAGACTATAAGGTAACACAACTATCTTCACCAAAATAGGTGGATATCAAATAAAAGAGATAAACTACAAAATCACAAAAGGAATGATAAAACCTCACTCTTTTCTCTCTTCTCTCTTTTCTCTCCTTCTTTGGTGCCTTCACTTCTCTCACCGATACAATTCTCTCATTATGCATCGGTATTTATAGGCATATGCCATCCACAATTCTTG
This sequence comes from Rauvolfia tetraphylla, assembly GCA_030512225.1. Taxonomy (NCBI): domain Eukaryota; kingdom Viridiplantae; phylum Streptophyta; class Magnoliopsida; order Gentianales; family Apocynaceae; genus Rauvolfia; species Rauvolfia tetraphylla. The sequence continues at coordinate 1,067,398 of JAJQKT010000008.1, forward strand.
AATTGAGTTGTTATTTTTTACTTTGAATTGCCTAATTTTTGCCTAACAATTCAATAGTCAATTTTGCAGCCATGGTGCAATTTTAGACTTCAAATTGCAGCCTCAAATTTGGACCAAGTTGAAACCTAACACTTTTGGATGTCCTTAATGGATTTTAGTTTAGGATTTCTTGTAATACCTTGATTTTTCTGGTGTTTACGTTATTTGGGACACCAAGTATCCTAAACATTTCCCAATGGCTGGATGAATTCCCTTGCTATCAAGCTAGGGATCTCTTAAGCTTCTCGATTGAAGTCTATTGTATATTCTCGTACTATTTCATGCGATTTCTCCTAGAGGTGATAGGATGTTGGACTTCACACTACTTAGGCTATGAAATGTCGCAAAAATTATTATCCCAGAGTTTAAAGTTGTTGATGGTCCTTGGCGGCAAAGATGTAAACCAAGACAACGCTCGTCGTCAAAGAAAACAGGAGAAAAGATAAGTGCTCATGTACCTCCATAGGTGCCTATTCGAGTCAATACTACCATATATGTAGACTTTATAATGATGTTGTGCATGTAGACCTCAAGGTTTCTCCCTAGCTACTTCTTGAATATCCGATTGACCATGTCTTGGAAATCTATCGCTGCGTTAGTCAAGCTAAATGGGATTCGAATGTAGAAACAGAATTCATTTTCTACGGCAACAGTTGTTTTTAAAATTACAACTCCAAAGATTACCTTAGCAAGTTTCATTCTTTTAAAAATTTTTTGTCACCAAATTGTATCACTGTTGAACCAAATATCGTATTTCCAAAGCCAGATCAGAGATCGGCACTATTTTTTTTAAAGTTTTTTTGAAGTTTGATTGCCCAAGTTTGACATTGTATGCTGAGGGGCATCTACAATCAAGAAATCCATTTTTGGTGGTGCTTTCAGTATCCCTAAGGTTGAACCGAGGGGCTAATTCTTTCTTTTTAGAAGAACTAGATGATGATGGTTTTGAATAACTAAATCTGCTTGTTTCCCTTGATTTGACTTTCTTGGCAATATGATCATGCAAGTCTTTGTACATGTTCATTTTCTTCTTGACATGGTTCTTTCCTTAAAACACATTAGTCTACTCATTTCTCAAGTCCCTAACAGCCAATTTCTTGAAAAGAGATATGTTTCTCAGACCATGCTACTATGGCTGGATGAATTCCCTTGCTATCAAGCTAGGGATCTCTTAAGCTTCTTGATTGAAGTCTATTGTATATTCTCGTACTATTTCATGCGATTTCTCCTAGAGATGATAGGATGTTGGACTTCACATACTTAGGCTATGAAATACCGCAAAAATTATTATCCCAGAGTTTAAAGTTGTTGATGCTCCTTGGCGGCAAAGATGTAAACCAAGACAACGCTCGTCGTCAAAGAAAACAGGAGAAAAGATATTGCTCATGTACCTCCCTCCCTAGGTGCCTATTCGAGTCAATACTACCATATATATATCGACATAAAAAGTTTTGTACTTGCATCCAGTGGGACGATCTGGTTGGACTTAATTATGGGCTATAAAGTTCCAATTTCTGTGAGTCTCAATAAAGATCGGCATTATATTAGCAATGGCGTGCTGAACTACTATGCTAAGATTTGTAGTGATTGAGTTGCGTTGATGTATCTTCCATGAGGTACCGCGGTTGCCAGCAGGCAAGATCTAGTGATGGTCGTTTGTGGTTTCTGGTACTATGCAATGCAGACATAATGACTTGCAATTTTGCTAATTCTTCTACAGTAACTATAGCTAATAATATGTATGGATTTGTCTTGCTTGAAAATGAGGAGTGTATGATGTAAGATTGAATAATTAAGATTAGTTCCAAGTTCAGTTCTTTGTCAGAGTGCTATGAACGTGCTATGTTGAAGTGGTGATAGATAGAATATATCAATAGAAAGTACACTGGCAAGCCTTCAACTACGGGACCACCATCGTGACCTATTCTACTAGTTTAGAAATTTTATAAGGAAAGCTTTAACAATTCAGTAAGATAACCCATCAACACAGTAAGATCCCCTTGCCAAAACACCACCAACTAGAATTTCCTAGTTCCCAAATCCCGTTGATGACTATAGCAAACAAACACCCTTTCACAAGGCAAGATTCCTTGCAAATTGTACCACATATTGAACTCTCTTTAGCATTCAATTCCTGTTGATAGAGGTAGTGACAATCTTCAATGTGAAAGGTAACAATAATGAGAAATTGAGAAGTCTGAATTACTCTAAAGAATTTCAATATCAATATCAATATAAATTCGGATGGGAATGCAACATTAACACAGAAATTCAATTCACACAGATGCAGTTGCATTCATGGATCTCTCAAAGAATAAGCAATGCATCTCCTTTCAAGACTTCCCGAGAACTCTCTCGTCTCTCTCTTCGTAATATGTTGTCTTGAATTGCAACATGATGTCTTGTATTAATAGAATCCTAAAGTTGTAGAGTACTTGTTGAACAAGTTACCAATTACCATTGTCCAACTCCAACTCGACTTAGGTAGTTTCTATATATAAAACCCAAATCTTCCATAGAATCTTCATCATATCTTGTCTAATCAAAATTAGGAAAATTTTACTTAATCTCAAGTTGCCAAACAATGCAACTAGTTTCCTAATTCAATTGGGAAATAAATCCCCAACAATCTCTCCCTTTGGCATTGTTCGGTAGAAAACCTCAAATTACACACTAAGTAAAATTCTCTCAAACATATGTTGCCCAATAGAAGTATTATACCATAATTACAATTGAAAGAACTAGGGGGAGGGGGTGAATTAGGCCTTTGGCTAATTTTTGAAAACTTTATCCTTTTTGACGAACTTAGCTTGAAAGATGATTGGATTCAAATACTTCACACAATATGCAAGTATACACAAAAAGATTAATTTAAAGAGGGTAGAGAGCAAGATACAACACAATTGATTTATAGTGGTTCGATCACAACAAATTTACATCTGCTACATTAAGCACGCACTCAAGGATTTCAACCAAACTCAACTATAATTATAAGTTGATCAATTTCTATAATAGAGGCTCACCTTCAAGGGTTTATACCACAACCTCTTCTCAAATACAAATAGTCAAGGTTTACCCTAACACAAATGTTTTACATCAACAATATAACCTTGAAAATAACAAGTAGATGAACTTTTAGATGAGAAGGTTACCAACAACTTGATAGATGATGACAAATTAGCACACCTTCACCTTTTTGTCTAAGGAATCTTGAATATGAATTTCTTAGTATAAGACAAAAGAGAACTTTTGATAGAAAGTGATTGGGAAAAATTAAGAATCTTTAAAGCTCAAAGACTACTAAAAAATGTGATGTTTATATCTTTTATAAGATTTGAAAATCAGTTACAACATTCAAATAACTTCTAGTAACAGTAAAATTCAGTCGACTGAATTTGGACTCATACGTCTGAATTTCTCTAAAATTTCCACTTTAGCACAAATTCGGTAGACAGAATTTAGACATCCTCATCCGAATTTCTTTGGAATTTCTATTGAAGTACAAGTTTGGTTGAGCGAATTTGGATACCCTTGTCTGCATTGGTCATCCAAATTTCTTTATAAATTCAATAGCCATGAGTTCAAATTCGGACAAAGGATTGGAAATTAAGCGCAACAAGTTTGAAATAATTTTCGACTATGGGATAGATCATTTAAAATGTTTTTAGTCCAAAGGCCGTTATTGAGAACTTGGTAAAAACATTTGTGATAGATCATTTGAGATTTAAAATATAGTTTCCAAAGACAAAGGAGTACAAGTTTTACAAAGATATACCTATAATGCATGATAAAACTACACTAAGGTCTTCAAATCCTTCAACAATCTTGAATAAACTCTAACCACTTTGATAAACTTGAGTTGGTCATGCGCTTATAGCTTCAAGGCAATGAGACTAGCTTTCTTCTCAATCCAAAAATTATATCACACACCATACAAGCATATTAATCCATATCCTGGTTAATCAATACGATTTCCATAGGACATTGCACTTATCAATATTTGTCACTAATCAAAACAACATGATTTGCCCTTAGGGCTTATAATCTTCTCATTTTTTATGATGACAAACTTTGATGCAAAATGTGATAGATTTATACAATTCAAGCATAGAGAAGAATTTATGTCATATACTAATTGAAGATTATACCAATTGAGAAATACCACTTGAAAATCAATTTTAAACGCAATATAGCATAATGACATAAACATGGTTCAAAATGAACCTATGACCCAAACAACTTCCTTAAACCTCCTTCCTTTCAAAATACTTGAAGATATAGCATATAAGAAAATGTAAAATATCTTCTAAGAGAGGTTTTAAAGGTTAGAAATCATTTTCAAAGCCCTCCCTTAGATTGTGCTCATTTTTTAGAAAATAATTAAACTATAGACTATGAGTCGAAATTGCAAGAAATCCAACATAATGAATGTTTAAACTGAAATGAAGCCTCTCTAAGGTTGTTCAAATATAGTAGAAGAAATTTAAAGCTTATTTGAATCAATTTGAACAACAAAAGAGCACTTGTCGGCGGTAAAATATAAATGCATCCGAATTTCAGTCCTTCAAATCAACCATCTGCAAATCTAATCCCAAAATCATAAAAGTTAGAGATGATCAATTATATCACATACACATCCAAGGTTATAACATCATGCATCATGCAATTCTGCCACATTTTGCATTCACTATTTCTCCCCCTTTTGTCGTCATTCAAATGTAAGGAGATAAAAGTGATGCAAATATAAAAGAAAAAGCTATCAATTTTAGGGTATCATCATTGAGATTATAATCTATAAATTTACATTATACCATAAAGATAAAGCATGAGAGTATATTAACTTTTCTAGGTAAACAAAGCATAAACATGACGTGAAACTAAATAGACTAGACAAAGTATATAAGTAAATAGATTGACTTGAGAAAGCTTAGTTTTTATTTTTAGTCTTTTGCTCCTTGCTTAGGCTGATAGCCAGCTGAGAGGCTTTCTTGGAATGCCTTTTCTTGATCGCATGCTTCACTTGTCCATTCCTAAATGAGATGGTGGATGGTGAAGTAATCTCAACTTGCTCAATTAGGCTTCCTTCTTGACTCCTTTATTGGCTTCCTTTTGTGACTCCCCTTGTACTTCTTCTCTAGCCATGGCCTCGAAGTTGCCTCCTTGATCATCGTTTCCATTATCGTCCTCATCATCATTGTCATCATCCTTTCTTTATTTCTTGCCTTCGTTATCTCCTTCATTTTATTTCTCATCATTACCTTGAGGCTTTAGAGGTTCCTTCACTACTTTGTGTGTTTCTCAATAATTGATCTTCTATATGTTTCAGCCAAGTATCCAAGCCATCTAACTTACTCAATACCATGGGGACAAAAGATTCAAAAAAATTGTACACCTTTTCTATTTCCCTTATATGGTTATTTACTTCTAGAAACAACTTGGCTACTATGGTGTAACCTCTAGTTACTCTATCCCTAGGCATATCTCCAATGTCTTGATGAGTTTGGGGATTGGGCTCTTCTTCAAATAATCTTCTTTTAGGTTGAGGTTGCTCCCCCTCGCTAGATACTTCATGCCTCTTCTTAGTCTTCCTTTCTCCTATGAGTATTTCCTCTTCATCTTCCTCTTATTCTTCACTTGCTTCTTCTTCTTCTTCATTATCACTAACATCTCTTGTTCCTCTCCTTTGTGGAGTTTCTCTTCTAGTCCTCCATACACCATCTTGATCAAGAGTAAATTTCATTCTCTTGAGAGTCTCGTTGGTGTAGGTTTCTCCAATTTTTAAAGTGTTCCCTCTTTCGGGAAGTTGAACTTTGAAATGCTTGAACAATCTTGTCAATAGTTTTCCATAGGGCAAGGCTTTGTTAGCTGTCTTTCGAGCACTAAAAATGTGATTCAATGCCATAAACCCAAAGTTAAGCCTTCTATTCTCATGCAATGCAAGCATAACTACCATATGCATATTAACAACAGAAGTTTTATGTCCATAATTGGGAATTATCATGGTAGTAATCATATAATGTAAGACTCGACACCTAGCATCAAGAACATTAATATCTCTTTCAGTAGAGAATCTAAACCTCATACCATTTATAATAGCCCATTCAAATCTTTCATTTGTGAATAACTCATGAATGTAACAATGTTATCTTAAGGAATAATATCTAGTCCTAATGTACCAACTCTACATATACGATTCAACAAAGCATCATTCATTTCAAAATCTACTTGTGAAACTCTTGAAGAATGCCATTGTTTCATAATGCCACCAACTTCCTTAGCCCTTTCTTCTCCAAGATTAGCATAGAATTCATACACAAGAGAAGATTAATAATCCTCTCTTTTATTTTATGATTGTAATAATGCTCATTAACATGAAGTAAACTACCCCAACTTATATCACCAAAGAGAGAAATCAGGTTACCCATGTTGAAGAGTGTCTAAGTCCACTCTATCGCATAGAATACTATTCCTACTTTTCTTAATCCAATCTTCAAATTCCATGGTAGCTTTTGTTGATATGAATCGATCCACTCCAAGGCTTGATTAAGGAATAGGAACCCGCCTTGGTTTGTTGATGATGAGTCCTTCATCCCCAGCCTTGGATTTTCCCTTTTCCTTTTCAATATTGGGTCTCTTTGTACGAACCATGATGATTTCTGATAGCGAGAGACTTAATTTGAAGGTAACAAGAGGTGTAGAACACAAAAATCAAGTTATTTTTCAAGAAGAATGGTGAAAATTTATGTGAAATTGGGTTCTGACGAGAGGAAGCCTTATGGGTTTTTAGATGAGAGAGAATTTAGATGGTTTAAAATAAAGAAGTTGAGCGGTTGAACAATTTAATAACTACAAAAATTGCAAAATTTGATCGACTAAATTTTCGCTCTGCGATCAAATTTCTCTATTTCTCTTTCTAGAAAATTTGGTCGACCGAATTTTCGGTCAGCGTATGAATTTTGCATCCAAAATTTTCTATCTAAGTTTGTGAGAAGTTCAGTTGTCCAAATTTCATTTCATTCATCCAAATCATGCGTCTAAATTTTTTCTATTTTTTCCACGCTTTAATACATGCATTTCCATGGTAGCAAAATGTTTCCTCGGCCAAGGCTTGGTAAATATATCAGCAATTTGATCATTGGTATTCATATAGGATAAACAAATATCACCTTTAACTACATGATTTCTATTGAAATGATGTTTGATCTCTATATGCTTAGTTTTAAAATATTGGATGGGATTTATAGTCAAATTGATGGCACTTGTGTTATTACATAGAATTGGCACACATTTGAAATCAAGGTTATAATCAAGTAGAGTGCACTTAATCCATAGCACTTGAGCACAACAATTACCGGTGGCATATTCTGCCTCGGTGCTAGATAACGACACACATACTTGTTTCTTACTATACTATTTTCAAGTCAACTACCAAGAAATTGACAATGACTACTAGTACTTTATGCTCGACTTTTCATCTAGTATATTCAGCATCCGAATATGCAACAAGTTCAAAAGAAGAGAATTTTTTAAACCAAATTCCACAATCATGTGTATCAATTAAATATCTAAGAATACGTTTCATGGCAACTAAACAAGACTCTTTAGGACATAATTAAAATCTAGCACATAAGCTTACGACAAACATAATATCTGGTCTACTTGCGGTAAGATAAAGTAAACTACCAATCATGCCTCTATATACCTTTTTATTAACATTTTTACCTTTCTCATCTTTGTCAAGTTTGGTTGATGAACTCATCGAAGTGCTTATACCTTTAGGTTGGCCCATTCCAAATATCCTCAAGAGTTCCTCGTTATACTTGAATTGATTTATTAAGGAGCCGTCCTTGGTTTCCTTGATTTGTAGCCCAAGAAAGAAGTTGAGTTCTCCCATCATACTCATTTTGAACTCACTTTGCATTATGTAAGACCTAAGAGGGGGGGTGAATTAGGTCTTAGGCTAATTATCGAAATCTTTTTCTTGTTTTGCAAATCCTTTGCCTTAATAAAAGCTCTTCTTTAATTTCACAAACTTCAAGTTTATATGTGATGTGATGGTTAAGATAAGATCATCAAACAATAAGACTACAACCAATCAATCAACAACTATGAATAAGTAATAATAACAAGAGCATGTAAATAAATAAAACTATAAGGAATGAACACACAATTTATAGTGGTTCGATCTTTCTAAGATCTACATCCACTACCTTGAGTCCACACTCAAGGATTTCAACCAATCCACTATATGCTCAAGTTCAACAATTACATAAGAGGCTTACCATACAATGGTTTTACACTCACAACCTCTTCTAGTAATGTTTACAATACAAGGCTCACCACAAACAATGGTTTTATATCTTAAACAACCTTGAATCACACTTTCAAGGATCACCCTTATCTAAAGGATTTTATGTTATCAAGATAACCTTGCTAGAGCTAGTAGAAATGCACAATTTGATAAATAAATGAGAATGTGTAGAAGTTACCACTTGATGGTAGATATTACACAATTTTGCACCTTCACACTTTGATGTCTTTGGGTTGATCAATTGAATGCACAAGACATAAGAGAGCTTAAGAAATGTTTGCTAAATGCTTTTGAATGCTTGGAGTTTTCAAGATTTCAAGAGTTACAAAAATTTGCATGTTTATAGCTTTTATAGAATTTGAAAATCTGTTAAAACGTTCATAAAACGGCTAGAAACGGCTAGTTTCAGAAAATTCGGACGACCGAATTTCTTGGCTGCGTCCGAATCTTCGTCCGAATTTCTCTAGATGAATAGTAACCATGCTGAGAACAAAAATTCGGACGACCAAATTTTTTTGCTGCGTCCGAATCTTCTTCCGAATTTCTCTGGAAGAACAGTGACCATGCTGAAGGCCAAAAATTCGGACGACCGAATTTTTTGGCTGCGTCCGAATTTTCTTCCTAATTTCTCTGGAAGAATAGTAGCAAACTTTTGCTACAAAATTCGGACGACCGAATTTTTTGGAAGCATTTTCAAACTTTGTAAAATCATTTGAGATATAACTTCAATGAGTTTGAAAAACATTTGATATGTATAGAAAACTTATTTAACCATATATAAGCTTGGAAAACAAGAACATATGAAGTTTACTAACATATCTTATAAAAAGATTCATTCAAAGCCTTTTAAGATCATAAGACTATTTTTATGCTCTCTTATGCATTCAATGATAACCAAGACATGCAAGTGTAGAGTTTACATAGAAATTTACCTAAAAGTTAAATGTACTCTACACTTCAAGTCTTCAATGCTTTTTGATCATCTTTAGAACAACATTCTTCAAACTTCAAATACTTGCTTAACTGAAGTTGTTCTTGAACTTTTGCTTCAAAGCAATGAGACTTCATACTTCTCAGCTTTACGTAACCTATCACACAATAATCAAACATTTTAGTCCTCATCAATATTTGTCATTAATCAAAACTACATAATTTGCCCTTAGGGCTAACAATCTCCCCCTTTTTGATGATGACAAACTTTGATGCAAAATGTGATAGATTAAAACAATGTAGTACATAGAAGTATTAATGTCAATGATAGAAAATAACCAATTTAGCACATTGACATACAAAAGGCTCAATATGAGCCTATGACCCAACCAACCTCCATTTTCCTCCTTCCTTCCAACTACTAGGATAGAAGATATAGCATTTAAGCATTAATAAAAAGTTCTAAGAGAGGTTTTAAGGTTGTAAAAGTTTAACAATGCTCCCCCTTAGATTGTGCTCATTTTTCAACAAGCTAGTAGAAATACACAATTTGACATATCAAGTCCGAATTGTAAAATAAGTGAAATGAAAGCTTCAATTTTTGAAAATAAGCTTTCCTAAGGTTGTTCAAACATAGTGGAAGAGATTAAAACAAGTTTGAATCAATTTGAACAACAATAGAGCACATTTTGGCAACAAAAGATGCATGCATCCGAATGAATTCTTAAACCTTGCATCCGAATTTTTTAAATCTTAAGTCCAAACTGCAATAAATTCAATATAATGAATGTTTAAAGTGAAATAAAGTGTTCCTAAGGTTGTTCAAACATAATGGAAGAGATTAAAACATTTTTGAATCAATTTGAACAACAAAAGAGCACATTTTGGCAACAAAATATGCATGCATCCGAATTTCTTAAACATGCATCCGAATGTTAAGATATCAAATCCAAAATGTAAAATATGTGAGATAACAACTTTAATTTTTGAAAATAAGCTTTTCTAAGATTGTTCAAATATGATAGGAAGGATTAAGACAATTTTTAAACAATTTGAACAACAGAAAAACATTTTTGGCAAGAAAGTTTGGATGCATCCGAATTTTTGGTTTGCATCCGAATTTCAAGTCCAAATTTTTGGTAGCAAGTTTAAAAAGGTGATTTTACATTCTCAAATGAACTATAGAAGTACTCAAATATGTATAGCTATAATAGCACTCATTTTAGCTTTGCAAAACCACAAAACTAATGCATTCAATTGTAGGTCAAGTCAAGAACCAAGTTCAAGATTTTAATCTCAACTTAACCATATTCCAAAAACTCAGAAAATAACCAAAACCTCACATAGTATGACATAGTCAATTTAAATTTCAAATGCAGCCATATATTTTCACAAAACACATTCATTTTACATTTCAACCTATAGCACATTTACAGCAAGCACATAGCATATAGCACATCTTGCAGTCAACATTCTTTCTTCCTGACATATGCATGGATTTTCAGAAAATTCACACATTTTCTATTCATGCATGAGGAATCCCACTGCTATTTCACATTTTCACACATTTTGTCATCCCATTTCTTCTCCCCCTTTTGTCATCACTCAAAGATGGGGTTAATGAAAATGAGACAACATGTATCACATATAAACAGTATATTGATCAACTCTCATTTGGCAATTTAGCAATGTATTGACCAACTCTCATAAACAGTATAGTTCTAGTCAAATAATTATCATCCTAACAGCAATAATCATTATGTATCATCTCAACAATAATAAATCGACTTCTTCTCTCCCTTTTTATCAGCAATTAAACTTGGGCTGAGAGTATTTAGACAACAAAAGTGAAACAAAAGAAGCTCTTATCACAGAGATTTCACATATGGAGCTTCAAATCATTATAATGACTAGAAAGACACAAGTAAATTTCAATATTAAAGCATAACATGTGCATCAAGGAATAAACTAAAATAAGCATCAAAATAGAGTTTAGGGATAGAAAGGCTTAGTCTTGGATACGCTTCATGGTCTTCACTTCCAAATTTGTTTGTTATGATGGCCATGTCTCCCTTGAGCTCTATATGATGGGGTCCTTCATTTATTGACTCCTTGCCCGTGTAGTTCGACTTTGGAAAGTTACTAATCGAGAGAATCTTTGGATCTTCTTCCTTTGAACCACATTTTCCTTCTCTCTTGGCTGAAGGAGATTGGTGATGGATTTGTGATTTGACTTTGTGAAACTCCCTTCACTTTCTTCTTCTTGCTTGTTCTCTTGAGCATTACCTCTTTGTTCTTCATTCTCAAGCTCTTCTTTCTCTTGGAGTGCTTCACTGCCTTTTCCTTCATCGTAGTTTTCTTCTTTAGCTCTAAAGGAACTAGCACCATTTAAAAATCACTTGAGAAATCTTTCTCAAGTCTTCTTCCATATTCTTGAGTCTAGCTTCTAAACCATCAAATTTGCCAAGAATCATTAGAGCAAAGGACTCGAAGAATTTGCCCATCTTCTTCATTTCCTTCTTCCTCAACCTCCTCACTTTCTTGTTGATAGTCTCCCACACGGTAAGGCTTTGTTGGCTGGTTTTCTTGTACTAATCATTTGCTTCAATGCCATGAATCCAACGTTTAGTCTTCTAAGCTCATGCAAGGCAATTATAATCACCATATGCATAGTGGTAATCATGTGATGCATAACCCTTCTTCTAGCATCAAAGGCTTTGATTTCCTTTTTCCTAAATTACCTAAATTGTCTACCATTTGTGAAAGCCTCTTCAAATTTTTCATTTGTGAACAATTCATTAATAAAGCAATGCTGTCCCAATGAATAATACCTCGCCTCATTATCATCTACCCCACAAATTATGTTCACTAAGGCATCATTGAACTCAAAATCCACTTGATATACTCTAGAGGAATACCATTGAACTACATTATCCCCCTCATGTTCAATTCTCTTTTCTTTAAGATTTGCATGAAAATCATATATAATGGCAGTATAAAATTCTTCATCAATTACTAGTAAATTGTTCCAATCAAAATCATCAAATAGAGATAGAACATTACCAATATTAGAGAGTTTATCCAAGTTTACTTTGTTTCCAGGAATAATAATAATAATATTTTTTTTTGTTCTTCTTGCTCCATTATATTCTTTAGCAATATATATCCAAAATTCATTTTTCTTTTCTTATGCATGGCTAGCATAATTACACCATACATATTATCAATAAAAGATTTGTGCCCAAAGTATGCTATAATCAATGTAGTAAGCATGTGATGCAAAATTCTTTTACTAGGATAAAAAACTTTTATATCTCTCTCTCTTTTATAGTCTTGAGCTTCTACCATTTGTACAGGCATTTTCAATCCTTTCATGTGAGTATAATTTACTTAAAAAACAATGTCACTAGGAAGAATAATGCCTAAACCCAACATCCTCAACATCACGAATTCTATTGAGCAATGCATTATCAATATCAAAAATCAACTTGTGATATTCTTGAAGAATACCACTAAATAGATTTATTACCAATTTGCTCAACTCTTTCTTCCTTAATATTTGCTTAAACTTCATAAACTAAGTAAGGTAATAGCATTCAACAAACACAAGCAAACTAGCCCAGCTCATATCATTTAAAAAATGAGAGTATATTACCCATTTTGGATAGTTTGATGACATCCACCTTGTGGCTTGAATTTGTCTTATGGATCCTTTTTGTCCAATCATCAAATTCAGTAGTAGCCTCCACTATGACAAATCTATCCAGCCATGACATGATTTGAGAAACATAAACCTTCCTTGGTTCGTTGATTACTAGTCCTCCTTCTCTATCTTTGGCTTTTCCCTTTCCTTTTCTCATGCTAGGCTTCTTTGTCCTCACCTGGAGCTACACACTTGAATATACTCATTAGTTATTGAATTTTAAAATCCCTAAGCTTCTTCTAAGATTGGTCAAACCTTTCTTCGGCCAATGGCTTAGCAACGATATCATTAATTTGTTCATTAATACAAATATGCTTTAAACAAGTATTACCCTTAGTAGAGTGATCTCTAATGAAATGAAATTTGATCTCTATATGCTTTGTCCTAGTTTGTTAAATAATATGATGGTCAAATTTGTTGCATTAGTGCTATCACATAACAGAGCCACACATTTGAAATATAAACCATAATCACTTAGAGTATCAATAAGGTAATAGAAAATGTGTTTAACAGCAATCAAATGAGATTCTTAGGACAAGATGAAATCTAGCACACAAGCACATGACAAATATAATATTGGCTCTACTTTCTATCAAATATAGTTGACTACTACTATGACACCGTTTTATTATTGACAAGCATAGTTGATAAACTTATGGAAGTGCCTATTCCTTAACTTGATTCATGAAAGTGACATCCTTGGTTTTCTTAATTTGTAGGCCAAGAAAGAAATAGAGTTTTCCTATCATGCTCATTTCAAATTTACTTTGCATTAACTTGGCAAACACATCACAAAGTGAAGTATTAAAAGCACCAAAAAAGAATTGTATCATATATTTGGACAACTTATAGATCATTGTTACAAGAGTTTTTTTTATGAAAATAGTAGTGTCAACCTTTCCTCTTGAAAATCCTTTAGAAAGAAGAAAAACACTCAATTTTTTTTATACAAAGCTCTAGGAGCTTGTTTTAAATCATACAAAGCTTTGGATAATTTGAAAGAATGGTTAGGAAACTTTTCAAGATCAAAACCGGGTGATTGTTCCACATAAATCTCTTCCTCAATAGAACCATTTAGAAAAGCTCTTTTGACATTCATTTGAAATAATTTAAAACCTTTAAAGAAAGTAAAAGTCAAAAGCATTCTTATGGACTTAAGTCTAGCATTCGGAACAAAGGTTTCATCATAAACAATTCACTCTTCTTGATTGAATCCTTGGGTGACAAATCTTGATTTATTTCTTACAGCTTCTTCGGATTCATTGAATTTATTTCTAAAAATCATTTAGTTCCAATAATGGAATGATCATGAGATTTAGGAATTTCGAAATTTTGTATCTTTCAAATTGATTTAATTCCTCTTGCATAGTAATAATCCAAAAAATCATCACACAATGCATCATCAATACTTTTAGGCTCATATGAGATAAAAGGAATAAAGTTATTGTTAAAGTACCGCCTTATTTTTACTCCTTGGGAGATATCACCAATGATTTGCTCCTTAGGGTGCCCTCTTGAATATCTTAGGTTCTTTGAGAGCTCTTGGTCACCACTATGTTGGTCATCTTGATTTTGTTCAATCATTTCTTCCTCATTGGTGTGATCCTCCAAGTTGGTGCTTGAAGATGGGTTTGATAGTCATTCATAGATGTACCTACATCATCTTCATCTTTTCTTTCCAAGTAAATGTAAGATTCATCAAAACTAACATGAATAGTTTCCTCATCATGTAAGGTTCTTTTTCTTAGAAACTCTATAAGCCTTGTTGTTAGAGGAAAAACCAAGGAATATCCCACCGTTCAATTTTCTATCACATTTTCCAAGTTATCGCACATATTCAATATAAGGCACTTGTAACCAAAACTTTGAAATAGGCAATATATGCAAGTAGTATTCAATATAAAGTACTTTGTTACACGTATTCATGTATATTTGATACAACCAGTCATGTATGTTTAAATTCTAGAGTATTCTATGAAATATAAGTTCAAAAGATTTTGAGCAATCCCATTCTTATCACAATGTTCTGTAAAATCTTGATTGTAAAATTCTCTCCCATTGTGACTTCTAATAGTAATCAATTTGCACACAAGAGAGATTTGGACCCTTTTGAAAAGTCTTACAAATTAATGAAAGAACTTCATCTTTTTGAGCTAGAAAGATCACCCATGTAAATCTAGAAAAATCATCAACAATCATATATGAATTCCTCTTACCATCAAGACTAGTGATCCTCATTGGTCCAAACAATCCATATAAACAATTTTTAAGAGGTTTTGAAGTGAAAATCATTTTCTTAGGTTTGGAAGATTCTTTTGTTTGTTTTCCATATTGACAAGTATGTGAAAGACAATTTTCTCAAAACACATTTTTAGCAATCCTCCAACTAAATCTTGAGAGGAAAGTTTGTTCAACAAATCCATGTTCACATGACCAAATCTTCGATGCCAAGAAAATCATTATCATAAGCAACAAGTTCATCAAGCTTATCAAGAAAAAACACACACTGAAACATTTTGTGAGTAATTGATCAAAATCACAAAATATCATTTTGTCATACAAGTTCGGGAGACCGAACTTATGGTCTACATTCAAACTTCAAGTCCAAACATTTTGTAAAGTTTCATAAAGATGTTTTTGGCCAAGCAAATGCATAGATATTCCATCATAGCTATTTTAATCATTTTATCATGACATATAATCAATTTCAAAAAGTTTTGAGGTGAAATCACTTTCTTAGGTTTGAAAGAAAATTGTGTTTGTTGTTTTTTTTTATATTGACAAGAATTACAAGATGATTTTTCTCAAAACGAATTTTTGATAATCCTTTAACAAGTAAAAACAATATTCAACAAGTCCATGCTAACATGATCAAGTTTATTATGCCGTAAATAAACGTCATTATCATGAGTGGAAAATCATCTAACTTTATAAGCAACAAGTTCATCAAAGCAAGGCACATAACCATTACTAATACAATTTGCAACAAAAATAGTTCTACCATTGACACCATCAAGTATAGTGCAAGTATTACATTTAAATTCAACTTTTCAATCATTGTCACATAATTGACTAATGCTAAGCAAGTTATAGTTCAAATCAGCACTAAGCAACATTAGTTTAAAAAGAAGAGAGGAACCTTTACCAACATTGGTTACTCCAAGAATTCCTCCTTTCTTCTTGCCTCAAAAACAAATCCTTCTTTGGTTGCCTTGACCTTGATTATAAATGAGGTCTTTTCCATTATTCTTTAAGCCAACATCATCAATATACCTCTTAGTGGTGCTTGAGTTTGAATTGAAGTGTACCCTGCAATAAAGGATAGGAAGTATCCTTTGGTACCCATACTTTCTTGGGTCCTTGGGGGGTTAGTAATAGTTCCCTTAACTCTCCAAATGGTTTTTACACCATTCTCTACTTTTCTTTTAACATAACATTTGGTGACTTTATGTCCATGTTTTCCACAATAAGTACAACAAGTATGATGCATGGAAGTAGAAGTAGCTTTAACAAAGAATTTGTTATATTTAGGCACATTGTTTACATAATTGTAACCAAGACCATTTTTTGATAAGAGGAGATCTTTGAGCTCCAAGAATTTTAACAAGATTGTCCCTTTCTTTTGTAAATTTTTTCTATACATGATGTAAGGTCATTAACCTTCTTTTTCAAAGTCTCATGGTCAATAAGCATTCTTTCAAGAGACAAAATCTTTTCACAAAGAATCTTATTTTCAAGGGACATGTTTTGCAAAGAGACATTTAAAACTTCTTTTTCAATATTCAAACAATCAATTGATTCAAGAAGTCTTTTGTTTTCACAATATAATTTTAAATTTTCATTCAATAACTCATTAATTTTGAATTTCATTTCCTTATTTCTTTTTGAAGCCTTTTTTAATTCTTCATACATTTCAACATATAATTCACTAAGATCATCACTATCATCATCACAACAAGTAGAAGTAGAAGAAGTGGATTGTACCTCATCATTTATTGCCATAAAGCACACATTGGCTCTTTCCTCATGTGTTATTTGAAGAAGTCTCCACATATCATGAGCGGACTCGCATTCACTCACTCGATGGTATTCATTCACATCCAATGCACAACTCAAGATGTTCATTGCTTGGTAGTTTAAAATTATCTTCCTTGAATCGCTCTCATCATACTCCTCCATGAGCTTTGGTTCCCTTGTAACTCCATCGACTTTCATTCTCATAGGCACATAGGGACCTTTCTCAATGATACTCCACAAATCAAAGTTAATAGAACAAATAAAAATTCTAATTCTAGATTTCCAAAGTGTATAATTAGAACCATCAAACAAAGGAGGTCTATTTGTAGATGAACCTTCCATATAAGGCAAATTTGATAAACTAGCCATATAATCTTTACTTCTAGGTTGTTAGACCTTAAAAAGAAGACCTAGCACTGATACCAATTATAAGACCTAAGAGGGGGTGAATTAGGTCTTAGGCTAATTATCGAAATCTTTTTCTTATTTTGCAAATCCTTTGCCTTAATAAAAGCTCTTCTTTAATTTCACAAACTTCAAGTTTATATGTGATGTGATGGTTAAGATAAGATCATCAAACAATAAGACTACAACCAATCAATCAACAACTATGAATAAGTAATAATAACAAGAGCATGTAAATAAATAAAACTATAAGGAATGAACACACAATTTATAGTGGTTCGATCTTTCTAAGATCTACATCCACTACCTTGAGTCAACACTCAAGGATTTCAACCAATCCACTATATGCTCAAGTTCAACAATTACATAAGAGGCTTACCACACAATGGTTTTACACTCACAACCTCTTCTAGTAATGTTTACAATACAAGGCTCACCACAAACATTGGTTTTATATCTTAAACAACCTTGAATCACACTTTCAAGGATCACCCTTATCTAAAGGATTTTATGTTATCAAGATAACCTTGCTAGAGCTAGTAGAAATGCACAATTTGATAAATAAATGAGAATGTGTAGAAGTTACCACTTGATGGTAGATATTACACAATTTTGCACCTTCACACTTTGATGTCTTTTGGGTTGATCAATTGAATGCACAAGACATAAGAGAGCTTAAGAAATGTTTGCTAAATGCTTTTGAATGCTTGGAGTTTTCAAGATTTCAAGAGTTACAAAAATTTGCATGTTTATAGCTTTTATAGAATTTGAAAATATGTTAAAACGTTCATAAAACGGCTAGAAACGGCTAGTTTCAGAAAATTCGGACGACCGAATTTCTTGGCTGCGTCCGAATCTTCGTCCGAATTTCTCTAGATGAATAGTAACCATGCTGAGAACAAAAATTCGGACGACCAAATTTTTTTGCTGCGTCCGAATCTTCTTCCGAATTTCTCTGGAAGAACAGTGACCATGCTGAAGGCCAAAAATTCGGACGACCGAATTTTTTGGCTGCGTCCGAATTTTCTTCCTAATTTCTCTGGAAGAATAGTAGCAAACTTTTGCTACAAAATTCGGACGACCGAATTTTTTGGAAGCATTTTCAAACTTTGTAAAATCATTTGAGATATAACTTCAATGAGTTTGAAAAACATTTGATATGTATAGAAAACTTATTTAACCATATATAAGCTTGGAAAACAAGAACATATGAAGTTTACTAACATATCTTATAAAAAGATTCATTCAAAGCCTTTTAAGATCATAAGACTATTTTTATGCTCTCTTATGCATTCAATGATAACCAAGACATGCAAGTGTAGAGTTTACATAGAAATTTACCTAAAAGTTAAATGTACTCTACACTTCAAGTCTTCAATGCTTTTTGATCATCTTTAGAAAAACATTCTTCAAACTTCAAATACTTGCTTAACTGAAGTTGTTCTTGAACTTTTGCTTCAAAGCAATGAGACTTCATACTTCTCAGTTTACAGAACCTATCACACAATAATCAAACATTTTAGTCCTCATCAATATTTGTCATTAATCAAAACTACATAATTTGCCCTTAGGGCTAACACATTAACTTGGCAAGTTCCTCACAAAGTGAAACATTAGTAGCTCCAAATATTATGTCATCAACATATATTTGCACAAGTAAAAGATCATTGTCACAAGGGGTTTTTATGAAAAGTGTAGTGTCAATTTTTCTCTAGAAAATCTTTTTGAAAGAAGAAAACCACTCAATCTTTCATACCAAGCTCTAGGAGCTTGTTTTAAACCATGCAAAGCTTTAGAAATTTTGAAGACATGTTTAGGATACTTTTCATGAGTAAAATTGGAAGGTTGTTCCACATAAACCTCTTCTTCAATGAAACCATTTAGAAAAGCACTTTTGACATCCCTTAGAAATAACTTAAAGCCTTTTAAGTAAGAAAATACCAAAAGCATTCTTACAGATTCAAGTCTAGCTACAGGACCACAATTTTCATCATAATCAATGTCCTCTTCTTGATTGAATCCTTGGGCAACAAGTCTAGCCTTGTTTCCAAGCACTTTTTGGATTCATTATGTTTATTTCTAAAAGTCCATTTGTACCAATACTGAGGTGATCATGGGCTCTTGGGACAAGAATCCAAACTTTGTTTCTTTCAAATTGATTTAATTCCTCTTGCATAGCAACAATCCAAAAATCATCACATAATGCATCATTAATATTTTTAGGCTCAATGTGAGATAAAAGTGCAAAGTTGTCAATGAAATACAGTCTTATTCTAACACCTTGAGGTACATCACCAATGATTTGCTCCTTAGGGTGGCCTTTTGCATATCTTAGATTCTTTGATAGCTCTTGAACCCCACTAGGTTGATTGTCTTGCTCTTGCTCAATCATTTCTTCTTCATTGGCATGATCTTCCAAGGTTGGAGCTTGAAGATGAGTTTGATTATCATTCATGGATGTACCTACATCATCGTCATCTTTTCTATCCAAGTAGATGTTAGATTCATCAAAACTCACATGTGTGGTTTCTTTAACACATAAGATTCTTTTATTGTAAACTCTGTAAGCTTTCTTGTTAGAGAAAAACCAAGGAATATGCCTTCATCCAATTTTCTATCAAACTTTCCCAAGCTGTCACATATATTCAATATAAAACACTTACAACCAAACACTTTGAAATAGGCAATAGAGAGTATTCTACCAAATAATAGTTCAAATAAAGTCTTTCTCAAAAATGGCTCAAAAGAACTCTATTCATAACATAGCATGCAGTGCTTATGGCTTTGGCCCAAAAAATATTTTGGCAAAGAATTCTAACAAAGCATAGACCTAGCCATTTCTTGTAAAGCTCGATTTTTCCTTTCAACAACCCTACTTTGTTGAGGTTTTATTGCAGCCAAAAAGTTGTGAATAATACCATTTTTATCACAAAGTTTAGTAAAATCTTGGTTGTAAAATTCTCTCCCATTGTCACTTTTAATAGAAATTAATTTGCAATCAAGGGAGGTTTGAACCTTTACAAAATGTTTCAAAAATTCATGAAATGCTTCATCCTTGTGTAACAAAAGAATTCCCAATTGAATCTTGAAAAATCATAAACAATTACATATGCATACCTCTTACCACAATGACTAGTGGTCCCAATTGGTCCAAATAAAATCCATATGAACAAGTTCAAGGTGTTTTGATGTTGAAACCATTTTCTTGGGTTTGAAAAATGTTTTTGTTTGTTTTCCATATTGGCATGCATCAGAAAGATGACTTATTTCAAAACACATTT
Organism: Rauvolfia tetraphylla; assembly: GCA_030512225.1. NCBI lineage: Eukaryota > Viridiplantae > Streptophyta > Magnoliopsida > Gentianales > Apocynaceae > Rauvolfia > Rauvolfia tetraphylla. The sequence goes on from JAJQKT010000008.1 coordinate 1,088,084, forward strand.
TTGGCAAACCTCTCACCAAATCTTGAGAGGAAAGCTTGTTTGATAAATCCATGCTCACAAAATCTAGTCTTCCATGCCAAAGAAAACCATCATTATCATGAACGGCAAGACACTTAACATCATTTGCAACAAGTTCATCAAGATATAGCACATATTCATTCCCAAATCTATTTGCAACAAAAATGGTTTTCTCACTTACACTATCAAGAATGGTACATGTATCACATTTAAACTCAACCTTGCATCCATTATCACATAATTGACTATGTTAAACAAATTATACTTCAAATCATCAATTAATAAAACTTTTTTTAATGAGAGGGGCAGATCCTTTACCAATATTACCTACACTAAGAATTCTTTCTTTCTTCTTGTCACCAAATATGACAAATCCATCACTTGTAGCTTGAAGTCCACTAATGAGAGAAGCATTCTCCGTCATATGCCTTGAACATCCACTATCAAGAAACCATTTGGTAGCACTTGATCTTGAGGAAATATGTACCTATATCAAATGAGAGGAAGTGACTTTTGGTACACACACTTTCTTGGGTTCAAGAGGGTTAGTAATAATTCCCTTAGCTTTTCAAATAGTCTTAATACCACTCCCAACCTTTCTTTTCACAAAACACCTTGTTGCCCTGTGATCATTTCTACCACAATAGGTACAACACGAATGAGGCATAGAGGAAGATGTAGCTTTAACAAAGTAATTTTAGTATTTTGAAACATTATTTACATGATTGTATCCAAGACCATTTTTGGCAAAAAGGGGTATTTGATATCCAAGAATTTTATCAAGATTATCTCTACCATTTGTAAATTTTTCAACACATAGGTTGAGATCATCAACTTTGTTTGTCAAACTATCATAATCCACAATCATTTTCTCTAGAGAAGATATTTTGGAACGAAGTGATTTCTTCTCAAGAGATATGTTTTGTAAAGAAACATTTAAAGCTTCTTTCCCAATATTCAAACAATCAATAGATTCAACACGTTTTTTGTTATCACAAAATAATTTTGAATTCTCCTTCAATAAATTTTCAAATTTGAATCTCATCTCTTTGTTTTTGTTTTTTGAAACCTTCTTCAATTCACTATACATGTCTACACGCAATTCACTAGGATCATCAATGTCATCATCACAATGTATGGAAGTTGAAGGAATAGATTGTACATCATCATTCACAGCCATGAAGCACACATTTGCTCTTTCATCATTGTCATCTCCACTATCTTCATTGGCTTGCTGATCCCAAGTGCCTACCAATCCTTTGCTTTTCTTAATAAACTTCCTGTTTTTCAATTTAGTATCTTTTTCTTTCTTCACTGCTTTAGGGCAATCGGCTATAAGGTGTTCGGTATTCTTTCACTCTTAGCATTGAGGTTTAAACAATGAAGATGATTGTCCTCCTTTCTTGGAGAGCCTCTTTCCTTTCTTGAGAAATCACTTTTTGTAGAATTTATTGAACTTCTTTATCACCATGTCCACTTCATCATCTTGTCCATCTTCTTCTTTCTCACTAGATGAGTCCTCTTGTTCAGTTTGATTCTCAGAGGTTTTAATTACTACTTACCTTTTCCCTTTCTTCTCATCTTCAAGATCATTTAATCTTTTTACCTTCATCTCATGAGTGAGCAATGATCCAATGAGCTCCTCAAGAGGAAGAACCTTCAATTCTTTTGATTCTTCAATTGCAAGAGTTTTTGGTTGCCAAGACTTGGGTAAAGCAACCAATATCTTTCTATTTTATTCACCGAGAGAGTAATTCTTCCCATATGAATTCATTCCATTTGAGATGCTTGTGAATCTTGTGAACATGGCACTAATGTTCTCTCCTTGCTTCATAGTGAATAATTCATAATTCTTCACTAGCATAGCAAACTTTGACTCCTTCACTTGGTGCCTACGTGAGTTACTGGAAGAAGTCTCCACATATCATGAGCCGTGTCATATCCACTTACTCGATTGTATTCATTGAAGTCCAAAGCACAACTTAAAATGTTCATAGCTTGGTAGTTCAAGGTCATCTTTCTTGAGTCACTTTTATCATATTCATCCATAGGCCTGATTCACTCCATCAACTCGCATCTTCATTGGTATATAAGGTCCTTTCCCAATGACATTCCACAAATCAAAGTTAATAGAACAAATGTATTTCTAAATTCTAGATTTTCAAAACGTATAATTCGTCCCATCAAATAAGGGAGGTAAATTTGTGGAAGATCCTTTCAAATAAGGTAAGTTTGAAATATTAGCCATAGGATCGTATCTTCTAGGTGGTAAAACCTTTGAAGAAAAAGTCCAAGCTCTGATACCAATTGAAAGACCAAAGAGGGGAAGGGGTAATTTAGATCTTTGGCTAATTTTCAAAAACTTTATTATTTTTGACAAACTTAGCTTAAAAGATGATTGGATTCAAATACTTCACAACATATGCAAGTACACACAGTAGGATTCAAATTTAAAAAAGGTAGAGAGCAAGAGACAACACAAGTGATTTATAGTGGTTTGATCACACAAGATCTACATCTACTAACTTGAACACACACTCATGGATTTCAACCAAACTCAACTATAATCACAAGTTTAACAATATCTACAATAAAGGCTCACCGTTCAAGGGTTTTACACCATGACCTCTTCTCAAATACAAATAATCAAGGTTTACCCTAAGACAAGAGATTTATATCAACAATATGACCTTGAAACCAACAAGTAGATAAAGTTTGAGATGAGAATGTTACCAGTAACTTTGTAGATGATGACAAATTATCATACCTTTACATTTTTGTCGAAGGAATCTTGAATATGAACTCTTTAGCACAAAACAAAAGAGAACTTTTGATAGAAAATGATTAGGAAAAGTTAAGAATCTTTAATGCTCAAAAACTATTCAAAAATCTGCAATTTACGTCTTTTATAAGGTTTGAAATCAGTTGCAACGTTCAAATAATAGTTAGGAACAGTAAAATTTGGTCAACTAAATTTGGAGTCCTCTGTCCCAATTGTCGTCCGAATTTCTCTGGAATTTCCATGTAGCACAAGTTTGGTCGACCTAATTTGGACACCTTTGTCTAAATTTCTTTGGAAATTCAGTAGCCATGGTTCAAATTCGGACATCCGAATTGATCAAACTCAATCAAAAAGATTGGACACATCAAGTCTGAATTGATCAAACTTAGTCATAAAGATTGAAAATCAAGCACAATAAGTTTAAAATCATTTTGGACTATGGGATAGATCATTTAAAATGTTTTTAGTCCAAATACCATTATTGAGAACTTGGTAAAATTATTTGTTAGATAGATCATTTGAGATTTAAAAACCAAGTTTGAAGTTCTCTTGAAAAACTTTTAGATTCCAAAGACAAAGGAGTGCAAGATTTACAAAGATATACCAATAATGCATGGTAAACTTGCACTAAGGTCTTAAAAGCCTTCAACAATCTTGAATCATCTCTAACCACTTTGATAAACTTGAGTTGTTCATGCACTTTTAGCTTCAAGACAATGAAACTTGCTTTATTCAACTGAACTTTCAACATATTGTTCTCTCCCTTTCTGTACCAAACAAGGGCAAAATTATTTTTTCCCTATTCAAGGGTTTTTCAAATATATACTTGTGCAATTTTAACTTGTTTACTAGCTTAAATTGATCCTACCATTTTGTCAGACAGAAATATAACATAACCTTTAGCATATTCCTTTAATTTCAAATCCCAACCTTATTGTAATTTGTAATTTGCTTGTGTTGGCCCTAAGAGAAAATCTTGTAGTTTTTATTAATGAAAAACATTGATGTTGGCTAACTTATATATTGTTGTGTGATAGGATTTTTGAACGTTGTATTTGAATTTTTGAGCTATATAAAAGGTTAGAATCTCATATTTTGAATAATTTTTTGGACTTTAAATGCTATACTCTTGAGATCTCATAAATTAAACAAAATATTTCAATTGGTATTGTGCTTCATATGATTATTCAAAAGATTCCAAGACAAAGGTGAAGTGGATCTTGAATTATTTATTATCCTCCTTATTTTTGGTAATATCTATCCATCTTCTCATTGATTCTTTGTTTATTTAAGGTTGTCTTGGGACATAAAACCCTTCTGGTAAGGGTGAGAATTGATTGTTGAATTGTAAAGAGGTTATTGGTGTAAAACCCTTTGTTATGAGTGTCTTATGTATTTGTGTGAATTGTTTATTTAGTAGATTGGTTGAAATCTGAAAGACCTAAGAGGGGGGTGAATTAGGTCTTTGGCTAATTATCGAAATATTTTCCCTTTTTACAAATCCTTTGCCTTAATAAAAGCTCTTCTTTAATTCCACAAGCTTCAAGTTTATATGTGATGTGATGGTTAAGATAATATCATCAAACTACAACCACTCAATCAACAACAATCAATAAGTAATAATAACATGAGCAAGTAAATAAATAAAGCTATAAGACAATGAACACACGATTTATAGTGGTTCGATCTCTCCAAGATCTACATCCACTACCTTGAGTCCACACTCAAGGATTTCAACCAATCCACTATAAGCTCAAGTTCAACAATTACATAAGAGGCTAACCACACTATGGTTTTACACTCACAACCTCTTCTAGTAATTATACAAACAAGGTTCACCCTTCCACAAGGGTTTTATATCTAAAGACAACCTCAAGACTAATCTAATCCAAGGCTTACCCTCACACGGGTTTTACACTACAACCTTGATTAATCTAGTCTATGGCTCACCCTAACACAAAAGGGTTTTATGTCACAAGATAACCTTGCAAATGAGCTAGTAGAAAATAACACAATTTAATAAGGAGATAAGAATGTGTAGATGTTACCACTTGTAGGTAGATTTTACACAATGTTGCACCTTTACACTTTGCCTTTGGAATCTTGAATGTACACCTTTGAGCACAAGGCAATTTGAGAGCTTTTCAATTCAATTTGATGTAAAACAAGTTGGATAATGTAAGATTTGTTAAGTTCAAAGTCCTACTAAAAAATCTGGAGTTTATGGCTTTTATAGAATTCAAAAATCAGTTTAAACAGCCATAAAACGGCTAGTAATGACTATTTTCAGAAAATACTGTTCATGTGAATAGTGGTACTGTTCATGCACTATTTATGCACCGGTCACAAAAAATCGGACGATCGAATTTTACAGCTTCGTCCGAATCTTCGTCCGAATTTCTCTGGAAAAACAGTCGGCACTGTTCACATGAACAGTAGTCACTGTTTATGCACTATTCACAAAATTCGGACGACCGAATTTTCCAGCTTCGTCCGAATCTTCGTTCGAATTTCTCTGGAAGAATAGTAAATGGTTCAAATGAATAGTGTACTGTTAACGTAATAGTGTTACTATTCATGCGTTGTTCACTGTTTATCGTGTACTATTCATGCGTTGTTCACTGTTCACTGTGTTACTATTCATGCGTTGTTCATTGTTCACTGTGTTACTATTCATGCGTTGTTCACTGTTCACAGTTTAGAAAAAATTCTTCACAAAATTCGGACGACCGAATTTCTTCTGCATGCGTCCGAATCTTCTTCCGAATTTTTTTAAAACTTTGTCAAAACATATCCAAATCATTTCAAACAAGTTGGAAAATATTCTAGCCTTAAAGATAAGTCATTAAAGACCTTTTATGTGCAAAAACCATTTATGAAAACTTGATAATTTAGGTAAGTTCAAAACCATTGAAAACATTTAAATCAAGTTTTGTGCTCTCAATTGCAACTCATAGATTCCAAGACTTAAGAGTGTAGGGTTTACAAAGTTTACCTATTAAGCACATGCAACCTACACTTCATGTCTTCAAAGCCTTCTAACATTTTGAACAAACTCTTCAATCTTCAATCACTTTGACATATTGGAGTTGTTCTTGCATTTTAACTTCAAGGCAATGAGACTTCATACTTCTTAGTTCATAAAACCTATCACACAACATACAAGCATATTAGTCTTCATCAATATTTGTCATTAATCAAAACTACATGATTTGCCCTTAGGGCTAACAAAATCCTTGAGTGTGGACTCAAGGTAGTGGATGTAGATCTTGGTGAGATCAAACCACTATAAGTGGTTATGTTCCTCTCTTGCTATTTATTGCTTTCTTTCATTTGTCCTATATTTATTGCTTTGTAATTATAGTGGTTATTGAACTGAATCGCTGCCTTATTGGTTGGCCTTCTCCTTTCAATCACTCTTTCTCAAACTCATAAAAACTTGGAGTTGTAAACTTTAAAAGGAGACTTTGTCAAGGAAAAACTTTCTAAAATTAGCCAAAAAATTATTTCAACCCCCTCTTAGGTTTTTTAGTTGGTATCAGAGTAGGGCTTCTTTTTGTGGTTTAACAACCTAGAAGTTAAGATCCTATGGCTAATATTTCAAACCTCCCTTATTTAGGAGGATCTTCTATAAACTAACCTCCACTTTTTGAAAGAACAAATCTCATATTAAGATTTACATTTGTTTCATTAACTTCAATATATGGAATATTATTGAGAAAGGTCCATACATACCCATGAAGTTGAAAGCTGAAGAATTCGATGAAAGTGATTCAAAGAAGATGACCTTGAATTATCAAGCCATGAACGTTCTTAGTTGTGCCTTGAACATCAATGAGTATAGTAGAGTGAGTGGATGTGACTTCGCTCATGATATGTGGAAGTCACTTCAAATAACTAATGAAAGTTAAGAAGAAAATGAAGAAAAAGCTAATGCGTGCTTCATGGCAATGGATAGTGAGGAGCAACCCACTCCTTCCACCTCTGTGACTAGTGATGATATGTTGATGATCCTAATGATCTATTTGCTGACATGTATGGAGAATTAAAAAAGCTTTTTAAAAGAAATAAAGAAATGAGATTGAAAGTTGACGACTTTTTAAATGATAATTCAAAATTATTTTATAAAAATAAAAAGCTTCTGTATTCTATTGAATGCTTGAATATTAAAAAAGAAGTTTTAAATATCTCTTTACAAAGCACGTCCCTTGAAAACAAGATTATTTGTGAAAATATTTTGTCTCTTGAAAAAAATACTTGTTAATCATGAAACATAGGAAAAGAAGGTTGATGATCTTACTTCATGTGTTGAAATATTTACAAAAGAAAGGGACAATCTTGATAAACTTCTTGGATCTCAAAGATCCTCTTGTCAAAAATGGTCTTGGTAACAACTATGTAAACAATGCGCCAAAATATAATTAATTCTTTGTTAGAGCTACTTCTACTTCCATGCCCTCATACTTGTTGTACTTATTGTGCAAGACATGGACCTAAGACCACTAGATGTTATGTGAAAAGAAAAGTGAAATATGGTGCTAAAACCATTTGGAGTGTAAAGGGAATCATTACTAACCCCCACAGACCCAAGAAATTACAGGTACCAAAGGTTACTTCTTCTCCTTTAGTATAGATACACTTTCCTCCAAGATCAAGAGCCACTAAGTAAGTTCAAAGCTACAAATGAAGGATTTGTTACCTTTGGATACAAGAAGAAATGAAGAATCCATGATGTAGGTAATGTTGGTAAGGGATTCCCTCTTATTAAACAAGTCTTTCTTATTGATGATTTAAGCATAACTTGCTTGGTATTCGTCAATCTTGTGTTAGCAGTTGCAAGGTTAAATTTAAAGGAAATATTTGCACTACTCTTGATAGTGCTAGTGGAAAAATTATTTTTACAACATTTGCCAATAGGGAGATTGAACATATATGGAAAGTCTCTTGGCATTAGGATTTGATGATATATTATTTGTCGAGAAGAATTTTATGGCATAAAGAAGTCTACTTTGAAAGTTGTTATTATTTGATCAAAACTCCATTATGGCAATAAGAAGATATTTGGGGAATTCTAAAGCTTCTAGGATCTGAAGAATCCATGAAAATCTATCTACACCAAATATCAAAGATTGACTTCCTATATTCTTGGGATTTCTTGCTATAATCTTGGGATGACAATCTTGGAGAAGAAGGAAGCTCAAGACTCTTGAATATTATATGTATGAGCTTCAAGGAAAACCAAATCAACTATCTTGATAACTCACAAAATAACTCTTGGAAAAATTCTCAAGAAGCTCTTGGCAATTCTCAAGCAAATTCTAATAAGAGACTCTTATGTTTTCATGAAATATTCTTGAGAGAGTCATTCTTTGATCTCATGATTTAGAGGCTATGTTTTTTAGAGAGTTAAGTTGCACAATTTATCATCTCATTATGCTATTCATGTATTAAATTGTGATGTTTTTTGTTCAAGTGCTGAAAACTGAAGCTCAATAGACGCTAGAGTCCACTTGACAAGATTCTGTTCTAACCATCTCATGGAGTAGAGGGTGTTGTGACTGATCAAGGACAGTTGAAAATAATAAGTGCAAGTGGGATCTTACCGTATCCTGTCGAAAGGAGTTCAACAGATCCTACTAAGGAGAGTTCAACAAAAGCAAGTTGCAGCTAGATGATAGTTCAATAATCGTAGAGGTAGGAGTTGTGTTTCTAATTGTGAAGGCAATACTGTGGTTGTCGGATTTTTGGCTATTGAGGTAGCTTTGGCAAAGGGTGTTTTGCCCAATCCACTTGGGAATCACTTGAGGAGAATGAGAGTGTGTTCCTGTACTTCTGAAATATAAAGTTTAGTTGATTGCATTTTTGGGCATGGCCCCGTAGACGTAGGTTGTTGTGCTGAACTGTGTTACCAATTTCACTATGTCAAACTTTACTTTTCTATTTGTGTGTTTTGTGTTAAAATGTGCATAATTGACTTCAACACAAGGGGTTTGACAATCATGAAAAAGTTGCATAAACTTAACCATACAACTATCTTTGTTACAAATGATGTTGGTAATGTGTATGTACTATCTTGGTGAACTTGTTGATAATGATGTTAAATGTCTTGCTGTTTATGATGATGATGGTTATTTATGGCATAGGAGACTTGGTCAAGTTGGTATGGATTTGTAGAACAAAAGTGTTTCTCATGAATTAGTTAGAGGTTTGTAAAAATGCATTTTGAGACAAACCAACTTTGTAATGCTTGTCAATATGAAAAACAAACAAAAACCTCTTTCAAACCTAAGAAAATGGTTTCTACCTCAAAATCTCTTGAACTTTTTCATATGGATTTATTTGGACCAATGACGACCACTAGTTTAGGTGGTAAGAGGTATGCCTATATAATAGTTGATGATTTTTCAATATTTATTTGGGCATTCTTCCTTGCCCAAAAAGATGATGCTTTTCATGAATTTACAAAAATTTTCAAAAAGATTTAAATCTCCCATGAGTGTAAATTGATTTCCATTAGAAGTGACAATGGTTGAGAGTTTTACAATCAAGACTTTATAAAGCTTTGTGATGAAAATTGAATTTCACATAATTTTTCAACTTACAATACTCCACAACAAAATGGTGTTTGTTGAAAGGAAAAATCGAACTTTGCAAGAAATGGTTAGGTCGCATTGTGAAACTCTCTCCCAAAATATTTTTAGGCCGAAGCCTTAAACACTGCATGATATGTGATGAATAAAGCACTTTTAAGACCATTTAAAAAACACCTTTTGAACTTCTCTTTGGTAGAACTCTTTGAATTACATACTTTATCTTAAATATTTGTGATAACATAGGTAAATTTGATAGAAAATAAGATGAATGTATCTTCCTTGGCTATTCCTTAAACAAAAAGACCTATAGAGTCTATAATAAAACAACTTCATGTGTTGAAAGAAAGACCTAAGAGGGGGTGAATTAGGTGTTTGACTAATTTTTAAAATCATTTTCCTTTTAGACAAAATTAATTTGGAAGATGGTTAGAATAAAATATACAAAATATGCAAGTAAACACAATGAGTTTCAAATTTAATGAAAGTAAAGAGCAAGAGACAATACAAGCAATTTATAGCGGTTTGATCACACAAGATCTACATCTACTACTTTGATCATCCAACTCAAGGATTTTAACCAAACTCAACTATACTCACAAGTTGATCAAACCATACACTTGAGGCTCACCCTAAAAGGGTTTTACACCACAACCTCTTATCAAATACAAATAATCAAGGCTCACACTAACACAAGGACTTTATATCTATAGGATAACCTAGAAAACAACAAGTAAATGGAGTATGAGATAAGAAAGTTACCAACAACTTGGTAGATGATGAAAAATTAGTACACCTTCACATTTTTGTCTAAGGAATCTTGAATATGAACTTTTTAGCGCGAGACAAAAGAGAACGTTTTGATAGAGAATGATTGGGAAGAGTTAAGAATCTTTAAAGCTTAAAAACTACTAAAAATTTTGAAGTTTATGACTTTTATAAGGTTTGAAAATCGGTTACAATGTTCAAATAATGACTAGTAATAGTAAAGTTCAGTTTACCAAACATGGACCTCTGCGTTCGAATTTTTGATCGACCGAATTTGGACACAAACATCAGAATGGTCATTTAAATCTCTCTAGAAATTCACCAGCTATGAGTACTAATTCGAACGTCCGAAATGATCAAACTTTGTTAAAATGATTAGAAATCAAGCATAACAAATTTGAAATCATTTTGGACTATGAGATGGATCTTTTAAATGGATTCTACTCCAAATGCGGTTATCAAGAACTTGGTAACAACATTTATAAGATAGATCATTTGAGATTGAAAACTAAGTTGGAATATTACTTGAAAAAATTTTAGATTCCCAAGACAAACGAGTGCAAGGTTTACAATTATATACCTATAATGCATTGTAAACCTACACTAAGGTCTTCAAAGCCTTCAATAATCTTGAATCAACTATAACCACTTTGATAATCTTGAGTTGCTCATGTGCTTTTAGATTTATGTCAATGAGACTTGCATTATGCTCAATCCAAAATCCTATTAGACATCATATAAGCATATTAGTCCATATCAAGGTTAAACAATATTATTTCCATAAGACATTGCACTTATCAATGTTTGTCGTTAATTATAACAACATGATTTACCCTTAGGACTTACATTGAAGAAACTAGTCATGTGAGTTTTGATGAATTTAATATCTATTTTGAAAGAAGAGATGAAGATGATGTAGGTACCTTAATGAATGATAATCAAACTAGTCTTCAAGCAACAACTTTGCTCTTCTTTTCTCTAGCTAATGTCTCTTCTTCATCCTCCTCTTCTTCTTCATTTTCTTCTTCCTTTTCTTCATTACTTTCTTCCTTCTTTTCTTCAACATCACTAGTATCTCTTCTCTTACCCCTTAGAGGAGTTTCTCTTCTAGTCCTCCATACACCATCCTATCAAGTGTCAAGTGCATTCTCTTAAGGGTGTCATTGGTGTACATTTCTCCACTTTTCATAGAGCTTTCTCTCCTATGAAGTTGAACATTGAAATGCTTGAATATCCTAGTCAATAATCTTCCATAGGGAAAGGCTTTATTAACCATTTTTCTTCCGCAAAGCATATGCTTTAATGCCATAAACCCAAGGCTTAGTCTTTGATGCTCATGCAATGCAAGCATAACCACTATACGCATATACCCAAATAATGATTTATGTGCAAAATTGGGGATGATCATGGTAGTAATCATGTGATGCAAGACATGACCTCTAGCATTAAAAGCCTTAATCTCTCTTTCCCTTAATGACCTAAACCTCCTACCATTTGTAAGTGCTCCTTCAAGTCTTTCATTGGTAAACAACTCATGGATATAACAATGTTGCCCAAGGAATAATATCTTGCACCACTGTCATCAACTCCACATATACTATTTATCAAAGCATCATTAATTTCAAAATCATCTTGGGAAACTCTAGATATATATACCATTGTATCATGCTACCCCTAACACGCTCTATCCTTTCATTCTTAAGATTTGCATAGAATTCATAGACAAGCGAGGGATAATAATCTTCATTTACCCCAAGTAAATTACCCCAACCAATTTCACCAAGGAGGGAAAGCACATTACCCATGTTGGTGAGTTTGTCTACATCCATTCTATGGTCGGGTATGATTTTCCACTCTTCTTTCTCCAATCTTCGAACTCAACGGCAGCTCTTATGGAGATAAATCGTTCCACTCCAAGACTCGATTGTGGAATGAGAACCCATGTTGGTTCGTTGAGAATGAGCCCTTCATCTCCTACTTTGGCTTTTCTTTTTCCCTTTGCCACATTAGCCCTCTTTGAACAAACCATGATGATTTTTTTACAGAGAATGATGAAGTTTAAAGATAATAAGGGATTGGAAACACAGAAATCAAGTGATTTTTGAAGAAGAATGGTGAAAGTTTAGATAGATTTGAGTTTGGATGAGAGAGTGTCATGTGGGTTTTGAAAAGAAAGAGAATTTGGATAGTTTAAAATGAGAAATTTGAACGTTTGAGCAATCCGCCGAAATTGCAAAGTTTGAATGATAAAATTTTAAAGTTTGCATCCAAACTTGCATATGAATTTCTCTATTTCCTATTTTCATCAAATTCGGACGACCAAATTTTTGGTCATACGTTCGAACTTGATTTGATGACCAAATTTTATCCATACATCCGAATTATGAGTCTGAATTTTTTTGTTTTTGCTACACTTCAACACACATATTAGTAATTGAATTTTGAAATATCCAAGCTTCTTCTAAGAGAGCAAGACCTTTCTTTGGCCAAAGACTTGGTGAAAATATCAGCAATTTGATAATTTGTGTTTATATAGTCTAATAAAATATCACCTTTAGCTACATGATCTCTAATGAAATGATGTTTGATCTCTATATGCTTAGTTCTAGAACGTTGAATAGGATTTATGCTTAAATTGATAGCACTTGTGTTATCACATAGAATAGGACACGTTTGAAATCTAGACTATAATCAGGTAAAGTGTGTTTCATCCATAGCACTTGAGCACAACAACTACCGGCGACGATATATTCAACCTCTATGGTAAATAATGACACATATGCTTGTTTCTTATTATACCAAGATATAATACAACTATTAACAAATTGACAATTGCAACTAGTGTTTTTACACTCGAATTTGCATTCGGCATAGTCGGCATCCAAATATGCAACAAGATCAAAAGAAGATGATTTTGAATACAAAAGGCCATAATCATGTGTATCGATCAAGTATCTAAGAATGAATTTTATGGCAATTAAATAAGACACTTTAGGAAAAGATTGGAATCTAACACATAAGCATACAACAAATATAATATCTAATCTACTTGCGGTAAGATAAAGTAAACTACTAAGCATGCCTCTATATACCTTTTCATCAACATTTTTACCTTTTTCATCTTTGTCAAGTTTGGTTGATGAACTCATTGGAGTGCTTATATTTTTTGCTTGGTCCACTCCAAATCTCTTCAAGAGTTCCCTGGTGTACTTGGACAGATTTATGAATGTGTCATCCTTGGGTTGCTTGATTTGTAACCCCAGAAAGAAGTTGAGTTCTCCCGTTATTCTTATTTCAAACTCAGTTTGCATTAACTTGACAAATTCCTCACAAAGTGAAACATTAGTAGCTTCAAATATGATATCATTACATATATTTGCACAAGTAAAAGATCATTGTTGCAGGAGGTTTTTATGAAAAGAGTAGTGTCAACTTTTCCTCTTGAAAATCCTTTTGAAAGAAGAAAACCATTCAATCTTTCATCTCAAGCTGTAGGAGCTTGTTTTAAACCATACAAAGGTTTGGAAAGTTTGAAGATATGATTAGGATACTTTTCATGAGCAAAAATGGGAGGTTGTTCCACATAAACTTCTTCTTCAATAAAACCATTTAGAAAAGCACTTTTGACATCCATTTGTAATAACTTAAAACCTTTGAAATAAGCGAATGCCAAAAGTATTCTTATAGATTCAAATCTATCTATCAGAGCAAAGGTTTCATTATAATCAATGACTCTTCTTGATTGAATCATTTGGCAACTAGTCTAGCCTTGTTCCTAACAAATTCTTCGGATTCATTAACTTTATTTCTAAAAAATCATTTTGTGCCAATAACAGGATGATCAAGGGGTCTTGAGACAAGAATCCAAACTTTGTTTCTTTCAAATTGATTTAATTCCTCTTGCATAGCAACAATCCAAAAATTAAAAATAATGCATCATCAATATTTTTAGGCTCATTGTGAGATAACATTACAAAGTTTTTAATGAATAACCGTCTTGTTCTAACTCCTTGGGATACATCCCCAATTATTTTCTCCTTAGGGTTGCCTTTTGCATATTTTAGATCCTTTGGTAACTCTTGGTCATCAATAAATTGATTGTCTTGTTCTTGCTCAATAATCTCTTGGCATGGTCCTCCAAGATTGGAGCTTGAAGGTGAGTTTGATTATTATTCATTGATGTACCTACATCAGCATCATCTTTTCTATCCATGTAGATGTTAGATTCATCTAAGCACACATGTATGATTTTTTGAACACATAAAGTTCTTTTATTGTAAACTCTATAAGTTTTTTTGTTTGTTTTTCGTATTGACATACATCACAAAAATGATTTTTCTCAAAACCTATTTTTGGTAATCATCTAACCATTGTCATCTCCACTATATTCATTGGCTTGTTGATTCCAAGTGCCTACTAATCCTTTGCCTTTCTTACTAGACCCCTTCTTCTTGAATTTAGCATCTCTATCCTTCTCCATTGCTTTAGGGCAATTGGCTACTAGATGTTTGGTACTCTTACACTCATAACATTGAGGTTTGAATAATGAAGATGGTTGTCTTCCTTTCTTTCTTGAGAAACCCCTTTTTGTAGAACTTCTTGAAGTTCTTAACTACCATGGCCATTTCATCATCTTCTCCATCTTCATCTTCATCACCAAATGAGTCCTCTTGTTGACTTGGGTTGTCGGAGGCTTTAAGTACCACTCCTTTTCTCCCTTTCTCCTCATCTTCAATATCATTTAATCTTTTTACCTTTATTTCATGAGTGAGAAATGATTCAATGAGTTCCTCAAGAGGAAGATCCTTCAAATTTTTTGACCCTTCAATTGCAAGAATTTTTTATTGCCAAAACTGGGGTAAAGCATCCAAGATCTTTCTATTTTATTCACCAAGAGAGTAATTCTTCCCATATGACTTCAATCCATTTGAGTTGTTGATGAATCTTGTGAACATCTCAGTAATGTTCTCCCCTCACAAGCTTAGCAAGCTTTGACTCTTTCACTTGATTTGTGCTTTTATGCGTTACTTGAAGAAGTCTCCACATGCCATGAGTGGTGTCATTTCCGGTTACTCAGTTGTATTCATTGACATCAAAGGCACAACTCAAAATGTTCATACGTTGATAGTTCAAGGTCATCTTTCTTGAGTCATTTTCATCATATTCATCCATAGGCTTTGGTTCCCTAGTGACTCTATTGGCTCTCATCCTCATTGGTATAAAAGGTCCTTTCTTATTGATATTCCACAAATCAAAGTTAATAGAACAAATATATATCTTAATTCTAGATTTTCAAAACGTATAATTTGTTCCATCAAATAAGAGAGGTCCAAATAAGGTAAGTTTGAAACATTAGCCATAGGATCTTATCTTCTAGGTGGTAAAACCTTTGCAAAAAAAAGTACAAGCTTTGATACCAATTGAAAGACCTAAGAAGGCGTTGAATTAGGTTTTTGGCTAATTTTTGAAATCTTTTTACTTTTAAACAAAATTAATTTGGGAGATGGTTAGAATCAAATACTTCATAAAATATTCAAGGATTTTAACCAAACTGAACTATACTTACAAGTTGATCAAATCTTACACTTGAGACTCACCCTTCAAGAGTTTTACACCACAACTTCTTCTCAAATAAAACGAATCCAGGCTCACCCTAACATAACGATTTTATATCAACAAGATAATCTTGAAAAGTGTTAGCCCTAAGGGCAAATCATGTAGTTATGATTAGTTTTGATTAAAGACAAACATTGATTCGGACTAATTCTTATGTCATTCATGTGATAGGATTGTTGGATGAAGAAGTAAGGAGTTCTTATTGCCTTGGAGCTAAAAGTGATAAGGACAACTCAAGTGTGATCAAGGATCAAGATTATAAAGCATGTCCTATGGATTGAAGGCTTTAAAAACAGCCAACAAAGCTATCACATGGAAGGTTATTAACAAGGATTTTCAAACATTTTCAAGATAAAATTCCTGTAAGAGGACAAGCATTTAAAAGTGGAGAAATATATAGTAATGACTCTCTTAGAAGGATGCAATTACTTCTTGATGAAGATGACATATGGAGAACTAAAAGAGAAACTCTTTCAAAAAGAGAAGAGGTTGAAGAAAGTGAGGAGGTTGAGGAAGAAGAGGATGAGGAGGAAACATTGGCTAGAGAAATGAAGACAAAGAGAAGACATGACACTCAAGTGAGGGGGAGCAACCTCCCTCAAAAAGAAGACTCTTTGAAGAAGTTCCAAATCCACCATCTCAACCAAATGTTGAAGAAGGTCCTAGTGGTGAAGGGATTACTAGAGGTAACACCATAGTGGCTAAGGAATTCCAAGAAGCCTGGAATAATCATATCAAGGAAATGGAGAAAATATACAAGTTCTTCGAATCCTTTGCTCCAATAGTTCTTGGAAAACTGGACGGATTAGAAAATAGAGTGAAGCACATAGAGAAAATTACGATGAGAAATACACAAAGTGGTAAAGGACCCTCTAGGCCTCAAGCTGGGGATGACAAGGATGACAAAAGAGATGAGAAAGAGGATGAAGGTGATGATAGTGGTCTTGATAATTGGGATAATGATCAAGGAGGCTACAATGAATTCGTGGCAAGACAAGGAGAAAGAAATGAAGTTGTACAAGATGAGCCACAAGAAGGAGGAAGCCAAATCAAGAGAGCAGAAATCATCTCACCATCAACTATCTCTTTCAGCCAAGGAAGGGTCAGACATGTGGCAATCAAGAAGGGATTCAGCAAGGCGTCTCCATCAACATCACAAGACTGAGCATTTCTTCAAACCTATCTCTTTACTATTTTTAATCACTTGTTTGTACTTAGTATAACTTATATGTTTTTATTTCCAGATTGGCTTATGAAATTTCTATGCTTTTCCTTAATTTTTGCAATTTTTGTAATAGCTTGGCTTATGAAGCTCAATGATGAAATCTTAGTGTTGAGAGCTTCTTTTGTTAATAATACTTTGATCACCCCAAGCTTAGTTGCTGCTGAAAAGGGAAGAAGAAATTTAATTACAAAAATGTGCTAAACTGTTAGCCATTGTTGTTGTTGGCTCTAGTTGCATATGCTAAACTGTCATTCTCATTTTCATTAACCATCTTTGAGTAGTGAAAAAAAGGGAAGAAAGAATGATGACTGCAAAAAGTAATGTGCTATATGTTGTGTGCGAAATGTAATGTGCTATGTGTTGTATGCTACGTGCTATAAAATGAATGTGTTATGCGAAAATATTTGGTCGCATTTGGAATTTAAATTGAATATGTAATAATATGTGAGATTTTGGTTGTTTTCTGAAATTTTGGAATTTGGTTAAAGTGAGGTTGAAATCTGGATCTTGGTTCTTGGCTTGACCTATGATTTTGACTTACTTCATGAAAATAATTGAATACATGAGTTTTGTAGTTTTGTGAAGCTATACTGAGTGCCATTGTGGACAAACATATTTGAGTAATTCTACATAAAAAATGCAAAATTATCTTTTTAAACTTGTTGCCAAAAATTCAAACTTGAAATTTGGATGCAAACCAAAAAGTTTGGACGCATCCCAACTTTCTTGTCAAAAATATTTTTATATTGTTCACATTATTTGAAAACTGTCTTAATCCTTCATATCATATTTGAACAACTTTAGAAAAAATTGTTTTCAAAAATTAAAAAATTGATCTCACATATTTTACAGTTTGGACTTGAAATCTTAAAATTCGGATGCATGATTCAAAAATTAGAAAACATATTTCAGAAAGTCAGATGCATCCATATTGTGTTGCCTAAAAAGTGCTCTTTCGTTGTTTAAAGCGATCCAAATCTATTTTAATCGCCTCTGATATGGTTGGGCCATAGGCTCATTTTGAGCCTTTTGAATGTCAATGTGCTAAATTGGTTGTTATCTATCATTGGCATCAATACTTCTTTGTACTATATTGTTTAAATCCATCACATTTTGCATCAAGGTTTGTCATCATCAAAAAGGGGGAGATTGTTAGCCCTAAGGGCAAATCATGTAGTTATGATTAGTTTTGATTAATGAAAAACATTGATTCGGACTAATTCTTATGTCATTTGTGTGACAGGATTGTTGGATTAAGAAGTAAGGAGTTCTTATTGCCTTGGAGCTAAATGTGCTAAGGACAACTCAAGTGTGATCAAGGATTAAGATTATAGAGCATGTCCTATGTGAATACAAATGATCAAATTGCTAACATATTTACCAACCCTTTGGCTGAGGAAAGGTTTAGTTACCTGAGAAGGCTCTTGGGTATCTCAAAATTCAATTACTAATGCGTGTGTTGAAGTATGGTAGAAACAAGGAATACTCAGACGCATAATTTGGATGCATTGAGAGAAATTTGGACGTCCAAACTGTCTCCAAAAAATTATGGACAGAAAGATTCAGACGCATGACAGAAAATTCGGTCGTCTGAATTTTTTGAAACTGAAGAAATAGAGAAGCTCAGATGCACGTTCGAATGCAGACCTGAAATTTTGGTCATTCGAACTGAGCGATTGTAGCGATTTTAAATGAATTCGAACGATCATCTCTCGCACTTTTTAACTTCCAAACTCTCTTCTCTCTCAAAACCCACATAACCTTCTTGCATCCAAACATAAATTTCTCTAAAATTTCACCACCTTCACATCAAATCGACTAAATTTTTGAGTTCTAAGCCCTAAACACTTCCTACAAATTACTGTCTTGCAAACCAAAACATCATGGTAAGAACTAAGAGAGCAAACGTTGAAAAGGGAAAGGGGAAGACAAAGGAAGGAAATGGTGGACTGACCATAAACGAACCAAGAAGAATCAGGGTTCCTCAAACATCATCTGGATTGGAAAGACTCATCTCCATCAAGGCTGCCTTTGAGTTTGAAGATTGGAACAATAAAAGCAGAAAAATTATTCCTGGATACAAAGTAAATTTGGAAAGACTCTCCAATATGGGTAACGTTTTATCTCTTTTTGGTGATATTGGATGGAGCAGTTTACTAGTTATTCATGAAGAATTTTACCCTGTACTTTTATATGAGTTTTATGCAAACTTAAAAGAAGAAATAATTGAACATGTGGGGGAAAATGTAGTGTAATGTTATTCATCAAGAGTATCCCAAGTGGATTTTGAGTTCAATGATGCATTGGTTAACAGAATTTGTGGAGTAGATGATAATGGGACAAGGTATTACTTACTGGGACAGCATTGTTATATTCATGAACTCTTCACAAATGAAAGATTTGAAAAGGCTTTCACAAATGGTAGGGAGTTTAGGTCCATTAGGGAAAGGAAAATTAAAACTTTTGATGCTAGGGGAAGAGTTATGAATCACATGATAACCACTAAGATTATCCCTAATTTTTTACACAAATCATCTATTAGAAATATGCATATGGTTGTTATGTTAGCTTTGCATGAGCACAGAAGATTAAACTTTGGATTTATGGCATTAAAGCACAGATAAGTGCAAGAAAAACAGCCATACAAAGCTCTACAGTATAGAAGGTTGTTAACAAGGATTTTCAAACATTTTCAAGTTAAACTTCCTATAAGAGGACAATCATTTAAAAGTGGATAAATATATAGTAATGACTCTCTTAGAAGGATGCAATTAGTTCTTGATGAATATGGCATATGGAGAACTAAAAGAGAAACTCCTTCAAAAAGAGAAGAGGTTGAAGAAAGTGAGGTTGAGGAAGAAGAGGATGAGGAAGAAACATTGGCTAGAAAAAGGAAGACGAAGAGAAGACATGACACCTCAAGTGAGGGGGAGTAACCTCCCTTAAAAGGAAGACTCTTTGAAGAAGTTCTAATTCCTCAATCTCAACCAAATGTTGAAGTAGGTCCTAGCAGTAAAGGGATTACTAGAGGTGACACCATAGTGGCTAAGGCATTCCAAGAAGCCTTGAATACTCATATCAAGGAAATGGAGAAAATATACAAGTTCTTTGAATCCTTTGCTCTAATGGTTCTTGGAAACCTAGATGGATTAGAAAATAGCGTGAAGTACATAGAGGAAATTTTGATGAGAAATACACAAAGTGGTGAAGGATCCTCTAGGCCTCAAGCTGGGGATGACAAGGATGACGAAGGAGATAAGAAAGAGGATGAAGGTGATGATAGTGGTGATGAAGATGATAATGGGGATGATGATCAAGGAGGCAAAATTGAATTCGTGGCAAGACAAGGAGAACGAAATGAAGCTGTACAAGAAGAGTCACAAGAAGGAGGAAGCCAAATCGAGAGAGCAGAAATCATCTCACTATCAACTATCTCTTCCAGCCAAAGAAGGGTCAAACATGAGGGATTCAACAAGGCCTCTCCATCAACATCACAAGACTGAGCATTTCTTCAAACCTATCTCTTTACTATTTTTAATCACTTGTTTGTACTTAGTATAATTTATATGTTTTTATTTCCAGATTGGCTTATGAAATTTCTATGCTTTTCCTTAATTTTTGCAATTTTTATAATAGCTTGGCTCATGAAGCTCAATGATGAAACCTTAGTATTGAGAGCTTCTTTTGTTAATGATACTTTGATCACCCCAAGCTTAATTGCTGTTGAAAAGGGAAGAAGAAATTTAATTACAAAAATGTGCTAAACTGTTAGATTTTGTTGATGTTGACTCTAGTTGCATATGCTAAACTGTCAGTCTCATTTTCATTAACCATCTTTGAATGATGACAAAAAGGGGAGAAAGAATGATGACTACAAAATGTAATGTGCTATGTGTTATGTGCGAAATGTAATGTGCTATGTGTTGTGTGCGAAATGTAATGTGCTATGTGCTGTCAAAAATGTTTTTATATCGTTCACATCCAAACTTTCTTGTCAAAAATATTTTTATATCGTTCACATTATTTGAAAGCTGTCTTAATCATTCCTATCATATTTGAACAACCTTAGAAAAGCTTGTTTTCAAAAATTAAAACCTTGATCTCACATATTTTACAATTTGGACTTGAAATCTTAAAATTCGGATGCATGATTCAAAAATTTGAATGTATGTTTCAAAAATTCGGATGCATCCATATTGTGCTGCCTAAAAAGTGCTCTTTTGTTGTTTAACGCGATCAAAGTCTATTTTAATCGCCTCTGATATGCTTGAACAACCTTAGGAAGACTTTATTTCACTTTAAACTTTAATTATATGAGACTTATTGCAGTTTGGACTCAGTCTAAAATTTAAATTTCTTGAAAATGAGCACAATCTAAGGGGGAGCATTGTTAAACTTTTACAACATTTAAAACCTCTCTTAGAATCTTTTCTAAATGCTTTACTGTTGTATATCCTGTCCTAGTTGTTGGAAGGAAGGAGGTAAATGGAGAATGGTTGGGCCATAGGCTCATATTGAGCCTTTTGAATGTCAATGTGCTAAATTGGTTGTTATCTATCATTGGCATCAATACTTCTTTGTACTACATTGTTTAAATCCATCACATTTTTCATCAAGGTTTGCAAAGTTTGAAAAGTTTGAACGCAAGTTTGGACGTCCAAAATGTGAACATGGTTAATGTTTTTCCAGAGAAATTCATACGCAAGTTCGGATGCAAGGGACAAAGTTCGATCGTCCGAACTTTCCCAGACAACATGTCACAGTAATGTTCAGACGATAGTTTGGAGTAGAGGATCAAGTTCGATCGTCTGAACTCCACAGAAACAAGTGAATATAATCTGTCCAAACTTAGTTCATAAAAAGAAGATAGTTTTCAAAAATTAACCAAAGACCTAATTCACCCTCTCCCCCTCTCTTAGGTCTTTCAAAAGCCAATGTTTGTAGTTTGGATGTCTGAACTGGAGTCCAAACTATTCAAACTTTGTTAAAATGTTTGGAAATCAAGTACCACAAGTTTGAAATCATTTTGGATTATAAGATAGATCTTTTCAAGAGTTTTAAACCACAAGTCATTATTAAGAACTTGGTAAAACATGGTATAATGAAAACCTTTTAGGATTGAAAACCAAGTTTTGTCCTCTACTGTAAATTCATTAGATTCCAAAGATTACAAGTATGGGTTTACAAGAATATACCTATTAAGCGAGTGTAAGCCTACACTAAAGTCTTCAAAACCTTCAATCCTTAGGACATGCTCTATATGCTTCAACAAATTTAGTACATTTGAGATGTCCTTTTCACATTAGCTCCAAGGCAATGGGATCACTTTGCTTCTTCAATCCAACAATACTATCAGACAACAACTACTTAAGTTAGTCCACATCAATGTTTGTCATAATTAAAACTATAAGATTTGCCCTTACGGCTAACATAGCTAAAAAACCTAATTCACCCTCATCTTAGGCTTTTTCAGCTTGTCCTTCACATTCTCTATTTTTTTCAATCACTTTAACTTGATGAATATCTTTGATCCTTTCAAGCAACTTCTCTAGACATGGGTCGGTAATATTGCAATAATGACAAGTTGGGGTATAAAACAATTTCCAACTATGTTGAAGTTCTTCAAAAGTTAATTCTTCTTCATCACTAGTTTCAACATCATTAAAAATGTCATTAACAATAGTTTCAACACGCCCAAAACCATTGTTACTTCGAGTTGTTTTTAACTTTAACATAAAAAATGCAACACTCGCTGACATATCTTATTCATCATTTATCATTGATGTAATCATCATCACTCCAAGTTGCATTTGTACATTTTCTTCTTGCTCAATGTGTTAGCATATTTAGCTTGAATGTGTCCATACCTATCATATTTTCTTCAGTGCTTTTATTGTCAAAGCTACTCTTCTTAACACCATCTCCTTTGTTTATATGATAGTTCTCACTTTTATCGATGAAGTTGTTGGACTTACTCTTCTTAGAATTCTTCATATTTTTCATCTTTATTTTCAAGTTCTTTGTGAGATAATCAATTTCATTCCTTGATCAAAATAACTTTTTATCTAAATCTTTCAAGAATTGATCTCAATGTTTATCTCAAAAATTTTTCATTAGAATATGATTCACCAAGTTGATATGCTTGATTAACAATATCACGAAGTTTTCTGTTGAAGATCTCAATAGTTTCATGAACCTTCATTCACAATTGCTCAAACTCTTCAGTTAACATATGTAATCTGGGTATGCTCAATTTTCTTGTTCCTTCATACACTATTTCTAAAGTCTCAAAAGCATTCTTAATGCATTCACAAGTTGAAATCAACTTGAATTGTTTTGGTTCAACTGCAAAAAATATAGTATTTGGTGCTTTAACATTTGCCATGCACATCCTATGTTTAGCATTAGTCTGGTCTTCCATTGGCTCATCAATATCTGCATCATTCTCGTCCTTTATCGTGGGATATGTTTAGCCTTTCAAAATAGCATTTCATGCATTCTCATCAACAATATATACGAATATTCTCATACGAGTCATCCAGTAAGTGTAATATGTCCTTTAAAATAATGGAGGTCGTGTTGATGATGTGCCTTCTCGAAAAGAAGACATGATGCACTGCTCAATAAACCAACAATCTCATCTCTCTAGAATTAGCAACCTTCAAAGTGATCAAAACTCTAATACCACTCATATATGTGAAATAATTAAGATTAGTTTGATGCTAAATTCTTTGTCAAAGCATTATGAATATGTCATATTAGAGTAATGATTGACAAAATGTCTAAATAGAAAGTAAGCCAACATAGAGAAAATTCTTAATGCAATTTAACAACAAATCTATAAGCCCTAAGGCCAAATTTGGTAGTTTAGATTATGACAAACATTGATATAGGCTAACTTGAGTAATTGTTGTGTGATAGGATTCTTGTACTGTGGAAGCTAAGAAGTCTCATTGTCTTGAAGATAAAGTGCTAAGAACAACTCAAGTGTGCTCAAAGAACTAAAGAATATAGAGCATGTCCTAAGAATTGAAGGCTTTGAAGATTCCAGTGTAGGTTTACACTTGTTTAATAGGTATATTCTTGTAAACTCTACACTTATTTTTCTTTGGAATCTAAAGAATTCATAAGAAAGCACAAAACTTAGTTTTCAATCTTAAAATGCTTTCATTGTTCTTGATTTACCAAGTTTTTGATAAAGGCTTGTATTCAAAAGTTCTTAAAAGATCTATCTTATAGTCCAAAATAATTTCAAACTTGTTATAGTTTATTTCCAATCATTTTGACTAAGTTTAAATGGTTTGGAATCCAAATCGAAAGCCTGAACTAAAACCTTAGCTACTAAATTTTCAAAGAAATTAGGATCACCATTCGGACGCATATGTCTAAATTCAGTCAACTCAAATTATCTTGGAAGCCCTGGTAAATAGAGAAATCCGGACATTCATTCGGATGCAATAGCCCATGTTCGATCGTCCCGAACTCCACGTAAAACAAGTGAATATAATCTGTCCAAACTTAGTTCATAAAAAGAAGATAGTTTTCAAAAATTAACCAAAGACCTAATTCACCCTCTCCCCTCTCTTAGGTCTTTCAAAAGCCAATGTTTGTAGTTTGGATGTTCGAATCGGAGTCCAAACTATTCAAACTTTGTTAAAATGTTTGGAAATCAAGTACCACAAGTTTGAAATCATTTTTGGATTATAAGATAGATCTTTTCAAGAGTTTTAAACCACAAGTCATTATTAAGAACTTGGTAAAACATGGTATAATGAAAACCTTTTAGGATTGAAAACCAAGTTTTGTGCTCTCCTGTAAATTCATTAGATTCCAAAGATTACAAGTATGGGTTTACAAGAATATACCTATTAAGCGAGTGTAAGCCTACACTAAAGTCTTCAAAACCTTCAATCCTTAGGACATGCTCTATATGCTTCAACAAATTTAGTACATTTGAGATGTCCTTTTCACATTAGCTCCAAGGCAATGGGATCACTTTGCTTCTTCAATCCAACAATACTATCAGACAACAACTACTTAAGTTAGTCCACATCAATGTTTGTCATAATTAAAACTATAAGATTTGCCCTTACGGCTAACATAGCTAAAAACCTAATTCACCCTCATCTTAGGCTTTTCAGCTTGTCCTTCACATTCTCTATTTTTTCAATCACTTTAACTTGATGAATATCTTTGATCCTTTCAAGCAACTTCTCTAGACATGGCCGGTAATATTGCAATAATGACAAGTTGGGGTATAAAACAATTTCCAGCTATGTTGAAGTTCTTCAAAAGTTAATTCTTCTTCATCACTAGTTTCAACATCATTAAAAATGTCATTAACAATAGTTTCAACACGCCCAAAACCATTGTTACTTCAGTTGTTTTTAACTTTAACATAAAAAATTCAACACTCGTTTGACATATCTTATTCATCATTTATCATTGACAGTAATCATCATCACTCCAAGTTGCATTTGTACATTTTCTTCTTGCTCAATGTGTTAGCATATTTAGCTTGAATGTGTCCATACCTATCATATTTTCTTCAGTGCTTTTATTGTCAAAGCTTCTCTTCTTAACACCATCTCCTTTGTTTATATGATAGTTCTCACTTTTATCGATGAAGTTGTTGGACTTACTCTTCTTAGAATTCTTCATATTTTTCATCTTTATTTTCAAGTTCTTTGTGAGATAATCAATTTCATTCCTTGATCAAAATAACTTTTTATCTAAATCTTTCAAGAATTGATCTCAATGTTTATCTCAAAAAATTTTTTCATTAGAATATGATTCACCAAGTTGATATGCTTGATTAACAATATCACGAAGTTTTTCATTTGAAGATCTCAATAGTTTCATGAACCTTCATTCACAATTGCTCAAACTCTTCAGTTAACATATGTAATCTGGGTATGCTCAATTTTCTTGTTCCTTCATACACTATTTCTAAAGTCTCAAAAGCATTCTTACTGCATTCACAAGTTGAAATCAACTTGAATTGTTTTGGTTCAACTGCAAAAAAATATAGTATTTGGTGCTTTAACATTTGCCATGCACATCCTATGTTTAGCATTAGTCTGGTCTTCCATTGGCTCATCAATATCTGCATCATTCTCGTCCTTTATCGTGGGATATGTTTAGCCTTTCAAAATAGCATTTCATGCATTCTCATCAACAATATATACGAATATTCTCATACGAGTCATCCAGTAAGTGTAATATGTCCTTTAAAATAATGGAGGTCGTGTTGATGATGTGCCTTCTCGAAAAGAAGACATGATGCACTGCTCAATAAACCAACAATCTCATCTCTCTAGAATTAGCAACCTTCAAAGTGATCAAAACTCTAATACCACTCATATATGTGAAATAATTAAGATTAGTTTGATGCTAAATTCTTTGTCAAAGCATTATGAATATGTCATATTAGAGTAATGATTGACAAAATGTCTAAATAGAAAGTAAGCCAACATAGAGAAAGTTCTTAATGCAATTTAACAACAAATCTATAAGCCCTAAGGCCAAATTTGGTAGTTTAGATTATGACAAACATTGATATAGGCTAACTTGAGTAATTGTTGTGTGATAGGATTCTTGTACTGTGGAAGCTAAGAAGTCTCATTGTCTTGAAGATAAAGTGCTAAGAACAACTCAAGTGTGCTCAAAGAACTAAAGAATATAGAGCATGTCCTAAGAATTGAAGGCTTTGAAGATTCTGGTGTAGGTTTACACTTGTTTAATAGGTATATTCTTGTAAACTCTACACTTATTTTCTTTGGAATCTAAAGAATTCATAAGAAAGCACAAAACTTAGTTTTCAATCTTAAAATGCTTTCATTGTTCTTGATTTACCAAGTTTTTGATAAAGGCTTGTATTCAAAAGTTCTTAAAAGATCTATCTTATAGTCCAAAATAATTTCAAACTTGTTATAGTTTATTTCCAATCATTTTGACTAAGTTTAAATGGTTTGGAATCCAAATCGAAAGCCTGAACTAAAACCTTAGCTACTAAATTTTCAAAGAAATTAGGATCACCATTCGGACGCATATGTCTAAATTCAGTCAACTCAAATTATCTTGGAAGCCTGGTAAATAGAGAAATCCAGACATTCATTCGGATGCAATAGCCCATGTTCGATCGTCTGAACTCCACAGAAACAAGTGAATATAATCTGTCCAAACTTAGTTCATAAAAAGAAGATAGTTTTCAAAAATTAACCAAAGACCTAATTCACCCTCTCCCCCTCTCTTAGGTCTTTCAAAAGCCAATGTTTGTAGTTTGGATGTCTGAACTGGAGTCCAAACTATTCAAACTTTGTTAAAATGTTTGGAAATCAAGTACCACAAGTTTGAAATCATTTTGGATTATAAGATAGATCTTTTCAAGAGTTTTAAACCACAAGTCATTATTAAGAACTTGGTAAAACATGGTATAATGAAAACCTTTTAGGATTGAAAACCAAGTTTTGTGCTCTCCTGTAAATTCATTAGATTCCAAAGATTACAAGTATGGGTTTACAAGAATATACCTATTAAGCGAGTGTAAGCCTACACTAAAGTCTTCAAAACCTTCAATCCTTAGGACATGCTCTATATGCTTCAACAAATTTAGTACATTTGAGATGTCCTTTTCACATTAGCTCCAAGGCAATGGGATCACTTTGCTTCTTCAATCCAACAATACTATCAGACAACAACTACTTAAGTTAGTCCACATCAATGTTTGTCATAATTAAAACTATAAGATTTGCCCTTACGGCTAACATAGCTAAAAACCTAATTCACCCTCATCTTAGGCTTTTCAGCTTGTCCTTCACATTCTCTATTTTTTCAATCACTTTAACTTGATGAATATCTTTGATCCTTTCAAGCAACTTCTCTAGACATGGCCGGTAATATTGCAATAATGACAAGTTGGGGTATAAAACAATTTCCAGCTATGTTGAAGTTCTTCAAAAGTTAATTCTTCTTCATCACTAGTTTCAACATCATTAAAAATGTCATTAACAATAGTTTCAACACGCCCAAAACCATTGTTACTTCAGTTGTTTTTAACTTTAACATAAAAATTCAACACTGCTGACATATCTTATTCATCATTTATCATTGACAGAATCATCATCACTCCAAGTTGCATTTGTACATTTTCTTCTTGCTCAATGTGTTAGCATATTTAGCTTGAATGTGTCCATACCTATCATATTTTCTTCAGTGCTTTTATTGTCAAAGCTTCTCTTCTTAACACCATCTCCTTTGTTTATATGATAGTTCTCACTTTTATCGATGAAGTTGTTGGACTTACTCTTCTTAGAATTCTTCATATTTTTCATCTTTATTTTCAAGTTCTTTGTGAGATAATCAATTTCATTCCTTGATCAAAATAACTTTTTATCTAAATCTTTCAAGAATTGATCTCAATGTTTATCTCAAAAATTTTTCATTAGAATATGATTCACCAAGTTGATATGCTTGATTAACAATATCACGAAGTTTTCTGTTGAAGATCTCAATAGTTTCATGAACCTTCATTCACAATTGCTCAAACTCTTCAGTTAACATATGTAATCTGGGTATGCTCAATTTTCTTGTTCCTTCATACACTATTTCTAAAGTCTCAAAAGCATTCTTAACAGATTCACAAGTTGAAATCAACTTGAATTGTTTTGGTTCAACTGCAAAAAATATAGTATTTGGTGCTTTAACATTTGCCATGCACATCCTATGTTTAGCATTAGTCTGGTCTTCCATTGGCTCATCAATATCTGCATCATTCTCGTCCTTTATCGTGGGATATGTTTAGCCTTTCAAAATAGCATTTCATGCATTCTCATCAACAATATATACGAATATTCTCATACGAGTCATCCAGTAAGTGTAATATGTCCTTTAAAATAATGGAGGTCGTGTTGATGATGTGCCTTCTCGAAAAGAAGACATGATGCACTCGCTCAATAAACCAACAATCTCATCTCTCTAGAATTAGCAACCTTCAAAGTGATCAAAACTCTAATACCACTCATATATGTGAAATAATTAAGATTAGTTTGATGCTAAATTCTTTGTCAAAGCATTATGAATATGTCATATTAGAGTAATGATTGACAAAATGTCTAAATAGAAAGTAAGCCAACATAGAGAAAGTTCTTAATGCAATTTAACAACAAATCTATAAGCCCTAAGGCCAAATTTGGTAGTTTAGATTATGACAAACATTGATATAGGCTAACTTGAGTAATTGTTGTGTGATAGGATTCTTGTACTGTGGAAGCTAAGAAGTCTCATTGTCTTGAAGATAAAGTGCTAAGAACAACTCAAGTGTGCTCAAAGAACTAAAGAATATAGAGCATGTCCTAAGAATTGAAGGCTTTGAAGATTCTAGTGTAGGGTTTACACTTGTTTAATAGGTATATTCTTGTAAACTCTACACTTATTTTCTTTGGAATCTAAAGAATTCATAAGAAAGCACAAAACTTAGTTTTCAATCTTAAAATGCTTTCATTGTTCTTGATTTACCAAGTTTTTGATAAAGGCTTGTATTCAAAAGTTCTTAAAAGATCTATCTTATAGTCCAAAATAATTTCAAACTTGTTATAGTTTATTTCCAATCATTTTGACTAAGTTTAAATGGTTTGGAATCCAAATCGAAAGCCTGAACTAAAACCTTAGCTACTAAATTTTCAAAGAAATTAGGATCACCATTCGGACGCATATGTCTAAATTCAGTCAACTCAAATTATCTTGGAAGCCTGGTAAATAGAGAAATCCGGGACATTCATTCGGATGCAATAGCCCATGTTCGATCAGTCTCGAACTCCACGTGAAAACAAGTGAATATAATCTGTCCAAACTTAGTTCATAAAAAAGAAGATAGTTTTCAAAAATTAACCGAAGACCTAATTCACCCTCTCCCCTCTCTTAGGTCTTTCAAAAGCCAATGTTTGTAGTTTGGATGTTCGAATCTGAGTCCAAACTATTCAAACTTTGTTAAAATGTTTGGAAATCAAGTACCACAAGTTTGAAATCATTTTGGATTATAAGATAGATCTTTTCAAGAGTTTTTAAACCACAAGTCATTATTAAGAACTTGGTAAAACATGGTATAATGAAAACCTTTTTAGGATTGAAAACCAAGTTTTGTGCTCTCCCTGTAAATTCATTAGATTCCAAAGATTACAAGTATGGGTTTACAAGAATATACCTATTAAGCGAGTGTAAGCCTACACTAAAGTCTTCAAAACCTTCAATCCTTAGGACATGCTCTATATGCTTCAACAAATTTAGTACATTTGAGATGTCCTTTTCACATTAGCTCCAAGGCAATGGGATCACTTTGCTTCTTCAATCCAACAATACTATCGGACAACAACTACTTAAGTTAGTCCACATCAATGTTTGTCATAATTAAAACTATAAGATTTGCCCTTACGGCTAACATAGCTAAAAAACCTAATTCACCCTCATCTTAGGCTTTTCAGCTTGTCCTTCACATTCTCTATTTTTTCAATCACTTTAACTTGATGAATATCTTTGATCCTTTCAAGCAACTTCTCTAGACATGGCCGGTAATATTGCAATAATGACAAGTTGGGGTATAAAACAATTTCCAGCTATGTTGAAGTTCTTCAAAAGTTAATTCTTCTTCATCACTAGTTTCAACATCATTAAAAATGTCATTAACAATAGTTTCAACACGCCCAAAACCATTGTTACTTCAGTTGTTTTTTAACTTTAACATAAAAATTCAACACTCGCTGACATATCTTATTCATCATTTATCATTGACAGAATCATCATCACTCCAAGTTGCATTTGTACATTTTCTTCTTGCTCAATGTGTTAGCATATTTAGCTTGAATGTGTCCATACCTATCATATTTTCTTCAGTGCTTTTATTGTCAAAGCTTCTCTTCTTAACACCATCTCCTTTGTTTATATGATAGTTCTCACTTTTATCGATGAAGTTGTTGGACTTACTCTTCTTAGAATTCTTCATATTTTTCATCTTTATTTTCAAGTTCTTTGTGAGATAATCAATTTCATTCCTTGATCAAAATAACTTTTTATCTAAATCTTTCAAGAATTGATCTCAATGTTTATCTCAAAAATTTTTCATTAGAATATGATTCACCAAGTTGATATGCTTGATTAACAATATCACGAAGTTTTCTGTTGAAGATCTCAATAGTTTCATGAACCTTCATTCACAATTGCTCAAACTCTTCAGTTAACATATGTAATCTGGGTATGCTCAATTTTCTTGTTCCTTCATACACTATTTCTAAAGTCTCAAAAGCATTCTTAACAGATTCACAAGTTGAAATCAACTTGAATTGTTTTGGTTCAACTGCAAAAAATATAGTATTTGGTGCTTTAACATTTGCCATGCACATCCTATGTTTAGCATTAGTCTGGTCTTCCATTGGCTCATCAATATCTGCATCATTCTCGTCCTTTATCGTGGGATATGTTTAGCCTTTCAAAATAGCATTTCATGCATTCTCATCAACAATATATACGAATATTCTCATACGAGTCATCCAGTAAGTGTAATATGTCCTTTAAAATAATGGAGGTCGTGTTGATGATGTGCCTTCTCGAAAAGAAGACATGATGCACTGCTCAATAAACCAACAATCTCATCTCTCTAGAATTAGCAACCTTCAAAGTGATCAAAACTCTAATACCACTCATATATGTGAAATAATTAAGATTAGTTTGATGCTAAATTCTTTGTCAAAGCATTATGAATATGTCATATTAGAGTAATGATTGACAAAATGTCTAAATAGAAAGTAAGCCAACATAGAGAAAGTTCTTAATGCAATTTAACAACAAATCTATAAGCCCTAAGGCCAAATTTGGTAGTTTAGATTATGACAAACATTGATATAGGCTAACTTGAGTAATTGTTGTGTGATAGGATTCTTGTACTGTGGAAGCTAAGAAGTCTCATTGTCTTGAAGATAAAGTGCTAAGAACAACTCAAGTGTGCTCAAAGAACTAAAGAATATAGAGCATGTCCTAAGAATTGAAGGCTTTGAAGATTCTGGTGTAGGTTTACACTTGTTTAATAGGTATATTCTTGTAAACTCTACACTTATTTTCTTTGGAATCTAAAGAATTCATAAGAAAGCACAAAACTTAGTTTTCAATCTTAAAATGCTTTCATTGTTCTTGATTTACCAAGTTTTTGATAAAGGCTTGTATTCAAAAGTTCTTAAAAGATCTATCTTATAGTCCAAAATAATTTCAAACTTGTTATAGTTTATTTCCAATCATTTTGACTAAGTTTAAATGGTTTGGAATCCAAATCGAAAGCCTGAACTAAAACCTTAGCTACTAAATTTTCAAAGAAATTAGGATCACCATTCGGACGCATATGTCTAAATTCAGTCAACTCAAATTATCTTGGAAGCCTGGTAAATAGAGAAATCCAGACATTCATTCGGATGCAATAGCCCATGTTCGATCGTCTGAACTCCACAGAAACAAGTGAATATAATCTGTCCAAACTTAGTTCATAAAAAGAAGATAGTTTTCAAAAATTAACCGAAGACCTAATTCACCCTCTCCCCCTCTCTTAGGTCTTTCAAAAGCCAATGTTTGTAGTTTGGATGTCTGAACTGGAGTCCAAACTATTCAAACTTTGTTAAAATGTTTGGAAATCAAGTACCACAAGTTTGAAATCATTTTGGATTATAAGATAGATCTTTTCAAGAGTTTTAAACCACAAGTCATTATTAAGAACTTGGTAAAACATGGTATAATGAAAACCTTTTAGGATTGAAAACCAAGTTTTGTCCTCTACTGTAAATTCATTAGATTCCAAAGATTACAAGTATGGGTTTACAAGAATATACCTATTAAGCGAGTGTAAGCCTACACTAAAGTCTTCAAAACCTTCAATCCTTAGGACATGCTCTATATGCTTCAACAAATTTAGTACATTTGAGATGTCCTTTTCACATTAGCTCCAAGGCAATGGGATCACTTTGCTTCTTCAATCCAACAATACTATCAGACAACAACTACTTAAGTTAGTCCACATCAATGTTTGTCATAATTAAAACTATAAGATTTGCCCTTACGGCTAACATAGCTAAAAACCTAATTCACCCTCATCTTAGGCTTTTCAGCTTGTCCTTCACATTCTCTATTTTTTCAATCACTTTAACTTGATGAATATCTTTGATCCTTTCAAGCAACTTCTCTAGACATGGCCGGTAATATTGCAATAATGACAAGTTGGGGTATAAAACAATTTCCAGCTATGTTGAAGTTCTTCAAAAGTTAATTCTTCTTCATCACTAGTTTCAACATCATTAAAAATGTCATTAACAATAGTTTCAACACGCACAAAACCATTGTTACTTCAGTTGTTTTTTAACTTTAACATAAAAAATGCAACACTCGTCGACATATCTTATTCATCATTTATCATTGACAGAATCATCATCACTCCAAGTTGCATTTGTACATTTTCTTCTTGCTCAATGTGTTAGCATATTTAGCTTGAATGTGTCCATACCTATCATATTTTCTTCAGTGCTTTTATTGTCAAAGCTTCTCTTCTTAACACCATCTCCTTTGTTTATATGATAGTTCTCACTTTTATCGATGAAGTTGTTGGACTTACTCTTCTTAGAATTCTTCATATTTTTCATCTTTATTTTCAAGTTCTTTGTGAGATAATCAATTTCATTCCTTGATCAAAATAACTTTTTATCTAAATCTTTCAAGAATTGATCTCAATGTTTATCTCAAAAATTTTTCATTAGAATATGATTCACCAAGTTGATATGCTTGATTAACAATATCACGAAGTTTTCTGTTGAAGATCTCAATAGTTTCATGAACCTTCATTCACAATTGCTCAAACTCTTCAGTTAACATATGTAATCTGGGTATGCTCAATTTTCTTGTTCCTTCATACACTATTTCTAAAGTCTCAAAAGCATTCTTAACAGATTCACAAGTTGAAATCAACTTGAATTGTTTTGGTTCAACTGCAAAAAATATAGTATTTGGTGCTTTAACATTTGCCATGCACATCCTATGTTTAGCATTAGTCTGGTCTTCCATTGGCTCATCAATATCTGCATCATTCTCGTCCTTTATCGTGGGATATGTTTAGCCTTTCAAAATAGCATTTCATGCATTCTCATCAACAATATATACGAATATTCTCATACGAGTCATCCAGTAAGTGTAATATGTCCTTTAAAATAATGGAGGTCGTGTTGATGATGTGCCTTCTCGAAAAGAAGACATGATGCACTGCTCAATAAACCAACAATCTCATCTCTCTAGAATTAGCAACCTTCAAAGTGATCAAAACTCTAATACCACTCATATATGTGAAATAACAAAGATTAGTTTGATGCTAAATTCTTTGTCAAAGCATTATGAATATGTCATATCAGAGTAATGATTGACAAAATGTCTAAATAGAAAGTAAGCCAACATAGAGAAAATTCTTAATGCAATTTAACAACAAATCTATAAGCCCTAAGGCCAAATTTGGTAGTTTAGATTATGACAAACATTGATATAGGCTAACTTGAGTAATTGTTGTGTGATAGGATTCTTGTACTCGTGGAAGCTAAGAAGTCTCATTGTCTTGAAGATAAAGTGCTAAGAACAACTCAAGTGTGCTCAAAGAACTAAAGAATATAGAGCATGTCCTAAGAATTGAAGGCTTTGAAGATTCTCGGGTGTAGGTTTACACTTGTTTAATAGGTATATTCTTGTAAACTCTACACTTATTTTCTTTGGAATCTAAAGAATTCATAAGAAAGCACAAAACTTAGTTTTCAATCTTAAAATGCTTTCATTGTTCTTGATTTACCAAGTTTTTTGATAAAGGCTTGTATTCAAAAGTTCTTAAAAGATCTATCTTATAGTCCAAAATAATTTCAAACTTGTTATAGTTTATTTCCAATCATTTTGACTAAGTTTAAATGGTTTGGAATCCAAATCGAAAGCTCTGAACTAAAACCTTAGCTACTAAATTTTCAAAGAAATTAGGATCACCATTCGGACGCATATGTCTAAATTCAGTCAACTCAAATTATCTTGGAAGCTCGGTAAATAGAGAAATCCAGACATTCATTCGGATGCAATAGCCCATGTTCGATCGTCTCGAACTCCACGTAAACAAGTGAATATAATCTGTCCAAACTTAGTTCATAAAAAAGAAGATAGTTTTCAAAAAATTAACCAAAGACCTAATTCACCCTCTCCCTCTCTTAGGTCTTTCAAAAGCCAATGTTTGTAGTTTGGATGTATCGAATCGAGTCCAAACTATTCAAACTTTGTTAAAATGTTTGGAAATCAAGTACCACAAGTTTGAAATCATTTTGGATTATAAGATAGATCTTTTCAAGAGTTTTAAACCACAAGTCATTATTAAGAACTTGGTAAAACATGGTATAATGAAAACCTTTTAGGATTGAAAACCAAGTTTTGTGCTCTCCCTGTAAATTCATTAGATTCCAAAGATTACAAGTATGGGTTTACAAGAATATACCTATTAAGCGAGTGTAAGCCTACACTAAAGTCTTCAAAACCTTCAATCCTTAGGACATGCTCTATATGCTTCAACAAATTTAGTACATTTGAGATGTCCTTTTCACATTAGCTCCAAGGCAATGGGATCACTTTGCTTCTTCAATCCAACAATACTATCGACAACAACTACTTAAGTTAGTCCACATCAATGTTTGTCATAATTAAAACTATAAGATTTGCCCTTACGGCTAACATAGCTAAAAACCTAATTCACCCTCATCTTAGGCTTTTCAGCTTGTCCTTCACATTCTCTATTTTTTCAATCACTTTAACTTGATGAATATCTTTGATCCTTTCAAGCAACTTCTCTAGACATGGCCGGTAATATTGCAATAATGACAAGTTGGGGTATAAAACAATTTCCAGCTATGTTGAAGTTCTTCAAAAGTTAATTCTTCTTCATCACTAGTTTCAACATCATTAAAAATGTCATTAACAATAGTTTCAACACGCCCAAAACCATTGTTACTTCAGTTGTTTTTAACTTTAACATAAAAATTCAACACTCTCTGACATATCTTATTCATCATTTATCATTGACGAATCATCATCACTCCAAGTTGCATTTGTACATTTTCTTCTTGCTCAATGTGTTAGCATATTTAGCTTGAATGTGTCCATACCTATCATATTTTCTTCGAGTGCTTTTATTGTCAAAGCTTCTCTTCTTAACACCATCTCCTTTGTTTATATGATAGTTCTCACTTTTATCGATGAAGTTGTTGGACTTACTCTTCTTAGAATTCTTCATATTTTTTCATCTTTATTTTCAAGTTCTTTGTGAGATAATCAATTTCATTCCTTGATCAAAATAACTTTTTTATCTAAATCTTTCAAGAATTGATCTCAATGTTTATCTCAAAAATTTTTCATTAGAATATGATTCACCAAGTTGATATGCTTGATTAACAATATCACGAAGTTTTTCACGTTGAAGATCTCAATAGTTTCATGAACCTTCATTCACAATTGCTCAAACTCTTCGAGTTAACATATGTAATCTGGGTATGCTCAATTTTCTTGTTCCTTCATACACTATTTCTAAAGTCTCAAAAGCATTCTTACTGATTCACAAGTTGAAATCAACTTGAATTGTTTTGGTTCAATTGCAAAAAATATAGTATTTGGTGCTTTAACATTTGCCATGCACATCCTATGTTTAGCATTAGTCCCGGTCTTCCATTGGCTCATCAATATCTCGCATCATTCTCGTCCCTTTATCGTGGGATATGTTTAGCCTTTCAAAATAGCATTTCATGCATTCTCATCAACAATATATACGAATATTCTCATACGAGTCATCCAAATGAAGTGTAATATGTCCTTTAAAATAATGGAGGTCGTGTTGATGATGTGCCTTCTCGAAAAGAAGACATGATGCACTGCTCAATAAACCAACAATCTCATCTCTCTAGAATTAGCAACCTTCAAAGTGATCAAAACTCTAATACCACTCATATATGTGAAATAACAAAGATTAGTTTGATGCTAAATTCTTTGTCAAAGCATTATGAATATGTCATATCAGAGTAATGATTGACAAAATGTCTAAATAGAAAGTAAGCCAAAATAGAGAAAATTCTTAATGCAATTTAACAACAAATCTATAAGCCCTAAGGCCAAATTTGGTAGTTTAGATTATGACAAACATTGATATAGGCTAACTTGAGTAATTGTTGTGTGATAGGATTCTTGTACTGTGGAAGCTAAGAAGTCTCATTGTCTTGAAGATAAAGTGCTAAGAACAACTCAAGTGTGCTCAAAGAACTAAAGAATATAGAGCATGTCCTAAGAATTGAAGGCTTTGAAGATTCTGGTGTAGGTTTACACTTGTTTAATAGGTATATTCTTGTAAACTCTACACTTATTTTCTTTGGAATCTAAAGAATTCATAAGAAAGCACAAAACTTAGTTTTCAATCTTAAAATGCTTTCATTGTTCTTGATTTACCAAGTTTTTGATAAAGGCTTGTATTCAAAAGTTCTTAAAAGATCTATCTTATAGTCCAAAATAATTTCAAACTTGTTATAGTTTATTTCCAATCATTTTGACTAAGTTTAAATGGTTTGGAATCCAAATCGAAAGCCTGAACTAAAACCTTAGCTACTAAATTTTCAAAGAAATTCGGATCACCATTCGGACGCATATGTCTAAATTCAGTCAACTCAAATTATCTTGGAAGCCTGGTAAATAGAGAAATCCAGACATTCATTCGGATGCAATAGCCCATGTTCGATCAACCAAACTTTACTATTACTAACAGTTACTTGAACGTTCAAATTGTATTTCAAACCCTATAAAGCCCATAAACTTCATATTTTTGAGTATTTTGAACACTTTAAGAATCTTTATACTTCCAAGTCATTTGAATATCAACAAATCTCTCTTTTGCTTTGTGCTTCAAAGTAATTTTTTAAGATTCCATTGAAAAAAAAGTGAAGTGGTTCTATCTTTGTCTTTATCTACCAATTTGTTGGTAATATCATATTCTCTTGCTCATCTACTTGCTTTCTTCATGGTTTTCTTAAGGATATAGAACTCTTTTGAGAGGATACACCTTGATTATTGTATTGAAAATAGGTTATGGAGTAAAACCCTTGTTGGGTATTGATTAACCTTGATATGGACTAATATCCTTGTATGATGTTTGATATGATTTTTGGAATGAGGAGAATACAAGTCTCATTGCCATGAAGCTAAAACTGCATGAACAACCCAGGATTATCAAAGTGGTTAGAGTTGATTCAAGATTATTAAAGGCTTTGAATACCTTAGTTTATGTTTACAATGCATTATAGGTATATCTTTGTAAACCTTGCACTTTTTTGTCTTTAGAATCTAAATCCTTTTCAAGAGAGCTTCAAGCTTAGTTTTCAATCTCAAATGATTTATCTTACGAATGTTTTTACCAAGTTCTTAATAACGGCCTTTAGACTAAAAGCCTTTTAAAATATCCATCTTATAGTCCAAAATGACTTTTAACTTGTTGTGCTTGATTTCTAATTATTTTGACCAAGTTTGAAATTTCCAGACTCCAATTCGGACGTTCGAATTATACTTCTTGGCTGCTGAATTCCACAGAAATTTAGACGAGCATTCAGATGCTTGTGTCAAAATTCAGTTGCACGCCCTGGATGCTTGTGTCCAAATTCGGGCGTAGAGGTCCAAGTTTGGTCGACCGAAATTTACTGTTACTAGCCATTATTTGAACGTTTCAACCGATTTTTAAACCTTATGAAAGTCATAAACTTCAAAAATTTCAGTAGATTTTGAGCTTTAAAGATTCTTAACTCTTCCCATTCATTCTCTATCAAAATGCTCTCTTTTGTCTTGTTGTAAAAAGTCCATATTCAAGATTCCTTAAACAAAAATGTGAATGTGTGCTAATTTGTAATCATCTACCAATTTTTTGGTAACTTTCCAATCTCATACTTCATCTACTTGTTGTTTTCAAGGCTATCTTGTTGATATAAAACCCTTGTGTTTGGATAAGCCTTGATTATTTGTATTCGAGAAGAGGTTGTGGTGTAAACCTTCGAAGGGTAAGCCTCTACTGTATGATTTGATCAACTTATGATTATAGTTGAGTTTGGTTGAAATACTTGAGTGGGTGCTCAAGACAATGGATGTAGATCTTGTGTGATTGAACCACTATAAATTGCTTGTGTTGCCTCTTGTCTTCTATTTCCTTTAAATTTGATTCTTATTGTGTTCTCTTGCATATCTAGTGAAGTATTTGATCTTTTCATCTTCCAAATCAATTTGATAAAAAGGAATAGATTTCAAAAATTATCTAAACACCTAATTCACCCCCTACTACATCTGAAACTAGTATCAGAGCTTGGATTTCGTATGCAAAGGTTTTACTACCCAGAAGTTAATATCTTATGGGTAGTTTTTCAAACATACCTTATTTGGAGGGATCTTCTGTAAATAGACCTCCTTTATTTAATGGAACAAATTATACATTACTGAAATCTAGAATTAAGATATATATTTATTCTAGTAACTTTGATTTGTGAAATATCATTGAGAAAGGACCTTATATACAGATGAGGATGAGAGCCAAAGGAGTCACTAGAGAACAAAAGCCTATGGATGAATATGATAAAAGTGACTTAAGAAAGATGACCTTGAACTTCAAGTTATGAACATTTTACAACCGAGTAAGCGGATGTGACATTGCTCATGACATGTATAGACTTCTTCAAGTAACTCATGAAGTTACCAATTAGGTGAAGGAGTAAAAGCTTGCTATGCTTGTGAATGATTATGAATTATTTACCATGAAGCAAGGAGAGAGCATTAATGAGATGTTCATCTTCATGGTTCAAGCCTCAATGTTATGAGTGGAAGAGTACCGAACATCTTGAATCCGATATTTTAAAGCAATAGAGAAGGAAAGAAATGCAAAATTCAAGAAGATGAGGTCTAGTAAGAAAGTCAAAGTATTAATAGCACTTGGGATCAACAAGCCAGTGAAGATAGTGGGGATGACAATGATGAAAAAGCAAATATGTGCTTCATGGCTATGGATGATAAGGTGCAATCTATTCCTTCAACATCTACACTGTGATGATCACATTGATGATCCTAGTGAATTGCTTGTAGATATGTATGGAGAATTGAAAAATGTTTCAAAAAACCAAAGAGATGAGGTTCAAAATTGAAAATTATTTCATGATAACAAAAAATTTCTTGAATCCAGTGATTGTTTAAATTTTGAGAAAGAAGTTTTAAATGTTTCATTGCAAAACATTTCTTGAGAACAAATCACTTTGTGCCAAAATATCTTCTTTAGAGAAAATGGTTGTGGATTATGATAGTTTGAAAAAGAATGTTGATAATCTCATCCTATATGTTGAAAAATTTACATACTGTAGAGATAATCTTGATAAACTTCTTGAATATCAAAGATCCCCTTTTGTGAAAAATGGTCTTGGATACAAATCTATGTGAATAATGTTTCAAAATACAAAAATTACTTTGTTAAAGTTACATCTTCCTCTACGCCTCATTCATGTTGTACATATTGTGGTATAAATGGTCACAAGGCCACTAGGTGTTTTGTGAAAAGAAAGGTTGAGAGTGGTATTAAGACTATTCGGAGAGCTAAGGGAATTATTACTAACACCCTTGGACCCAACAAAATATGGGTACCAAAAGTCACTTCCTCTTATTTGATGTAGGTACATATTCCCTCAAGATCAAGTGCTACCAAATGGTTTCTTGATAGTGGATGCTCAAGACACATGAATGGAAATTCTTCACACCTTAGTGAACTTCAAGCTACAAGTGATGGATTTGTCACACTTATTGACAAGAAGAAAGGAAGAATTCTTGGGTAGGTAATCTGGTGAAGGATCTTC
The DNA here is from genome assembly GCA_030512225.1 of Rauvolfia tetraphylla. Taxonomy (NCBI): domain Eukaryota; kingdom Viridiplantae; phylum Streptophyta; class Magnoliopsida; order Gentianales; family Apocynaceae; genus Rauvolfia; species Rauvolfia tetraphylla. The sequence goes on from JAJQKT010000008.1 coordinate 1,129,025, forward strand.
CCCTCTCATTAAACAAGTTTTACTCATTGATGACTTGAAATATACTTTGCTTAGCATTAGTCAATTATGTGATAATGGATGCAAAGTCAAGTTTAAATGTGATACATATATCATTGTTGACAGTGTAAGTGGGAAAATCATTTTTGTTACAAATAAGAGTTGGGAATGTATATGTGCTATATCTTGATGAACTTGTTGCCAATGATTTAAATGTCTTCGCCATTCATGATAATGATGATTTCCTTTGGCATAGAAGATTAAGTCATGTGAGCATGGATTTGTTGAATAAACTTTCCTCTCAAGATTTAGTTAGAGGATTACCAAAAATGCATTTTGAGAAAAATCATCGTTGTGATGCATGTAAATATGGAAAACAAATAAAAACTTCCTTCAAACCCAAGAAAATGGTTTCAACTTCAAAACATTTTGAACTTATTCAAAAAGATTTATTTGGACCAAAGAGGACCACCAGTCTTGGTGGTAAGAGGTATGCATATGTCATAGTTGATGATTTTCCAAGATTCACTTGGGAACTCTTTTTATCACAAAAGGATGAAACGTTTCATGAATTTGTGAAACTTTTCAAAAAGGTTCAAACCTCCCTTGATTGCAAATTGATTTCTATTAGAAGTGACAATGGGAGAGAATTTTTCAATTAAGATTTCACGAAAGTTTGTAATGACAATGCCAAAACACCTCAACAAAATGGGTTTGTTGAAAGGAAAACTTGGGCCTTGCCTTTCAAGACATGGCTAGGTCTATGCTTGGGAAAATTCTTTGGCAACATATTTTTGGGTCAAAGTCGTAAACACCAGATGCTATGTTATGAATATAGTTCTTTTGATCCATTTTTGAGAAAAAAACACATTTTCAACTTTTATTTGTTTGAATACCCTCTACTGTCTATTTCAAAGTGTTTGGTTGCAAGTGCTTTATATTGAATATGTGTGATAACTTGGGAAATTCGATAGAAAATTGGATAAAGCTATATTCTTTGGTTATTCCTCTAACAAGAAAGCTTAGAGAGTCTACAATAAAAGAACTTCATGTGTTGAGAAAACCATGCATGTTAGTTTTGATGAGTCTAACCTCTACTTGGATAGAAAAGATGATGATGATTTAGGTACGTCCATGAATGATAATCAAACTCATCTTCAAGCACCGAACTTGGAAGACCATGCCAATGAATAGGAAATGATTGAACAAGAGCAAGACAATCAACCTCATGGTGACCAAGATCTACCAAGGGATCTAAGTTATGCAAGAGGCCACACAAGGAGCAAATCATTAGTTATGTATCTCAAGGTGTTACAACAAGATGGTACTTCATTGACAACTTTGCACTTTTATCTCACATTGAGCCGAAAAATATTAATTATGCACTATACGATGATTTTTGGATTGTTTCTATGCAAGAGGAATTAAATCAATTTGAGAGAAACAAAGTTGGATTCTTGTCCCAAGACCCCTGGATCACCCTGTTATTGGTATAAAATGGGTTTCTAGAGATAAACTTAATGAATCCAGAGAAGTGGTTAGAAACAAGGCTAGACTTTGTTGCCCAAGGATTCAATATTTTGCTCCGGTAGCTAGACTTGAATCTATAAGAATGCTTTTGGCATTTTCTTGCTTCAAAGGTTATTTCAAATGGATCTCAAAAGTGATTTTCTAAAAGGCTTCATTGAAGAAGAGGTGTATGTGGAACAACCTCCCAGTTTTGCTCATAAAAAGTATCCTAACCATGTCTTAAAACTTTCCAAAGCTTTGTATGGTTTAAAAGAAGCTCCTAGAGCTTGGTAGGAAAGTTTGAGTGGTTTTCTTCTTTAAAAGCATTTTTAAGAGGAAACATTGACACTACTCTTTTCATAAAAATCTCTTGTAACAATGATCTTTTACTTGTGCAAATATATGTTGATGATATCATATTTGAAGTTGTTATCCCTAAGGGCAAATCATGTTATTTTGAGTAATGAAAAACATTGATCAAAGCATAGTCTTAAGAGAATATTGTAGATTATTTTTATATGGACTAATGTGTTTGATTATTGTGTGATAGGAATTTTGGATTGAGAAGTATACAAATCTCATTGCTTTAAAGCTACAATGCAAGAACAACTCAAATTCGTCAAAGTGATTGAAAATTGAAGAGCTTGTTCAAGCTGATTAAAGGCTTTGAAGACTTGAAGTGTATGGTTACATGTGCTTAATAGGTAAACTATGTAACCCTACACTCTTAAGCCTTGCAATCTAGGAGTTGCATTTGAGAGCACAAAACTTGACCTAAAAAGTTTCAACGGTTTTGAAGTTACTTGAATTATCAAGTTTCCATCAATGGCTTTTGCATCAAAAGGTTTTTAATGACTTATCTTTGATGATAGAATGTTTTCAAACTTAATGCGGTTAATTTCTAGTTGAAAGACCTAAGGGGGTGAATTAGGTATTTGGCTAATTTTTGAAAACTATCTCCTTTTTATGAACTGAGTTTGAGCAGATTATATTCACTTGTTTTAATGAGAGAATGATTATATCAATGACGAAGCAATGAACACAAGCAGTTTATAGTGATTCAATCTCTTCAAGATCTACATCCACTACCTTGAGTCTACACTCTAGGATTTCAACCAATTCTACTATATGCTCAAGTTCAAACAATTACACAAGAGGCTCACCACGCAAAGGTTTTACACCAACAACCTCTTTTGCAATTCTACACACAAAGTTCACCCTACCAAAAGATTTTATATCTACGAACAACCTTGAATCAAAATCTCAAAGGATTACCCTTACCTAAAGGATTTTATGTTTACAAGAAAACCTTGTAATGAGCAAGTAGAAAAACAAGATTAAATAGAGTATGGATGAGATCTTACCACTTCTTGGTAGATGATTACACAATATAGCACCACTTCACTTTGTTGTCTTTGGAATCTTGAATGATCACTTGCAGGCACAAGACAAAAGAGAGCTTTGATGTTTTCAAATGATTTTGGAATGTTAGGATTTCTTGGATGTTCAAAAGTTACAAAAAAATATGAAGTTATGGCTTTTATAGATTTTAAAAATCGATTTTAACAGTCATAAAATGGAGTTTGGACGACCGAACTTGATCCTCTGCGTTCGAAATGTCATTCGAACATTACTGTGACATGTTGTCTAGGAAAGTTCGGATTACCGAACTTTGTCCCTTGCATCCGAACTTGCATCCGAATTTCTCTGGAAAAATAGTAACCATGTTCATAATTTAGACGTCTGAACTTGCGTCCAAACTTTTCAAACTTTGTCAAAACATTTGAAAATCAACATCAATAATTTTGAAATCATGTTGTATTAAGAGATAAGTCATTTAAACATTTTTGAACTCAAAAACCGTTACCAAAACACTTTGATCATACAAAGTTTACTCAAAATCATTTTAGCTTCACAAACACACTTGTTAATCAAAAGTTCATTTAAAGCCATATAAGATTCAAAAATAAGTTTTGTGCTCTCTCATGCATTCAATAGATTCCAAGACAAACAAGTGTAGGGTATACAAGGAAATACCTATTTAGCAAGTGTAAACCTACACTAGAATCTTTAAAGCCTTCAATCCATAGTGTTAGCCCTAAGGGCAAATCATGTAGGTTTGATTAGTTTTGATTAATGGCAAACATTGATATGGACTAATATGCTTGTATGTTGTGTGATAGGATTTTTGGATTTAGAAGGAAGCAAGTCTCATTGCCTTGGAGCTAGCAATGCAAGAACAACTCAAATATGCCAAAGTGATTAAAGATTGAAGAGTTTGTTCAAGATGAATGAAGGCTTTGAAGACATGAACTGTAGGTTACATGTGGTTAATAGGTAAACTTTGTAAACCCTACACTCTTAAGCCTTGGAATCTATGAGTTGCAATTGAGAGCACAAAACTTGATTTAAATGGTTTTAATGGTTTTGAACTTACCTAAATACAAGTTTTCATAAACGGTTTTCGCACTTAAAAGGTCTTTAATGACTTATCTTTGAAGCTAGAATGTTTTCCAACTTGTTTGAATTGATTTGAACATGTTTTGACAAAGTTTGATAAGTTTGGATGCAAGTTTGGTCGTCCAAACTTTGGAAATGGTTACTGTGCTTCCAGAGAAATTCGGACGCAAGTTCGGACGCATAAGGAAAAGTTCGGACGTCCGAACTTTTCCAGAAAACTTGGCACAGCGAAGTTCAGACGCAAGTTCAGATGCATGGTAGAAAGTTTGGACGTCTGAACTTCTCTGAAACTAGTCGTTTTATAGCCGTTGTATTTGATTTTTCATATCTATAAAAGCCATAAACTCCAGATTTTTAGTAGAACTTTGAACTTAAAAAATCCTTGATACTCTAACTTGTTTTACTTCAAAATTATTTGAAAAACTCTCAAATTGCCTTGTACTCAAAGGTGTTAATTCAAGATTCCATAGGCAAAGATGAAGTGGTGCTAGCAATTGTATTTATCCACCAAGAAGTGTTGGTAACATCCAAAATCCATTCTTCATTTTACTTTGTTTTCTACTTTCTCAATACAAGGTTATCTTTTGATGTAATCAAGGTTGTAGTGTAAAACCCGTGTGTGGGTGAGCCTTGGATTAGATTGGTCTTTAGGTTGTCTTTAGATATAAAATCCTTGTGGAAGGGTGAACCTTGTTTGTAGGATTGCAAAGGAGGTTGTGAGTGTAAAACCCTTGTGGGGTGAGCCTCTTGTGTAATTGCCTAAATTGAGCATATAGTGGATTGGTTGAAATCCTTGAGTGTGGACTCAAGGTAGTGGATGTAGATCTTGGAGAGATCGAACCATTATAAATCGTGTGTTCATTTTCTTATTGCTTTACTTGTTTACATACTTGTGTTACTATTATTTGTGCTTAGTTATTGATTGATTGGTTGTGATCTTATAGTTTGATAATCTTGTATTAACCATCAAATCACATATAACTTGAAGTTTGTGAATTTAAAGAAGAGTTTTTATTAAGGAAAAGGATTTGCAAAAAGGGAAAAAGATTTTGATAATTAGCCAAATACCTAATTCACCCCCCTCTTAGGTCTTTCACATAGGACATGCTCTTCATTCTTGATCCTTGATCACACTTGAGTTGTCCTTAGTACTTTTAGCTCCAAGGCAATAAGAACACCTTGCTTCTTAATCCAACAATCCTATCACACGAATGACATAAGAATTAGTTCGAATCAATGTTTGTCATTAATCAAAACTAATCATAACTTTATAATTTGCCCTTAGGGCTAACACTAGTAATGCTAAACTAAGTTTGAAAAATTCAGACTCCAATTCGGGCATTCAAATTTTACCTCATGAAAGCTGAATTTTCAAAGAAATTCAGATGAGGGTATCCAAATTCAATCGACTGAATTTGTGCTACAGTGAAAAATTTTAGAGAAATTCAACCAATAATTTGGACAAAGGAGTCCAAATTAGATCGATCAAATTTGTGCTACAATAAAAATTCCAGAGAAATTCGAACAACAATTTGGACGCAAAAGTCCAAATTCGGTCGACCAAATTTTACTGTTACAAACTGTTTCTAGCCTTTTTTCAAACATGAGAACTGATTTTTATACTTTATTTAAACCCCAAACTTTAGATTTTCAAGTAGATCTTTGAACTTTTGAAATCCTAGAAGCTCTAACTAGTTTTACATCAAATTCATTTGAAATGCTCTCAAATTGTCTTACGCTCAAAGGTTGAAATCAAAGACTCCAAATAACACACACTCCGTGGAATACAAGATGGAAAGGATTGATTTTCGGCCTTGGAGGAAAAAATACAGAATTCTTTTTCGAAGCAATATTGAGATGAAACACTCAAAACAAATTAAATTCATACCACACCTCCTAGAAACTTGTTCTAAGCAATCCCGATAATCAGAATTTAATTTAACAAGAAGCACACTCACATGCCACAATCGGAAACTCAATTGATAAGTGAAGAGTAGTTCTTTGAGTAACAAGAACAAGAGGAATTACCTCTCAAAGATGGCAGCATCACCTCCTTCTCTAGGGTGGCGGCAGCACCTCAAAAAAATGACTCCAAAAATTCTACCGTAATTGTCTCAAAGAAGTCTATATAGATATGGTAAAAACATGAAAGAGTTCGGCTCATGATACATGCAAGCCCAACATAAATAACAATACATGCAGGCCCAACATAAATAACGAGTCCAACATAAATATCAGGCGGCCCAAGTTTTAAACAACACTCCCTCTTGGGCTTAAGTCCAACTCCATAGCCTTCAAGTGTCCAACTTCATAGCTTTCAAGTGTGAAAATCACCCGGTCCAAGAATTTGAGACAAATGGATCAATTTGGGCGGTGACCCAACTAACTTTTCATATGTTGGCTTACATACGCAAACAAGGCCTCTTGAGTGCCTTGGCCCTAGATCTGGTGATAGGCCCAACTGGTATAATTAGCTCTCTATTGGACACGTCCAACACGTCATGACAGTCTATAGTCTTGCTTGCATCAGTCCCTCCCTCCTCACGAAGATTAGTGCTATATACCAAGATGTCATCAAAGTAAACAACTACAAATTTTCCTATAACTGCACACCAAACATGATTCATCAATCTCATAAAAGTGCTAAGTGCATTAGTTAAACCAAATGACATGACTAACCACTCATACAACCCATAGTTTTGAAAGTAGTTTTTCATTCATCTCCTAATTTCATTCTAATTTGGTGGTATCCACTTTTCAAATCAATTTTTATAAAGATGCATGCATCATGTAGTTCATCAAGCATATCATCTAACCTAGGGATAGGATAGTGATACTTTACAGTGATTTTATTCACAGCTCTACAGTCCACACACATCCTCCATGTTCTATCCTTCTTGGCACGAACAACACAGGTACAGCACAAGGACTCAAGCTTTCTCTCACGTGCCCCTTCTCCCATAACTCATCCACTTGCTTCTAAAGCTCTTTTGTTTCCTCAGGATTACTCTAATAAGCTCGTCGATTAGGAATTTGAGGTCAAGGGACAAAGTCTATTTGGTGTTCTATGCTTCTCAAGGGTGGCAGTCCCTTGGGCATCTCCTAAGGAAAGACATCTGCATAATCGTGCAAAAGAGATGAAAACACGCTAGGCAAAGAATCAAGAGGATTAGTGTCAAAAACTAAACACTCTATATATCTCACTATTACTAGTGCTCTCTTCTCTCCAATCACTCTTCACATGTCTTTTTTCCTCTCATACAAGCTCACTTTTCTCTCTTTCTTTTCAGTACATTTTCACTCACTGTGCAGTAACTCACTGTTGTGCTACTCCCAATTTTCTCTTGGGCCTCTTTTCCCTCTTTAATTTTGTTATGCTCACTGCCTGAACTATCCTCATCTTTACTTACTTTAAACTGCTCCCGATATAGTTCACGAGATGATAGAGGTATAAGCATGAAATTCTTACCCTTAAACTTGAAGGAGTACCTATTGGTATACCTATCATGTGCTACTCTCCTATCAAACTGCCAAGATCTCCCAAGCAGTATATGACCAGCCTCTATGGGCACCACATCACACAACACCCCATCCTCATATCTACTAATTGAGAAAGTCACCAACACCTGTTTAGTTACCTTCACATCCGCACTATCATTAAATCACTGTAGCTTATAAGATTCTGGATGTCTCATGCAAGTCAGCCCCAATTTCTCTACCATGGTTATACTAGCTACATCGGTGCAAATCCCCCATCAATGATCAAATTACACACTTTTCCTCCCACTAAGCACCTCAAATGAAAAAGATTTTCTCTCTTATCTACAACCTCATATGTAGCTCTAGTACTCAGTACTCTCCTGACTACTAGTGCTTCCCCTGTAACAGCCCTTTCAAAGCAATCATCATCATCGAAATTATTTTCAATGGTTCATGCCTCCTTTAAACTCTCCTGGGTCTACATGCCTCCAACTCCTTGTCCTCCTCAAATTCATCCTCCTCTGGTTCATACTGGGGTGGAGGTCTACGAGGTGGTGGTTACTATTGGTGTACTCCCATACGTCTCCCCTGAGGTTCGTACTCATCTCTTGCCTGATCTCATCTATTTGTTCCCTAATTTCAACAAAAGCCTAGTTGAACCTCTCAAATTGTTGCTGCATGGCTCTCAAGGTGAAAATGTTATTTGCATCTCCCCCTTGGCGCTCCTCGGTGCTACCTTCCTATGACATTGTGAAGTAATATTTTACCTGCACAACAGAGTTAGTGACAAACAACCTCACACACTCCCTCATGTGTTTTGCTTGAATGTTGTCACTCCCCTCGTGTTTTTGTCACAGCAATGACACCCTCAAATAATCTCACACACTCTTGCCTTTTATCACTCAAATTCCTCATAAATTCAAGTTACAGTTCAAAACTAAAATTCAACAAATCAACGAGCACGATTGTAGTCCAAGTAACAAACAACAACCAGTCCAACAACAATTGCTTAAAATCGTCCAAGTAACAAACAACAAACAGTCGAACAACAATCACTTACAATCATCCAAGTAACAAACGACGACCATTCCAATAACAATAGTTTTCAATCATCCAAGTAACAAACAATGACCAGTCCAATAACAATAGCTTACAATCTCAAAAACTCCAAACAAGAATACAACAAGCTAACAATTGGAACAAATTAAAATTTTGGAACTGCTTATCACAAGTAATTCAAAACGGTCCAACAAGAAAGTATGAATATGCTAGGAAGAAAAATTTTTTTGCACTGATTTTGTACTCTTTACTCTTTTTTTTCGAACTTGATCTCTTTTTTTTCCTCTTTTATGTTTTCTTCCTCTATTGTCCTATATATATATATATATATATATATATATATATATATATATATATATGATTGAACTATTTTTTTATAACAATCTAACTAAAGCAAATATTACAAATACTTAATAAGAACCTTTGAAAACCCTAGGCCGAGAGCAACCTCTTTAAGATGTCGTTGGTAAGTTCTTAGATTTCGATGGAACAAAATAAGAATCCTCCTTCACACCACAGCTCTGATACAAAATAACACACATTCCGTGGAATACAAGATGGATAGGATTGATTTTCGGCCTTGGAGAAAAAATACAGAATTCCTTTTCGAAGCAAGATTGAGATGAAACACTCAAAGCAAATTAAATTCCTACAACACCTCTTAGAAACTTGTTCTAAACAATCCCTATAATCAAAATTTAATTTAACAAGAAGAACACTAACACACCACAATCGGAAATTCAATTGATAAGTGAAGAGTAGTTATTTGAGTAACAAGAACAAGAGGAATTATCTCTCGAAGATGGCAGCAGCACCTTTTTCTCCAGGGTGGCGACAACACCTCAAAAAAATGACTCCAAAAATTTGGTCCTAATTGTCTCAAAGAAATTTATATATAGCTAGGGTAAAAACATGAAAGAGTTGGGCTCATGATACATGCAAGCCCAACATAAATAACAATACGTGCATGCCTAACATAAATAACAAGTCCAACATAAATATCAGGCGGCCCAAGTTTTAAACAACACTTCCTCTTGGGCTTAAGTCCAACTCCATAGCCTTCAAGTGTCCAACTCCATAGCTTTCAAGTGTGAAAATCATCCAGTCCAAGAATTTGACACAAATGGATCAATTTCGGTTGTGACCCAACTAACTCTCCTCCAATAGTTTTGGCTAGCTCCATCCTCTTTATATGTTGGCCTACATATGCAAACATGGTCTCTTGAAGTGTCTTGGCCCTAGATCTGGTGATAGGATAATTAACTGGTATAATTAGCTCTTTATTGGACACGTCAAACCCGTCATGATAGTCCATAGTCTTGCTCACATCACCAAAGGCAAGAAGTGAAATGGTGCTAGCATGTATATTTATTCATCAAGAATATTTGGTAACTTTCATAACTCTTGTTAGCCCTAAGGGCAAATCATGTTGTTTTGAATAATAACAAACATTGATCATTGCATAGTCCTAAAAGAATGTTGTTTATTACTTTTATATGGACTAATGTGTTTGATTATTATGTGATAGGATATTTGGATTGAGAAGAAAGCTAGTCTCATTGCTTTGAAGCTAAAAGTGCTCGAACAGCTCAAGTTTACCAAAGTAGTTAGAGTGTGAAAGACCTAAGAGGGAGTAAATTAGGTCTTTGGATAATTATCAAAAAATTTTCCCTTTTTGTAAATCCTTTGCCTTAATAAAAGCTCTTCTTTAAATTCACAAACTTCAAGTTTATATGTGTTTTGATGGTTAAGACAAGATTATCAAACTACAAGACCACAACCAATCAATTAACAACTATGAACAAATAATAATAGCACAAGTATGTAAACAAGTAAAGCTATAACGAAATGAACACACGATTTATAGTGGTTCAATCTCTTCAAGATCTACATCCACTACCTTGAGTCCACACTCAAGGATTTCAACCAATTCATTATATGCTCAATTTAGGTAATTACACAAGAGGCTCACCCAACAAGGGTTTTACACCAACAACCTCCTTTGCAATCCTACAAACAAGTCTCACCCTTCCACAAGGATTTTATATCTAAAGTCAACCTAAAGACGAATCTAATCCAAGGCTCACCCACACATGGGTTTTACACCACAACCTTGATTAATCTAGTCTATGGCTCACCCTTACCAAAAGGATTTTACATCACAAGATAACCTTGTATCAATCACAATAATAATAAAAAGATAGAGTTTGGATGTTACCAACATTTCTTGGTGGATGAATACAATAGCTAGCACCACTCACTTCTTACCTTTGGAATCTTGAATTTTCAAATAATTTTGATGTAAAACAAGTTAGAGCTTGCGTCCGAGCTTGCATCCGAATTTTTTAAACTTTGTCAAAACATATTCAAAACTATTTAAACAAGTTGGAAAACATTCTAGCCTCAAAGATAAGTCATTAAAGACCTTTTAAGTGCAAAAACCATTTATGAAAACTTGATAATTTAGGTAAGTTCAAAACCATTGAAACTATTTAAATCAAGTTTTGTGCTCTCAATTGCAACTCATAGATTCCAAGGCTTAAGAGTGTAGGGTTTACAATGTTTACCTATTAAGCTCATGTAACCTACACTTCATGTCTTCAAAGCCTTTAATCATCTTGAACAAACTCTTCAATCTTCAATCACTTTGACATATTTGAGTTGTTCTTAAATTGCTAGCTCCATGGCAATGAGATTTCATACTTCTTAATCCAACAATCCTATCACACAAATGACATAAAGATTAATCCTCATCAATGTTTGTCATTAATCAAAACTTAATCATAACCTCATGATTTGCCCTTAGGGCTAACAATCTCCCCCTTTTTGATGATGACAAACTTTGATGCAAAATGTGATGGATTTAAACAATGTAGTACAAAGAAGTATTGATGTCAATGATAGAAGATAACCAATTTAGCACATTGACATTCAAATGGCTCAATATGAGCCTATGACCCAACCAACCTCCATTTCCCTCCTTCCTTCCAACAACTAGGATAGAAGATATAGCATTTAATCATTACGACAACTTCTAAGAGAGGTATTAAAGGTTGTAAAAGTTTAACAATGCTCCCCCTTAGATTGTGCTCATTTTTCAACAAGTTTGGACTTGAGATACTGTGCATCCGAATTTTGACATATCAAGTCCGAACTGTAAAATAAGTGAAATGAAAGCTTTAATTTTTTAAAATAAGCTCTCCTAAGGTTGTTCAAACTTAGTAGAAGAGATTAAAACATATTTGAATCAATTTGAACAACAAAAGAGCACTTTTTGGCAAAACAATATGGATGTATCCGAATTTCTGAAACATGCATCTGAATTTTAAGATTTCAAGTCCAAACTTCAAAACATGTGAGATGAAAGCTGTAATTTTTGAAAATAATTTTTAATAAGATTGTTCAAATATGATATGAAGGATTAAGACAATTTTCAAACAATTTAAACAACAAAAAAACATTTTTTCCAAGAAAGTTTGGATGGATCCGAACTTTTGGTTTGCATCCGAACTTCAAGTCCAAACTTTTGGCAACAAGTTTGAAAAGGTGATTTTGCATTCTCAAATGAACTATAGAAGTCTTCAAATATTTATAGCCACAATAGCACTCATGCATTCAATTGTTTTCATGAATCAATCCAAAATTATAGGTCAAGTCAAGAACAAAGTTCAAGATTTCAATCTCAACTTAACCATATTCCAAAATCTCAAAACCTCACATCGTATAACATATTCAATTTAAATTTCAAATGTAGCCAAATATTTTCACAGTACACATTCATTTTACATTTTAACCTATAGCACACATACATAGTACATTTACATCAAGCACATAGCACATTTACAGCAAGCACATAGCACATAGCGCATCCTGCAGTCAACATTCTTTCTCCCTCTTTACATATGCATGGATTTTCAGAAAATTCACACATTTTCTATTCATGCTTGAGGAATTCTACTTCTATTTCATATTTTCACACATTTTGACATCACATTTCTTCTCCCCCTTTTGTCATCAATCAAAGATGGGGTTAATAAAAATGAGACAGCATGTACCACATATAAGCAGTATATTATCTAACTCTCATTTGGCAATTTAGCAATTCTCTAGTCGAATAATTATCATCCTTACAACAATAAGCAATATGTAGTATCTCAACAACAATAAATCAACTTCTTCTCCCCTTTCACATATTGAGCTTCAAAACATTATAATGACTAAAAAGACACAAGTAAATTTCAATGTTAAAGCATAACATGTGCATCAAAGCATAAATTAAAATAAGTAACAAAATAGAGTTTAGAGATAGAAAGGCTTAGTCTTGGATGCGCTTCATGGTCTTCACTTCCAAATCTATTTGTTATGATGGCCATGTTTCCCTTGATCTCTATATGATGGGGTCCTTCATTTGCTTACTCCTTGCCCGTGTAGTTCGGATCTTTGAATCTTCTTCCTTTGAATCATATTTTCCTCCTCCCTTAGCTGAAGAAAATTGGTAATGGATTTGTGATTTGACTTTGTTAAACTCCCTTCACCTCCTTCTTCTTGCTTGTTCTCTTGGGCTTTACCTCTTTGTTCTTCATTCTCATGCTCTTCTTCTTCTTGGGGTGCTTCATTGCCTTCTCCTTCATCTTTGTCTTCTTCTTTAGCAACAAATTGATAGCTATCTCAATTTTCACTGTCATTACTATCATCCTTATTGCTGCCATCTCCACCCATATTATCTTCTTGATCTTCGCCATTTTCCAATTCACTGTCCTCTTTCTCATCTTCTTTCTTTTCTTCTTCTTTGGCTTTATAGGAATTTGCATCATTTCAAACCACTTGAGAAATCTTTCTCAAGTCTTCTTCCATATTCTTGACTCTAGCTTCTAAACCATCAAATTTGCGAAGAATTATCAGAGCAAAAGACTTGAAGAATTTGTCCATCTTCTTCATTTCCTCTACATGGTTGTTCAATGTCTCTTGAAACACCTTGGCAACTATGGTATCACCTCTAGTGAGATTATCATCTTCAACTTCTTTTCCTTCAATAGAGAGTACCTCTTCAAATAGTCTTCTTTTGTGGATGGTTGCTCCCCCTCACTAGATGGATCATGCCTCCTCTTTGTCTTCATTTCCCTTGACAATATTTCTTCTTCATCTTCTTCTTCCTCAACCTCTTAACTTTCTTCAACCTCTTCTCTTCTTAAAGGAGTTTCTGCTTTTGTTCCCCATATTCCATCCTCATGTAAGGCAAGCATAATCACCATATGCATATTTCTAACGGATGATTTATGTTCAAAATTAGGGATGATCATGGTAGTAATCATGTGATGCATAACCCTTCCTCTAGCATTAAAGGCTTTGATTTCCCTTCCTTTTGTAAATTTTTCTATACATAATGTAAGCTCATCAACCTTCTTTTTCAAAGTCTCATGATCAACAAGCATTCTTTCAAGAGACAAAATCTTTTCACAAAGAATCTTATTTTCAAGGGACATGTTTTGTAAAGAGACATTTAAAAATTCTTTTCAATATTCAAACAATCAATAGATTCAGGAAGCTTTTTGTTTTCACAATATAATTTTGAATTTTCATTCAATAAATCATTAATTTTGAATTTCATTTCCTTATTTCTTTTTGAAGCCTTTTTTAATTCTTCGTACATTTCAACAAGTAGTTCACTAGGATCATCTACATCATCAATATCATCATCACAACAAGTAGAGGTAGAAGGAGTGGATTGTACCTCATCATTTATTGCAATAAAGCAAACATGAACTCTTTCTTCTTCATGAGTGGCTTGAAGTAGATTCCACATATTATGAGCGGTGTCGCATTCACACACTCGATTGTACTCATTCGTATCCAATGCACAACTTAAGATATTCATGGCTTGGTAATTCAATGTCATCTTCTTTGAGTCACCCTTATCAAATTCGTCCATAGACTTTGGCTCTTTAGTAACTCCATCAATTCTCATTTTCATGGGTATATAAGGACCTTTCTCAACAATATTCCACAAATCAAAGTTAATAGAACAAATATATATCTTAACTCTAGATTTTCAAAGTGTGTAATTTGTTCCATCAAACAAAGGTGGTCTATTTGTGGAGGAACCTTCCATATAAGGCAAATTTGATAAACTAGTCATATGATCTTTTCTTCTAGGTTGTTAGACCTTAAAAAGAAGACCTTGCTCTGATACCAATTGTAAGACCTAAGAGGGGGGTGAATTAGGTCTTTGGCTAATTATCAAAATATTTTCCTATTTTGTAAATCCTTTGCCTTAATAAAAGCTCTTCTTCAAATTCAAAAACTCTAAGTTTATATGTGATTCAATGGTTGAGACAAGATGATCAAACAATAAAAACACAACCAATCAATCAACACTTAAGAACAAATAATAATAACATAAATATGTAAACAAGTAAAGCTATAAATAAATGAACACACGATTAATAGTGGTTCGATCTCTCCAAGATCTACATCCACTACCTTGAGTCCACACTCAAGGATTTCAACCAATTCACTATATGATCAATTTAGACAATTACACAAGAGGCTCAGCACACAATGGTTTTACACTCACAACCTCTTTTAGTAACTATACAAACAAGGTTCACCCTTCCACAAGGGTTTTATATCTAAAGACAACCTAAAGATCAATCTAATCAAAGGCTCACCCACAAACGAGTTTTACACCACAACCTTGATTAATTTAGTCTATGGCTCACCCTAACACAAAAGGATTTTATGTCACAAGATAACCTTGCAATGAGCTAGTAGAAAACAAAATTAAAATGAAGAATGGAGTTTGGATATTACCAACACTTCTTGGTGGATAATTACAATTGCTAGCACCACTTCACCTTTGCCTTTGGAATCTTGAATGTACACCTTTGAGCACAAGGCAATTTGAGAGCTTTTCAATTTAATTTGATGTAAAACAAGTTAGAGCATGTAAGATTTGTTAAGTTCAAAGTTCTTCTAAAAAATCTGGAGTTTATGACTTTTATAGAATTTAAAAATGAGTTCAAACAGTAAAATTCTGACGTCCAAACTTTCTCCTTTGCGTCCGAACTTGCGTCCAACTTTTCTGAGAAATTACTGTTTATGTGAACAGCAATACTGTTTATGTAAACAGTGTTACTGTTCACAGTTTGGTTCAAAAGCTTGAACGTCCAAACTTTCTCTTTTGCGTCCGCACTTGCGTTCAAAATTCTCTAGAAAAATAGTATTACTGTTCATGTAAACAATAGTCACTGTTCATGCACTGTTTACAAAAGTTCGGACGTCCAAACTTAGTCTCATGTGTCCAAACGTGCGTCCGAAATTCTTTGGAAAAATAGTAGTACTGTTTATTGAATATTGTTACTGTTCATGTGAACAGTATTACTGTTCACAATACAGAATTTACTCTTCACAGCGTAGGGAAAGTTCGGAATTGAACAGTATTTATTGTTCATGTGAACAGTGTTACTGTTCACAATACAGAATTTGCTCTTCACAGCGTAGGGAAAGTTGTTACTGTTCACAATACAGAATTTGCTCTTCACAGCGTAGGGAAAGTTCGGATGTCCAAACTTTGCCATATGCGTCCTAACTTTGCATCCGAACTTTTAAAACTTTGTCAAAACATATCCAAATCATTTCAAACAAGTTGAAAAATATTCTAGGCTTAAAGATAAGTTATTAAAGACATTTTAAGTGCAAAAATCATTTATGAAAACTTGATAATTTTGGTAAGTTCAAAACCATTGAAACTATTTAAATCAAGTTTTGTGCTCTCAATTACAACTCATAGATTCCAAGGCTTAAGAGTGTAGGGTTTACAAAGTTTACCTATTAACCACTTGTAACCTACACTTCATGTCTTCAAAGCCTTCATTCTTTAATCACTTTGGCATATTTGAGTTGTTCTTGCGTTGCTAGCTCCAAGGCAATGAGACTTACTTCCTTCTTAATCAAAAAATCCTATCACACAACATACAAGCATATTAGTCCTTATCAATGTTTGTCCTTAATCAAAACTAATCAAACCTACATGATTTGCCCTTAGGGCTAACATTTTCACAATATAATTTTGAATTTTTATTCAATAACTCATTAATTTTGAATTTCATATCCTTATTTCTTTTTGAAACCTTTTTTAATTCTTCATACATTTCAATAAGTAATTCACTAGGATCATCTACATCATCAACATCATCATCACAACAAGTAGAGATAGAAGGAGTGGATTGTACCTTATCATTTATTGCCATAAAGCATACATCGACTCTTTCTTCTTCATGAGTGGCTTGAAGTAGTTTCCACATATTATGAGCGGTGTCGCATTCACTCACTCGATTGTACTCATTCATATCTAATGCACAACTCAAGAAATTCATGGCTTGGTAATTCAATGTCATCTTCTTTGAGTCACCCACATCAAATTCGTCGATAGACTTTGGCTCTTTAGTAACTCCATCAGTTCTCATTTTCATTGGTATATAAGGATCTTTCTCAACAATATTCTACAAATCAAAGTTAATAGAACAAATATATATCTTAACTCTAGATTTCCAAAATGTGTAATTTGTTACATCAAACAAAGGTGGTCTATTTGTGGAGGAACCTTCCATATAAGGCAAATTTGATAAACTAGCCATATAATCTTTACTTCTTGTTATACCTTAAAAAGAAGACCTTGCTCTGATACCAATTGAAAGACCTAAGAGGGGGTGAATTAGGTATTTGGATAATTAAAAAAAATTTCCCTTTTTGCAAATCCTTTGCCTTAATAAAAGCTCTTCTTTAAATTCACAAACTTCAAGTTTATATGTGTTTTGATGGTTAAGACAAGATTATCAAACTATAAGACCACAACCAATCAAATAACAACTATGAACAAATAATAATAGCACAAGTATGTAAACAAGTAAAGCTATAAGGAAACGAACACACGATTTATAGTGGTTCGATCTCTCAAAGATCTACATCCACTACCTTGAGTCCACACTTAAGGATTTCAACCAATTCACTATATGCTCAATTTAGGTAATTACACAAGAGGCTCACCCAACAAGGGTTTTACACCAACAACCTCCTTTGCAATCCTACAAACAAGGCTCACCCTTCCACAAGGATTTTATATCTAAAGACAACCTAAAGACCAATCTAATCCAAGGCTCACCCACACATGGGTTTTACACCACAACCTTGATTAATCTAGTCTATGGCTTACCCTTACCAAAAGGATTTTACGTCACAAGATCACCTTGTATCAATCACAATAATAATAAAAAGATAGAGTTTGGATGTTACCAACACTTCTTGGTGGATGAATACAATAGCTAGCACCACTTCACTTCTCACCTTTGGAATCTTGAATTTTAACCTTTGAGCACAAGGCAATTTGAGAGCTTTTCAAATAATTTTGATGTAAAACAAGTTAAAGCTTGAAGGATTTCTTAAGTTCAAAAGTTCTATCAAAAATCTGCAGTTTGTGGCTTTTATAAATTTTGAAAATTAGTAAAACAATGTAGAAATGGATAGTAACAGTAGTAACAGTAGCTATTGTATTGAACAGAATACAATAGCTACTGTTCAAAATTCGAATGACAGAATTTTTCAAGGTGCGTCCGAAATTTTTGCTGAAAAATTCTATTCACTTGAACAGTAGAAATGTTCGCTAGTATTATTCAAAATTTAGACGACCGAATTTTTCTTTGTGCGTCCGAACGTGCGCCCGAATTTCTCTGGAAAAATCTGTTCATGTGAACAGCATTGTTGTGCATGCACTGTTCACAAAATTCGGACGACCAAATTTTTCGCATCTGAATTTCTCTGAAAAAATAATCGGTACTATTCACTTAAACAGTAATACTGTTCATATGAACAGTATTACCGTTCACAGTGCAGGAAAAATTCGGACGACTAAATTTTCATCCTGTGTCCGAACTTGCATCCAAATTTTTATACTTCTTAATCCAACAATCCTATCACACAAATGATATAAAGATTAATCCTCATCAATATTTGTCATTAATCAAAACTTAATCATAACCTAACAGAGTGGATTCAAGATTATTGAAAGCTTTGAAGACCTTAGTATAGGTTTACTATGCAATATAGGTATATCTTTGCAAACCTTACACTCTTTTATCTTTGGAATCTAAAAGTTTTCAAGAGAGCTTCAAACTTTGTTTTTAAATCACAAATGATCTATCTTACAAATGTTTTTACCAAGTTCCTAATAACGTCCTTTGAACTAAAAGACTTTTAAATGATCTATCTCATAGTCCAAAAATGTTTTCAAACTTACTGTGGTTGATTTCAAGTCATTCTAAACTAAGTTTGAAAATTTTAGACTTCAACTTGGATGTCTGAATTTTACCTCATGAAAGTGGAATTTCCAGAGAAATTCAGACGACCAATTCAAATCAGGGCATCCAAATTTGGTTGACCGAATTTGTGCTACAAAAAATGTTTAGAGAAATTCAGACAACAATTCGGTTACAGGAGTAAAAATTTAGTCAACTGAATTTTACTATTATTAGTTGTTACTAGCCGTTATTTGAACGTTGCAACCAATTTTCAAACCTTATAAAAGACATAAACTTTAAATTTTTCAGTAGTTCTTGTGCTTTAAAGATTCCTTACTCTTCCCAATCATTCTCTATCAAAAAGGTTCTCTTTTGTCTTGTGCTAAAAAGTTCATATTTAAGATTTCTTAAGACAAAAAGGTGAAGGTTTGTTAATTTTCATCATCTACCAAGTCGTTGGTCACTTTCTTATCTCGAACTTCCTCTACTTGTTGTTTTCAAGGTTATCTTGTTGATATAAAACCCTTGTATTAGGGTGAGCCTTGATTATTTGTATTTGAGAAGAGATTGTAGTGTAGAACCATTGAAGGACGAGCCTCTATTGTAGAAATTGATCAACTTGTGATTATAGTTGAGTTTGGTTGATTCATTGGGTGCTCAAGGTAGTGAATGTAGATCTTGTGTGATCAAACCACTATAATTCACTTGAGTTGTCTCTTGCTCTCTACTTTCTTTAAATTTGAATCTTATTGTGTTTACTTGCATATTTTGTGAAAATTTTGATTCCAATCATCTTCCAAGTTAATTTTGTCAAAAATAATAAAGTTTTAAAAATCAGCCAAAGACCTAATTCACACCCTTAGGTCTTTCAATTGGTATCAGAGCTTGGACTTCTTTTGCAAAAGTTTTACCACATAGAAGATAAGATCCTATGGTTAATGTTTCAAACTCACATTATTTGGAAGGATCTTCCACAAATAGACCTCCCTTATTTGATGGAATAAATTATACATTTTGAAAATCTAGAATTAAGATATACATTTGTTTTATTAACTTTTATTTGTGGAATATCATTGAGAAAGGTCCTTATATACCAATGAGGATATGAGCTAATGAAGTAACAAGGAAACCAAAGCCTATGGACGAATACGATAAGAGTGACTCAAGAAAGATGACCATGAACCATCAAGCTATGAACATCTTGAGTGGTGTTTTGGATGTAAATGAATACAACCGAATAAGCGAATGTGATACCACTGATGATATGTGGAGACTTCTTCAACCAACTTATGAAGGCACAAATCAAGTGAAGAAGTCAAAACTTGATATGCTAACGAGAGATTACGAATTATTCACTATGTTCACAAGATTCTCAAACATCTCCAATGGATTGAACTCATATGGGAAGAATTACTCTCTTGGTGGAAAAAATAGAAAGATCTTGGATGCTCTACCCAAGTCTTGGCTACCAAAAACTCTTGCAATTGAAGAATCAAAAGACTTGAAGCTTCTTCCTCTTGAGGAACGTATTGGAACATTGCTCTCTCATTAGATGAAATTTAAGAGATTAAATTATCTTGAAGATTAGGAGAAAGTGAGGAAAGGAGTGGTAATTAAAGCCTCCGACATTACAAGTGAACAAGAGCAATCATCTAGTGATGAAGATGAAGATGGAGAAGATGGTAATATGGCCATGGTAGTTAAGAAGTTCAAGAAATTCTACAAAAAGGGAATTTCTCAAGAAAGGAAAAAGGCCCTCCAAGAAAGTTGGACAATCATCTGCATTGTTCAAACCTCAATGCTATGAATGCAAGAGTACAGAACACCGTATAGCCGATTGTCCTAAAGCAATGGAGAAAGAAAGGCATGCCAAACTTAAGAAGAAGAAGTCTATTAAGAAAGAAAGAGGATTAGTTGGAACTTGGGATCAAAAAGCAGATGAAGATAGTGGATATGACAATGATGAAAAACCAAATGTGTGCTTCATGACTATGGATGATGAGGTACAATCTATTCTTTCAACCTCTACACATTGGGAAGAAAATATTGATGATCCTAATGAATTGCTTGTAGACATGTATAGTGAATTGAAGAAGGTTTAAAAAAGAAACAAAGAGATAAAATTCAAAATTGATAAATTATTGAAGGAGAATTCAAAATTATTTTGTGATAACAAAAAACCTCTTGAATCCATTGTTTGTTTAAATATTGAAAAAGAAATTTTAAATGTTTCTTTACAAAATATATATATTGAGAACAAATCTCTTTGTGCCAAAATATCTTCCTTAGAGAAAATGATTGTGGATTATGATATGTTGAAAAAAAAGGTTGACGATCTCACTCTATGTGTAGAAAAAATTACAAATGGTAGAAATAATCTTGACAAACTTCTTGGATATCAAAGATCACTTTTTTTTTAAATGGTCTTGGATACAATCATGTCAACAATACTTCAAAATACAAAAATTACTTTGCGAAAGCTACATCTACCTCTATGCCTCATTCATGTTGTACCTATTGTAGTAGAAATGGCCACAAGGTCACTCCATGTTTTGTAAAAAGATAGCTTCAGAATGGTGTTAAGACTATTTGGAGAGCTAAGGGAACTATCACTAACCCTCTTGCACCCAATAAAATGCGGGTACCAAAAGTCACTTCCTCTTATTTTTTGTAGGTACATATTGATCAAGGGCCACAAAGTAGTTTTTTGATAGTGGATGCTCAAGGCATATGATAGGGAATGCTTCTCTCATTAGTGAACTTCAAGCCACAAGTGATAGATTTGTCACATTTTGTGACAAGAAGAAAGGAAGAATTCTTGGAATAGGTAATATTAGTAAAGGATCTTCCACTCTCATTAAACAAGTTTTACTTATTGATGACTTGAAATATAATTTGCTTAGCATAAGTCAATTATGTGACAATGGATGCAAAGATGAGTTTAAGTGCGATACATGTACCATTTTTGATAGTGTAAGTGGGTGTTAGCCCTGAGGGCAAATCATGTTGTTTTGAGTAATAACAAACATTGATCATTGCATAGTCCTAAGATAATAATGTTGATAATTTAACATGGACTAATGTGTTTTCATTATTGTGTGATAGGATTTTTGGATTGAAAAATATACAAGTCTCATTGCTTTGAAGCTACAACGCAAGAACAACTCAAATATGTCAAAGTGGTTGAAGATTAAAGAGTTTGTTCAAGATGATTGAAGGCTTTGAAGACATAAAGTGTAGGATACATGTGCTTAATAGGTAAACTTTGTAAACCCTAAACTCTTAAGTCTTACAATCTATGAGTTGCATTTGAGAGAACAAAACTTGATTTGAAAACTTTTAATGGTTTTCAATTCACCTGAATTACCAAAATTTCATTAATGGTTTTTGCACTTAAAAGTTCTTTAATGACTCGCCTTTGAGGCTAGAATTTTTTCAACTTGTTTGAATTGATTTGAATATGTTTTTGACAAAGTTTAGAAAATTCTGATGCAAGATGAAAATTCGGTCGACCGAATTTTTCTTGCACTGTGAACAGTAACTACTATTACATGAACAATAATTACTATTGCTATGAACAGTGCCAATGTTTTTTTAGAGAAATTTATATGTAAGTTTGGACAAAGAGGGCTAAATTCGATCGTCCAAAATTTGAATAGTAATAGTGAGTATGAATACATTTTGATGAACAATACTTCCAGAAAAATTCGAATGCAAGTATAGACGCGAAAGGTCAAATTCAGTCGTACGAATTATACTATTACTAGCTATTTTTGAATGTTTGAGCTGATTTTTAAACCCCAAACTTCAGATTTTCAACAAGAACCTTGAACTTTTGAAATCCTACAAGCTCTAACTTGTTTTACGTCAAAATTATTTTAAAAGCTCTTCAATTGCCTTGTGCTCAAAGGTTGAAATTCAAGGTTCCAAAGACAAGAAGTGAAATGGTGCTAGCATTGTAATCATCCACCAAGTTTTGTTGGTAACATCTAAATCTATACTTCATCTATTTACTTTGTTGATGCAAGATTGTGAAGGGATATAAAACCCTTGTGGAGGGTGAGCCATTGACTAAATTGATCAAGGCTATTGTATGACATAATTAGTGAGTGTGAGCATTTGATTAGATTGGTTTAGGTTGTCTAGTGACATAAAACCTATTGTGATAAGGGTGAGCCTTGTTTATTGGATTGAAAAGAAGTTGTTGCATAAAACCCATTGAAGGGAGGGCCTATTGTGTAATTGCTTGACTTGAGCATTTAGTGAATTGATTAAAATCCTTGAATGTGGACTGAAGGTAGTGGATGTAAATCTTGGAGAGATTGAACCACTATAAATCGGGTGTCCATTTCTTTATAGTTGTACTTGTTTACATACTTGTGTTATTATTATTTGTTCTTATTTGTTGATTGATTGGTTGTAGTTTTATTGTTTGATCACCTTGTCTCAACCATTCCTTTTAAATCACATATAAACTTGGAGTTTGTAAATTTAAAGAAGAGGATTTATTAAGGCAAAGGACTTGCAAAATGGGCAAAGATTTTGATAATTAGCCAAAGACCTAATTCACCTCCTCCAATCTTAGGTCCTTCAATTGGTATCAAAGCAAGGGCTTCTTTGTAAGGTCTAGCAACCTAGAAGTTAAGATTTAAGGCTTATACATCAAATTTGATTTATATGGAAGGATCCTCCACTAATAGGCCACCATTGTTTAATGGTTCTAATTATACTTTTTGGAAGTCAAAGATTGAGATTTATATTTATTCTATTAACTATGAATTGTGGAATATTGTTGAGAAAGGTCCTTATGTGTCATTGAGATTGAATGCCGATAGAGTTAAAAGGGAACCAAAGCCCATGGAGGAATATGATGAGAGCGATTCGTGAAAGATGACATTAAACTACCAAGTAATGAACATTCTTTGTTGTGCATTGATCGTCAATAAATACAATAGAGTGATGGAATGTGATTTTTCTCATGAAATGTGGAAGCTACTTCAGGTCACTCATGAAGAAGAAAGAGCAAATGTGTGCTTCATGACAGTGGAATATGAGGTACAACCTACTCCATCAACCTCTACTTCTTATGATGATGATATTGATGATCCTAGTGAGCTACTTGTTGATATGTATGGTGAGTTAAGAAAGCTTTCTAAGAAAAACAAAGAAATGAGATCAAAGATTGATGAATTATTAAATGATAATTCAAAATTATTTTGTGAAAACAAAATGCTACTTGATTCTATTGAATGCTTGAACATTGAAAAAGAAGTTTTAAATGTTCCCTAGAAAACTTGTCCCTTGAAAATGAAGCTCTTTGTGCAAAGAATTCTTCTATTGAGATAATGATTGTTGATCATGAAATTTTGAAAAGAAGGTTGACGACCTTACTCTATGTGTTGAAAAGTTTACAAATGGAAGGGAAAATCTTGACAAACTTCTTGGATCCCAAAGATCCCCATTTGATAAAAATGGTCTTAGTTACAATTATGTAAGCAATTGTCCTAGATACAAAAATTTCTTCGTTAAAGCTACTTCTACTTCAAGGCCTCATACATGTTGTACTTATTGTGGAAAACATGGCCACAAATCTAATAGATGCCATGTTAAAAGAAAAGTAGAGAATGGTGTAAAAATGATTTGGAGAATTAAAGGAAACATCACTAACCCTCATGAACCCAAGAAAATATGGGTACCAAAGGTTACTTCTTTTTCTTTATTGTAGGTCCACTTCCCTCCTAGATCAAGTGCCCTAAGTGTTTCTTTGATAGTGATTGCTCAAGACATATGATGGGAAATGCCTCTCTTATAAGTGAGCACCAAACTACAAATGAAGGCTTTGTTACAATTGGTAACAAGAAGAAAGAAAGAATTCTTGGTGTATTGGTAAAGGTTCTCCCTCTTATTACACAAGTTTTTCTCATTAATGATTTGAACTATAGATTGCTTAGCATTAGTTAATTGTATGACAATGAATAAGAAGTTGAATGCCAAAATGTGAAGTTTCAGTTAGAATGCTTTTAGTAAATATTTGAAATTTGCCAACCATGACTTGTCAATTGATTCTCTGAAGTTGATTAGATAACATTGATGATGTGGAATTGAATTCATGGTTGATATGTTCTTGAAGTTGACTATATGTCATGACAAAATGATTAATATAGCTATGATTGAATATCTATGCATTTGGTTTGCCAAAATCATCTTCTTGAAACTCTACAAAATGTTCAGACTTGAAGTTCGGATGCAAACCATAAATTCGGTTCCAAATTTGTATGACAAAATAATATTTTGTGCTTTTGATCAATCACTTACAAAATGTTTGAACGTGTGCTTTATCTTGATAAACTTTAATGTCTTGTTGCTTATGATAATGATGGATTTCCTTGGCATAGAAGATTAGGTTATGTGAGCATGGATTTGTTGAACAAACTTTCCTCTCAAGATTTTGTTGGAGGATTGTCAAAAATGTGTTTTGAGAAATTTGTCTTTGAGATACTTGTCAATATGGAAAACAAACAAAAGAATCCTTCAAACACATGAAAATGTTTTTATACCTCAAAAACATCTTGAGCTTGTTCATATGGATTGATGGACTTATGAGGAACTCTTGTATTGATGACATGAAGTATGCCTTAGTAGTAGTTGATGATTTCTCAATATTTACGTTGGTATTCTTCTTTGCTCAAAAAGGATGAAGTGTCTCATAAGTTTGTAAAACTATTCAAAAAGGTTCAAATCTCCCTTAAGTGCAAATTGATTTCCATTAGAAGTGACAATGGGAGAGAATTTTACAAGCAAGTCTTTACAAAATTTGTTATGAAATTTGAATTTCACATAATTTTTTTAGCTGCAAAAACCACAAAACAAAATGGTGTTATTGAATGGAAAATTTGAACCTTACAAAAATTGGCTTCGTCTATGCTTTGTGAAAATTCTTCTTTAAAAATATTTTTGGGCCGAAGCCGTAAACACCACATGCTATGACGAATAGAATTCTTTTAAGATCACTTTGAAGAAAAACACTTTTTCTAGTTCTCTTTTATAGAACTCCTCAAATTGTATATTTTGAAGTGTTAGGTTATAAATGTCTTATCTTGAATACTTGTGATAACCTACTTAAATTTGATACAAAAATAGATGTAGGTATTTCCTTAGCCATTCTTCCAACAAAAAGAACCTTTTGTAATGAGGAAACCATTCATGTTAGTTTTGATGAATCTTAAATTTACTGGGAAAGAAGAGATGAAGATGATGTAGGTACATCTATGAATGACTATCAAACCTATCTTCAAGCACCAACTTTGGAGGACCATACCAATAAAGAAGAAATGATTGAACAAAATCAAGATGGACAACCTAGTGGTGACCAAGAGCTCCCAAAGGACTTAAGATATCCAAGAGACCACCCTAAGGAGTAAATAATTGGAGATGACGCCTAAGGAGTAAAAACAAGGCAGTACTGTATCGATAAATTTATTCTTTTATGTCATATTGAGCCTAAAAGTATTAATGATGTATTGTTTGATGATTTTTAGATTATTGCTATGCATGAGGAATTAAGTCAATTTGAAAGAAACAAAATTTGAAAACTTGTTCCTAAACACCCCGTTATTGGTAAAAAATGGGTTTTTAGAAATAAACTAAATGAATTCGAAGAAGAAATGAGAAACAAGATCAGACTTTTTGTCCAAGGATTCAAGCAAGAAGTCAGCATTGATTATAATGAAACTTTAGCTCCAATTACTAGATTTAAATCAATTAGAATGCTGTTGGCATTTGCATGTTTTAAAGTTTTCAAACTCTTTCAAATGATGTCAAAAGTGCTTTCTTGAATGGCTTTATTGATGAGGAAATTTATGTAGAACAACCTCATGATTTCACTCATGAAAAATTTCCAAATCATGTTTTCGAACTCTCAAAATCCTTATATGGATTGAAACAATTTACTAGAGCCTAGTATGAAAGATTGACTAGTTTTCTCTTTTTCAAAAGTTTTTTTAAGGAAAACTTAACATAACTCTTTTCATAAAAACCTCTTGTAACAATAATATGTTACTTGTCCAAATATATATATGATATAATTTTTTGTGCTTCTGCTACTTCACTTTGTGATGTGTTTGCCAAGTTGATACAAAGTAAATTTGAAATGAGCATGATAGGATAACTCAATTTCCTTCTTGGGCTACAAATCAAGCAAACAAAGGATGGTACCTTTATGAATCAAGCTAAGGTATAAGCACTCCCACAAGCTCATCAACTAGGATTGACAAGAATGAGAAAGTTATATAGAATTAGTCTACTCTATTTGATAGTAAGTAGACCCGACATTATGTTTGCCATGTGATTGTGCACTAGATTTCAATCTTGTCCTAAAGAGTCTCACTTGATTGCTATTAAACACATTCTCCATTACCTTATTGATACTCTACATGATTGTGGTCTAGATTTCAAATGTGTGGCTATATTATATGATGACACTAATGCAATAAATTTGACCATCAATACCATTCAACAAACTAGGATAAAGCATATGAAGATCAAACATCATCTTATTAGAGGTCATTCTACTAAGTGTGATATTTTTTTAAAGCATATGTGCACTAATGAACAAATTGATGATATTTATGAAGCCATTGACCGAAGAAAGGTTTGGCCAATCTTAGAAGAAGCTTCAGAATTTCAAAATTCAATAACTAATGAGTGTATGCAAGTGTTGTAGATCCAGGTGAGGACAAAGAAGCCTAGCATGGGAAAAGGAAAGGGAAAAGCCAAAGAAAGAAAATAAAGATCAGTGATCAATGAACCAAGGAAATTTCATGTTCCTCAAAGCATGTCAAGGCTTGATAGATTTGTCACAATGAAGGCTGCTACTGAATTTGATAAATCTGAACCACAAGGTGGATGTCATCAAATTATCCGAAATGGGTAATATACTCTCATTTTTAAATTATATGCGCTGGAGTAGTTTGCTTGTGTTGGATGAATACGATTATCCTTCCTTAGCTTATGAAGTTTATGAAAATATTAAGGAAAGAAAGTGTTGAGCAAATTGGTAATAAAGGTATTCGGTGGCATTCTTCAAGAGTATCACAAGTTGCTTTTTTGAGATTAATAATGCATTCTCAGTAGAATTTGTGATGTTGAGGATGATGGGTTTAGGAATTATTCTTCTGGGGGACATTGTTTTATAAGTGTGTTATATTCACATGAAAGGATTGAGAATGCCTATACAAATGATTGAATCATCAGGACTATAAAGGAAAGAGAGAGAGAGAGATAAAAGCTTTTTGATGCTAGTGAAAGAATTTTTCATCGCATGCTTACTGCCTTTATACAATACTTTGGGCATAAATCTTCTGTTGAAATATGCATGCTGTAATTATTCCTACCATGCATAAGGGAAGAAAAATGAATTTTGGATATATAGCACTAAAGTACATGATGGCAGCCAGAAGAACCAAACATAAGACATATGTAAGTTATTAACAAGAAGCTTCAAGCATTTCCAAGTGCAACTACCTACTACGAATTTACCTATGAAGAGTGAAGAAGTCTAGAGAATGCATTGGATACTTGAAGATGATAATGTATGGAGGACTAGAAGAGAAACTTCTCTAAGGGGTGATAAAAGAGATGCTAGTGATAATGAAGAAAAGGAAGAAGAAAGTCATGAAGAAAAGGAGAAAGTAATGAAGAAGAAGAAGAGGATGAAGAGAAAATCCTTTCTAGAGAAAAGAAAACCAAAAAGAGGAATGAGTTATCTATTGAGGGGGAGCAACTCCCTACAAAATGAAGACTATTTGAAGAGGTACCCTCTATTAAAGAAAACAATTTGAAGGTGATAATCTCACTAGATGTGATACCATAGTTGCCAAGGTGTTTTAATAGACATCAAACAACCATGTAAAGGAAATGGAGAAGATATACAAATTCTTTGAGTGTTTTGCTCCAAGGATTCTTGGCAAATTTGATGGTTTTGAAGCTAGAGTAAAGAATATGAAAAAGACTTGAGAAAAGTGGTTTTAAATGGTGCAATTTTATCTAAAGCCAATGAAGAAGAAAAGAAAGAAGATGCGTAAGAGGACCGTGAAGAGGAAAATGGAAAAGATCAAGAAAGTAATATTGATGGAAAAGGCAGCAATAAGAATGACAGTAATGACAGTGAAAATGAAGAAGGCTATCAATTTGTTGCTAAAGAAAAAGACAAAGATGAAGGAGAAGGCAGTGGAGCACCCCAAGAGGAAGAAGAGCATGAGAATGAATAACAAAGAGGTAAATCCCAAGAGCAGTAGCAAGAAGATGAAGGTGAAAGGAGTTTAACAAAGTCAGCACAAATAACAACTTCATCACCAATTTTCTTCAACCAAGGGAGAAGGGAAAATGTGGTTCAAAGGAAGAAGATCTAAAGATCCTCTCAGTCGGCAAATTTTCAAAAGCCAAACTACACGGGCAAGGAGTTGGCAAATGAAGGACCCCTTCATATAGAGATCAAGGAAGACATGGTCATCACAATAAACAAATTTGGAGTGAAGATCATGAAGCGCATCCAAGACTAAGTCTTTCTATCCCTAAACTCTATTTTAATGTTTATTTTAGTTTATGACTTGACGCACATGTTATGCTTTAACATTGAAATTTACTTGTGCCTTTCTACTCATTATAATGTTTTGAAGCTCAATGTATGAAATCCTTGTGAAAAAAGAGCTTTTTTTGTTTCACTTTCGTTGTCCAAGTACTCTTACCCCATCTTTGATTGATAACAAAAGGGGGAGAATAAATGTAATGACAAAATTTGTGAAAATGTGCAATAGTAGTGGAATTGCTCATGCATGAATAGAAAATGAGTGAATTTTATGAGATGACAAAATGTGTGAAAAATGTGGAATAGCAATGGAATTGCTCATGCATTCGTTGACCAAAAACCAGCACGATACTCTCCCGTCCAAACTCAAATTTATCCAAAATTTCACATTCTTCTTCAAAAATCACTTGATTTTCATGTTTTCAATTCCTTATTATTTTTTAAATTCATCTTTCTCTATAGAAAATCATCATGATTCGTTCAAAGAGGGTTAATGTGGCAAAGAACAAAAGAAAAGCCAAGGTAGGAGATGAAGGGTTCATTATCAATGAACCAAGGTGGGTTCACATTCCACAATCAAGTCTTGGAGTGGAACAATTCATCTCTACAAGAGCTGCCATCAAATTTGAAGATTGGAGCAAGAAGAGTAGAAATTTCATACTCGGCCATAGAGTGGATGTAGACAAACTCACTAACATGGGTAATGTGCATTCTCTCTTTGGTGAGATAGGTTATGGTGGTTTACTTGGGGTAAATGAAGAATATTATCCCTCACTTGTCTATGAATTCTGTCCAAGTCTTAAGGAAAAAAGGATTGAGCATATTGAGAATATTATCCTTCACTTGTCTATGAATTATGTACAATGGTATTCATCTAGAGTTTCCCAAGTTGATTTTGAAATTAATGATGCTTTGATGAATTATATATATGAAGCTGATGATATTGGTGTTAGATATTATTCCTCGAGGCAATATTGTTATATCCATGAGTTGTTTACTAATGAAAGATTTGAAGAGGCATTTACAAATGGTAGAAGGTTTAGGTCCTCTAGGTTAAGAGAGATTAAAACTTTTGATGCTAGAGGTTGTGTCACGCATCACATGATTACTACCATGATCATCCTAATTTTGGACACAAATCTTCGATTAGTAATATGCATTTGGTGATTATGCTTTTCTTGCATAAGCATAGAAGACTAAATTTTGGGTTCATGGCATTAAAGCATATGCTTAGTGCAAGAAGAATGGCTAGCAAAGGCTTGCCTTATGGGAGATTGGTGACAAGAATCTTCAAGCATTTCAATGTCCAACTCCCTAGAAGAGGAAATCCAATGAAAAGTGCGGAAATCTACACAACTGAGTCTCTCAAGAGAATTCAATTAACACTTGATGAGGATGGTGTATGGAGGACAAGAAGAGAAACCCCTCTAACGGTGAAAGGGTAGAAACAAGTGGTGATGAAGAAGAGGAGAAAGAAGTGGAAGAAGAAGAAGAGAATGAGGAGGAGACTTTGGCTAGAGAGAGGAAAAGAAAGAAAAGACAGGATCTATCAAGTGAGGGGGAACAACCTCATACAAAAAGAAGACTATATGAAGAAGAGGCCACTCCTCAATCACATGAAAACCTTGGAAACATGCCTAGTGAGAAGGGAGTCACTAGAGGTGACACTATAGTAGCCAAGGTGTTCCAATAGGCTTTCAACAACCGTGTAAAAGATATGGAGAGAATGTATAAATTCTTTGAATCTTTTGTTCCTGTGGTGATAAGCAAATTGGAAGGCTTGGATGCTAGGGTGAGAAATATTGAAGAGCTATTGATGAAAAACAATCGAAGTGGTGAATAGCCTTCAATGCCTCAAGTTATGGATAACAAGGATAATGAAGGAGATAAAAAAAAGGCAAGAAGAAGAAAGAGGATGATGAGGATGATAATGGTAATGAAGATAGTGATGATGGTGTTAAAGAAGAGCCACAATAGGGAGAAAACCAAGAAGGAAGCCTAATTGAGAAAGTCAAGATCACTTTATCATCTACCACTTCATTTGGGCAAGGAAGAGCCAAGCATTTAGTCAAGAAAAGGGGAACAAAGAGATCATCCCGGTTGGCTATTACTCCTAAGCCAAACTGCACCGACAAGGAGAAAGCAAGTGAAGGGCCACTTCATAATGAGCTTAAGGGAGATATGGTCATCACTACGAACAAATATGGAGTGAAGACGATGACCAAAAGCAAAGACTAAGCACTCCCTAACTCTCTCTCTCTCATTTCAATTATGTACTTAGTCTAGTTTATGTACTTTTATTTCATGCATAGTTAATGTATCTAGAATAGTCCATGTATTTTCAAGCTTTGACCTTCAATGTGCCTTTCTAGTTCATGTACTTTTGAAGCTCAATGATGATATCTTAGTATTGAGAGCTTATGTTTTCATATTTGCTTCACTTTCAATACTCCACATTAGATTGATGCCAAAAGGGGGAGAAATAGGAAGTGTTATGCAAAATGTACT
The DNA here is from genome assembly GCA_030512225.1 of Rauvolfia tetraphylla. Lineage (NCBI taxonomy): Eukaryota > Viridiplantae > Streptophyta > Magnoliopsida > Gentianales > Apocynaceae > Rauvolfia > Rauvolfia tetraphylla. The sequence continues at coordinate 1,160,915 of JAJQKT010000008.1, forward strand.
AACATATTGGCTATGATGAATGTGACTTATTGGCTTATTGATGTGTGCTCATATAGTTGGTTTATGAAATGGTTATTATGTGCTCATTAGCATTTTGGTATTATGAGGTTGATGATCTTGAAAGCCTTGAGTTGATTTATGCAATGGTTGGTTAAAATGATTATGAATGTGTTTTATAATTGATCATCTTGCTTTGATGATTGTGTGATTGATTATAAGCACTTATACTGCAAAATCTATTTTTGATGACTTTGCCTAAAGTTTGGACTTGAAATTCATATGCATGCCCTGAAATTCGGATGCAACCATATTTTGTTGTCAAAAAGTGCTCTTTTATTGTTCAAATTGATTCAAATATGTTTTAGTCTCTTCTACTATGTTTGAAAAATCTTACAGAAGCTTTATTTCAATTTGAACAAACATAATATTGAATAAATTGTAGTTTGGACTCTTAGTCCAAAATCCAACAATTTTTGAAAAATGAGCACAATCTAAGGGGGAGCTTTGCTAACTATTTCTAACCTTTAAAACCTCTCTTAGAAGAATTTTTATGTTTTCTTAAATGCTATATCTTTTAGTATGATGGAATGAAGGAGGTTTATGGAGGTTGGTTGGGTCATGTTTATGTCATTATGCTATGTCATGCTTAAAATTGATTCTCAAATTGGTATCATCTTCAATTAGTAGATGACATAAATACTTCTATGTGCTTAAATTGTCTAAATCTATCACATTTTTCATCAAAGTTTGTCATCATCAAAAAAGGGGATATTGTAAGCCCTAAGGCAAAATCATGTTATTTTGATTAATGATAAACATTGATTTGTTCAATGTCCTATCGAAATTATATTGATTAACCTTGAATGGACTAATATGCTTATATGATGTGTGATAGGATTTTTAGATTGAGGAGAACGCAAGTCTCACTGCCTTGATTTCTAATTATTTTGACTAAGTTTGAAAAATTCATACTCCAATTCTAATGTCCGACTTATACTTCATGGCTGCTAAATTTCTAGAGAAATTCAGACGACCATTTCGATGCTTTGGACGCTTGTGTCCAAATTCGGTCTACCAAATTCGATCGAATAAGTTTAACCTAATAGTCTCAAGACAAAAAAATACAGACAATCATTCGAAATCAGAGGTCCAAGTTCGATCAATCAAATTTTACTATTACGAGTCATTATTTGAACGTTACAATCGATTTTCAAACCCTATAAAAGACATAAACTTCAAAATTTTGAGCTTTTTTTTACTTTTAAAGATTCTTTACTCTTTCCAATCATTCTCTATCAAAAAGTTCTCTTTTTGTCTTGTGCTAAAATTTTCAAATTCAAGTTTCCTTAGACAAAAAAGTGAAGGTGTGCTAATTTGTCATCATCTACCAAGTTGTTGGTAACTTTCTAATCTCATATTTCATCTACTTATTTGTTTCAAGGTTATCTTGTTGATATAAAACCCTTATGTTAGGGTAAGCCTTGATTATTTGTATTGGAGAAGAGGTTGTGGTGCAAAACCCTTGAAGGGTAAGCCTCTATTGTATGATTTGATCAACTTGTGACTATAATTGAGTTTGGCTGAAATCCTTGAGTGGGTGCTCAAGGCAATAGATGTAGATCTTGTGTGATCGAACCACTATAAATTGCTTGTGTTGTCTTTTGTCTTCTATTTCCTTTAAATTTGATTATTATTGTCTTCTCTTGCATATCTAGTAAATTGTCTAATCTCTATCATCTTCCAAATCAATTTGTTAAAAATAAAAAGGTTTCAAAAATTAGTCAAAAACCTAATTCATCCCCCTCTTAGGTCTTTCAGTATCTTGCTTAACTATTTGTTTAATAGTTGAATTGTTTGAAATCTTTGAGTGACGACTCAAGGTAGTGGATGTAGATCTTGAGAAGATCTAACCACTATAAATCACTTGTGTGATATTTAATCTTCTTTCCTTACTGTATTATTCATTATGTTGACTTTAATATCTTCTTGTAATCTTGAATCCAATTCTCTTCCAAACTATTTTTGCAAAAAAGAAAAAAGTTTTCAAAAATTAGCCAAAGACCTAATTCACCCCCTATTAGGTCTTTCAAAATCTAAGTCTACGGGGCCATCAGCACGACCTAATCAACTAGCTTCGAACTTTAACAAGTTATAAAGAAAGTTTTAACAATTGAACAAACTAATCCAACTAATAGATTAATTTAGAAAGATCTCTCTGCCAAAACGCTACAAACAGGAATCCCTCTAGTTCCCAACTCCTGTTAACAACGGTAGCAAACAAACACCTTTTTAGAATGCAAGATGCCCTTCAAATTATTGTATTGAACTCTTTTCAACAATTTGCTCCCATTGATGGAGGCAGTAAGAATCTTCAATGTTAAAGGTAGTGATGTAGGAATGGAGAAGTCCAAATTCTTCCAAAGAATTTCAATATTAGCCATAATATAAATTCAGGCGGGAATGTAACATTAACAAAGAAATTCAACTCACAAAGATGTAGTTGCTTTCATAAATCTCTCAAAAAATAAGCAATGGATCTCCTTTCAGGACTCCCTAAGAACTGTGGTATATGTCTCTTCGTATTCTCTTGTCTTGAATTGTAGAATGAAATCTTGTATTTATAGATTTCAAAAGTCATAGAGTACTTGTTGAACAAGTTTTCTGAAAGACCTAAGAGGGGGGGTGAATTATGTCTTTGGCTAATTATCGAAATCTTTTCCCTTTTTGCAAATCCTTTGTCTTAATAAAAGCTCTTCTTTAAATTCAAAAACTTCAAGTTATATGTGATTTGATGATTAATACAAGATTATCAAACTATAAGACCATAACCAACCAATCAACAACTAAGCATAAATAATAATCACAAGTATGTAAACAAGTAAAGCAATAAGAAAATGAACACACGATTTATAGTGGTTCGATCTCTCCAACATCTACATCCACTACCTTGAGTCCACACTCAAGGATTTCAACCAATCCACTATATGCTCAAATTCAACAATTACATAAGAGGCTTACCACACAATGATTTTACACTCACAACCTCTTTTAGTAATTATACAAACAATACAAGGTTCACCAAACACAATGGTTTTATATCTAAAGACAACCTTAAGACTAATCTAATCCAAGGCTCACCCACACATGGGTTTTACACTACAACCTTGATTAATCTAGTCTATGGCTCACCCTTCAACAAAAGGGTTTTATGTCACAAGATAACCTTGCAAATGAGCTACTAGAAAACACAATTAAGATAAGAAAAGAGAGAGTGTAAGATGTTACCACTTTGTTGGTAGATGATTACACAATGTTTCACCTTCACACTTTGTTGCCTTTGGAATCTTGAATTTCAATCTTTGAGCACAAGGCAATTTGAGAGGTTTTCAATTCAATTTGATGTAAAACAAGTTAGAGCATGTAGGATTTGTTAAGTTCAAAGTTTTACTAAAAAATCTGGAGTTTATGGCTTTTATAGAATTCAAAAATCAGTTTAAACAGCCATAAAACAGCTAGTAACGGTTAGTTTCAGAAAATACTGTTCATATGAATAGTGGTATTGTTCATGCGAATAGTGGTATTGTTCACGTACTATTCATGCACCGGTCACAAAAATTCGGACGACCGAATTTTCCAGCTTCGTCCGAATCTTCGTCCGAATTTCTCTGGAAAAACAGTCAGCACTATTCATGTGAACAGTGTGCACTGTTCAAACACTATTCACAAAATTCGGACGACCGAATTTTTCTCCATGCGTTCGAATCTTCTTCCGAATTTCTCTGGAAGAATAGTAGGCACTGTTCATGTGAACAGTGTGCTGTTCACGTGAATAGTGTTACTGTTCACAGTGCAGAAAAATTTCGGATGACCGAATTTGCATCCGAATTTTTCAAACTTTGTCAAAACATGTTTAAATCAATTCAAACAAGTTGGAAAACATTCTAGCCTTAAAGATAAGTCATTAAACATCTTTTATGTGCAAAAACCATTTATGAAAACTTGATAATTTAGGTAAGTTCAAAACCATTGAAACCATTTAAATCAAGTTTTGTGCTCTCAATTGCAACTCATAGATTCCAAGGCTTAAGAGTGTAGGGTTTACAAAGTTTACCTATTAAGCACATGCAACCTACACTTCATGTCTTCAAAGCCTTCTAACATCTTGAACAAACTCTTCAATCTTCAATCACTTTGACATATTGGAGTTGTTCTTGCATTTTAACTTCAAGGCAATGAGACTTCATACTTCTTAGTTTATAAAACCTATCACACAACATACAAGCATATTAGTCCTCATCAATATTTGTCATTAATCAAAACTACATGATTTGCCCTTAGGGCTAACAATCTCCCCCTTTTTGATGATGACAAACTTTGATGCAAAATGTGATGGATTTAAACAATGTAGTACAAAGAAGTATTGATGTCAATGATAGAAGATAACCAATTTAGCACATTGACATTCAAATGGCTCAATATGAGCCTATGACCCAACCAACCTCCATTTCCCTCCTTCCTTCCAACAACTAGGATAGAAGATATAGCATTTAATCATTACGACAACTTCTAAGAGAGGTATTAAAGGTCAGAAAAGATTAATATTGCTCCCCCTTAGATTGTGCTCATTTTTCAACAAGTTTGGACTTGAGATGCTATGCATCCGAATTTTGACATATCAAGTACGAATTATAAAATAAATGAAATGAAAGCTTCAATTTTTGAAAATAAGCTTTCCTAAGGTTGTTCAAACATAGTGGAAGAGATTAAAACAAGTTTGAATAAATTTGAACAACAATAGAGCACATTTTGGTAACAAAAGATGCATGCATCCAAATTTCAGAACATGCATCCGAATTCTTAAACCTTGCATCCGAATTTTTTAAATCTTAAGTCCAAACTGCAATAAATTTAATATAATGAATGTTTAAAGTGAAATAAATGTTTCCTAAGGTTGTTAAAACATAATGGAAGAGAATAAAACATATTTGAATCAATTTGAACAACAAATGAGCACATTTTGACAACAAATATGGATGCATCCGAATTTTTAAACCTTGCATCCGAATTTTGAGTCCAAATTTTTGCAACAAGTTTGAAAAGGTGATTTTGCCATTTAAAATGAAATGTTGAAGTATTCAAACACGTATGTCCACAATGGCACTCAGTTTAGCTTTGCAAAATCACAAAATTCATACATTCAATTATTTTCTTGAAGTAATTCAAAATCATAGGTCAAGTCAAGAACCAAGTTCAAGATTTCAATCTCAACTTAACCATATTCCAAAATCTAAGAAAACATCTAAAACCTCACATATTATAACACTTTCAATTTAAATTCAAATGCAAAAATGCAGCCAAATATAGTTTCACATTACTCATTACATATTGCACATCAACATATACACAACACACAACACATTTACAGCAAGCACATAGCACAATTTGTAGTCATTCTTTCTCCCCCTTGATATATGCATGGATTTTCAGAAAATTCACACATTTTCTCTTCATGCATGAGGAATTCCACTGCTATTTCACATTTTCACACATTTTGTCATCACATTTTCTTCTCCCCCTTTTGTCATCAATCAAAGGTGGGGTAAGAGTACTTGGACAACAAAGTGAAACAAAAGAAGCTCTTCTCACAAAGATTTCATATATTGAGCTTCAAAACAGTATAATGACTAGAAAGGCACAAGTAAATTTCAATGGTAAAGCATAACATGTGCATCAAGGCATAAACTAAAAGAGGCAACAAAATAGAGTTTAAGGATAGAAAGGCTTAGTCTTGGATGCGCTTCATGGTCTTCACTTCCAAATTTGTTCGTTGTGATAGCCATGTTTCCTTGATCTCTATATGATGGGGTCCTTCATTTGTTGACTCCTTGCCCGTGTAGTTCGACTTTGGAAAGTTACTAATCGAGAGGATCTTTGAATCTTCTTCCTTTGAACCACATTTTCCTTCTCTCTTGGCTGAAGGGGATTGGTGATGGATTTGTGATTTGACTTTGGTAAACTCCCTTCACCTTCTTCTTCTTGCTTGTTCTCTTGAGCTTTACCTCTTTGTTCTTCATTCTCATGCTCTTCTTTCTCTTGGAGTGCTTCACTGCCTTTTCCTTCATCGTAGTTTTCTTCTTTAGCTCTAAAGGAACTAGCACCATTTAAAAATCACTTGAGAAATATTTCTCAAGTCTTCTTCCATATTCTTGAGTCTAGCTTCTAAACCATCAAATTTGCCAAGAATCATTAGAGCAACAGACTCGAAGAATTTACATAGTTGTTCAATGCCTCTTAAAACACCTTGGCAACTATGGTGTTACTTCTAGTGAGATTATCACCTTCAATGGAGAATACCGCTTCAAATAGTCTTTTTTTTTTATATAGGGATTTGCTCCCCCTCACTTGGTGACTCATGCTTCCCTTTTTTTTATATATTTTCCTTTCTCTAGCAAGGATTTCCTCTTCCCTAAATGACCTAAATTGTCTACCATTTGTGAAAGCCTCTTCAAATATTTCATTTGTGAACAATTCATGAATAAGCAATGTTATCCCAATGAGTAATACCTTGCCTCATTATCATCTACCCCACAAAATTCTGTTCACTAAGGCATCATTGAACTCAAAATCCACTTGATATACTCTAGAGGAATACCATTAAACTACATTATCCCCCTAATGTTCAATTCTTTCTTCTTTAAGATTTGCATAAAGCTCATATGTAAGGGCAGTATAAAATTCTTCATCAATTACTAGTAAATTGCTCTAATCAATATCATCAAATAGAGATAGAACATTATCAATATTGGAGAGTTTATCCAAGTATACTTTGTTTCCAGGAATAATATTTTATTTTTGTTCTTCTTGCTCCATTATATTCTTTAGCAATATATATCCAAAATTCATTTTTTTTTATGCATGGCTAGCATAATTATCGCATACATATTATCAATAGAAGATTTGTGTCAAACGTATGCTATAATCAATGTAGTAAGAATGTGATGTAAAGCTCTTTCACTAGCATCAAAAAACTTTTATCTCTCTCTCCTTTCTAGTCTTGAGGCTTCTACCATTTATATAGGCATTCTCAATTCTTTCATGTGAGTATAACTCACTTATAAAACAATGTCCCTCAGAAGAATAATGCCTAAACCCAACATCCTCAACATCACAAATTCTATTGATCAATGCATGATCAATCTCAAAAATCAACTTGTGATATTCTTGAAGAATACCACTGAATAGCTTTATTACCAACTTGCTCAACTCTTTCTTCCTTAATATTTGCATAAACTTCATAAACTAAGGAAGGTAATAGCATTCATCAAACACAAGCAAACTAGTCCAGCTCACATCATTTAAAAATGAAAGTAATATTACCCATTTCGAATAGTTTGATGACATCCACCTTGTAGATAGGATTTTGCTTATGATTCCTTTTTGTCCAATCATCAAATTCAGTAGCATCCTTCACTGTGACAAATCTATCAAGCCTTGACATGCTTTGAGGAATATGAACCCTCCTTGGTTCATTGATCACTGATCCTCCTTCTCTTTCTTTGGCTTTTCCCTTTCCTTTTCCTCACCTGGAGCTACGACACTTGAATACACTCATTAGTTTTTGAATTTTGAAATCCCTAAGCTTCTTCTAAGATTGGTCAAACCTTTCTTCGGCCAATGACTTAGTAACGATATCATTAATTTTTTCGTTAATGCAAACATGCTTTAAACAAGTATTACCCTTAGTAGAGTGATCTCTAATGAAATGAAGTTTGATCTCTATATGCTTTGTCCTAGTTTGTTGAATAGTATGATGGTCAAATTTATTGCATTAGTGTTATCACATAACAAAGCCACACATTTGAAATATAGACCATAATTACTTAGAGTATCAATAAGGTAATAGAGAATGTGTTTACAACAATCAAATGAGACTCTTAGGACAAGATGAAATCTAGCACACAAGCACATGACAAATATAATATTGGCTCTACTTGCTGTCAAATATAGTTGACTACTCCTATGACACCTTTTTATTCTTGTCAAGCATAGTTGATAAACTTATGAAAGTGTCTATACCTTAACTTAATACATGAAAGTGACATCCTTGGTTTGCTTGATTTGTAGGCCAAGAAAGAAATTGAGTTTTCCTATCATGCTCATTTCAAATTTACTTTGCATCAACTTGGTAAACACATCACAAAGTGTAGTATTAAAAGCATCAAAAATTGTATCATATATTTGGACAACTTATGGATCATTGTTACAAGAGGTTTTTATGAAAATAGTAGTGTCAACCTTTCCTCTTGAAAATCCTTTTGAAAGAAGAAAAACACTCAATTTTTCATACAAAACTCTAGGAGCTTGTTTTAAATCATACAAAGCTTTGGATAATTTGAAAACATGGTTAGGAAACTTTTCATGATCAAAACCGGGTGATTGTTCCACATAAATCTCTTCCTCAATAGAACCATTTAGAAAAGCTCTTTTGACATTCATTTGAAATAATTTAAAACCTTTAAAGAAAGAAAAAGTCAAAAGCATTCTTATGGACTTAAGTCTAGTATTCGGAACAAAGGTTTCATCATAAACAATTCACTCTTCTTGATTGAATCCTTGGGTGACAAATCTAGATTTATTTCTTACACCTTCCTCGGATTCATTGAGTTTGTTTCTAAAAACCATTTAGTTCCACTAATGGAATGATCATGAGATTTAGGAATATCCAAATGTTGTATCTTTCAAATTTATTTAATTCCTCTTGTATAGCAATAATCCAAAAATCATCACACAAAGCATCATCAATATATTTAGGCTCATTATGAGATAAAAGATCAAAGTTATTGATAAAGTACCGCCTTATTTTTACTCCTTGGGAGATATCACCAATGATTTGCTCCTTAGGGTGTCCTCTTGAATATCTTAGGTTCTTTGAGATCTCTTGGTCACCACTAGGTTGGTCAACTTGATTTTGTTCAATCATTTCTTCCTCATTGGTGTGATCCTCCAAAGTTGGTACTTGAAGATGGGTTTGATAGTTATTCATAGTTGTACCTGCATCATCTTCTTCTTTTCTTTCCAAGCAAATGTAAGATTCATCTAAACTAACATGAATGGTTTCCTCATCATGTAAGGTTGTTTATGTTATATACTCTATATGCCTTTTTGTTAGAAGAATAGCTAAGAGATATACCTATATCAGTCTTTCTATCAAATTTAAGTAAGTTATCACAAGTATTCAAGATAAGACATTTATAACCAAAACATTTAAAATATGCAGCTTGAGGAGTTATATAAAAGAGAAATTCAAAAGATGTTTTTCTTCAAAATGATCTTAAAAGAATTCTATTCATCATAGCATGTGTTGTTTATGGCTTCGTCTCAAAACATATTTTTGAAGAAGAATTTTCACAAAGCATAAATCTAACCAATTTTTGTAAAGTTCAAATTTTTCTTTTAATAACACCATTTTTTGTGGGGTTTTTGCATTTGAAACAATTATATGAAATTCAATTTTTATCACAAATTTTGTAAAGACTTGGTTGTAAAATTCTCCCATTGTCACTTCTATTGGAAATCAATTTTGCACTCAAGAGAGGTTTGAACCTTTTTGAAAAGTCTTACAAATTTATGAAAAGAACTTCATCCTTTTGGGCTAGAAAGATCACCCATGTAAATCTAGAGAAATCATCCACAATAACATATGAATACTTCTTATCATCAAGACTAGTGATCCTTATTTGTCCAATCAATCCATATAAACAATTTTTAAATTGTTTTGAAGTGAAAATCATTTTCTTAGGTTTGGAAGATTCTTTTGTTTGTTTTCCATATTGACAAGTATCTCAAAGACAATTTTCTCAAAACACATTTTTAGCAATCCTCCAACTAAATCTTGAGAGGAAAGTTTGTTCAACAAAACTATGCTCACGTGACCAAATCTTCTATGTCAACAAAATCAATCATTATCATAAGCAACAAGGCATTCAAGCTTATCAAGATAAAACACACATTGAAGCATTTTGTGAGTAATTGATCAAAATCACAAAATATCATTTTGTCATACAAGTTCGGGCGACCGAACTTATGGTCTACATCCAAACTTCAAGTCCAAACATTTTGTAAAGTTTCATAAAGATGTTTTTGCCAAAGCAAATGCATAGATATTCAATCATAGCTATTTTAATCATTTTATCATGACATATAATCAAATTCAAGAACATATCAATCATGAATTCAATCTCATATTATCAATGTTACCTAATCAACTTTAGAGAAGCAATTGACAAGTCATGGTTGGCAAATCTTCAAACAAAAAAGAATTCTCAACTGAAACTTTGCATGTTCGCATTTAACTTCTTATTCATTGTCACACAATTGGCTAACACTAAGCAAGTTATAGTTCAAATCAGCAATAAGCAACATTTGTATAAAAAGAAGAGAGGAACCTTTACCAACATTGGATACTCCACGAATTCTTCCTTTCTTCTTGTCTCAAAAACAAATCCTTCATCGGTTGCTTTGACCTTGATTATGAATGAGGTGTTTTCTGTTATTCTTTAAGCCAATATCATCAATATATCTCTTAGTGGTGCTTGAGTTTGAATTGAAGTGTACCTGCAATAAAGGAGAGGAAGTTTCCTTTGGTACCCATACTTTCTTGGGTTCGTGAGGGTTAGTAATAATTCCCTTAACTCTCCAAATGGTTTTTAAACCATTCTCTACTTTTCTTTTAACATAGCATTTGGTGACTTTATGTCCATATTTTCCACAATAAGTACAACAAGTATGATGCATGGAAGTAGAAGTAGCTCTAACAAAGAAGTTTTTATATTTAGGCACATTGTTTACATAATTATAGCCAAGACCATTTTTAAAAGAGGAGATCTTTGAGCTCCAAGAATTTTATCAAGATTGTCCCTTCCTTTTGTAAATTTTTCTATACATAATGTAAGCTCATCAACCTTCTTTTTCAAAGTCTCATGATCAACAAGCATTCTTTCAAGAGACAAAATCTTTTCACAAAGAATCTTATTTTCAAGGGACATGTTTTGTAAAGAGACATTTAAAACTTCTTTTTCAATATTCAAACAATCAATAGATTCAAGAAGCTTTTTGTTTTCACAATATAATTTTGAATTTTCATTCAATAAATCATTAATTTTGAATTTCATTTCCTTATTTCTTTTTGAAGCATTTTTTAATTCTTCATACATTTCAACAAGTAGTTCACTAGGATCATCTACATCATCAACATCATCATCACAACAAGTAGAGGTAGAAGGAGTGGATTGTACCTCATCATTTATTGCCATGAAACACATATTGGCTCTTTCCTCGTGTGTTGCTTGTAGAAGTCTCCACATATCGTGAGCGGTGTCACATTCACTCACTCTATTGTATTCATTCACGTCCAATGCACAACTCAAGATGTTCATTGCTTGGTAGTTTAAGGTTATCTTTCTTGAGTCGTTCTCATCAAGTTCCTCCATAGACTTTTGTTCCCTTGTAATTCCATCAGCTTTTATTCTCATAGGAACATAGGGACCTTTCTCAATGATACTCCACAAATCAAAGTTAATAGAACAAATAAAAATTCTAATTCTAGATTTTCAAAATGTAAAATTAGAACCATCAAATAAAGGAGGTCTATTTGTAGAGGAACCTTCCATATAAGGCAAATTTGATAAACTAGCCATAGAATCTTTACTTCTAGGTTGTTAGACCTTAAAAAGAAGACCTTGCTCTGATACCAATTGAAAGACCTAAGAGGGGGTGAATTAGGTCTTTGGCTAATTATCGAAATCTTTTCCCTTTTTGCAAATCCTTTGTCTTAATAAAAGCTCTTCTTTAAATTCACAAACTTCAAGTTATATGTGATTTGATGATTAATACAAGATTATCAAACTATAAGACCATAACCAATCAATCAACAAATAAGCATAAATAATAATCACAAGTATGTAAACAAGTAAAGCAATAAGAAAATAAACACACGATTTATAGTGGTTCGATCTCTCCAACATCTACATCCACTACCTTGAGTCCACACTCAAGGATTTCAACCAATCCACTATATGCTCAAATTCAACAATTACATAAGAGGCTTACCACACAATGATTTTACACTCACAACCTCTTTTAGTAATTATACAAACAATACAAGGTTCACCAAACACAATGGTTTTATATCTAAAGACAACCTTAAGACTAATCTAATCCAAGGCTCACCCACACATGGGTTTTACACTACAACCTTGATTAATCTAGTCTATGGCTCACCCTTCCACAAAAGAGTTTTTTGTCACAAGATAACCTTACAAATGAGCTAGTAGAAAACACAATCAAGATAAGAAAAGAGAGAGTGTAAGATGTTACCACTTTGTTGGTAGATGATTACATAATGTTTCACCTTCACACTTTGTTGCCTTTAGAATCTTGAATTTCAATCTTTGAGCACAAGGCAATTTGAGAGCTTTTCAATTCAATTTGATGTAAAACAAGTTAGAGCATGTAGGATGTGTTAAGTTCAAAGTTTTACTAAAAAATCTGGAGTTTATGGCTTTTATAGAATTCAAAAATCAGTTTAAACAGCCATAAAACAGCTAGTAACGGCTAGTTTCAGACGACCGAATTTTCCAGCTTCGTCCGAATCTTCGTCCGAATTTCTCTGGAAAAATAGTCGGCACTATTCATGTGAACAGTAATCACTGTTCATACACTATTCACAAAATTCGGACGACCGAATTTTTCTCCATGCGTCCGAATCTTCTTCCGAATTTCTCTGGAAGAATAGTAGGTACTGTTCATGTGAACAGTGTACTGTTCACGTGAATAGTGTTACTGTTCACAGTGCAGAAAAATTTCGGATGACCGAATTTGCATCCGAATTTTTCAAACTTTGTCAAAACATGTTTAAATCAATTCAAACAAGTTGGAAAACATTCTAGCCTTAAAGATAAGTCATTAAACATCTTTTATGTGCAAAAATCATTTATGAAAACTTGATAATTTAGGTAAGTTCAAAACCATTGAAACCATTTAAATCAAGTTTTGTGCTCTCAATTGCAACTCATAGATTCCAAGGCTTAAGAGTGTAGGGTTTACAAAGTTTACCTATTAAGCACATGCAACCTACACTTCATGTCTTCAAAGTCTTCTAACATCTTGAACAAACTCTTCAATCTTCAATCACTTTGACATATTGGAGTTGTTCTTGCATTTTAACTTCAAGGCAATGTGACTTCATACTTCTTAGTTCATAAAACCTATCACACAACATACAAGCATATTAGTCCTCATCAATATTTGTCATTAATCAAAACTACATGATTTGCCCTTAGGGCTAACATTTTCAATTACTATAATCCAACTTCAACTCAACTTAGGTAGTTTTCATAAAATCCAACTCTTGCAAGATTTGTGAATAAAATCTTCATTAAATCTTGTCCAATCGGAATTAGAAAATGTTACTTAATTTCAAGTTATCAAATAATGCCAACATAATTCATAATTCAAGTGGGAATAAAATCCTTAACATATGATTCATTCCTTTGCAGGACGCAGATGTAATCCCCCCTTGAACCTCTTGGAGAGACATCTACTGTTCAGGCAGAGAGTTGTTCATGGATTGATCTTAACTAACGGGTTTGGTTTGGGGATTTTCCATGAATAAATGCTTAGGTACTTGTAAAACTTGGACATGCATGGTGGGGACAATTTCATGATTCTGAGTTGGCCTTTGTTGGACTGACTTGGATATTCACCAGTATAAAGAGATTATCACTAATGAGGAAGGGGATTCCCAGAGAAACTCTCAAGCTCAGGTCAGTAAATGTAATTAAGATAAGAAATCGAATATTAAGAGATAATTTAATTCTCTAATCATGAGATAGAGTTATGTTTCTTGAGATTCTCCTACTAGTTCACTTGAATTCCCATGTGGGATCATGTCAAACATTTAGGGTAAACTTAGACAGAGTTTGGTTTTAAAACCAAACCCAAAATTTCAAGTGTGAGACTCACATCTCTTCTCACAAATAATTTAACTTTTACGAAAACCTAAAACAAAAATTTCAAAACCAAACCATATCCAATCACGCCCTTAGTTGACTTTCTTTAAGTCAAACTTCCTTTCGTGGTTTGACTTCTTGCTTATGTTTTTTTCCTATTGTTTAGGCTTGTCGTTTTGGGCTAGTATTTTTATTGGGCTAGATTGATCTCCATCATTATCCTTGAGCAAATACTGTCCCTTACAAAATAATAGGTCCTCATCAATAGTTTCTTCTGTGTAGTGCCAAAAGGAAAAGTGTTATGAAATTAATATTGTGGATGTTCATTATCTGATATCAAAGAGGTAATCCAATATGAGAGTTATAGAGATACTCCAACTATTTAAAAGATAGATTGTAAAGTTCTATCACATCTTTAATTAGTGATAGGATTTGTCTTATGGTTACTCTCTACCTCTTCTTATTGATATGTACCCTTGAACCATATAAATAGGACTTTAGACTGATGTATTGAATACACTCATTGATTCATCCATTTACTCTCATAGAATCAATAACTGCTCTTGTGTTCTTTTTCTATTTTCTTTTTAGTTTCTCTCTATAATCTTCATTATAGTTTTCTTATTCAATTCTCTATATTACTATTACGATTTCATTGTGGCGACGATGACTGCGCATCAACAAATTCATAACATGTTATCGTGTTATCAACACGAGTCTCTAGTACAGGAGTTTAAAGTTTACTAAAGAAATGAAAAAGATGTATTTTTTCTACCTTTGAATTTCAATGAAAAACCTTTACAAACTCTTTTTTTTTTTTACTCTTGATATATATAGAAAGAACTATGTGTCATAGATATTAAATGCTCAAATTTATTGAGATGCAATGGGCTTAGCAAACACCATTGTTGAAAATAATGCATCATCAACTCAAAATTGCATAAAAGTCATGATTTTTCTCTGTCATCATTTCCATGAGGATCTAAAGGCAGAATATCTTACCATGAGAGATCCACTTATTTTGTGGAAGGATCTAAAAAAAAGATTTGACCACCAGAACGATTTACTTTAAATCTGTAATTGAATATATTAGAACCCATGGTTATGGCCCTGGAAGAGGTCGTGGTCGTGGTTGAAGCAGCAGATATAGACGCATCTATGATCAGAATCATCCATATAACCATAGCGATCATAATATATGCATCTGGATATAGTGAGTCCTGAGGACACCATTTAAAAAATACAAAGCATCAAAACCACTTGATTACTAGCAAATTCTAAAGGAAATATACAATCACCAGAAGATGATTGTTATATAAATGCAAGTGATGATTTGTTATAAGTGTGCCTAATAGATTTTATGTCTATTAGTATGCAAAATTTTATCGCATTTAGAATTTCTCCTCAATTAAAGTTAAAAGGAGAAATATTACTAGTAATGTGATTAATAAAATATTTTCCTTTCTGATATCTCTAACATGCTCATGTAGTAGCAAATCAGAAGAAGTTTTTCAGAAGTATTTTGAATTTATATCTTTTGAGACTAAACGAGTCTTTGATAAAGTAATTTGACGTTCGACCAAATGATTTTATACCATTACCTGAATTGAATGACATTAGAAATTATAATATATATATTTACGAGATTTTGGTCACAGTTAGCAGAAATAAACTTTGTTCTTATAATATAAGAATGACTCGTTAAATTCCCAGTGAATAGATACTCACCAGAAGTAAAAAAATGATGAGAAGAAAAAAGGAAAATTAATAATTCAAACATGTTGTTGATGCAATATGAAAATTTGTCACGTACCTGTAGTACGTCAAGTATGTTATGAATCTCTATCAATTATTGATATTGCTTTACTTCCCTAAATTATACTACTCATAGTAATGATACTTGTGTTGATAATATTGGTAAAGCACATGTGAATGTAGCCAATTCTTTTAAATATCCACAAAGAGTTTTTAGCATTTTAAATGTTAACCTAAATTTTGAATTATTGAATTGCTACTTTTCTATTTTATCATTTTGTGATTATTATTGAAATTTTTTATACTATATATTATATTTTAGTATTTATATATTATTTTAGTTTTTTTTGGATCAAGAATGATGAAGATACAATTTGTCTAAACAATATTGGTAGTTTATTTGCACAAATTTGAAATATATGTCTAAAATATAAATTATAGTACAAAGTTCCTTAATAACTAGTTAATCAATAACTCTAGAAGAGTTAATTGATTAAATACTCAAGAAGAGTTACATGATCTTTACCTAATGGTCAATTCTATAAGCATTATTCTGCATATAGTCTCGTTATTTTAGCATTAATGATACTCTCATTATATCGAGATATTGGATTAATGGACTTTTGAGATATATGCATTACCATTATGACCAAGAATAAATGTCAATTATATACTACCATTCATTTCTTCTAATTTATATTGCGTATAATATTTAAAATTGAGATGCAATATTGAGTAAACCTAAAGTTTACTAATAATTTATCAGTTAGCATGACCGGCTGGACCATCTTGGATCACTAAAATCTGAATAATGATTATGATTTTATTATGGAACTAAAAGTTTTCTAATATGAAGAATTTATATGTGCTACTTGTTTTATTTAAAAGTTACAAGTATTACTTAGGGTTGAATGTGTTATTTTGGGATAAAAATAGAGAAATTATTAGTTGTTGCATCAATAAATAGTCGTATGTATATTGTTATTTTTGCAACCTGTAGTTTGCACAATTCATTGATAATGAGTTCATATTTTAACATTCTCCCAAAGACATAATTTGTCCTAATAATATTAGTTGTATTGAGATAAATTTTGAACATCCTACAAAATGTTCATGACTGTGATATACTATCACTTATTTCATATTTTTCCAACACATTGTTATTCTTCTCATTATAGTTAGTTTGTAGTTAGAAACTAAATATTTCTCATCCTAAAATTAGAGATGCACTATGTATGTTGCTCTACCGCAAAGGTAATGAGATAGGTTTTCAAAGAGATTATCAAATATGTTTGGAGCGAATCTCAAGGGTGAGATTCGTATTTTGTTAATTTTGAATATGTTGTACCAACATAAAGAGGAGAAAATATGAGGCCGGATAAAGATATTAGCTTGTTTCTCATTTTGATCTTCTATTTTGATCCTCATAGAAAATACCTTGAACCAAAAATTCAAAGGATAATTTACATAGTCAGGTATATTAAATGACCAACATCCAGCAAAGAATGCTCCTATTATATTTGATATCCCTAAAAGATAATCTACCACTACAAATAAATTTGAGACATAGCTAAAATGTGGTAAATAAGTCAATTCCAATTATACAAACTCCTCACCGGAGCAAGGACTTAAGATGGTCATATATGTTAAGTCGATGAGATTTAAATTCCAGCTGAATTTTTCTCTCAAACACGATTGATATATTATTTTCAGAAAAAAAATCATGTACCTAAAAACTTTACCAACAATGAGATTTCAACATGATTGGGAATTACCGCACAAGTATATAATGTTAAAGATATTAATACGCATAATCTATTGATTTAGAATGACGATTTTTTGAATCGAAGTCTGCATTCTCAAAATGATAATGTTTGCTTGACAAATATGAAAAGTTCAAACTATTCACAAGTACACTTGAAGTGTAAATGTATTTTCAGCAGGAATTATACACTTGAAGTGTAATCCAAAGAGATAGCAATAAATATTTCTTTATAAAATGCGAACTATAAATGTAAATTTTTGCCATGACTTATGACATGTGATTCTTCGTAAAACCTTGCACTAATGACGAAGAAATATATTTCTAGTGGTGGATATAATAGTACGTGATCACGCTTAATATGTGCTTGTCTTTGTTATCATTTAATAATGATACACATATTTGAAGTCCCTGATGGAGTTGATATATTTGAATCATATAATTATTTCTGTAAAACATAAAGAGATAGTCTTAATGAATTATTATTGAAAGATGATCAAGTATGTCCATATATGTAGAAATTTTATACGTAGTTGTACTTGCTATACATATTTCTCTATTAGAAGATATCCTCATTGTACAATCTATTGATTGGCATAGTGTTCTCCACATTAGGGGGAGAAAATCATCAATTAAAATATGATATCATTTATGACTTTCATTATCTTGATCTATGCACAAGCATTAATTAACTGGAAGTTGAAAATGTTGTTTATTTGAATAAAATTACAAATTAATTATTTGACTGACTTCTGTAGAGTTAGTCAATATTATATTTTAGTTATAGATATTCTTATTTGAGTAAATGTCCCAACAGGACAAATATATGAATTCTATAGCCATATGATTTTTTATACACACTTGAAGCGTTGTTGATCTCTTAATTTTGGTAATAAAATCCTCAAAAGAGAAAAGGATTTGATGATCAAGATATTTTTCCTGAAGAATTTAGAGGAGCAAGTATTGTGATCAAACTTTTTTTGATTGAACATCCTGAAGATGTTGCAAATGGATATAGAATATTAATGGTCATTGGGTTATTATACGTGAGATCTTTTATATTTATCAAAGGATATTGAAGAACCCTTTGGTCCTAAAGTACCATAACCCTATAATTTAGTGTATGAATACATTTGTCTACATGCAAGTAGATATATATTCTAGTTATTCTCTACCTAATGAATTTTGAGATGGCATTATGTTTGCCTTTTGATATCTCCTCAAAATAGTTTATCTCGAATATTAAAAAAATTCAACTCCTGTTGATATGGATATGCAAGGTATAAGTTACAAATATGATCCATATAAACCATGCATTTATAGACATGTGTTGATTATAATAGCCACATATTTGACTCATGTTGAAGAAATAGAAATTCATGATGTTGGTTGAGAATATGTGTGATCATGATTAATGTATTCAAGAAAAATCTATATCCTCTACGAAGGAATTCCAACTGTATTGTTGGATGATAATAAATTTTGACATATATCAAAGGAGATACGATAAAAATATATTTTTACTCACAAACTCCAAAAGAGATGTGATATTGATGTGCAATCAATTTGATCATTTGATTATTTGACAAATTTTTTCACTAAGACCTTAACGATAGCAACATTTGATTAGAAAGCATTGGTTAAGAAATCTCAAAAGATTATCTCATCAAGGGGAGTAAATATGGCATAAAGAGTAGTGTACTATTTTTCCTTCACTAGAGTTTTTGTCACTGGATTTTTTATCTATTAATATTTTAACGAGGTACATTCTTATGCAATGGACATCTAAGGGTGAGTGCTATGAAATTAATATTGTGGATGTCCATTATGTAATATCATAGAAGTAATCTAATATCAGAGTTATAGAGATACTCCAACTATCCAGAAGATAGATGATAAAGTTCTCTTACATCTTTAATTAGTGGTATGATTTGTCTTTTATTACTCTCTACCTCTTTCTATTGATATGAAACCATATAAATAGGATTTTAGACTGATGTATTGAATATACTCATTGATTCATTCATTTACTCTCAAAGAATCAATAAATACTTGTGCTCTTTTTCTATTTTCTTTTTAGTTTCTATCTATTATCTTTATTATAATTTTTTATTCGATTATCTATATTATTATTATGATTTTATTGTACTGACGATAACTGTGGATCAATAAATTCATAACAGAACACGAATATGAAAGGCATATTTATTAATTTATGGAAGTTGCAATATGAAAGGAACATTTGCCCTTAATAAACGCCGCAAAGCACGCGGTTTGCTGGGTCAAGTGGAGCAAAGAAAGAGACAAATGCATAATAATGGTTGTAGACTTTTGAGTTAATGAACACTATTCTTGGGGTTAGTGGATAATTAACTATTCTTGAGGTCCCACAATATTCCTGTGGTAACCCACATGTTGGCTGGGGTGAACAAAGTGACAAATGCATAATGATTGCAGACTTATTCCACTGATGAAAACGTACGAGCTGTTAAAGACTTCAAATTAGCTTAGTTAGTACAGTAAACCAAATACTAACAAATTAGGCTTCGGTCAAATAAGAACCAAAAAATTAATTTAAGAATAAAAATTTAAAATTTAAAATAAAAATTTAAAACCAAAATTTAAAATAAGTAATTTATAAGTAATTTATTTTTATAAAATTTAAAATAAAAATTTTAAACCAAAATTTTAATTTATATATATATATATATATATATATATATAAAGTAAGTGAGTGTACCGAATACAACCAATGATGTTTAGACAAATGGCTAATAATATATAATATAGATAACTCCTACTATACGGGTAATTGACAAGAATGACCTCATTTTCAAATAATAGTACTGCAATGGCCCTATTTGGATGTGATATTGTGTGAATGGCTATGACGCTAAACATATTAGCATTATAGGAGGTCATAAAATCAATCTGTTTAGCGTTATAGATGTTTTGAGTATAACACCAAATGGATTGACTTTATAACCGAATTTTTTCTCATAACACCAATCCATTTGGCGTTGTAGCCTACTATAAAAAAAATCGTATATCATTCTATACGAACCAATATTGGATTTAAAATGATCCTAATTGATTATCATTCTTAATTCATATGTATAAATTTTTAAAATTTAAGAATCTAAATTAATAATTTTTAAAAAAATTTAGAATGATTTATTTTCTTTTTTATTAAATAAATAAAAATAAAAATAAAATATGTAACTATGGCTTTTACTATAAAAAAATTGTATATCATTCTATACGATCCAAAATATTAGATTTAAAATTATCCTAATTGATTATCGTTCTTAATTCATATGCATAAATTTTTAAATTTTAAAAATCTAAATTAATAATTTTAAAGAACTTTAGAATGATTTATTTTATTTTTTATTAAATAAAAAAATAAAAATAAAAATATGTAACTATGGCTTTTATTAGAAAAACTTAAATATTAAAAAGAAATATAAAACAGAGCATCAGACACTTCTATAATTAATAAAAATCTAAGATAATCGGAAGGTGTATATATGGATGGTTTGATACAGGTGCGAGTAGAGTGCCATAGTTATAACTCCGGGGTGACAAACTCCCTGAGTAACTGTGACAGGAACGCGTCATTTTTTGGTACACTAGTAGTGCCTGACGAACCAATGGCATCCAATGTGGTATCGAGAGGTAACAAGTGGTAGTCTTGGGTCAGAGGTTCTAAAGTAAGCACTGTATCTATAGGAGCGTCTACTGGCTACCATGGAGAAATTGGGGCATTTTTCGAACGAGGAGAAGTTGGTGCCTCGTCATGGGGTCTCTTGCCGGCTTGTAGCCAACCAAATCGTCTAACTCCAGTAGCACCGAGCTCGGGAATGCGATCTTGTGGTCATACTCGCGATGGCTGTATTGCAACATATGTCTTGCACTGTATGGTGCCACAGCTAACTACATTTCCTACTGACCTCATACCCTTGCTACACAAGTCTATGATATGCTGAAAAGCATTCAGCGACTGAGGGGCTGATGTATTGTTGGAAGACTAATCCCTGTACAAAATATTGATAAAGTTCTTAAGATATTATGTGAATTTTAATAAAATGATAATAGTTAAGTATTTACTAAAGATGATTGTCATGAATAAATAGCTAACCAATATTGTAGAAGAAGAACCAGTGATGTGATACCCCTCGAATCCTCTCCAACGAAGCACTGGATTGATGATGAGCACACCCGTGCGTGAATAATATCACTCCAAGTAATCCACTCAAGCCACGGTCACATGCACCATGGGCACACCTTGAACTATGCAATCTCTATGAGCATCCCAAAGGAATATCAGAGACGTGTGTGTCATCTGCCAGTCATGATCGAACGTACCCCATGTTCTGTAATGAAGTAAATTCCTACGAGTATCACAATCTAGAGATATAAACTGCTCCAATCCGTATTGGTTCATTACACGGCCAGGTAAGTGCCACTCCACAGTCTCAAAACATATAAGTGGAACCTCTGCACACCAAAGATCATTAAACGGGAATGCAGTCACACCATATGGCACCCATGCAAATTGCGCATACAAAAAAATATAGAAACATCAGATAGAAATTATTTATAAATCCAACAAATAATGTAAATGTTGCATGTGTGAAATTGAACCTCCTCTACAAACATAGCATCTAACTGATCTCGCTAGGTGAGTAGCACGTGAGTCGGTAACAGGCTCACGTCGAACGGCACCGACCAATGACATCCATATGCGGCACGCGGAAGGATTGATACACGAGACTCTGGTCTGGTTGGATGCAACAAGTTAATCCACTCCCACACCCACAACTGCACAAGTGTGATAAGACCGTGAATCTCACACGCATCTCCTAAAGATGCATCACATAAGTAGCAAACAAGTAACGCGAAAATTCTACTGTAGGAGCTATAGGAACTAGCAGTATTCAAATTGATAATTTTTATAAAAAATATTTTAATATATTTTATACTATTATTCAACTACTAATCTCAATATACATTATTTTTATATATTTAAATTTGACATAAGTACCGTTAACTTATATATTTTTTATTTTTATTATATTATATTACTTTCATGATATAATTTAATTTTTTATATAAAATTTTATATTTAAAAAAATACTGTCAAATAAAATAAAATAAAAATAATATATGATACTTTATATTTTACAAGACTTATCATCGTTGTAATTGTACTAGTTTATTTAAAAATTTATATTTTCGAGGTCCGACTTTTCTAATACATATGAGCTGCAAATATTACTGTTCCTTCAAATGCATTTAGCGTGCGTGTCAGTTAAGTTGTGAAAAATATAAAATTTTTAGAAAAAATATAAATTTTAAATATGCTAAAAACACTTCTAGCATTAGCCTGAGGAAGTTTGTTCTTAATTGATTTCAATAGCTTCTTAAGTCAGAACTAGAGAGGTAGACAGAAAAAGAGAAGCAAAAAGAGACAAGGTTGGTCATGGATTTCTTCTTCATTCACACAGTCTTGTTGTTCCTGCTGCACCGAGAGAAAGCGCCGGACTTAATAGCTCCTACAAATGGTAAAACTTTCATACTGATGGCAAGCTTTCTGATTCCTATTCTCAATTGCTTCGAGAAGTGGCAAATTAAAGATGGAGATCTGAAAGCTCTCTGGGCTCATCTCCAAATTCAATATCATGATGCTTTTATTGGGGACGCTGAACCTGTTTGGTTTGAGTACCAAAATGAAGTTTGGGCTGCGGAATGGTTGGGTGAGTGGGTTTCTTTGCTTCTTCAAAAGCTTGAGCCTATCACACTGTACCTCCGAGAAATTTACAACATGCGTGCTCAAGCTTCGAAATCCATGGTTCTCGTAACAAATGTAGCTCATGTCATGGAATTTCTTGAATCCCTCTTGAAGAATACCGGGGATCTGCTCAGTTCTCGGGCTGATTCATTTGTTCTTGTGAAGAAAGAACTGGAAGCTGTTGATAAAAGCTTGAGATTTTTTAGATGTTTCCTTGGTTTTACTGCAAAAAGAGGGGCCGGTGAGCTTGATAAATGGAAAGATCTATTGGCTCACATTGAGGCTGCAGCTTTCAACATTGCTTGTCTGCTTTATTTGAATTCCGGCAATATGATGGATCGGCAAGATGTGATAGTCGAGCTCGGGATCCAGATCCAGAAGATTCAGCCGGTTCAGCCAGAGGCTAGAGAGATTTATATCAAAGCCCTGAAAGCTGTATCAGAGTCACCGCAACCAGAGAATCAGATGGTGGATGAATTTGCTTTGGAATTTCTTGATTTCCTGCTTGATAATATGATTATAGAATTATCTAGAAGAAAGCTTCTCGTCATCACATCTGTCAACGATCAAATATTAGCCCTCGGCCGGGAGCTTGAATTGCTCAATTATTATACAGCTGATCCACTATGGACAGATTCAAAGCACGTTTTAGATGATCAGCAATTCAATGATCTTTGTAAGCATGCGAACTCTCTGACAACCAAGATTGGTTATGCTTTTCTGTCACTTTACGATGCGGATAACAATGAGGAAATCGCCAGGGAATCAAAAGCTGCACTTTCTAATTTGCTGGCACAGATTAAGGATGCAAAAGCAGAAGCCAGAAAAACATATGACAAATTGGTTCCAAAGAAACGGTGGTCCAATTTCCCGAGAACTAACTTTCAGGGCTCCATCAGTTCTGTTCTACAAAATCTGGAGGACCTGGTAAAGTACTCTGATGATGATAGAGTTGCTCCTGTGAAGGATGACATAGAAGCAATTCGAAAAGCATTGCTATACCTAAGAGAGGATCTCAGTAAACTTGCTAAGATTCTCCGAAATCATGAAGAACTTATTCATCTATGGACTCGTTTTAATGATGTCACACACCAAGCTGAATATGTAATTGACTTGTTTGTTGCCAGAGGTTCTCCTTTCTTGAATTTCGAATTCGCGTTGTCTGATATCATCAGAGAGGCTAAGATGATCAGGACGGAGCTCATAAATATCCAGTCAAAGACGACAAATGATGACCATTCGGTGGCAGAAGTCGTTGCCATTCCCAACGAAGTATCATCAGATCAACCTGATTCTCAGCCAAATGATTTATTGATCAGCTCCAGCAATGATGCAGCTGATGGAACGAAGAACCCCACTCCAGAAGTTACATTTCACAAAGAGGCAGACAAGATACTGGATCAACTGACTAGTGACGATGAAGAGCTAAAAATGATCTCAATTGTGGGCTTGCCTGGCATCGGTAAGACTACCCTGGCTGATTCTTTGTATGTCCTTCCTTCAGTTACATCATGCTTCCACGTTCGTGCTAGAATTTGTGTCTCTAAAGTATACCATAGGAGAAAACTGTTGCTAGACATATTACAAGGAGTAATTGGAGAAATTAAAAATTTTGATAAAAAGGATGACGAGGAGCTAGAAGAAGTACTAAAAAAAAATCTAAAACACCGACGATATCTTATCTTCATGGATGATGTATGGAATATTAAGCCATGGTTGGATATTAAAGCCTCTCTCCCAGACGATGGGAATGGGAGTAGGATTTTGTTCACAAGTCGATTTCATAGCATTGCTTCACAAGCAAAAATGAAAAGCATTAGCTATCAACTTGATCTATTATCTGATGAAAAAAGCTGGGAGATGCTATGTACCAAGCTATTTCAGAAAGAAGAAAGATGTCCTGCTGGATTGGTAGAAGTTGGAAAAGAAATTGCCAAAAGTTGCAAAGGACTTCCCCTCACAATTGATCTAATATCTGGAGTCCTTAGAATAGAAGGGAGAAAGAAACGCAATTGGCAACAGCTTGCATACAATATAATGAAAGCAATTGTTGATGACCCACAACAACATTGTCAGAAGGTGTTGGAGCAGAGTTACAACGATTTACCAGATCATCTGAGGCCGTGTTTCCTTTATTTCGGAGCATTTCCAGAGGACACAGAAGTTCCAGCAAAACGGTTGATATGGCTCTGGATAGCAGAAGGATTTATCCAACTACAAAGGGTTGATCAAAGCATAGAGAAAGAAGCAGAATCTTATTTGGATGATCTGGTTGCTAGAAGCCTTGTTACCGTTTCCAAACGAAGATCCTGTGGTGGAGTGAAAGCAAACCGTATTCATGATCTCTTACATGATTTTGCTTGCAGAAAAGCTGAAGAAGAATTCTTTTGGCTGCATAAAGGTAAGTCCAGTCCTTCCTCTTTATCCCCGTATGACTACACAGATGAAGGGTATCGCCTTGTTTGTGATTCTGATAATTGGGGACAGTTCAATGGATCAAAACCTTTTTGTTCTCGAGTTCGGTCCATTCTTCTCGCCCACCATATGGGTTGGTGTGAGACTCAATCTCTTACATTCATTTTTAGCAGATTCAGACTTCTTAGGGTGTTGGATCTCCAGGGTATTGAGGAAACGAACTTAGATCCTAAACCCGTAAGGTTGATGGTTCATTTGAAATTCATAGCTCTTTCTGCTACGCAATCTTGGATCTTGAAGCTACTTCCACGTTTCCAGAACCTAGAAACTATTTTACTTGGGGGATCAAGGAGAAAATTCTTTTCTCTAGATAATATCTGGGAGCTTTTAAGGTTGAGACATTTCCATGCCGGTTATTGTGGACTGGATCTTCCCAGCATCTATGTTCTCATGGATAGACAGCTTGCTAATTTGATGAGCCTCTCAACTCCATGTCTTCGTTGTGATGAAGGTGTTGAAAGTATGATGAGAAGATTACCGAATCTCCAGAGGCTGTCATGCACAGTCAATGATTCATGGGACTCTAAGAAAAAGTGCAATCTCTTTCCAAGACTGGATTTTCTGAAGCAGCTTTATTCTCTCAAGATGATATATATTGGTAAAGTGCTACATCCCGTAGGTGAGTTCAGTTTTCCACCGTATCTCAAAAAATTAACTTTGTCAGAGTTTTGCTTGCCATGGAATGAGATTTCAGCTATTGCCAAACTAGAACACCTGGAGGTTCTGAAACTCCGAATAAGAGCTTTTGAGGGACAGATATGGCAAATGAGAGATGGAGAATTCCCGAGACTCAAAGTTCTAAGTTTATGCAAACTGGACATTGTGCAATGGAATGCAGAGGAAGTGGAGGATGAACTTCCCCCTCTTGAGCGTCTTGAGGTTCTTGATTGCAAGAATCTAGTGGAGCTGCCTTTCTGTTTAGCAAATATCCCTACTCTGAAGGTAATTCGGCTATGGCAATGCAGTTCCTCGGTAGAAAATTCAGCAGAAAAAATTATGCAAGAACAAAAAGCAAATGAAAACGAGGAAGTAGAGATCAACCGAGATCCTCCAACTAAGACAGGTACGGTTTTTCGTAATCAAAGTTTGCCCAAAGTAATGAAACAGTTTCATTGAGCTGCTAATTAAAACGGCAGCAGTAATACAAGATCTGATGGTATTAATCTAATTTCCTTTAGAGATTAAAATTTTAATAATTTGTCTTCCGTTGTGTTTAATAGGTTGGAGGGATCGGATGGACTTCCTATCACTCCGTCATTGAACGATATCACAGGAAATCAGTCTAAAACGGTAGCAGCTGTCTCTTCACCATTACCTACCGAACTGCATACTTTTCTTGTTAGCAGCTGTCTCTGGGATCTGTTTCTTTGATTGTTAGTAAAAATTTGGAGGACTTTCCTGAATTATCGTCTCTTTTTTTACATGGAGAGAACTACATTTCTTGTGCGCTCTACTGACACTTCATGACACGGCGTGAATGAGTGTGCTTTGTGCTGCCTTTCGTCTGTAATGTAATTATCTAATATCATATACTATCTGGTAGGAATTTCTTTTTCCTTTTGTCAAATTTGCATTTCATGATAAGTAAATAAAATATCAATTATTATTAGATCAAGAAAAGAGTAAAATGGTTTTTCCTTTCCTTTGTAGTTTGGCATTGTTCTCATTCCATTTTATATCATTGAATTCAGTTGCAATCTCTTTAGATATTCCCCTTCATGTAGCTACGAACATCGGAGGCAGAAAATTTTGAATCAATTATGATTTTGCTATTTCATGCAATACGATATAAATATCGGAGGCAGAAATTTTCCTATCTATCAATCCCAAGACCGGAGTACCGAAACATGATCAAAGGTTCAAAATCAAACTTTATTGAATTCACTAAGGAAAAAAAATGCAATTTTAAGCTAAATCATTTGTGAAACTGAAACAATACAGTTCAAATTATAGAAGTATTAACCCTCATAGTGCTTCACATTAAAAAAAAAAAAAAGATTACTATCATTGATTAGAAATATTTACTAAAGGAACAGAGACTAATCGGAAGAGGCTCTTCCAATCCATAATTCAAAGTCGCACAAGAGTAAACCTTTCTTAGCTAACAAGTGAGGTAGGATGTTACCTCCCCTTCTAATAAAATAAACAGTACAAAACTCAAGAGAACTCATAAGAGACCAATTCTCATTAGAAATGTGACCAAGCTCAGATAGATCTTCACCAACTGTCTTGAGACGATTTACCACAAGTTGAGGATCACTTCTAACTCAATAGAAGAAAACCTGAAATTGCTATTCCCAATTCAAGGACATACTTAACCGCCGACAATTCTGGATGCTTAGAGCTAATTAGGGGCAGAATTGAATATAATTCATTTTCAAAATCAAACTGTGTGCACTTATATCCCATCTTATAAATAATTTAATTTTTATGAAATTTAAAATAAAATTTTCAAAACCAAACCTTATCAAATCAATGAAGCAGCTAAGCTTGACATGCAACAATACAGCCCAAGTCATTGCATCGCGCAAGATAATTCCAACTGCCGCACCATTAACGAAAGGAAAAAAATTCAATCTTAATCCAGAGGATTTGTGAAACTGAAATAACACAGTTCAAATCATAGAAATATTAATTGGATTTCAAATCACGAGTTTTGGACAATCCATGTGTTGGCAATATGATTTGAACAAACACAAATAGAAAATTTTCAAAAAATAAAAAACTTATGGAAACATTAAAAGAAATCTGGAAAATGATCCTTTTTTGCTTTTACAACAACCTTTTCAATAAACTTTTCAAATAGATAAAAATTCAATAAAGGAAGAATTTTTTAAATCCGGACTTCCTCAGGCTTAAGAAACCTTTTCATTTTTCCTAATTTCTTTTTGGCACTTTCCTCTAAAGAGTCAACGTTGGAAAGGAAAAAGAAAGCATAAAAAATATTCTTTCCGTCCTATTTTATTTAACATCGTTTGATTGGATACAAAATTTTATGTAAAAAGTTGAATTGTATTATAAAAGTAATATAGTATAATAAAAAGTAAGAAACGCGTGAGTTAGCGAGTACTTTATGTCAAATCTAAATATATAAAAGTAATATATAGTTGGGTTAGTAATTGATTAATAGTATAAAATATATTAAAATATTTCTTTTTATAGAAAGTGTCATTTATTTTGAGATGTCTCAATATAGTAAAAATATCAAATGAAATTGAATGGAGGGAGTAACCTTTTTAAAACTTGATGAACTAGAATTGACACTGGTTGAGACAAAACGTGCGTCGGTTTCTGTGTGCTTTAATTTTGAAATGTATGAGGGGCCAATTACACAAAATCTGGCTCTCGTTTCTTTTCGGTCCAGTTATGGTGCTGAAAGCTTTTTCTTCCGCACATGCAGACGACTTTTGTACCGCTCGATTGGTTACTATTTACTGTCTTTTGATCCAATGGTTAGGAAGTGCGAGAGGCGTTTTGGGCAATCAAAGGTCTATCGGATAAAGACAAAAAATATGAGAGATTGTTTAAAATTTAAAAAGCCATGGTCACTCTCTGACACCCGCCGTTTCTTCTCTTTACACGATAGTAAAGTACGTTTCGTTTGACATGAAAAGACTGTTCATTGAGCTGACAGATGATAAGAGTGAATAATTATTCTCATAAGAAAAATGATTGTTCATTAAATGAGGAATTAGAAGAGTGAATAATTATTCAATACATCACGACTATTCACTTACCTATACCGGATAAGAGTGAATAATTATTCACTTCAGTAAATAGTGGTGAATATTATTAGTCGCGCTGCATCACATTCATCACTTGCTCACATAACCACCCAAATTCTCTCCAAGTCTCTCTCAAAACATCTTCTCCTCTTCTCCTTCAACGATTAACAGACATAGGTCCTCAAAGATTTCAAGTGAAGTGCCGTCCACAACCGATTGTGGAGGTGAATCGTGCACTGCAGATGGATCCTTAGTGCAAGTCGAAGATGAATCGTGCACTGCAGATGGATCCTTAGTGCAAGTCGAAGATAGACGTAATTAAATCAATTGGTTTTGAAGCCCTGGTCGAATTAAAGCTGATGACCATTAAAGCAGAGATGGTAGAACACCTCTGGCGAAGCTGTGACCCCATAAGAGAGGTTTTCCGTCTTGAAAATGTAGATGAATCTGAAAATAACAGAGAGAGACGTTCGGATTGTGTATGGGTTTTGAACCTCAGGCCAAGATATTGATTCGACCAACTTGGCAATCAAGTTCAAAAGGGTTACGGGCTTTACCAAGACTATTGGTTGCCACCGTCACCCAAGAATCGTGTCTCTATTGAGGAAATCCAAGAAGCAATTTCCCGACCAAACTTGCCAGCCAAGGATTTTGCCAAGCTTTATATTCTCTTGGCGCTGGGGACCATTTTGGCCCCGAAGTGTATACTGCCCCATTTTAGAAGACTTACGATTTGTAAAAGTGTTTAACTGGCCGCGACATATACTCCAGTTTCTACACAACAGTTTCGGCAAGTTTATTTCAAAAATGTCCAGCAGCTGGCCATACGACAATATGCATATCCTTCTGGTAAAAGATAATATGGGTCATGAATAATTTATTGAATAAGAAGTGAATAAGTATTCACTCTTAAGTGAATTAATATTCACTTAAGATGAAATTATTATTCACTCGTAAGTGAATAATCATTCAATCTTGAGTGAGTAATTATTCATTCTTGAGTGAATAATTATTCATTCTTGAGTGAATAATTATTCACTCTTAAGTGAATAATTATTCATTCTTGATTGAATAATTATTCATTCTTAAGTGAATAATCACTCGCTGTTAAGTGAATAATTATTAAAAAAAGAATAATTATTATCTCTTGTGATGATAATTATACCTTATTGAGTGAATAATTATTCATTTACTGACAAGTGAATAATTATTCACTTAAGTGCATAATTGTCATTGTGTATTGAATAATGATTCTCGATATAGAGAATAATTATTCATTACCGACTGTGAGAATATGTTTGATCCGAAGGATGTCCAATGCACCTGCAGCTAATGGACTGCCCACATGGCCTTGGATGCATGGGATGGTTGTAGGGTTAGACATGGGGCAGGGGGACAAAGAGCTGCACAAAAAGCTGAGTTACACGCTAGGATGGGGTACTCCAGAGGGAGCTTGACTGATTGATGATGAGCCAAGACAGCTATCTGACGCGGAAGAACGTCTGGATAGTCAGAAGGCCGAGAAAGATTAAACGGATAATATTGATGAGGATGAGGTCAACCAATATGAATTCAAGGCGAGGAGTGTCAGTGAGTTGGCTATGGCTGTCATTGGTCATGAAGCAGTAGAAGTGACTATCAAACCCGTTGTCTCGGCTGGGGAAGAGCACCGTGAGGTACATGTTAGAGTAGAGCCGGTCACTCCCCTCCAGCCCAAATTACAAAAGAAGCCAAGAACCCGTAAGCGAGTCGCTAAAAAGACAACTGCACACCCAGTCACAACTGGTAAAAAGAATTCATACGTTGGTCTGAGAAGTAAGCGATTTTAATGAATAATTATTCATGCTTGAATGAATAATTATTCATTTCAATAAATAATTATTCATTATATTGTATCATTGCCCGAATAGCGAATAACACTTAGTTCATATTGATATAGGGAATAATTACTTCATTTTCACTTTATATATTGAATAATTATTCTTGTCATAGTGAATAATTATTCAATTTATAGTGAACAATCACTCCTTTGTGCGATATGAAATATTCATTTTTGTAATTTGGTCTTTTATCAGATGTGGTCAGGACTGACATGGCCACTGAAGAGGCCTGCTTTCTTGATACTGTCTTGCACATGGATAAACCCACTACACTGGTGGAGGACATCCCAGCAGTTCCATCGCTCAAGTGCCGGCGACTAATAAAGCCCGGTCAATTTCTACGGTCTCCCCTCGTGATAGTCCCGGTGAATCCATTCGCCCTTACTGCAGAGGTGAGCCTACTCGTTGATTATGCCTGGCTCCAGACTGCTCCAAATGGAATGGAGTAAGAGTTTTTTCAGTTAATTGAATAATTATTCATTCTTGTTTGAGCATTTGAATAATTATTCGAGCATACGTGTGAATAATTATTCATGCTGTCTAGAATAATTATTCACCCATGTTAATTATTCTTCATTCTGAAATGAATAGTTATTCGCAAATTGGGGAATAATTATTCATGGTGTCTAATAATTATTCACTCATGTTAATTATTCTTCATTCTGAAATGAATAATTATTCATAGACTGGTGAATAATAATCATATTGTTCTTTTTTGAAAGGTCGATATTTTATTGAGGGATAAGATCCAACAGCTAAATAGAGTAGAGGTTGTGGCTGCCAACGGACACAAAATTTTTACTGCACTACGATTGACACATATGCCTACTATCTCAATCGCTAGCAGGCTTACAGTGATGTGATGCATAGATTTTGCTTCACCACCATAATAGGGGTATGCCAATCTCTTTAATAATTCATATTTAGTGGAAGTAATTATTCAGCGCATTCTTTTTTTTCCTTCAGAAATAGGCGGAAGGTTGTCAGAACGCCGACTGGGAGCCTTCGCTTGAAGAAATGGAGCAAGAAGTCGAGGGCATTTTATCCGGCTTAATTACTTACCTGGCAGTCATGGATTTGACTCGTCCGCTTGTGACTACGTGAGTATGCTTTGCTATGGTGATTACAGAGTGAATAATTATTAACTTACAATGAATAATTATTCATTCAATGGTGAATAATTATTCATCCTGTGATAAATACGAATAATTATTCACTCCTTAGCAGTAATTTGAAATGAACAATTAAGCAGTCTTGTGTGAATAATTATTCACTTATGAATTTTCTGTGGTCATGTAGTACTTCTTTCCCATAATCAGAGGGCACCACTTTTTCTTGTATGCGATAGATGTGGGGACAAACCATTTTC
This sequence comes from Rauvolfia tetraphylla, assembly GCA_030512225.1. Classification (NCBI taxonomy): domain Eukaryota; kingdom Viridiplantae; phylum Streptophyta; class Magnoliopsida; order Gentianales; family Apocynaceae; genus Rauvolfia; species Rauvolfia tetraphylla. Next base: position 1,193,684 of record JAJQKT010000008.1, read on the forward strand.
TTTGCCTGAATAGCCTACCTTGCCAATCAAATTTTCGTGACTCACCAATGGCTTGGTAACTTGATGATCAAGTATTTCACCACGTGGTATAGTATATGGGGTAGGTGGGAAGTTGATTGGCAGAAGTTCACTTGGGATGTCCCTGCAGTTCCAGTACAGCTTGACTTACACAGTGTGGTGTTTTTGTGTGCTGAACAATGGAGTCATAGACTGGTCACTTATCACAGGAGTGTTTCACCACATGGGTGAAACCAGAAAATATCAATGTTGGACGAAGACAAATTGTGGTGCGGCTATTCGGCCAAGATGGAAATGCATTGCTTGACGATATCCGAAAAGCAGTTGTAGCATGGCGACGGTTATAGAACATTTTCATCTTGGCCCAATATCAGGAAAGCAACATTTTTTTTCTTTTGATGTAAATTGTTGTGGCTTGTTAGTTATGGTTTAATGTACATCAGTGATGATTATTCAAAAATATTATCATTTCTTATAATTTCATAATTATTCACTCATGGAACAATAACTCCTGAACACTGCCTTTAAATGTCGTGAAGCAAATAATTATTCATCAAATGGTGAATAATTATTCACTCTTTGATGAATAATTATTCATCAAAGATTGAATAATTATTGGTTTAGCATATGACAGGATTCAATAAAACTATAGGGATGTCCCATGATCATTTACATTGTTCAATGAAACTTTGCTTAAACCAACTTCGACATTGTTATTCGGCTCATGAACTCTATTTCGCAATCTTTTGATCAAGGCCTTTCTTTTCTGCCGCAACTACTCTTGGATACTCCGAACCCTTTTGATATTCAACGACTGATTTCGTAAGAATCTCATTCCCAGTACGTTGTGATTCAGACTGAGCATCATTCTTTTCCTTTTTTTGGCTATGCAATAGAAAATAAGAAAACATAACCAACTTTTAAATTTAATGCATGCAAGAAAACACAAAAAATACCTTGACGGAATCCATCCGAAATGCAGGATTTCTTCAAGAGATAAGAATTCTTGAGCTTGAAGAGAGGAGAAAGATGAGATTGAGATGAGATAAGAATGGAAGAATGGAAGAATGGAAGAGATGAGAGATGCGAGAGTTGGTAAAAGCCACCCGTAACTGTGATGTGACATTTGTCTTTCTTGATCTGATAGATTTAGGCAGGACCTTGAAAAATAAATTTTGCTCCAAAATACCACTGGTCTCTCACAACCATTGGATCAAAAGATTCTGATCTAATGGTTGTGGAGGGCATCCGACACATGCTAAGAAAAAGGGGCTCAACATATTAACCAAACCGGTTTCTCTTACAGTCCAGCTTGGGTGCTGACATCTCTTTTTGTCAGCATGTGAGGACAACTTTTTCACTATTAGATAGGAATGTTTTTTATCTAATGGTTGAAGAGTATGAAGAGTATTTTATGTAGGTAAAGTTTGTGAGATATTTGAAAGTTTAAAAAAGTTACATTTATCAGACATTTTCAACCACTCTTACCAAATTATCTTTCTCTTCTTTCGTCTTTGTCTTCTCTCTATTATTTCTCTGAAACTTTTCAAATATTGAAGAACAAAATGATTCATTTTCCTAAAGATCTTTACTTTGTATCCAACAGTTTCGACAAGTCTTAGAGTTCTCTTTTGAGATTAAAACTCATTTTTTTAGATTCACGTATAGTCAAAATGAAGATAGATATTTGAGTTTTCATTGGGATGTTTGTAGCTTCACTGTTGTAGAAATCTTTAACAAAAATAAAATTTATCTAGATATTTAATAGTCTACTTATGAAGGTAAAGAAAGCAATATGTTGATTCATCACTTGTCAAATACTCGTCATGAAATGAATAATTATTCATAACGTGAACTGAATAATTTCTTATAATAGAGTGAATAATTATTCATCACTTGTCGAATACTCGTCGTGAACTATATAATTATTCACTTGTCGAATACTAGTCATTAAGTGAATAATTATTCCTTTATTCGTTGACTTAGGATTGAACAAATTAATTATTCAATAAATAGTGAATAATTACTCACTTATCGAATAATAGTCATGAAATGAATAATTATTCACTTGTCTAACACTAGTCATGAAGTGAATAATTATTCCCTTGACGAGTACTAGTCGTGAAGTGGATAATTATTCCTTCATTTGTTGGCTTAAGATAACTGATCAATTATTCAATAAATAGTGAATAATTATTCACTCTAATAATTATTTGCTTAATTATTCACAAAAGCTAATAATTATTCAAGAAACTTTGTAAGCATGAAGTGATAAGAAAATTTTAGTCGTGATTGTAGAGTTGTGACGACGGATCTGTGTTTCAGCATTGTATAGAATAATTATTCGTTGATTTAGAGTTGAATTGATCAATTACTCAATAACAAGTGAATAATGATTCACTCCAATAATAATTAACTTAAGAGTAAAATATTATTCAGTTGTCGAATACTACTAGTGAAATGAATAATTATTCCTTTATTTATTGACTTAAAATTGAACTGATCAATTATTCAAAAAGGAGTGAATAATTATTCACTCGTCGAAACTTTGTATGCATTATCATTCTTGTACATAGTGGTTACCAACAAAACCATCGTAAGCAATTATTCATAACGTATTTAATAATCAGTACATAAACAACACAACTAGGTATTTTACTATCAAGAATACACATTTCAACATTTTATAGAATAATTATTCGTTGACTTATGATTTAACTGATAAATTATTCAATTGGGAGTGAATAATTATTCACTTAAAATGAATAATTATTCACTCGTCAAAACTTTGTACGCGTTATCATTCTTGCACACAAGGGTTGCCAACAAAAACATCATAAACAATTATTCATAACATATGGAATAATTCTTACATAAAAATTTCAAAAAAATAATTATTTTATTGTAAAAAATACACCTTTCAAGTTTAAATAAATGAGACCAAGAAAAGATAATACATAATGTAATAATTTTCATTTAACAACCACCATTCTTCTTGACAGCCTACTTTTCATATCATGAACTTCATTTTCAATACTTGTAATTGTAATGGGTGTATCTGTGAAGTTTGACTGATTGATTTTTCACACAACGTCTTTTATCTTGGTCAATGTTGGCCTTGATTGCTGAAGAACAATAGCGAAAAGAAGAGAAGATAGAGAGAGAGAGAGAGATATCAATCTGATAGAGATTAAAAAGAAATAATCTAATGGATATTCAAGAGAAGAACAATTTGAAAAAGATTTAAGAAAAGATAGATGAAAGAAGAGATCTTTGATAGAGATTCAATAGACGAGATAGATAAAAGAAGAGATATTTGATAGAGATTCAAGAGAGGAGATAGATGTGAGAGAGAGAGAGATAGTCAATTTTTAAGAGAAGAGAATGAGATAGATGAGAGAGAAAAAAATGATCGGAAATGAAAGAGAGAGAAAGAGAGAAATGAGAGAAGAAAAGGCAGATTTAAGCAAGATTTGAAAAATAATTTTTGCTCCAAAATACCTCTAATTTTTCACAACCATTAGATCAAAAGTTCCCAATCCAATGGCTACGAAGGACGTGCCTCACATGCTGACAAAAATCACTATCAGTATAGTAGCCAAAATGTCTCTTAAAATTGTAAAAGGCGTTTAAACTTAGAGCGTATGTAACAACGGGACACAAAATCATTGATATAAATTTTTAACAATTATAAATGGGGCTGAACGAATAGATTGCTAGGTATAGCTTCTTCTTAAACCGACAGAATGAAAGGTTTAGAGCATTTGCCTCCAATCTCTGCAACAATCACATGAGCACAACTCCATTTAGACAATTTACCATACACTTGAACACTAACAGCTTAAAACCATGCATATAAAATTATACCAATGCAAACACCAATATCACATGCTCATTTCACTTTTTATATCAAATTATAACCATAAACAGTTCTAGATAGATTGGTACAAAATGCATGGGGCTTATATCTCTTACTCCCAAACCAACACAATTATTTGAGGTTATATTTCACACTTGTACATTCAAACAACCTCTTTGTAAAACAAATTAAATCTAATAATTTGAGACACTTGGTAAACGGGCTACTAATGTTAATGTAAAGTTACGAATTTGACTCTTACTTATAGTATTATATAAAAAGAGTTTTAGATCAGATCTATCATCGAGTAAAAGTTACACTCTATTGGCACAATCTAAGCATAATCCAAATTAGCCTTGTTAAATTGGTAAGAATACCAAAAGTTCTAATCCAATAATATAAAAAAGAAAAAAGAAAAATGCCTCTTAGAATTTAAAACTCCAGCAGTAAAACTAGTTACACATCAAACCCCTAGATTCTAGGATCGCTCTAAATGCAAGAAATTCCTTAATAGAAACAAAAAGCAAGGGTTATAGATCAATAAAACACCACAAAATTAGCTCAATTTGTAGTCTTGCTACTCTCCCTATCGTTTCACATGACTAGATGCAAAAATGATCATTGAGAACTCATATTCTAATAACCCCTACTCCACTTATTTACTTCTCAAGCCTTATAATCACTTAGGTAACACAATAGCTCCCCAAAATATTTAGGCACTACAAATAAGCCTCAAACATCCACATAGGCCTCATTAAAAGGTCTAACGAAAGAGTCTGGGAACACGCTAGAGGCCTGAAAATGTAATGTACTAATTACTAGCCCTGCTTTGGGTGGGTAAATGTACCATCTCTTGATCTCTTGTTCTCTTTAAACAAAAGATATACATGAGGTTTTCTCATTTAAAATATCAAAGGGCTACTTAATTTTGTTAGCATTAATCATGTGCATCTACATTTAGTTTCCATATTTACAAATTAATAATAATTTTCTTTTAATATTTTTCTTTGATATTGTTTGTGTGATTTACAGTGTGTTAAAATTCTTATAAACTATAACTGTGTAATTGTTATGAAATTAATATTGTGGATATCTATTATCTGATATCAAAGAGGTAATCCAATATCAGATTTATAAGGATACTCCAACTATCCAGAAGATAGATGTGAGAGTTCTATCATATCTTTTATTAGTGATATGATTTGTCTTCTGATTACCCTCTACCTCATCTTATTGAGATGTACCCCTGGACCCTATAAATAGGGCTTTAGACTGATATATTGTATACACTCATTCATTGATTGATTTACTCTCAGAGAATCAATAAAGCTCTTGTGTTCTTTCTCTCTATTTTCTCTCTATAGTTTTTCATATTTTATATATTGTAGTTTCTTTATTAAGTTTTCTACATTAGTATTACGATTTCGTTGTGCCGATGACTACTACGCACCAATAAATTCATAACACGTTATCAGCACGAGTCTCTGGCACTGAAGTTTGGTGTTTAATCAAGAGAAATAAGAGGTATTTTTCTACCTTTTGAATTCTCATGACAAACCTTTCAAAACTCATTTTTTTTCTCTTGATATTTATAGAACGAACTATATGTCATATACACTAGATGCTCAAATTTATTGAGATGTAATGGGTCTGGCAGACACCATTGTTGAAAATAATGCATCATCATCTCAAAATCGTATAAACGCCATGAATTTTCTCCTCCATAATTTCTATGAAGATTTATAGGCGGAGTATCTTACCATGAAAGATTCACTTATTTTGTGAAAGGATCTAAAAGAAAGATTTGACCACCAGAAGATGGTCATTCTATCAAAAGTACAATTTACTTTAAATATGTAAGTAAATGCATTAGAACTAATGGTTATGACCCTGAAAGAGGTCTTAATCATGCTCAAAGTCGTGAACATAGACGCGGATATGGTAAGAATAATCCATATAATCATGGCGATCATAATATATATGCATCAAGATATATTGGGTCCTGAAGACACCATTTAAGAAATATAAAGCATCAAGGCCACTTGATTACTAGCAAACTGTGAATGAAATATACAATCATCAGAAGATGATTGTTATATAAATGCTAGTTATGATTTGTTATAAGGGTGCATACAAGATTTTATGTCTATCAGTATAAAAGAATTTTCTTTTCTCATATATCTAACATGCTCCTGAAGTAGCAATATCGAGAAAACATTTTTTAGAAATATTTTGAATTTATATTTTCTGAGACTGAATGAGTCATTAATAAAATATCTTGATGCTCGACCAAATGTTTTTATGACATTCCCTGAAGCGAATGACATTAGAAATTATAATATATTTATGTATGAGATTTTGGTCGCAACTAACTGAAATACACTTTGTCCTATACTATAAGAATGACTCATTAAATTCCCAGTGAATAGATACTCACCAGAAGTGAGAAAATAATGAGAAGGAAAATGAGAAAGTAAGAATTCTAACATGTTATTGATGTAATATGAAAATTTGTCACGTACCTGTAGTACATTAAACATGTTATGAATCTCTATTAATTATTGATATTACTTTACTTCCCTGAATTATGCTACTGATAGTAATGATGCTTGTATCGATAATATTGATATAGCACATGTGAATGTTGCCAATTATTTTAAATATCCAAAAATAATTTTTTAGCATTTTGAATGTCAATCAAAATTTTAAATTATCAAATTGCTGCTTTTTTATTTTATCATCTTGTGATTATTATTGAAAATTTTTCATACTATACACTTATATTTTAGTATTTATATATTATTTTAGTTTGTTTTGGATCAAGAATGGTGAAGATACAATTTGTTTAAATAGTATTTGTTATTTATTTTGATAAAATTTAAAATATATGTCTAAAGTATAAATGGTAATAAAAAGTTCCAGAAGAACTAGTTGATCAATAATTCTAGAAGAGTTAATTGATTAAAAGCTCCAGAAGAGCTACATGATCTTCACCTAATGGTCAATAGTTGTAATGCATCATTCTCCATATAGTATTGTAAAACTTTTGAACATTGATTATTTTATCAGTATATCGAGACATTGGATGAATGAACTTTTGAGGCATATGTATTACCATTATGACATAAAATATATGTCAATTATATATACTACTATTCATCTCTCCTTCTTTAGATTACATATAATTATAAAATTGAGATGCAATATTGAGTAAACTTGAAGTTTACTGATAAATAAATTATTAGTTGGCATGACCGGTTGGACTATCCAGGATCATTAAAATATGAAGAATGATTATGAATTTATTATGGAACCGGAAGTTTCCTAATATGACGAATTTATAAGTGCTGCTTGTTTTATTTAAAAGTTACTAGTATTACTTGGGGTTGAATATGTTATTTTGGGATAAATTTGAGAAATTATTAGTTGATGCATCAACAAATAGTTATATGTATATTCTTATATTTGCAACCTGCAGTTTGCACAACTTATTGATAATGAGCTCATGTTTTAACATTCTCCCAAAGACATAATTTGTCCTAATAATACTGGTTGTATTGAGATAAATATTGAACATAATGCAGAATGTTCATAACTATTAGCACTTATTTCGTATTTTGTCAACACATTTTGATTCTCCTCATAGTAGTTAGTTTGTGGTCAAAAACCAAATATATCTCATCTTAAATTTAGAGATGCACTATATTGCTCCACCACAAAGGTAATGAGATAGGTTCTCAAAGAGATTATTAAATATGTTGGGAGCAAATCTCAAGGGAGAGATTCGTATTTTGTTAATTTTGAATATGTTGCCTCAACATAAAGAGGAGAAAACATGAGGTTGGATAAATATATAAGTATGTGTCTCATCTTAATCTTCTATTTTGATCCTCATAAAAGATATCTTAAACCAAAAGTTCAAAGGATAATTTATATAGCCAGGTATATTAACTGACCAATATCCGGCAAAGATACATACTACTCACCGGAGCAAAGACTTAAGATAATCATATATGTTAAGTCGAGGAGATTTAAATTCTAGCAATTTTTTTTTTCTAAACATAATTGATATATTATTTCCAGAAGAAATTCAGGTAGCTGAAAAGTTTGACAAATGATGAGATCTCAATATGATTGGGAAATACTGGAACTGAACGAGTCTATGACGTCAATGATATTAATGCGCATAATATATTGATTCAGAATGAGGATTTCCAAATCGAGGCCTGCAGACTCGAAATGATAAAGTTCACATGAGAAATATGAAAAGTTCGAACTATTCACAAGTACACTTGAAGTGTATATGTATTTCCAGTAGGAATTATACACCTGAAGTGTAATCCTAAAAAGATAGCAATTGATATTTGCTTATAAAATGCGAACTACAAAAGTGAATATTTGTCATGAGTTATGGCGTATGATTCTTCGTAAGACCTGGCACTGTTAACGAAGAAATATATTTTTAGCGGTGGATATAATAGTGTATGATAACACTTAATATGTGTTTATCTTTATTATCATTTGATAATAATACTTATATTTAAAGTCCCTGATGGACTCGATATGCTTGAAGCATATAATTGTTCCTGTAGAACATAATGAGATTGTTTTAGTGAATTCTTATTAAAGAATGATCGAATATGTCCATATATGTTGAAATTTCATACGTAGCTGTACTTGCTATCAAAATATATCCTCATTGTACAATCTATTGATTAGCCTAGTGTTCCCCACATTAGGGGGAGAAAATAATCAATTAAAAGAGGATATCATTTATGACTTTTATTATCTTGATCTATGCACAAGGATTAATGAACTGGAAGTTCAAAATATTATTTATTTGCATAAAATTGCATATTGATTGTTTGTCTAACTCCTGTAGAGTTAGTCAATGTAACATTTTACTTATAGATATCCTTATTTGGATAGATGTCTCAGCAGGACAGATATATAAATTATATAATCATATGATTTTGATACACGCCTGAAGCGTGATTGATCGCTTGATAAAATCTTCGAAAGAGAAAATTATTTGATGATCAAGATATTTTTCCCGAAGAATTTAGAGGAGCAAGTATTATTATCAATATTGAACATCCTGAAGATGTTTCACATGGACATAGCACATCAATGATTATTGGATTATTATTGTGAGATCCTTTATTTCTATTAAAGGATAGTGAAGAACTATTTGTTCATGAAGTATCATAATTCTGTAATTGAGTGCATGAATACACTTGCTCGCGTGCAAGTAGATATAATTCTAGTTCTTCTCTACCTAATAAATTTTGAAATGGCATTAAGCTTGCCTATTGATATCTCCTTGAGATAGTTTATCTCAAATATTGAGAAAATCCAACTCCTGTTGAGATGGATATACAAAGTATAAGTTATCTAGATGATCCACATAAACCATGCATTTATAGGCATGTGTTGATTATAACAACCTTCAACTCATGTTGAAGGAAATTCATGATGTTGGTTGAGAATATGTGTGATCATGTTTAATGTATTCGAGATAAATCTATATCCTCTAAGAAGGAATTCCAACTATATTGTTGGATGATAATAGAGTTTGGAATATATCTAAGGAGATATGATAAAGTATATTTTTACTCACGAGTTCCAGAAGAGGTGTGATACTGATGTGCATTGAATTTAATAATTTGATTATTTGACAAATCTATTCACTAAAACCTTACCAATTGCAACATTTGATTGGAAAGCATTGGTTAAGAAATCTCAAAAGATTATCTCATTAGGGGGGAGTAAATATGGAATAAAGAGTAGTGTACTCTTTTTCCTTCACTAGAGTTTTTTCCACTGGGTTTTTATCTAGTAAGGTTTTAACGAGGCATACTCTTATGCAATGTACATCCAAGGGGGAGTGTTATGAAATTAATATTGTGGATGTCTATTATCTGATACCAAAGAGGTAATCCAATATCAGATTTATAAAGATACTCCAACTATGCAGAATATAGATGTGAGATTTCTATCATATCTTTTATTAGTGATATGATTTGTCTTCTAATTACCCTCTACCTCTTCTTATTGAGATGTACCCTTGGACCCTATAAATAGGACTTTAGACTGATATATTGTATACACTCATTCATTGATTGATTTACTCTCAGAGAATCAATAAAGCTCTTGTGTTCTTTCTCTCTATTTTCTCTCTATAGTTTTTCATATTTTATATATTGTAGTTTCTTTATTAAGTTTTCTACATTAGTATTACGATTTCGTTGTGTCGATGACTACTACGCACCAACAAATTCATAACGGTAATGTTATTCAATTACCATATTTTTCTATTCATTTTAAATTTTTTGTAAATCTAAGATTTTTTTTCTCTTATTTTCTTTTTGTACATATAAAACTAGCACTGTTTTCCTCTTACTTATTTAAATAAGTATGCAGTTTTGTGTGTTACTCGAAGAAAATAAATATTCGAACTAATTACAATAACCATTTCATGGAGGTTGCATATTTGATTTTTACACTCCACGCCATTATATTTCAACTCAAAAAATTTTACACATTATTGGGAAAGGGCTATGGGCACCCAGAGTGGGGCGCTTATGATGCCTGAGTGGCGCCCAACACAAAGAAGGCTAGCACCCACCTCCGGCGTTGGCTCCTCGGGGGAGACTGAGATGGCGCTAGGCCACCCCCTTTAGGTTGTTTTTAAATGTTTTTATTTTTTAGTTTTAACTTATTATGAATATTTTCACAAAATACTACTTTAATCGATAAATATACTTTTTATTGCGTTATATATAGTTATAACTTTTCAAATCTTTTATTTTTTAAGTTAAATAGGTTTTTGGTTTTTAAATACTTTTTAGTAATTAGTAATTCATTTTTACCATTTGATAATAACTACATATTAAAAATTAATTATTATGAAAAGAATATTTAGTGAAATGTAATATAAAAATAATTCCCAATTAATAAAAAATTATTTAAATTATCATTGTTTAAGAAAATAGTACACTAGCACCAGTTGTGGGAATTTTCAATTTCTTTTATTTTTTAAAAATTTGTATTGTTTTATAGTATTTGGATGGATTGTTAAGAGAAAATGTAAGATTCAACTATTATTAAAAAGAAAACCACTCAAGGAAAACAATTTTGCTTAACTCAGACAAACAAGCTAAAAAAGGAAAAAATATTTGCCCAACTTAATGTTTGATCAATCTATTAGCAAACCTTGCAAGAATTTCTTAAGCCTTTAGAGTCCCTAATATAAATTTTCTAGCGCAATAGCTTTTAAAATTACATAGAAAAATTTGATTGGTTGGTAAAGTTTTATTTCTATTATGTAATATAAACTTCAATATCTTTAACGCGAATTTGAACTGATAAGAGACCATTTTTCTTTTTCAGAAAAAGGGATTTTAAAAAATTTATAATGTTTTTGTTTAAAGTTTAAAATATGTTTATGAAAAAATAAAGATGCATATTCATATTCTATATCTATTTTTAGTGAGGATTAGAAAAAAATAATAAAGATCTAACTATAAAGAAGCTTACGATACGAACTGTAAAAAAGAAATGTGAATAGTTACTAAGGCCAGCAAACTTCATTGTTTCTCATTAGAGATTCTATTATGCATTTTTCTTTCCTTTTTCTCTTTTGTGATTGTAATTTTCACTTTCTTATAAGGATTTAAGCCAAATATAATTCCCACTTTGAGTTTATATCTGTACATATAAAAATCAATATCTTCATGTTACATATATAAGAAAAGAAAATATTTTCATAATATTTATTAAACATTGATTTATTTTTATGTTTTTATTTTAAATATTTTAATAAGAACTAAAATAAACCTGTGTAATACTAGATTATTAATATATCATTTTTGTATATAATTTTTGCTTTATGTTTAGGTTGCGTTCAAACATGAGTATTATGAAAATGATTAAAATATTTTTTAGATTTAAGATGATATCATGAAAATAAAATTATTTTAGATCATACATTAGTAAAAGAAATTAATACCTGAGAAATGCATAGAGAAATTGCTAACTTGAATTGATTGTTAAAGGGAGGAAATATAAGAACCATCTATTTCTAAAAGGAAAACCACTCCAGGAAAACTCTTTTTATTAACTCATACAAAAAAAAAAGGAAAAACTATTTGCTCAACTGAGTCAACCCTAATGTTTGATCTATCTATTAGCAAACCTTGCAAGAGTTTCAATGGCGACATTTCAGAAGCTCTTCTCTCCCTATTCTCACCTCGTTGAATTCAAGAAACCAGAGAAACATCGACTCCACGTCTTCAACATCCCATCTGGCTTGAAATTCTCCTCAAGTTATCGCTCTTTCAGAGCCTCTGCATCTCTGGAGACTCGGCCTTCTCCATACCGTGATCAAACTCAAGCATTGGTCCGTGAATTCAACCCAGAAATACCCATAGAAGAAGCTCTAACCCCACCCAGCTCCTGGTATACCGACCCTTGTTTTTATGATCTTGAGCTTCAACAAATATTTTACAGAGGTTGGCAGGCTGTTGGTAAGAATTGGAATTTCAATTCTCTTTCTTTCTCTCTCTTTTTTTTTTGTACTAGTTTTATTCAAGACCTCACAAGGCTTGCAGCAATTGAAGGGCCAACTTAAACTAAACTAGAATGATTGAGAAATTTCCTTTTCTTTCTCTTTCAATGAAACAAACCTGTACGCTTTAGTTCCCTTTAATTTTTCTTTTACATTTTTTTGGCAGAAACAGAAGTAAATAGTAAAGAATCATGGCAAAAGTTTTCCGCTTTTATTCATGTTTTGGTTGCCATTGATTTCCAGGATACACTGAACAAATAACAGAGGCCAGGCAATATTTCACGGGCAGGTAATGTCAGCTGTTGATTATAATCGCCACCCATGTGCTGTAAAATGTCATGTACGGAAGATAGCAATATGTAAAGCGGCATTTACAAAATGAGCAAAATCCTTGGAATATTGGGGGCTGGTTTCAAGAGAAAAGATAATTTTTGCTAACCCAAAAGTGAAGAATGCCTCATGAAAGGGTTGCATTGGTTTAAAATTTAGCTAACTAGTGAATTATGGCAGATTGGGAAATGTTGAATATGTCGTATGCCGAGATGATAACGGTGAATTGCATGCATTTCACAATGTTTGTCGCCATCATGCCTCTCTTCTTGCCTCTGGAAGTGGCAAAAGATCATGTTTTGTTTGCCCATATCACGTGAGTTTGTGGTTTTTTCTTTTACCATTTTCTTGGTTGCTATATCGTATTCCTCTATTACCGATTACTGATTCAAATTCACTTATGATCTGCTTCTAAGTATTATGTTCTTCTCGTATAGTGCTGCTTTAAGATGTTGGTGCTTTAGTTTCAGCAGAATTTACTGGATTAAGTCATTAAGATCTAGCATTGTTTCAGGGATGGACATATGGATTGGATGGGGCACTTCTAAAGGCAACTAGAATTTCAGGGATCCGGAACTTCAGAGAGAATGTATGCTGTAGATAATCGATGTTTAATATCAGTTCTCATCATCTGTCTTATTGTCTCACATAGAGGATAATTCTGATCAATTTTGTGGTGCTATTGAGAGTAGGAAATGGGACTTGTTCCACTCAGAGTATCTATTTGGGGCCCATTTGTACTTCTTAACGTGGAAAAGGAGAGTTCACCTCAACAAAGATCTGATAGCAATTTCTTTGTAGATGAATGGCTGGGTAGTTCATCAGAGATACTGAATTCTGGTGGAGTTGATTCTACACTGAGTTTCATTTGCCGTCGTGAATATATCATCAATTGTAACTGGAAGGTTCGTACTTTTTTCATTCATTTCTAGGTTTGCCCAAGGTTCTACATTCATCCTATCCAGATGTACTTGTATGTACACTGTTGATCATAGCAATATATATACATATATATATTATGAACACATATATGTTTCTCACCTTGGTCCCCTTCTCATTCTTAGTTTTCTTATTCCTCATCTTTAGCAGTGGTTGAAGTTCTCATCAAAATTAGCAAGAAGCCATTTACTATTTTATTACTTCCATAACTATTGAACTCTCTAAAGGATCTGTTCTTTCCTTGAAGGTTTTCTGCGACAACTACTTAGATGGTGGTTATCACGTACCATATGCACATAAAGGTCTTGCATCTGGTCTTAAGCTTGAATCATATTCATACACAGTATGCCCACTACTTTATTGTTTATTAAGTTTTTGGTTATTTGGTCTCCTTTTATTCATAGACTCAAGACATGAAGGCTCAAACAGTCCCCATATACTATCGTTGTTATACTATCATTGTGAATATAAGCAATGCCTGTGACATCCTCATGAAATTTTCTGCACTTTATAATAACTTGCTCTTATATAAGTTATCATGCTGGCCCTTATACTGATATTATGTCTTTTACCAAATTAAAAAGGTACATGAAAAGGTTAGCATCCAAACTTGCAGCAGTGGTGCTGCAGAAAACGAACTAGATTTAGGTCGCCTTGGATCAAAAGCTCTATATGCTTTTGTGTATCCAAACTTCATGATTAATAGGTCAGTTCTTACCTATGAATAACAGAGTGATATTTGAGTTGACCCGTTAGCTCCTGAGCTCTTGATGTATTGAGTGCTTTTTTACAGGTATGGACCTTGGATGGACACCAATCTGGTACTGCCACTGGGGCCTCGCAAATGTCGAGTGATATTTGATTACTTTCTTGATTCTTCTCTCAAGGTAAAGCTAAATATTACAAATTTCATCGATGAATTGTGTTGTGAAGAAGAAACTATCAAAATAAGCAATAGAAAGGATGACTAAGAGAAACTCAAGTAACAAGTATTTTATTCTTTAGGCATACCAATAAAGAACAATGCATATGTCTACATATGTACCTTACAGGAAACTATCTTATAAATTGTATTAATGATAGCAAACAGAAAATACATGAGTCAACTCTGTTTTTAAATGACACTAGTTATTCCTTAACTTCAAAAAGAAGAGGAGGCTCTTTTAAGTGGCATGCTTCCTAAGAACATATCCAAAGTTCAAAAACTTGCAGATACTATTCAGAGATACTTTAGGGTACAGATTTTAGTCCTGAAAGTGTTTGTTTCTGTTTATATTTAAATCTTTTGTGCTGATTGTTGAAGGTTTGCTCCCCTCAAAAGGTTAATGTAGATGTTGAAAGATTTTAGTTTCTATATGCAAACATGTACATGAAGAAGTTTCTAAAAGAAATGAATGCCAAGTAAAATAAAATAAAATGAAAAGATTTAGAACAAAATATGATCTATTTCTATTGAAATATTTACAATGTATAGATCCGCATTGCATCCTGGTATGTTTCTTGATATTCATATTCACATGCATTTCTTTTTTATTTTTCTCCTTTTTTTGGGGGGTGGGGGGGGGGGGAGGAGTGAAGGGAAACTACTTGTTTGTTAGCGGTGGGGTTGTGGCTCGCCCAATTAGTTTTACTTGCAATTTTATTTTATTTTATTTTTTAACTCATAGCAAATTGTTTCCTAGGATACTAAATGCTGTGCAAAGTCACAATGGTGTCTCTAAAGTGACCTCCTGTTTTGACTTGTAAATAGACTGAGTTAACCATCTCATGTTCACTTTGTGAAACAAAAAGTCCTGTTTATTATACTATTTCCATTAAGCAGCCAATTCAACCACGCAAGGAGTTTGTCTTAAAGCCAAAGCTGGATACCAAATAAATTCTTGTTTACAGGCTCAAGCTTGGTCTGCCTGACTTCAATATCATAGGCAAACATCAGGAAAGTTTGGGCTTTGCTAGATTCTATTTCCCTCCACCCCCACCCTTCCCTTTTTTAGGAGTAATTCCTTTGTTTCAAAGTGAATGACCAGATTTTACTTGTCAAAGATTTAGGATACTATTTGAGTATTTACCTTTTTTCCACTATTCCCTCCATAATCGTTAGAGGCCCCTTATGTAAGGAGGGTCTACATATGCTTCTTTTCTTCTTTTTTTCTCTTTACTTTTTTTTTTCCCGAGGATAATGGTGAATTCTTAGATTGGAATATCATTTATTTTAAGAATGAGGTTATTATTTGGAGACTGCCAAAAAGGAATTAGGACATTCATTTTGAAATAGAATGAGTATTTGTTTAAGAGTTCTTAAGACTACAACATATCATTAATTTAAGCTTCCATTCATTGCCAAACAATATTGTTTCTAAAATGTATCCCTAGTACCTGCCTTGCTTTGAAGAGTTTTAGGCTATATTTGTATTGCTACATCACTAGGACTTCCAACTTAAGAAATTTGCAAAATGGTGGGAACATTTGCTTGGATAGTGAAGTTTGAATGGATTTGTAATCTCATTTTGATTGGAAAAAAATAAATCATAAAATTCCTACAGCCCACATATCTCTCATAAATTTCCACCTTCATGAAGTCTTAGAATCGTTTATGGATGATGGACTACATGAGGACTTCAATAATATGGTCAACATAAACACGCATTCATCATTGCATCAATAGTCAACTATAGGGAATCAATAGAACTAAACTTATACAAAAATACAGTGCAAGCTCCCTTGTCTAGCAGTTCAACCCTCTATTTCAGATATTACTTTTCCAGCTTCTCTTCTCTTCTTGCTCAGTAGCAATAGTCAACTATAGTTGAAAAAAATAGCGAGCAGTGGGAAATCTCATGTCACTTTCCCTAGCTTGTCTTACTGTGGCACTTTGGTGGGCTCATTCAAAGAGTAGGAAAAGTTTAGGGATAGCTATCCAAATAAAAGTTCAAGTTTTTCACTGAGTAAGAGTTTAAAAAAATGGGCTCAAGGAGCATTCCAAATGTACCCTTAATATCCCATGAATATGTTAACATGTAGAGAATTATATTAAGCATATCTAACATGGTCCTATTATAGTTTATCAGAAGATGGTACAGCTACTGTTTTAGGAAATATAAATGACGCCTACCACTTACGCAGGACTTAGGTATGCTACTTCTCAAATATTGTATCCTAAGTGCATTCTACCAAGAGGTTTGGTTCCTCTTCTTCATTAGTCCTTCCCAGAGACTATACATCAGTCTTAGGTGGCATAGATATCATAGCCGCTTTATTCTCTATAGATGTGAAGACTCGGTCTGTCTTTAAGATCTTTTGTTTCCCTATTGAGTTTTGCTGTTTCCCTGGTATTGTTAGAAAATTTGTACACCCATCATATAAAAGCTTACTTTGTTAGAAAATTTATATGCCCATCGTATAAAAGCTTACTTGAGCGCTTCATTGGTGCAGAAGCATGCACAAGCTGAAGTTTGCAGAGTTTTGCCAATTGTTTCCATTTATCATGGTGTTAAACTGAGTATGCATATTAGCTTGGAGTCCTGTAGGACCTCTGGTGGTGTTGTTTAAATTGTTTTTTTTATCCAACAGAATATATAACAAATAAATAAATGAAGGGAAAATGATTAAGAAAATTACAGTGTACTGTAAATGATCTTTCTGCTCTCTGTTTATTTGTTACTCCCAGAGAAATGTTGTTACTGCTCAACTCCTAAAATTCGTAAACCTGCCTTTTGGTCTTTCGTTTTAGGATGTTATGGTTCTGTTTTAAAGAAATCTTTAAATGCTTTTATATGAAGGTAGAGCAAATTAGTTTGGAATTTTCTTTGTAGTCCGCAAGCTTCTTCCTCGAGATGAAAATTTTGAGGTGTCCAAAGAGGAAAAAGATGGGAGAGGTTTATATTGGTCAAGCATTAAAAGAGAAGTTACATATGTAGTCCGGATCATGAAATACTGTAATCCAATTCAGCATCATTTTGGTTAGCGTTTTATGGAATCTGGTCCATCCTTCAGAATTGGAAAAGATAGAATAACAGGAAATACCGAATACCATTACTTGAGTGATCCTTATTTTTCTTTTATTTTCTCCTTTGCATTGTCATTGTATATCAGAAACTATACTTCTCAATGGTACTGCGTTTTCTTTTCCTTTCTAATGTTCATTCACAATTACCAACTTCTTGTGAATGTTTAAGCAACAATATTTATTGGCCACCGACTTTTGACCTCTTTGGAATATTTAGAGTATGTTTCAGTTTACATGTCAACTTTGAAATGTTGTATTGATGATCTACAAGACTATAATAGCTACTTTTGCATTTGTTTTTGGCAGGATGACAATGAGTTCATAGAAAGAAGCCTAAAAGACAGTGAGAGAGTGCAGGTACAGCATGCTAATTCATATCTAATTGATGTGGTGCTCTATTTGACATCATATGTGTAAACTAGGGCTGCAGAGTTTTGTGATGAGCAGAATTCATGCTTATTGTTTTACTGAATGCAAATTCGCAGCTTGAAGATATTACACTAAGTGAAGCTGTTCAGAGAGGCCTTGAATCACCAGCATACTGCTATGGCCGATACGCTCCTACTGTTGAGAAACCCATGCATCATTTCCATTGCTTGCTGTATGAAAGTCTAATATCCTAGAATTTTTCTTTTCCGCTTGCATATGTTACGAAGGATTTGCTTTTCCCCATTAAGTCAAACAAAACAAAGAACGAAATGAGTATGTTCCACTCTATGGTAATGTACTTCTGCTTACATCCATGGTTTCACTTACCTACAATGATAAACTTTTTTAAATCATCACGATCTGTAATTCTGGCTTTAGTGCAACCTTGTAATGTGAATACTTTTTGCTTTATCATGTTTCATTGTAACGCCAAAAAACATATGCTGATGGATGGTTTTTGTAGATATAGATTCTAATTCCAGTTATATTTTGAAAAAAAAATAATAAAGGAGGACTCAAGGTCTTCCTTGTTTGCTAGGAGTTCCATATATATTTCATACACGAGGTCTTCCTTGTTTGCTAGGAGTTCCATATATGTCATCCTCTTCTGTTTATATACTTGTTAACGGAACTCAAGTTTTTCTACCCCTCTTGAAGTTTTAGACTTGTGGATCCTCACTCCCTCTACCTATATATTCTCTGCGCTAAATGTATATACATTGCTATAGCATAGAAAATGTTATGTCTTCAAAATCCTCGACCATCAAGCATTTGAAAAAAGGTCCGCATATTTCCCACCTCATATGACATTGTTCTCTTCGCAAAAGCCAATCTTCCAAGTACCCATAAAATCACTGAGCTTCTTTATGATTTCAGCCAAGTCGTTAATTGAGCACAGAATAAATTTCAATAAGTCAGAGATAATCTTATTCCAACAACATTAATTGAGAATAATACTAGAGTAATTAGCCCAAAGAAGTTTAAAAAATATTATATATGTTTTTCTAACTATTTTAGTCACAAAATTATTTTCTTTAAAAATTAATAGTTTCAATCATTACTTTCACGATAAAATTTGATTTATTCAACCACGAGCGTTTGACATGGGCATCTTCTGACTGATAAAATCATCATTTTATTATTCTTCATCTCTCTATTTACGGCTTCAACCATGGTAGCTTCTCACCCCAAATTTCGCCACCATCACTGAACCTCCGCCTTCCCCCCTGCCCCCTCCCCCCCCTCCCCCCCTTCCCCCCCTCCCCGGCCCTCTCAACTGCACTATTTGCATTTAGATTCTGAATCTCCTTTGCCAATGTTGCTTCTGCTTTTTAGGTTTAGCCCTGCTGGGAGATAGGACAAATAAATGGTATAGTAAAATAATAAAATAAATGACTCACACTAACAAGATTAAAAATAATTCTTTCAAAACTCTGGTATTGATAAAATGATATGTTATCAATAATTATTAATAGAGATAATTTTGGCAACAAAAATATAGAAGATGCAACAACACCAAACTAGGTGGGTAAAAACCCCAAGATGGATAAAAACCGCAAGTGAGACATTGAATAAAACTTCCACTATGAAAATAGAGTAGTAAATTCCTTTTCTAGATATATTAGAAGGTAATATAAATATCCTCATCAAACTAGGTGAATACTAAAAAATGAGATATTATAGTAACCTCACAAGAGAATAACAAATAAGAGTGGCTAAATAAACTCTGAAAGTAAAATTAGATTCTCTATTTTTGTCACTATCTCACTCTGATTACTCTCAAAATTTTCTAACATTCCTTCCTCTCTTACTTTGCGATTTTTTCTCTTCTTCCTAGTGTAATTCACTCCTTCAGAGGCCTAGTATTTTTAGGCATGAAATGTAGACAACATTTGCTGAAAATGATAGGCGTGATAAGGCCGACCATGCTTTCTCAGATGAGTTTTTCAACCCTCTCATGCTATAGTATGCAAAATACTATTGCTTTATAGGAAGTTCTACAGGAAGACTTTTAATTTCCTACTTCTTGTATTTATTAAATGGGGTCAATGAGTTAAACCCTAAATGTCTCCATTCAACTCATTGAGGAAGCTTCATCATACCAACTTCTCTTCTGCAGAAGTCAAATTTCTCTTTGGCATGGTCCATTCTGATCAGTATGCAGCTCCTTTGACTCTAAGACATTCTGAATCCAATGACATCGTACATCATTGCGCTTAGATCGAGAATAGAAAGTTAAATTTTTACAAAGATGGATAATACTTTAACTATCACAGTAAAGTTTGTATCTTTCTTGCTTCATTCCCAATTTCTGTATGAATTTCTTCAAGCACAAGTTTTCCTTGGATGCTTCACTATCTGCTATGTACTTCGCTTCTGTGGTAGATAGGGCAACACATTTTTATAGTCTGCTTTACCAAGATACTGCTGCACCTTTGAACTTCATCAATTATGCTTGGGTAGATCTTCTATTATCAGTGTCTCCAACAATATCTCCATTTGTATAATATTCCAATACAAATTTTCCATTACCAGAACACAAACAGTATCTAGTTTTGCCTTTAGATACTTGACTATCCTCTTGAACTCAATTCAGTGCTCTCTACCAAGATTAGAGAAAAATTGATTGACTACACTAACTGCATGAGCTATATCAGAAATGATGCACACCATGGAATATATTATGCTACCAACAGCTAAAGAAAAAGGAAACTTCTCCATAGCTTCCTTATCTTGCTTATGGGGAGCTTGAAGTGACCCTTGCAAGTGGAGCGGAAACCACCTTGGCCTTGTTCATGTTGAAATGAAATAATCAAGAACTTTCTCAATATACTTCTCCTAGGAGAACCAAAATTTATCACTTTGTTTGGCTTGAGTAATTCTTATTCCGTGGTTTTTCTACTTGCCTTAAGTCTTTCATTGCAAAAGACTTGCTTAAATTCCTCAACTTGGCAATTTTGGCAGTATTAGGGCCAATAATTAACATGTTATCAATATATAGTAGGAAAATAATAAAATCACCATCAAAATATTTCTTCCACAATAATTTGATGTAGTCCTACATTAGCTATGTTCTGTCATGAAGAAGTCAAATTTCTTGTACTACGACTCTAGTGCTTGCTTGTACTCGTACAAGCTTTTCTTGAGTCAACAAACAAGGTATTCATTTCCTTCGACTTTGAACCCCTTCGGTTGCTCCATGTAAATCTCTTCTTTAAGATCACACCACGAAAAAAAGCTATTTTCACGTCAAGTTGTTGAATCTCTAAATTCAAGCTGGTCGGTAATCTGAGAATAACTCGGATAGAAGGCGTTCTAACCACTAGAGAAAATATTTCCTCAAAATCGATACCTTCTTTTGACAAAAGCCTTTCACAACCAATCTGGACTTATACATTGGTTTGAAGCTATTTTCTTCAGTCTTCAACTTGCAAACCCATTTGTTCTTCGTGGTTCTTTTCCTTTTAGGAAGTTTTATGAAATCATATGTGTGGATGTCATGCAAGGATTTCATCTTTTCTTTCATAACTTTCAACTACTCATTTTTTTTCATGCTTTATAGCTCCTATATAGGTCTCTAGTTGTACCCCATCTATCAGTAATGCGTACTCTTGAGAATTGTGTTTGGTAGAAGGCCTTCTCTCTCTGGTAGATCTCTTGAGTTCAGGCTATGCTGGTGGAATTGGTGATACCATTGGTTCAGTTACAGGAACATCATCATCATTGTCCTACTTTACCTCAACTTTCTCGTGCTAGTCATAATTGATCTATTGAGATGCTAGATCTAGGTTGGCGAGAATTCTAGAGCTAGTGTTGGCTTATCATCTTTCTTCATGTCTTTAGTGGGTTGATTTTCAAAAAGATGATATCTTTGATTCTTTTCAATTTCTTGTCAATAAGATCCCATAGTTTGTACCAGAAGTCTTTATGTCCATATCCTAAGAACTGCATTGTTTGGTCTTGCTATCAAGTTTTGAACTTTCATCTTTGGGAATATGAACAAATGTTCTGCAACCAAAACCTCTCAAATGCTTGTAGGAGACTTCTTTCCCTATACAAACTCTTTGTAGAATATCACTATCTAAAGGAACTGACGGAGAAAGGTTGATCAAGTGGACTGCGATTCTCATTGCCTCACCCAAAAATGGTTTTGGTTGTTTGGTATGAGAAGACTTACATCTAATGTGTTTTGTGATTGTCCTGTTCATCTTTTCAGCTACGTATCATTGTGTTGCAGATTTTTTGGTACACTCTTCTCGAGTTTGATGCCATAATTCCTACAATATGCTTTAAAGGGACCTTCGTATTTACCACCATTTTCCATCTTGAGATACTTCAATTTTCTTCTTGTCTCCTTTCCACCTTGACATAGAAGTCTTTGAAATCATCTAGGACTTGGTTCTTAGACTTCAAAGAGAAACGCCACGCCTTTCTAGAAAAATCATCAATAAAAGGCACAATATATATTGCTCCACCTAGTGTTCTTTCACTCGTATGATATATATCAGTATGAACTAACTCCAAGGAAATGATTTTATAGATGTAGAGAACTTTTGAAATGCAACTCTATGTTGTTTTCCAACCAAACAATGAGTGCAAGTTTTGAGACATACACATTTTCCGTCAAGTAGGAGCCGTTGTTTGAAAAACCTCTAGAGTCCTTTCTCGCTCATGTGGCTAATTCTTTTCTGCCAAAGGTCACAAGAGGATTCTACAACTATATTGACTTTGCATTCATAACATAAACAATACTTGTTTTTGTACCTTTGGCAATGACAAGATTTCCCTTCATCAGTTTCTATTTTCCATTGATGAAGTGATTTGCATAACTTTCATCATCAAGTTTGCCAGTGGAGATGAGGTTTAGGTGAACATCTATTAAGTGTATCACATTCTTTAGAATTAGTTGACAGTTGGTATTACAATTGAGATAAATGTCTCCAATGCCAATAATTTTGCAAGAGCCATCATTTCCTATTTTTACATGAATAAGATCTCCAGCAGTGTAAGATGAGATTAATTCCCTCTGAGAAGCAACATGATAAGAAGCTTCTGAGTCAATAACCCAGCCATTGTTGTGACTGATTAGCTTAATACTAGAATTATCACAAACAAGTTTGACTTCATCATTGGCATTTGTAGCAGTTGCCTCTGAATCTCCCTCCTTGTCTTCAACTTTTGTCTTGGCTTGATATTAATTTCTTCTATTTTTGGCATTCATGCTTGCAATGCCCCTTCTTGTGACAATAGAAGCATTCAACATCTCTCTTAGACTTGGACTTTCCACTTGATCTATCATGTTTTTGTAGGGACCTCTGGTCTTGCTTCTCCCCCTTCTCTAATTTTTCTTTGCAACAAGTGCTTAAGCTCAGGATGTAATACTTGATCTTTCCTTTTGGTTTCTTTATTAAACAAAGCTTCTTTAATCATCTCCAAAGTAACAACACCATCTGAAGCAGAATTTATGATGGAAACAACAAGTGTTTCCCATATGTCTGGAAGTGAAGTGATAGTAAAAGTGTTTGCATTTCCTTAGCTAGGTTCAGGTTCATAGTGTCGGAGCGATTTATCATTCCCTAAAAATCATTCAGGTGCTCAGACATATTTGCTCTTTCTTTGTATTGCTACCATGTGATATATTTAAACAAAGAAGCTTTGTTAAGATCGTATTTTCTCTCAAATATGGTTTCTAATTTTTTCCACATAATATCTGTCTTTGTTTCACCTAAAACATGACTAAACACACTTTAGTCAATCTAACTCCTAATATGACCAATCATTTTTCTATGAATTTTTGCCCATGCAACATCAAATATATCATCTGGTTTTGTACCATCACCAATAATGAATTCGTACATATCTTTACAATATAACAAATCCTTCATTTTAGGCTTCCACATAGCATGTTTACTAGAGTTCAATTTAATCATATTGCTAGAAGATGAGGTTCTCTTCCATTTTTAAAAAATATACAATGAGCAAAGTTATAATTCCACTTTGTTGGGTGATAGGACAAATAAATGGCGCAACAGAATAATAAAATAAATGACCCACACTACTAGGATTAAAAATGACTCTCTCAAAAGACTCTTGTAGTGATAAAATGAGAATGTATCAACAACCATTAACAAAGACAATTCTGATAACAAAAATATAGAAAATGCAACAAAATTAGGATTTACGTGAGAAATCTCAAGATAGGTATAAACTACGAGTCAGATATTGACCGAAATTTTCACTGTGAATAATAACAAAAAATGAGAGGTTAGAACAATCTAACAAAAGAATAGAAAATTAGTGGCTAAACAAACTCTAAAAGTGAACTATTTTTCTCGCTATCTTACTCTGGTTACTCTAAAATATTTCTACCCTTCTATCCTCTTTTACTCCCCCTCCCTCTTTTTTTCTCTCATTCCTGATAGTGTAATTCACTCCTTTAGATGCCTGGTATTTATAGGCCTGAAATGTAGATACCATTAGCGAAAAATGGAAGGGGAGGTAAGGCCAACCATGCTTCTTCAAATGAGCTTTTCAACTCTCCCACACAATAGTCTACAAAATGCTATTGTTCTAGAGGAAGACTTTTGATTTCTTGCTTGTATTTATTATGTGGGGGTCAATAAGTTGAAACCCACAAGCCCTATTATATACCTTTCAACCAAACTTAGATAATCTTTCGCCCTAGTCAACCAAATTCAACCTCCAAAGGCTAATCTCGCATATCGTTTTTGTCTGAGAGTAGAATTGAGTTCAGTTAGCATACGATTCGAGGACTGTCAAAGGGCTCGGGCTGACCGAACTCGACCCGCTTAAAAAGTTTTTGAGAATATAGTATCAAATATTCTAAAAAAAATCAAACAAAATTTTATAGAGTGAAAATAAAAATATAAAAAAATTATGCAAAAAAAAAAAAGAGTTAGGGTCGGCCCGAGCCCGAGCCCGAGCCCAAGTGAACCGAGCTTGGGATTGACAAAGCCTAGCTCACTAGGCCCGATTGACAACCTTAATGATTTGATTATATGTTTAGATTAACGAGTTTAGTTCACGAGTCAAGATTTTTTGCTCAACAAAAATACGAGCCAAGTTTTAGCTAAATAAAGTTTTGAATTATTTAGCTTGTGAGCTAGCTCAATATAAATAAATAAATAATATATAAATATAAGTAAATAAATATTACTTGCAAGTCTATTATTCCTATTAAAAATTTAATATAATTGAATTCAATAAAAATGAAATTTTAGTTTCAATTGCATTATATCGTCACTATTGATACTATCATAAATATTAATTGATAATTTAGTTGACAAATGAACTAGTAAGGTGCGCATAAGTTATGTATGAGCTGAGCTATAGCTAAAAGAATTGATTTTCAAAAAATATTAGTTAAGTTTTGAGTTAAGACAAATTTAAGTGAATCGAGCTTGAGCTACCTCACTTCAACTTATCTCAATTTTCACCCCCTAATTTCATCTTAGATGTTAGAAAGGATTTCTTCTAAAAATTCAGCATAATTCTATTTCTAGACCCCAAGCCAACCACCAAAAGGAAATCCTTCAAGAATGTCCTTTCCTTTCTTTTTGGGTCTCCTCAATCACTTCTCAAAGTTTAGATTTTAATTTTTATATTTTCTTCCATTTTCCCTGATGTTGTTGCACAACTTCTATATCTACTTTCAATCTCCAAAACTCTAAAAACTTGATTCTTAAACTTAGAGGCCTTCAAATTGACCATTTTGATCTGCAGTGGAATATGGTGATAAAAAGAATACGGTTGTGGTGTTGGAATTTAGGAACAATAGTGATATCGTAGAAAATGAGGGTAAATGGTAGATGAGATGAAGGGAATGAAGAAGAATTATAAATGGCGATTTGTCCTTCATAAGATATCCAAGTGTGGTGTAGGTGGCTGAATACTCCGAATTTCACGTCAAAGTGATAGTTAGGACTAGGGGTGTAAACAGGTCCTATTGGATCCAGGACACCTTATTCTGGCTCCAATAAGACACAATTGGTACCGAACCCCACCCAATTACATAATGGGTTCATAAAGTGTAGACTTGTACATGATCCATAGAGTCTCAAGCAGAGTCCGGGTATGCCTGATTACAATAAATATTAAAAAAACAGTTACACCATAAATTATTAAACTCATATCACAAATAAAAATCTAGTGTAATATGGTATCTCTTAAAAAATTAGAACTTTAATATTTATATGCTCCCAAGATTAACTACAAGAAAGTTTAAATATAATAG
Source organism: Rauvolfia tetraphylla (assembly GCA_030512225.1). Taxonomy (NCBI): domain Eukaryota; kingdom Viridiplantae; phylum Streptophyta; class Magnoliopsida; order Gentianales; family Apocynaceae; genus Rauvolfia; species Rauvolfia tetraphylla. The sequence goes on from JAJQKT010000008.1 coordinate 1,220,088, forward strand.
AAGAGACTAAAATATTTAATATTTTTTACACAAAAGAAGATTCACTTTCAAATTAAGATTAATTGGTGCCAACAAATGCCACTTGCCTTCTTCCAAAGAAAAAAGAAAACTCATGAGGAAATTATTAATCTCAAATGTATATATAACTTTAGAAAATGTATGTATATATTAGCCACAGAACCTACATGTAATTCCAAATCAATTTGTCTTTGCAATTTTAGACATAGAAGTGCTGTCATCAAGAAGAGACAATAGGAAAGAATTAGTATTGTAAAAAGAATTTCAATACACACAACTATCAATAAAGAGTATAAAAAATAAAATATATAAAATATTTATAGTATATATTAATAGAATCCCGGATATGTCAGGTCCGGAACATAATGTACTGGACCCGTACCTATTAGACAATGTCTTATCGAGTCCGAATCCAGGTCCTAGTAAACGGGTATATTTCTTTGTTCATACCCAACCTTATCAGGTTAGAATCGGGTAGTGTCTAGGTACCTACCCGTCCCGTTGACAGCCCTATTTAGGACAATTAACTTTGAAAGAAAATATTTCGGAATAAAAAAAATATTTAGAATCATGTTAAATCAAACAAATAATTATGAGAATTTTTTGCCAGTTATTCATAATACTGCTATTGAAATTCAAAAAAACTTTAACATTGAAAGAGTTGAATATTTTGATAAATATCTTGGCTTGCCACATACAAAAAGGGAAAATTGCAAGATGGGACCTCACCATCCCCTCGCAATATTTTTCAAGGACCCCACTAATAGTGGGGTCCCTAAGAAGGGCACAATGATGGCAATCGAGATACGATTCAATAAGTCATCTATAGAGCATTGTTGACAAGTGCTCATGCAAAGAAGCTTCATGACAAGACAAAAGTGTTTCTCCAAGAATTCATGCATTTTGGAGACTTTGGGGAAGCTAAAAGAGAGACTTAGTGGATGAAAATTATTGTGGAAAGTTGTAGAAATGATTTGGAGTTGACAGAACTCAATCCGAGGCAAAGAAAAACATAACTGCCACTTGAGGAACTAGGCAGCATTGCCTAGAAGCAAGCAGGCAGCACTTTCAAATTCATTTTTTGGCATTTTTCTTTGTTTGGCTTGACTTTTTAGGAATTTTTAAGTTGTCATTAAGTAGTTTTAATCCCAAAATACGCAACATTAATAGGTTCAATTACTTTAGAGTTTTACTTGTACATATACTCTCTTCATGAGAGAAGCTCATTAGCTTATGAATTTTGATGAAATGATCCCTATGTTCTTGAGAGAGCTTGAGAGGGGAAACTCTTCTTGCCTACTCCATCTAGACTAATCAAGGGTTTGATCCATCCTTGTGGCGTCTTTTAACTAGGATTCATGATTCCAAGATTCAAGGGTGTCTAGTGGATCAACTTTTTCATCATTCTCAAGTGAAGGTTCTAGTTGCTTTGTGCTTTTAGAGTTTTTGCTTGGATTGGGAAAAAAGGTATTCAATCACTCTAATTGAAGCTCTATCTCTTTAGGTAGGGTTTTAATTTTGTGTTTGGAAGAAAGAATTCTTGCTATCCTCTTTGGGTTTAAGAGCCTTAGTTTTCCTAGTTTTTTGGGAGCCTTGGATTGTGGGTTTTGGGTTTTCTTGTCCTAGGGGATCTTGGGGTGCTTCTACCTTCAATTTTACCATATTTACATCATTTAAATTTGATTTCTATCAGTTGGTATCAAAGTATTGGCTCTATTATTGAGAAATCTTGAAACTCATCCCAACAAAGTTGAAGAACAAGGCAGACCAAAACAGGGGTTGATGAAAATCACCCAAAAAGTGCTGAAAAATCCAAAGTTTCGTAAGTTTCATGTTTGGGAAATCATCCTTACATGTTGTATTGTTGATTGGCTGTGTATTTCTTGCAAAAACATCTCAAAATGAATATGTGCTGAAACAGTGCAGAATTTTGATGCTTGAAAGTTGAAATTGCTTGATGTGTTTGTGTTATAAGTTGTTACTAATGATTACCGATTGCTCCTAGACGAATGCCCATGCCTTAAACATTATCTTTTGTAGAGATGTTTTTGCAAGAAATGGTTAGTGGAATAAAATTTTCTGGTTCGTGTAGCTTTCTAGGGTTTAGTTTCCTTACTTGTTCTTGCTTTCATTTGAGCTAGTTTTTAAATTTTGTTTCCTCTACTTGTTTTTAAATTTTTGGTTTGCTTGATTTTGATTGTGTTTGGTCCACTAATTTGATTGATTTCCTTCCTTGAATGTTATTTGAAAAGTGCACTCTAGGTGTTCGACAAAATTCTAAACTAATTCTTCTTCATTTGGGAATCCTTTTTAAGATTGTGTTGCTCTTGGATGAGCTTACCCTTGGCCTAGAAAGGACTTGAGAATGCTTGAATTGATTGAGAGCCAAAGAAAAACGCAAGAGTTGGTGAGCCTATCTTTACAAAAGTCATAACAGAATCTAAGCACGAGGGCGAGTGATTCTTAGTTGAAGGTAAACAAGCGAGGAAGAGTTGAAAGGTCCTATATTATTGCACTAACCATTTCTTGCAGGTTTAAACATCATGTTCAGTACGTAAACACACATAATGCTTCCACTAGTGCCGCTCAAACTCTCATGGACATTCCATTCCTAATACAATCCATGCAACAACAATTTGAGAGGTTTGACATCATAATGGCAAGGATGGAGGAGTCTATAGCTATACATGGTGAAGATCATAGTCAAATAAAAGGGGAAATAGCTACAAGAACTCCAAGTTGAAGGGCCAAGGTTGAAGGGCTAAGGAGCAAATGGGTATAGACCAAGATCCTTATTATGGGGGTGAAAGTGATGAGTTTGGGATCGTGATGAGAGAGGTGAAGACTACCATCTACCTTTTGGGGTAGGTTAGGTGCAAGAGGAGAAATTCGAGGAAGGGGAAATGTAATGCCAAGAGGGTAAGGAAGGCAAAAGAGAATATATAGGAGGCAAGATGTTAGGAATTAGGGAAATTATGGAGGTGAAGAAGAAAGGCTTTATAGAAGAGTAGAAGAAATGAGGTGGATCATGAGAGAGACCTTGGGAGTATTAAAATGAAGATACCACAATTCCATGGGAAGAATGACGCCAAGGCTTACTTGGAATGGGAAAAGAGGCTTGAGCAAGTGTTTGAATGCCATGAGTACTTAGAAAGGAGGAAGGTGAAGCAAGCGGTGGTGGAGTTTAGTGATTACGCCATTGTTTGGTGTGACCAAATAGTCACAAACCGAAGGAGGAATAGAGAACCACCAGTGGAAATTTGGGCGAAGCTTAAGAGGTTGATGAGAGAATGCTTTATCCCTTCTCACAATTACCGAGAATTATACCAACAGCTTCAAACCCTCAAACAAGGGACAGAGTGTTGATGAGCACTATAAGGAGATGGAGGTAGCTATGATTGGTGCAAATGTGGATGAAAATTGGGAAGTTACCATGTCTAGGTTTATGAGTGGGCAAAATTGGGAGATAGGCAATGTAGTGGAGTTGTATCACTATGTGGAGATGAAGGATCTAGTGCACGTGGAAATGAAAGTGCAAAGGCAACTCATGAAGAGAGATGTGGCTAGAACTTCATTCAACATTTCCAACATTACTAATTCATAGGTGACATGGAGATGAGAGGATCCACCAAAGACTACAACAACACTGGAGATTATAAAAGTTAAAGAAGAAGGGTCCAAGGAGAAAGGAAAAGGGGTAGTTGAAACTCCAAGAAATAGGGATATCAAGCACTTCAAATGCCAAGGAAGGAGACACTTAGCCAATAATTTCCCAAATAGGAGGACCATGGTGAATGGTACACCAAAGATGAAAAAGAGGAAGTGGAGGACTCTCAAAAGGATGAAGAGGAATGGTAGGAGGATATTCCAGAGAAGAACGAATGGAGGTTAACATGGTCATGAGGACCCTCAACATGCAACCAAAAGATGATGAAGAGTATTTGCAAAAGGGAAACATTTTCCATACTAGGTGCAAAATAAATGGCAAATATTATAGTCTCATCATTGATGGAGGAAGTTGTAATAGTATCAAGCATCCAAACCAAACAAGCTACAATGGTTAAATGATAGTGGGTAGGTCAAATTGAACAAGCAAGTCTTGAATTCCTTCTCCATTGGAAGGTATGAAGATGAGGTGATGTGCAGCGTAGTTCCAATGCAAGTGTTTCATTTCTTACTTGGGAGGACATGGCAATAGGACCGTAAATTTGTTCATGATGGCTACAAGAATGCATATCCCTTACACCTTCGAGAGAAGAAATATACGCTTAGACCTCTTACACCAAAGAAAGTCCATGATGATCAAGTAATTATGAGGCAAGAGAGAGAGGTGCTAGAGAAAAAAAGAATGAAGAGGGAATGAATGGAAAGAAAGAGGGTGAAAATAAAAAGAAAGTACAAGAAAAATGCGAGAGTTCAAAAGGCAAGAAGGTAAAAAATAAGAGAGGAGTGGAAAGAAAATAGAGAATTTCTTGATAAAAGAGAAGGAAGTGATTGATGCTATAGAAACTAATGAGATCATTATCCTTCTTTTATACAAGAGTTCAATGTTATCCACTAATGAAGTTTGTGCTTCTTTGCCTAGACCTATTTTAGAGGTGATCCAAGTTTATGAGGGTGTGTTTCTAGAAAAGTTCCCCGAAGGACTCCCGCCAATGAGAGGAATAGAGCACCAAATTGAATTCATCTTAGAAGCCACCCTACCAAACTTGTTGCGACGATTCCTAGTGGATCAAAATTTTCACCATTATCAAGTAAGGGATCTAGTTGTCTTGTTTTTCTAAGATTTTTGCTTGGATTGGTGGAAAGGGAATTCAATCACTCTAATTGAGGTTCTATCTCTTTAGTTAGGGTTTTAATTAGGTGTTTGGAGGAGTCAATTCTTGCTATCTTGCTTAGGTTCTAGAGCCTTAGTTTCCCCAAGATTTTCAGGGGTCTTGAATTGTGGGTTTTGGGGTTTCCTATCTTGGGGGATCTTGGGGTGATTCCACTTTCAATTTCACCATATTTCCATCATCTCAATTCAATTTCTATTAGCATAATAATTATGAGAAAGTGGTGGGTTGGGACCATTGGGCCCTTCCCACTTCCTAGTTCCCTAAAATTGGTAGATCAAGCCATAAAGTTTGTCAGCATCTCTTAGATAAAAATATAACATAGATTTTCTACTAGAAAACTAAGTTCTCAACCCTTGTAGGGAGAATCATGCTTATAAAATCAACCCTATCTACCTAATTTGGTTAATATGTTGATGGGTACTTTTTTTAGCACATGGGGAACCATTCACGGAGCCATTGGATTGTAATCGTTTGATCTAATGGTTGAGAGAGAGTAGGGGTATTTTGGAGACTAAAAATATTTTGGATTCCCACCTAAAGAATATTTTCAATCCAAAAGCAACTCAAACTCCTTGTATCACAATTTGAATCCAACTCTACTATCTCTATTAGATCGTCTCTCTCTCTTTCTCCCCCCTCCCCCCACTCTCTGCTGTTATTCTTCCATAATCAAGGCCAACATAGATAGGTATTGCGGATAGGGTTCATAATTTTTCTAGAGGTTATCTTGTCGAGAAGAGTGGTGATTTGCCAGATCTTAATGGTGACAACAAAAATAAAATATTTTTATATTAGATATTATATTTTCTTGGTCTCCTCTATTTAACCTCAAAAGGTGTATTCTTGATAAATAAAAACAATTATGGTAAGAATAGTTTGTGTTCAATGTAAGCATGACATTATTTTGGGAATAAAATTGAAAGGCAGTGATTGTGTTGATAATGGTGTGAGGAGGACACAAGAATGGTAAAATACTTATTTCATTTTGCTAAAAATTGTATGTACATATTAGAGTTTTATGCAACAGAAAATAGAGTTCAAATTTTTGTAACTAGTATATATCATTTCTCCCATTTGTCTATGCTTGAGTTTGTTTAATACAAATATTTATATAAACTTTAGTGGAATATCATTTAAAAATGGATGAAAAAATTGTGTCAAAAGTAAAAAAAAAAAAGGATGCTATAGCGGTGATTTCTACTTCAAATTATCATGACAGAATCACTATTTGATTTGTGACGGCCACATCCATTGCAAATCCATTGTGAACCATCTAATTACAACATATTTGCAATACATAATAGGCCATCACAAAGGTGAAAATTGCAAATATTTTGTGACAGCTGAGTCTGTATCAAAATTGCAACAGAATGGCCGCTGTAAATCTGTTGCAAAAGAAAGAAAACTGAAAGACCTAAGAGGCGGGGTGAATTAGGTCTTTGGCAAATTATCGAAATATTTTTCTTATTTGCAAATCCTTTGCCTTAATAAAAGCTCTTCTTTAAATCCACAAACTTCAAGTTTGTATGTGTTTTGATGGTTAAGACAAGATCATCAAATAATAAGACCACAACCAATCAATCAACAACTATGAACAAATAATAATAACACAAGCATGTAAACAAGTAAATCTATAAGGAAATAAACACAAGATTTATAGTGGTTTGATCTCTCCAAGATCTACATCCACTACCTTGAGTTCCTACTCAAGGATTTCAACCAATCCACTATATGCTCAATTTCAACAATTACATAAGAGGCTCACCACACAATGGTTTTACACTCACAACCTCTTTTAGTAATTATACAAACAAGGTTCACCCTTCCACAAGGGTTTTATATTAAAGACAACCTAAAGACCAATCTAATCAAAGGCTCACCCACACACGGGTTTTACACCACAACCTTGATTAATCTAGTCTATGGCTCACCCTTACACAAAAGGGTTTTATGTCACAAGATAACCTTGCAATGAGCTAGTAGAAAACATAATTGAGAGAAGAAAAGAGAGTGTGTAAGATGTTACCACTTTGTTGGTAGATGATTACACAATGTTTCTCCTTCACACTTTGTTGCCTTTGGAATCTTGAATTTCAATCTTTGAGCACAAGGCAATTTGAGAGCTTTTCAAGTAATTTTGATGTAAAACAAGTTAGAGCTTGTAGGATTTCTTAAGTTCAAAGTTCTACTAAAAAATTTGGAGTTTATGGCTTTTATAGAATTTGAAAATAAGTTTTAACGGCTATAAAATGACTAGTTAACGGCTATTTTCAGGAAATTCGGACGACCGAATTCTGCCTGCTGCATCCGAATCGTCTTCCGAATTTCTCTGCAAAAATAGTGAGAATACTGAAGGCCAAAATTCGGACGACCGAATTTTTCTTCATGCTTCCGAATCTTCTTCCGAATTTCTCTGGAAGAACAGTAGCAAACTTTTGCTACAAAATTCGGACGACCGAATTTTCATCCTGCATCCGAACTTGCATCCGAATTTTTCAAACTTTGTCAAAACATATTCAAATCAATTCAAACAAGTTGAAAAACATTCTAGCCTCAAAGATAAATCATTAAAGATCTTTTATGTGCAAAAAACATTTATGAAAACTTGATAATTTAGGTAAGTTCAAAACCATTGAACCATTTAAATCAAGTTTTGTGCTCTCAATTGCAACTCATAGATTCCAATGCTTAAGAGTGTAGGGTTTACAAAGTTTACCTATTAACCATATTTAACCTACACTTCATGTCTTCAAAGCCTTGAATAATCTTGAACAAACTCTTTAATCTTTAATCACTTTGGCATATTTGAGTTGTTCTTGCATTTCTAGCTCCAAGGCAATGAGACTTGCTTCCTTCTCAATCCAAAAATCCTATCACACAACATACAAGCATTTTAGTCCTTATCAATGTTTGACATTAATAAAAAACCAATCAAACCTACATGATTTGCCCTTAGGGCTAACAAAAACTAATTTCTAAGACTTAGTATTTTGCAACGGAATATAAACTAAAATTCTTAAATATGAAAATTCTCTTTCCAACAAGTCATTGCAAATCTCTTGCAAATTTGCAAAGATTTTGCAACAGCTATGTGAAAATAATTTTTATAAAAATAAAATGCGTAGTCGTAAATCCCTCGTAGGTTAGCGAGGGATTTGCAACCAACATTTGAAAATAATTATCTTAATATAAAACCTAGTCTATTGCAAATTCCTTACAAAATTGTGAGGGATTTGCAACAGCTTCAGAAAATAATTTGATTAAAATTAAAATACAAGCATAGATATGTAATGAAAATAAAAGACTGATAAATCTAATATCCACATTCAGCTCTAAGGCCATTTAAGATTGCAAAGTCCATTATACAAACATACAAATCTTGAAAATGGCAAATACCATGAAAGAAATGGAAAAAGGATATACATTTTTCATGCATTCAACTCAACACTTCATCCATAGAAAAAATAATATACGCATCAATATCAAATAAATTTAGATATGAATATATATATATATATATATATATATATATATATATATATATATATATATATATATATATCCAAGTACACAGAGAAATTTAGATATGAATATATACATCAATGTCAACTCTAGAAAATGAGATTCATGATGCATATCATCCTGAGAAAGCAAACTCGCCAAGAATCACACCGATATTGAACCATTCGTACTTGTTGCTAGCCACAAGTGTATGTAGGAAATGCACCTTGAATGCCAAATCTGTCAAGTGCTACCACATAAACCTGTAACATAACAAAAATACAGATTTAAGAGATTGCACAAAAGAAATTGGACATTTTGTATTAAAGGAGTTAAGTAAAGAAAGAGAAAGAAAGAGCATAAAGAGGACTGCCATTTCTCCTTGGTTTTAGGCAGATTCATTCACCTTTTTACACAAGAAGATCTGTTCAGTAGAAGTTTTTATATGGGTTGTTGTTGAATCCATGCTGAAATTGTGTTTCTTACAAGCTTTTATCTTGAAAAATAAAATTTTGGTTCGAGGATTCTATTAAATAGCTCATAAACAGCCTTGTGTGTGGTGATTTCTAGTTATTGTTAATGAAGAAAAGGCATGATAAATGGATGTAAAGAATAGTAAAAGAAAATGGTTCAACAGAAAGAGCCAAGGATCTGAAGAATCAGAATCGATACTTAATCTGTTGAACTTGAAAAATGCTCAAATTAAGTCTATCTAACTAGAAGATCCATTAAATCCTAAAGATAAAGGACTAGAATAGACATATATTTTAGGTAACTAACTCGTTTTGGGGTTTTGGTTTCAAACGAGGTAGTAAAGGTGAAAGAAAAAGTTCAAAATAATAGGAATAGACATCCATTAAACTATAAAATCAGGAAGTAACTTCAATTTGAGCTAATCCTATCAATATTTTGAAAGCATTTTAAGAAATTTTTGGATGCAAAAGTTGAGGTCAAGTCTCAATAGTCAACAGCATAATCGTGCTTCCGATTAATAAAAAAACATCAGAAAGCTTTGGGGGAGCAAACTTGATACTCCAAAATATTGATGACAAGTTTCCACTCCCTCAGAGAAACACTCATTTCCAATATCTTGCTGATGCAAAAATATTTTCAAAATTTGATCTCAAAGAAGGATTTTGGCAACTTGGTATTGCCCACCATGCTCATCGCGTGTTCTTTTTGGTTTTCAACCCATACATTGAATAACTGGGTTTCAAACTGGTGACCTGCTGAACAACCTAGGGCTCTGATGCCACTTATGTCCCAAAAACTATCTATCATGGTGAGGGCACGGAATACCCTTAAGCTTCCACACAGGTCACATGAGCCCCAAAAAGCTAGCTGTTAGAGTGAGGGCACAGAATACCCTTAAGCCTCTGCACAGGTCCACCACGCTAGCACATGTTCTTTTTGTCGTTCAACCCCCACATTGAATAATTGGGTTTCGAACACTTGACTTGCCAAACAACCTAGGGCTCTGATACCACTTACACCCCAAAAGCTAGCTGTCAGGGTGAGGGCACGAAGTACCCTTAAGCCTCTGCATAGGTCAGAACGTGGTGGACCTGTGTGGAGGCTTAAGGGTATTCCGTGCCCTCACCCTAATAACTAGATTTTGGGGTGTAAGATTAATTTAATTTATTAGTTGTTAGTTTAGTTTATTGTTGTGTTAGTTTGTTAGTTTTGTGTTATTAGTTTGTTAGTTCCATTTGGATGCAGGATGATCATCTAGGGTGAATTTACAGTGATGCTCTATCTTGACAATAGCCTAAACTACATTTTGCATTCCCAATCACCATTATCATTGGAATGTCATGCCTTTTGGACTAAAAGTTGCTCTATCCTATTTTCAAAAAGCTATGACACAAATTTTTGAACATGTCTCAAGCTAGTTAATCTTGTAATGTTAACTTTGACTAAACTAAAAGATGATAGGACACTACATAATTCAAACTCAGGAAATACTATTAATAGCATTAAAGATAATGGTTTGAAACTGGAGAACAAGTGAATAACATAATAGCTGGTTAATTGTGTTCTAGTGTCCACATTATTAAAATATAATTGTTTACCTCAAACACCATAAATGTTGCCAATCAAATGGCTTAGAATCTTTGTGTTGTTGGCTTTAGGTGCATCAGTTTGGCTAAATTTGCACACTAAATCTTAATTATAGAGTAAGAATAGAACACCATTGTCGTATTTTGTGAAAACATGAGGAATAAATGAGCAAAAGTTCGACGCCACATTGTCAAATAAAAATTTCTCAAGCTTACATTAGAATAATTACCTAAATGAGGCAGCAAGGCTGGACAAGCTTGAAGATTCACCGCAATCAAAAGAGAAGGTTGAAAATTCACCAGCAATCAACATAGAACCTTCATTCATTTGAGAAGGACAATGGAATTGTCATAAATTTGAAAGTGACTTCTTGTGGAGAGGGGTTTTCGACCAGACTTGGTGATTTTAGTAGAGGAGGGTTCTACTAGGCTTGGGGATTTCAACATTGGTCCAATACAGACTTTTCCCCCTTTTTAGTCGAAGGTTCTTTTTCTGCTTCTTAATCAGTAGTTGAAGACAAAAAATTTTCAAATCAACAATATTTAAACCACGTTTTTTTTTATTTTTGGTCAAAGTTCTATTATTAAAAATAATATTGTTTATGTACAAAAAATTAATCAATTTCTACTACATATATTTGGTTCACTCTATTAGAATAAATGTCTACTTTCCAAAATCAAAACAAAAATTTACTTTAGACTAAACTTTTTCTCTTACAAACAATTTACTTTTTATAAAAATAAAAAATAAACATTTTCCCAAAACAGAAATATAATCCAAATATATCATTCGGTATAAATTTAAGCATCGGCAACACAAAAATAAAGCAAACGCAACACTAATATCTTTGGAGAATAATAATATGAAACTAAAGAATAAAAAGAAAAGAGAACATAGAGAAAGAAAGTAGAAGTAAAAAATCAAGACTCATCAATTTCTTAGTAATGTCATCATATGGCCTCCATATATAAGCTCACAATCTAAGAGTTTATGGAAATCCAAATTTTATTAGAAAAAGGAAATCAAATCTAATCAAGAGTAATATTTTGGGAGTTTTCCTTTCTCCAAGAAACTAAGTAATATAAATATCCAGATATTATGAATTATTTCATAACATTCTCCCTTGGATGTTCATAACATAAAGAATATTTCTCGATCAACCATTAATATTAATAAAACACATTTCAATCAACAACATTAATTACTATTTCTTCAACATAAATTGAAGAGTAGTTGCTATAATAAATATAATAGCATCACATAGTAAGCATAGCTTGTGTGGATCAAATGAATAATTAACACTTTAGATATCCATCCCAATAGAAGTTAGATATTTCTAAACGATCCGAGATAAATTATCCACGAAGATATTGAAAGACAAGTATATATCATCCCAAAGCTGTTGGATTATAAAACACTCAAAAAAATATATCTATTTCTGTGCACCAATTGTGCAGAAATATGATTCTTTAGGACTAAATAGTCTTCATTGTCCTCTAATATATAAAGAGGATCTTTATCAATATTTAATGACTATTGAAATATTTAGCGATGTGCAATGTGATATGTCAAAAGAATCTTTTTTTGAATTGATGAATAAATTCCATCTTCTAGATGGTCTATTTGTAAATCAAGATATGAAATTCTTGATTATAATTCTTACTTCAAATAAATACTTTCCTATAGAAACTCTTCAGGAGGAATAATTCAATTATTTGATCCTCTATATTTTGATAATCTTTATTTCAGAACTAAGAGGTTGCAACGCTTCAAGCGTACTTCAAAATAATTAGTTACAGAACTTATATTTGTCCTATTGGGACATTTAACAAATATGAATATTTAAAAATAGAATATTCAATTTGATAATTCTTTAAGAGTTAGCAAAAGTATCAAATAATTGATTTATAGTACTTCGCAAAATAATAATCTATTGAACTTCTAGTTCACCAGTGTGTGCATGTACTAAGATGTTTCAATGATGATGTTCACATATAAAATATATCTTTTATTGTCAATTTTCTTTTCCTAATTTGGAGAACACTAATAATAGAAGAGAATCATTTAAGACAAATATAATCAAGTCTAATACAAATTTCATGGACATATTCAATATTTCAATATCATGCTTTTAACAAGTATTCACTAAGACAATAATGTTATATTCAAGAACAATTCATTTATATACTTCTGGAATATCAAAATCCTTCAAAGACTTTATATAAATGTCAAGTGTTTCATGTGTTGTTTGAAAGACCTAAGAGAGGAAGTGAATTTAGGTCTTTGTCTAATTTTTGAAAACTTTTTTCTTTTTGAGAAAATTGATTTGGAAGATGTTTGAAGTCAAACACTTAACAAGATATGCCAGCAAACACAATAAGACTCCAAATTTGAAGAGAGATGAGAAGATACAACACAAGCAATTTATAGTGGTTTGATCACTCAAGATCTACATCCACTACCTTGAGCCCTAACTCAAGGATTTCAACTAAACCCAACTATAACACAAGTTGATCAAAAATACAATATAGGCTTACCCTACAAGGGCTTTACTATACAACCTCTTCACACTTACAAATAATCAAGGCTCACCCTATCACAAGGTTTTTATATCCTCAAGATAACCTTGAAAACAAGAAGCAGATGAAGTAAGAGATAAGAAAGTTACCAATAACTAGGTAGATGATGATAAATTAGCACACCTTCATCTTTTCTATTTAAGGAATCTTGAATTTGAACTTTTTAGCACAAGACAAAAGAGAGCTTTTTGATAAAAAATGATTAGGAAGAGTAAAGATTCTTAAAGGCTCAAAAACTTCCCAAAAAATCTGAAGTTTATGTCTTTTATAGGGTTTAAAAATCAGTTGCAACGTTCAAATAACAGCTAGTAACAGTAAATTTTGGTCAATTGAACATGGAACTCTACGTTCGAATGATCGTCTGAATTTTTTTTGTTTTTAGGCTACCAAGATAAATTCGGTTGACTGAAATTGAAAATTAAGTAGCCATGAAATTTAGTTCGGAAGTCTGAATTGGTGTGCGAACTTTTCAAACGTATTCAAAATGATTAGAAATCAAGCACAACAAGTTTCAAATTATTTTGGACTATAAAATGGATCTTTTCAAAATCTTATAGTTTAAACGCCGTTGTCAAGAACTTGGTAAAAATATTTGTAAGATAAATCATGTGAGATTGAAAACCAAAATTTAAGCTCTCTTGAAATACTTTAGATTCCAAAGATAAACAAGTGCAGAGTTTACAAAGATATACTTATAAAGCATTTGTAAATCGACACTAAGGTCTTCAAAGCCTTCAATCCTTAGGACAAGCTCTTCACTTTAAAACTCTTTGACCACAAATTGAGTTGTCCTGAGCACTTCAATCTTCAAGGAAATGAGAATTCTTAGCTTCCATAATCCAATAATCCAATCACACAATAAACATTCAAGTTAGCACATATAAATGTTTGTCTAATAAAAACTCTAAGATTTCCCCCTAAGGATTACACTGTTTAAATACGAACATACTTGCATCTGACACCAAAAAATTTATTTTTTCAGAATTTGTGCCAGGTCTTTTATAAAGAATCTCAAATCATAAATAATGAAAAATACTTATTTCATAGTTTGCATTGTAATTTCAAAAAATATCAATTTTTATTATTTTGGGATTATACTTCAAGTGTATAAATCCTTTGGGATTATATGTACACTTCTGGTTACTTGTTAATTGTTTAGACTTCTCATATTTTCTATGGAAACTCTATTTCTATTTTGATTAATACCTCTAAATTTTGAATCTTGAGTCTACAGACTTTCTATTCATGATCCTCATTCTAATTTATAATACTGTGCACATAAGTATCATTGTGTCGATGTCTATCGGTTCCATTCATGACATGAATATTGAAATCTCATAATTTATCATAACTTTCAGGTACTTAAATTTTTTCAGAAAATAATAAAATGATCATGTCTAGGAGAACTCTGTTAGAACTTTCATCTCATTGATCTAACTATGACCATCTTTATTCTTTGCTTCTTTTTATATGACAGGATTTATTACTATTAGAACTGATTAATCTACCACATTTCTCTTGTGTCTCAAATTTATAGTGGTAGTTTATCCTTTAGAAAAATCAAATATAATAGGAGCATTTAGTTGGATTTTTAGTAAATATAATGCTTGAATATTCATCTTTTCAACTTTTGGTTCAATCTATCTTGAGGATCAAAATGAGACACAAATGAGTAAATTCTTTTTCTAGCTATATCTTTTCTCCTCTTCTGAATACCCATCTTAATACTTTGTGGTGGAATAATATATAGTGCACATTCAATTCTTAGATGAGAAAACATTTGGTTTTTGACAATAAATCCAAGAACCAAAGAGAAGAAGCAAAATATTGTGCTGGAGAAATACAAACAAGTATTGCTTCGTACAAAATAATTCATATAAACCAATTTAACACATTTATGGTTCTACAAGATCATAAACTATGAATATTTTCTGCAAGATGTTCACTGTGAATTAACATAAAATACAACCTTTATTACCAGGACAAATTGTTCAAATGAGAGAATCTTAAATATGATCTCACTATGAAAGAATTGTGAAACCAGCAACAATACATGTGACTATGTTGTCAATGCATCGAATATTCTTCCCAAAAAATATTTAACCCCAAAATTCTATTGGTGATATCAATTTGCCACAAAAATAGATAGCACAAAAGAATTCATTAGATTAGGAAACATAAAGAATATTTTACTAGTTCCTAATAAAAACTTTGTATTTTATATATACGGAATGATCAAGTAGGTCATGCCAACAAACTATTATTTGAATTAGTAAACTTTGAGTTTACTCAATAATGCATATCAATTGCATACACTTCGGCACAATATAAGTTCAAAGAGAGAAATAGTAGTTTCTCAAATACTATAAATTTGTTCCATAGAATAATAGTAGTAATGCAAAGAGATCGAATTTTCTTTCATCCATTATCTCTATATTGATCTTGAAGAAGACCATTGAAACTTTAAACAATGTGTCATGAAATTTTATGAAGAATAAAGCATTACATAATTGATATGTGTCATTTCAGGTCACAAACTCTTCTAAAGTTTTTAATCAATTAGCTCTTATAGAGCTTTTAGTCAATTAACTCTTCTAGAGCTTTGTACTACCATTTATATTCTCAATATATATATATATATATATATATATATATATATATATATATATATATATATATATATAATTACAATTTTTCAAGGTTTTTTCTATGGATATTCTGAGAAATTGGCTACAAATACATATATAATATCAAACATTGACTATCATTAACATTGAGTAGTATAATAAACTATCAGTACCATATCATTGGCAAGTTAAATTTATCTCAACACTTCTATCTCTCTTTCGAACTAACACTTATTAGAAATGCAAAGTTTATTTTGATGTACAACAAGTACGCAACAAACTTTTTTATATCACATTGATAATATTTATTAACATAAAGTGTTGAGATTGTATTTTCTTCTTTTCTTCATCATATATTTCTCAACTTCTGGTGAGAATCTATAGCTTAAAAAATTAATGAGTCATTATTATTGTCGTTATGATTGTAAGGCTTATCTCTATCATAATTGTAGCTATGGCTAGAATTTTTAACAAATAAGTATAAAGTATAATCGTATTCGATTTAACAAATAACACATAAGAATTGCTAATATTTAATCAAAGAGCCATTCTTTTATCCAGTCTCAAGATGACATGAGATCAACAATTTTGATATTTTTTCTCAATATTGCAACTGTAAGAGCATATTTGATACATAAGAAAGGAGAATATATATTCTCTAAATAATTTCTATTAAGAAGAAATTCTAAGCATAATAAGATTTTGCATATTGATAGGTTTGAGATTTTGTAGCCATGAGTATATTTGATAGAGGCTTTTAATTGACAATCTTCTTCTAGTGGTTTTATATTTCTTTTAGATTTTTCTCAAAAATAAATAATTCTTTCATGATAAGAAATGTAGCCTTCAGGGCTTCATAAAGATAAGTATGAAGGAAAACAAAATATTCTTTTTAATAGTGTCTTTAGGGCCAATTATATAAAGATGAATTTCATCATGAATCCATGATAAAGAGTTCTTCTCATGATTTCAAGAGTAACATATTCAAGTTTAATAATACTTCATATAATGACCAAGAAAAGGAAAAAAATTTACCTTAAGGAGCTTCAAAGAAACTTTTTACCATAAACAGGTGGTTCAAATAATTTTCTTCAAAGAACAGTACTTGAGCGAATCGTGCTATGCTTTAGCAAAATCATGCTAATAATTTGTAATAAATTTAAGCGTCAGCAAGCCATAATTAAATCGAAAGCGGCACTTAATATCTTTAGAGAATAACAATATAAAACTGAAGAATAAAGGGAAATGAAAGACCTAAGAAGGGGGTGAATTAGGTCTTTGGATAATTTTTAAAATTTTTTTCTTCTGGAAAATTTAGTTCGCAAAGAATAAAGCTTCAAGTATTAATAAGGCCTTGAGAAGTAGATGAAAGAAGATGTAAGTATTTTGAGAGTAGCAATGGATGCTAAAAGCTTATCAAAGAAAATATAATGAACACAATAGATGAACAAGTAAAGCAAGAAGGACAAGGAGCACAATCAATTTATAGTGGTTCGATCTTTTCAATATCTACATCTATTAGCTTGAGCCCACAATCAAGGATTTCAACCAACTCAACTATATAAATAGTTAATTCAAGTACACTAGAGGTTCACCTAGCAAGAGTTTTACACCACAACCCCTTTCAAACATAAGAATAAAGGTTCATCCTATCAACAAAGGTTTTATGTCTTCAAGAAAATATTAAATAAAGCAAGTAGATGAAAGAATAAAGAAAGATATTACCAACAAATTGGTAAATGATGAAAAATGCTAGCACCACTTTACCTTTTTGTTTGTGGAATCTCGAACAGTTACATGAAGCACGGGACAAAAGAGAGTTTTTTCATATTCAAATGATTTGGAGTACAAATATTCTTAAAGTGTTCAAAACTACTCAAAAATCTAAAATTTACAGCTTTTCTAATTTTTGAAATTCAATTTCGATGTTCAAATAATGGCTAGTAACAGCGTCATTCGGTCGACTAAACTTGGACCTTACATCCGAATTGGTCGTCCGAACTTACTGTGTACTAGACTGCTAGGATAAATTTAGTCAACCGAACTTGGATGCTTGCCTATGAATGGTTGTCAGAATTTTACTGGAAATTCTATAGCCAATGTCACAGTTCGGAGAATCGAATTGGAGTTTGAACATTTCAAACTTTGTCAAAACATTTAAAAATTAACGACAACAAGTTTGAAATCATTTTAGACTTAAGGATATGTCATATAAGACCTTTTGAATACTAAGGCATCAACAAATGCTTGGTAAATCAAGAGTGATCAAAGCCTTTTAATATTCCAAACATAGTTAAATAAAGAGTTTTGTGCTTCCCCATGTATTCCATATATTCCAAATGCAAGAAGAGTTAGGTTTATAAGAAAATACCTATTAAACAAAGACAAACCTACTCTAGTGTCTTAAAAGTCTTCAATCTTCTAAGACATGCTTTACATTCTTCAATTACTTGAGCTCAATTGAGTTGTCCTTAGCATTATAGCTCCTAGGCAATGAGAACACTAGGGTTCTCAATCCAAAAATCCTATCACACAATTAGCATATGAATTAGTCCTTATCAATGTTTGTCATTAATCAAAACTACTAGATTTGTCCTTAGGGCTTAAAAGAAGAAAGAACATAGAGAGAGAAAGTAGAACTCAAGAATCAAGACTTATCAATTTCTTATTAATGTCATCATATGAGCTCTATATATATGTTCACAATACAAGAGTTTATGGAAATCCAAACTATATTAGGGAAAGGAAATCAAATCTAATCAAGAGTAATATTTGGGAGTATAGTTCACTTCAGGAAACTAACTAATATGAACGTCCATATATTATGAATTATTTCATAACAATTTGATGACTCTTTTCCAATGTCATATGTTCTATTTTCTTTCATGGAAAATGTTTAGCATTGAGTTTGTTTAATTTTTACTCCTTTTTTGAGACAATTTTTATTTCCACAGGCAATAATTATGAAAAAAAATTAATTACTACTCATAAAATTTTGGCATCTGAATTGTATTTATATTTTTCCCTTCAAAAACGGGATCTCACTTATTTCCTACAATTATCAAGTAAATATTAAAAAAATCTAAGAGAGGGTTGAATTAGATTTTTGGCTAATTTTACAAAAAAAGTTTTCTTTAATGAAATCACATTTTGAATATTATGTCCTCCAAGGAGTAGTGCATATCAAAGAGAGTAGTTGGAAGAAGATAAACAATTAATGAAGCAAAAATTAATAGCAACCATTACAAGATGAAATAAGGCAAGTACAAATCAATGCAAGCAATAAATACAAAGTAAGACACAATATTTATAGTGACTCAATCTCTTCAGGATCTACATCCACTACCTTGAGCCCCACATACAAGGATTTCAACAAATTCACTAAATTTCTAATTCACACAATCATAAAAAAGGTTCACCCGCCAAGGTTTTTTCACCAATAACTTCTTTATCTCAACAAATCAAGGCAAAACCTTACCAGAAGGGTTTTATGTCTAAAGACAATCTCGAATAAATAAAGAGAAGATAAGATAAGGATAGAAATTACCACATCACTTTTTGGCCTAGGAATCTTTTGATGATCACTTGAAGCACATGCACAATTGAAGCTTTTTCTTTAATCTTTGTTGATTTCAAGATAGTGGGAAGTAAAGTTCATCAATCTATATGAAATCTGAGATTATAGCCTTTTATATAGTTTAAAAACTAAATTCCAACATTAAAAAATATCTAGTAACATCTAGTTCTTGAAATAGAACAGTACTATTTGGTCAACCAAATCGGCCACACTGTGTCTGAATTGGTCAATCCAATTTCTCCATTCAGTATGCTATGCGGATCAATTTGGTCGACCAAATTTGGACCTCTAAGTCTAAATTTCTCTAGAATTTTAACCATGTATATCAATTTTGGATGTTCAAATTACTGCTGCAAAATCTAAACTTTCTAGATTTTGCAAAGCCAATTCAAACTCAACCAAACACAAGTTTTAAAACAATTGAAACATTAAGATAAAAATGTTTAAAGAGCTATTTACTAAAAAGGTCGTTACCAAAAACTTAGTTCTTTAAGAATCATGAAATTACTTTGAACTCAAAAAAATAAGTTTAGGCTAGAATTATATGATTTGTGCTTCAAAGTGATATGTGTAGATTCAAAATACAAAAAGGTGCATGATTAACAAAATATACCTATAGAATATAAAACACCCAGTACTATTGGATCTTCAAAGCCTTCAAAGACTTGGCATCCTCTTCAATCTTCAAGCTCTTAGCCTCACTTGAGATGTCTTTATTTCTCTTTAGCTGCAACGCAATAAGATCAATTTGCTTTCTTGTTCCAAAAATCCTATCGCACAAAAATTACTCAAATTAGTTCATATCAATGTTTGTCACTAATCAAAACTACAAGATTCGCCCTTAGGATCAACAATCTCCTCTTTTTCTATGATGACAAATTTTAATGCAAAATGGGAAGGATTAAGAAAAAAGTATCACGAAGAAATTGTAAACCCTAAGGGTAAATCTTATAGTTTTGATTATGAAAATCATTGATATGAGCTAACTTGAGTGTTTGTTGTGTGGTAGGGTTATTGGATTGTACAAGTTAAGATGTCTCATTACCCTGAAGATAAGATACCAAGGACAACTCAAATGTGCTCAAATATTAAAGTGTATAGAGCATGTCCTATAGATTGAAGGCTTTAAAAACTTTAGTTTAGGTTTACACTTGCTTAATAGGTATATCCTTGTAAACCCTACACTTGATTGTCTTTCGAATCTAAAGAATTTTCAAGAGAGCTCAAAACTTGATTTTCAATTTTAAAAGGTTTTCATTACACATGTTTTACCAAGTTTTTATCAACGGCTTCTGGATTAAAATCTCTTAAAAAGATCTATTTTATAGTCCAAAATGATTTCAAACTTGTTGTACTTGATTTCTAAATATTTTGACGAAGTTTGAATAGTTTGGACTCCAATTCGGATGCCCAAATTGAAAATCTTGGCGGTTGAGTTTCCAGAGAAATTCGAACTACCATTCGGACGCTTGTGTCTGAATTCAGTGGACCTAATTTATCCTGTAGTTTGAAAAGAGAAATATTCAGATGAACATTCGAACGCGGGGATCCATGTTCAGTTGACCAAATTTTATTATTACTAACCGTTATTTGAATGTTGCAATTGATTTTTAAACCCTATAGAAGACATGAACTTCATATTTTTGGGTATTTCTTGAGCCTTTAAGAATCTTTACTCTTCCCAATCATTCTTTATCAAAAATCTCTCTTTCGTCTTGTGCTAAAAAGTTAAAATTCAAGATTCCTTAGATAGAAAAGATGAAGGTGTGCTAATTTGTCATCATCTACCGAGTTGTTGGTAACTTTCTTATCTCTTACTTCATTTATTTTTTTTATTCAAGGTTACCTTATGGATATAAAACCCTTTTAGAAGGGTGAACCTTGATTGTTGTAAGTGAAAATAGTTTATGGAGTAAAACCCTTGTTCGGGTGAGCCTCTCTTGTATCTTGTATAACTTTTGTTATAGTGGTATTTGGTTAAAATCCTTGAGTTATGGTTCAAAGAAGTGGATGTCGATCTTATATGATCGAACCACTATAAATTGCTTGTGTGATCTTCTCTCCCTGCTCTTTTTATTTGAGAACTCGTTGTGCTATCTTGTATATCTTATTGTGAATTTGATTTCAAAACTCTTCCATGCTATATTCTAAAAAAGAAAAGGTTTTCAAAAATTATCCAAAGACCAAACTCACCCCCACCCAGGTCTTTCAGAAGCATTGATGTCACAAAAGATAGAGAACAAATAATCATAGTGACAATAACAAAGCTCATGAGGAGCCTATGGCCCAACCAATCTCTATGCCTCCTTCCTTCCAATGTACTAAACGATTTGGCATCAAGAATCAATAATACTTTAAAGGGAGGTTTTAAAAGATAGGAAAATGCTTACAAAGATTCCCCTTAGATTGATCTTAGTTTTGAACAAATTCGGACTTGAAGGAAGATAAGTTCGAATCTAAGTTTCCAAGTCCAAATTGTAAAATATGCAAGATAATGGCTAAATTTTTAGTAAATAAGCCTTATTAGAGTTGTGCAATCAAGGTTAGAAAGATTTTAAAAGTAGTTTACAAGGTTTGGATAACACAAGAGCTGATTTTGGTAAAAGATTGTACCAAGTCCGAATTGGACTGCACAAGTCTGAATTGAATTGTGTCAAGTCCGAATTACCAAATCAAGCAACAACAACTTCCATCTTTATATTTAATCGCCAAAAGATCTCCAAAACCAATTTTACATATACAGTTCCACAATATCTACATCAAACATTCATGCAAATATCAACTTGAATATTGCAAATGCACAATATTACGAAAATTGCATACTTACTTCCAATACTACACATAGTTTACAAAATCACTTATATTGCACAATAGAACCTCATATAACACACCTTCAACACAATATAACCTCATTTCGCAATGTATAAGCCATATTTTGCGAAAACCTACTCCCAATATAACCTCACTTTACAACGTATAAGCCACATTTTGGAACAAATTGCAACAAACTCCTCAGTCCCTCTTTTCTCATCAGGTATAACCAAGTAAGGGAAGAAGAGTAAAGATCACATAAGGAATTTATAGTGATTCAATCTCCTCAAGATCTACATCCACAACCTAGAGTTCTCACTCAAGGATTTCGAACAATTCAACTATAAAAAAGCAAGATAAAATAGAGGCTCACTCAACAAGGGTTTTACTCCACAACCTCTTTTCAATACAACAATTAAAGTTCACTCTCTCAAAAGGGTTTTATATCCTTAAGAAAACCTTGAATAAAACAAGTAAATGAAGAAAGAGAATAATATATTACTAACAACTTGGTAGATGAAGACAAAGCTAGCACCACTTCACCTTTTTGTCTATGAAATCTTGAAAAGTTACTTTGACGCACAAGACAAAAGAGAGCTTTTTGATGAAACAAATGATTTGGAAGTATGAAAATTCTTAAACTGTTCAACAACTACTAAAAAATTTAAAGTTTCTAGCTTTTATAGAGTCTGAAATTCAATTCCAACGTTCAAATAACAGCTAGTAACAGTAAAGTTCAGTAGACCAAACATGGACTACTGCGTCTAAATGATCGTCCGAACTTCTCTGTTTACCAAGCTGCTAGGATAAATTCAGTTGACCGAACTTGGACATAGGCAACAAAATGGCCATCTGAATTTCTCTGGAATTCAGCAGCCAAGATTCCAATTCAGACATCCGAACTAGAGTCCGAACTATTGAAACTTTGACAAAATATTTGAAAATCAACTACAACAAGTTTAAAATCATTTTAGACTAAAATTTTGAACTATTCAAACTTTATCAAAATATTTGGAAATCAACTACAACAAGTTTGAAATCATTTTAGGCTAAAAGATAGATCTTTTAAAAGCTTTTGATCTACATGCATACTTGGTATATCAAGAATAATGAAAACCTTTTAATATTGAAAACCAAGTTTAGTACTCTCTTATGAATTCTTTAGATTCCAAGGACAACAAGTGTAGGGTTTACAAGAAAATACATATTGAGCAAAGGAAAACCTACACTAGTGATTTCAAAGCCTTCAATCTCCTAGGATGATCTCCATATTCTTCAACTTCTTGAGTACATTTGAGATGTCCTTTCATATTAGCTTCAAGGCAATGAGATTACTTTGCTTCTGCAATCCAAGAATCCTATAACACAACAATTACTCAAATTAGCCTATATCAATATTTGTTATAATCAAAACTATAAGATTGGCTTACACTCTACTCTTTCTTCTTTCAAATTGCCACAAAACTCATAAATTAGTGATGGATAATAATCATTATCAACAGCAAGCAAATTATTCCAACCAACTCTTCCAAATAGAGAGAACATTTTTTCATACCATTGAATTTTTGTAAATCAACTTTGTGGCTTGGAATAATCTTCCCATTGTTCTTGCTTCAATTGTCATACTCGACATTTGCCTTTGTGAAGATAAATTTGTCCAGCCTGATGTTTGTTTGTGGAATCCTCACACGCCTCAATTCGTCAATGATGAGGTTTGTGTCAATTCCCTTACCTTTCTCTTTGCTCTTGCTTCCACTTTGGTTCTTTGCCCTAAGATGATGACTTTTTGAAAGGTTTGTAGGGTTTTGGATGAATTCAAAAGCGAAGAACACAGATTTGAAGATTTTTTCTTTAAATCTAACAAAATGAGGGTGAATTTCGGGTTTGGAAGAGAGGAATATCAATGGGTTTGTGAGAGAAACAAAGACTCGGCCATTTGAGAGTTTAAATAAAATGAAGAGGTACCTATTGAAACTCCCTATAACTCCTTGTAACTGCTCAATTTGGACAACCTAATTTCCCTCTCTGCATTCAAATTTCTCATCTGAATATTTCTATCCATGTATTAACTTCTACAATTTGGACAACTGAATTTTGGGTCCTACGTCTGAACTGTGCATCCAAAAATTTCTATTTACCCTTCACAAAACTTCAACTCGAACAATCGAATTGCATGCTTGTGTCTGAACTCCTCAACCAAATTTACCCTATATATTTAAAAAACTTAACAAACACATTAGTCATGAAATTTTGATCATTTGAACATACCTAATATAAACAGCATCAACTTTAGCAAAATGTTTACGTACGAAGTGGTGTTTAATTTCAATAATATTTTGTTTTAGAATGTTGCAATGGATTGATAGTCAAATTTATTGCACTAGTGTTATCACACAAAATAGGCATACATTTGAAATCTAGTAAAAAATCAACTTAAATGTGCTTCATCCAAAGCACAAAAACATGAAGCACAAGTTTTTTTCTTGCTACACCAAGAGACACGAAAACCACCAAGAAAGTGACAATGACCACTAATACTTTGTAGTCGATATAGTCAACATCTGAAAGGACTACAAGATCAAAGTAAGAGGATTTTAAAAACCACAAGCCATAATTGTAAGTGTCAACTAGACAAGAAAGAATACGTTAAACAACAAGTAGATGTGATTCCTTATGACACATTTAAAATCTAGCACATAAGCTATAATAAACTTGATATCATGCTGCTTCTAGCTGTTAAATAGACTAAACTACCAATCATACCCCTATATATTGTTTGAAAGATGTAAGAGAAGGGGGTGAATTATTTCTTTGGCTAATTTTCAAAATCTTTTCCTTTTTGAAAACATAGTTTAGGAAGAGTGAAACTTCAAGTATATATGGGGCCTTAAGAAGTAGATGAAGGAAGATGAAAGTATTTTCAAAGTAGCAATGAATGCTAAAAGCTTATCAAAAGAATTCTAATGAGAACTATAACCCGTAAGGGAAATCATGTTGTTTTGATTAGTGAAAAACATTGATAAATGCATATTCCTATGAAAATATTATTAATTAATCTTGATAAGGACTAATGTGATTATGTGTTGTGTGATAGGATTTTTGAATTGAGAAGAAAGCAAGTCTCACTACCTTGAAACCAAAAGCTCATGAACAACTCAAATTTATCAAAGTGGTTAGAGTTTGAAATACCTAAGAGGGGGGTGAGTTAGGTATTTGGCTAATTTTCGCAAACTTAAACCTTTTATGCGTTTAGACCAAGAACAAGTTATGTAAGCTAATTATAGATAATTGATAGCAAGGCAGTAATGAAAGCAATAGCAAAGAACTCAAACAATTTTATAGTGGTTCAATCCTCAAGATCTACGTCCACTACCTTAAGCTCACACTTAAGGATTTCAACAAATCTACTAATTGCTCAGGTTTACAAATTACAAGAGAGGTTCACCAAACTATGGTTTTACACTCACAACCTCTTCTAGTAATGTCTACAATACAAGGCTCACCACAAACAATGGTTTTATATCTTAAACAACCTTGAATCACACTTTCAAGGATCACCCTTATCTAAAGGGTTTTATGTTATCAAGATAACCTTGCTAGAGCTAGTAGATCAACACAATTGAATAAGTAAAGAAGAGTGTGTAGAAGTTACCACTTGATGGTAGATATTACACAAATTTGCACCTTCACACTTTGATGTCTTTGGATTGATCAATTGAATGCACAAGACATAAGAGAGCTTAAGAAATGTTTGCTAAATGCTTTTGAATGCTTGGAGTTTTCAAGATTTCAAGAGTTACAAAAATTTGCATGTTTATAGCTTTTATAGAATTTGAAAATCTGTTAAAACGTTCATAAAACGGCTAGTAACGGCTAGTTTCAGAAAATTCGGACGACCGAATTTCTTGGCTGCGTCCGAATCTTCGTGCGAATTTCTCTAGATGAATAGTAACCATGCTGAGAACAAAAATTCGGACGACCGAATTTTTTTGCTGCGTCCGAATCTTCTTCCGAATTTCTCTGGAAAAACAGTGATCATGCTGAAGGCCAAAATTTCGGACGACCGAATTTTTTGGCTGCGTCCGAATCTTCTTCCAAATTTCTCTGGAAGAATAGTAGCAAACTTTTGCTACAAAATTCGGACGACCGAATTTTTTGAAAGCATTTTCAAACTTTGTAAAATCATTTGAGATATAACTTCAATGAGTTTGAAAAACATTTGATATAAATAGAAAACCTATTTATCTATATTTAAGCTTGAAAAACATGAACATATGAAGTTTACAAACATATCTTATAAAAAAGATTCATTCAAAGCCTTTTAAGATCATAAGACTATTTTTATGCTCTCTTATGCATTCAATGATAACCAAGACATGCAAGTGTAGAGTTTACACAGAAATTTATCTAAAAGTTAAATGCACTCTACACTTCAAGTCTTCAATGCCTTTTGATCATCTTTAGAACAACATTTTCAAACTTCAAATACTTGCTTAAATGAAGTTGTTCTTGAACTTTTGCTTCAAAGCAATGAGACTTCATACTTCTCACATTACAGAACCTATCACACAATAATCAAACATTTTAGTCCTTATCAATATTTGTCATTAATCAAAACTACATAATTTGCCCTTAGGGCTAACAATCTCCCCCTTTTTTATGATGACAAACTTTGATGCAAAATGTGATAGATTAAAAAGAATGTAGTACATAGAAGTATTAATGTCAATGATAGAAAATAACCAATTTAACACATTGACATACAAATGGCTCAATATGAGCCTATGACCCAACAAACCTCCATTATCCTCCTTCCTTCCAACTACTAGGATAGAAGATATAGCATTTAAGCATTAAGAAAACTTCTAAGAGAGGTTTTAAAGGTTGTAAAAGTTTGACAATGCTCCCCCTTAGATTGTGCTCATTTTTCAAGACGTTTGGACTTGAGATGCTATGCATCCGAATTTTGACATATCAAGTCCGAATTTTAAAATAGGTTAAATGAAAGCTTAATTTTTTGAAAATAAGCTTTCCTAAGGTTGTTCAAACATAGAAGAAGAGATTAAAACCAGTTTGAATCAATTTGAACAACAATAGAGCACATTTTGGCAACAAAATATGCATGCATCCGAATTTCAGAATATGCATCCGAATTTTTTGATCTTGCATCCGAATTTTTAAATCTTAAGTCAAAACTGTAATAAATTCAATATAATGAATGCCTAAGGTTGTTCAAACATAATAGAAGAGATTAAAACAGATTTAGATCAATTTGAACAACAATAGAATACTTTTTGGCAACAAGTTATAGCTCATGCATTCATGCATTCAAATGTTTTCATAGAGTTTTCATAGAGTAAAAATTCAAGAGCAAGTTATTCATTTACAGAAAACACACAGAAAACATCTATAGGATTGAGACATAAGACTCAGAAAACATGCATACAAAAAAAATTCATATGCAGAAAAATTCATTATCTCATCCCATAGAGCAGTTTTTTTCCACATTTTGTCATCCTCATTTTTTCTCCCCCTTTTGTCATCAGTCAAAGATGGGGTCAATGAAAATGAGATTAACAATTTAACACATAAAGGATGCTCTCATCACTGAGATTTCATCATTGAGCTTCACTATTACATCAGATGCAAGAAAAATACTGAAGAAGATTATAACATTAGATGCATAACTAAAAATTTAAATAACTTAAAGCAGTAAATAGAATGGAAGAAATGCTTAGTCTTGTGATGTTGATGAAGAGGCTCTGCTAATCCCTTTCTTGATGGCCAAGTGCTTCACTCTTCCTTGGCTGAATGAAATGTGTGATGGTGAGACAATTTCAGCTTGAGCTACTTGGCTTCCTGCCTTTTGTGGTTCTTCATGTACATGTTCTTCTTATTCTTCTTGTTCTGCCACTGTCTCATCATTTCCTCCTTGGTCATCCCCATCATCACTGTCATTATCTTTGTCCTTCTTATCTTCCTCTTTATCATCATCTTCCTCATTTCTATCTTGAGGCCTAGAGGGTCCTTCACCACTTTGAGTATTTCTCATTAGGATTTCCTCAATGTGTTTCACTCTACTCTCTAGTCCATCTAATTTTCCTAGAACCATTGGAGCAAATGATTCAAAGAACTTATACATCTTCTCCATTTCCTTGACTTGATTGTTCAAGGCTTCTTGTAATGCTTTGGCTATTATGGTGTCACCTCTAGTTATTCCTTCACCACTTGACTCAACTTCAGTTTCTTCTTCAACTACTCTTCTTTTTGTTGGTGGTTGCTCCCCCTCACTTGAAGTGTCATGCTTTCTTTTTGTCTTCATTTCTCTTGCAAGGGTCTCTTCCTCATCTTCCTCATCTTCATCCTCCTCCTTTTCCTCTTCTACACTTTCTGTCCTTTCCTTTCTTCCTAATCTTTTTGGAGAGGATCCTCTTTCTGTTTTCCATACTCCATCATCATCAAGGATAAGCTGCATTCTCTTAAGGGATTCATCAGTGTATATTTCTCCACTTTTAAAGGCTTGTCCTCTTCCTGGAAGTTTAATCTTAAAATGCTTAAAAATCTTTGTTAACAGTCTTCCAAAAGGGAATGCCTTGGTTACTGTTTTTCTAGCAGTAATCATGTGTCTTAAGGCTATATATCTGAAAGACCTAAGAGGGGGGGTGAATTAGGTCTTTGGCTAATTATCGAAATCTTTTCCCTTTTTACAAATCCTTTGCCTTAATAAAAACTCTTCTTTAATTTCACAAGTTTCAAGTTTATATGTGATGTAATGGTTAAGATAAGATCATCAAACAATAAGACTATATCCAATCAATCAACAACTATGAACAACTAATAATAACATGAGCATGTAAATAAATAAAGCTATAAGGAAATGAACACACGATTTATATTGGTTCGATCTCTCTAAGATCTACATCCACTACCTTGAGTCCACACTCAAGGATTTCAACCAATTCACTATATGCTCAAGTTCAACAATTACATAAGAGGCTAACCACACTATGGTTTTACACTCACAACCTCTTCTAGTAATTATACAAACAATACAAGGTTCACCAAACACAATGGTTTTATATCTAAAGACAACCTCAAGACTAATCTAATCCAAGGCTCACCCACACACAGGTTTTACACTACAACCTTGATTAATCTAGTCTATGGCTCACCCTTCCACAAAAGGGATTTATGTCACAAGATAACCTTGCAAATGAGCTAGTAGAAATCACAATTAAGATAAGAAAAGAGAGTGTGTAAGATGTTACCACTTTGTTGGTAGATGATTACACAATGTTTCACCTTCACACTTTGTTGCCTTTGGAATCTTGAATTTCAATCTTTGAGCACAAGGCAATTTGAGAGCTTTTCAATTCAATTTGATGTAAAACAAGTTGGATAATGTAAGATTTGTTGAGTTCAAAGTTCTACTAAAAAATCTGGAGTTTATGGCTTTTATAGAATTCAAAAATCAGTTCAAACGGCTATACAACGGCTAGTAACGGCTAGTTTCAGAAAATTCGGATGACCGAATTCTGCATCCGAATTTTTCGCTTCAAAATTCGGACGACCGAATTTTTTGCATGCGTCCGAATCTTCTTCCGAATTTCTCTGGAAGAACAGTAGCAAACTTTTGCTACAAAATTCGGACGACCGAATTTTTTGTCTGCGTCCGAATCTTCTTCCGAATTTCTTTGGAAGAATAGTAGCAAACTTTTGCTACAAAATTCGGACGACCGAATTTTTGGACTGCGTCCGAATCTTCTTCCGAATTTTTCAAACTTTGTCAAAACATATCCAAATCATTTCAAACAAGTTGGAAAACATTCTAGCCTTAAAGATAAGTCATTAAAGACCTTTTATGTGCAAAAACCATTTATGAAAACTTGATAATTTAGGTAAGTTCAAAACCATTGAAAACATTTAAATCAAGTTTTGTGCTCTCAATTGCAACTCATAGATTCCAAGGCTTAAGAGTGTAGGGTTTACAAAGTTTACCTATTAAGCACATGCAACCTACACTTCATGTCTTCAAAGCCTTCTAACATCTTGAACAAACTCTTCAATCTTCAATCACTTTGACATATTGGAGTTGTTCTTGCATTTTAACTTCAAGGCAATGAGACTTCAAACTTCTTAAGCCAACAATCCTATCACACAAATGACATGCATATTAGTCCTCATCAATATTTGTCATTAATCAAAACTACATGATTTGCCCTTAGGGCTAACAATCTCCCCCTTTTTGATGATGACAAACTTTGATGCAAAATGTGATGGATTTAAAACAATGTAGTACATAGAAGTATTAATGTCAATGATAGAAAATAACCAATTTAGCACATTGACATACAAAAGGCTCAATATGAGCCTATGACCCAACCAACCTTCATTTGCCTCCTTCCTTCCAACAACATATAGAAGATATAGCATTTAAGTATTTAGAAAACTTCTAAGAGAGGTATTAAAGGTCATAAAAGATTAATATTGCTCCCCCTTAGATTGTGCTCATTTTTCAACAAGTTTGGACTTGAGATGCTATGCATCTGAATTTTGACATATCAAGTCCGAATTGTAAAATAAGTGAAATGAAAGCTTCAATTTTTGAAAATAAGCTTTCCTAAGGTTGTTCAAACATAGTGGAAGAGATTAAAACCAGTTTGAATCAATTTGAACAACAATAGAGCACATTTTGGCAACAAAATATGGATGCATCCGAATTTCAGAACATGCATCCGAATTTTTAAACCTTGCATCCGAATTTTTTTGATCTTAAGTCCAAACTGCAATAAATTCAATATAATGAATGTTTGAAGTGAAATAAAGTGTTCCTAAGGTTGTTCAAACATAATGGAAGAGATTAAAACATATTTGGATCAATTTGAACAACAAAAGAGCACATTTTGACAACACAATATGGATGCATCCGAATTTTAGAACATGCATCCGAATTTTTAAACTCATGCATCCGAATTTTGACATTCCAAGTCCAAATTGCAATAAATTCAATATAATGAAAGTTTAATGTGAAATAAATCTTTCCAAAAGTTGTTCAAACATAATGGAAGAGAATAAAACATATTTGAATCAATTTGAACAACAAAGAAGCACTTTTTGGCAACAAATATGCATGCATCCGAATTTCTGAAACATGCATCCGAATTTTTGGTCTGCATCCGAATTTCAAGTCCAAATTTTTGGAAACAAGTTGAAAAGGTGATTTTGCATTTTCAAATGAACTATAGAAGTACTCAAATATGTATAGCTACAATAGCACTCAATTTAGCTTTGCAAAATCACAAAATTCATGCATTCAATTGTTTTCTTGAAGTAATTCAAAATCATAGGTCAAGTCAAGAACCAAGTTCAAGATTTCAATCTCAACTTAACCATATTCCAAAATCTAAGAAAACAACTAAAACCTCACATATTATAACACTTTCAATTTAAATTCAAATGCAGAAATGCAGCCAAATATTTTCACATTACTCATTACATATTGCACATCAACATATACACAACACACATCACATTTACAGCAAGCACATAGCACAATTTGTAGTCATTCTTTCTCCCCCTTGATATATGCATGGACTGTCAGAAAATTCACACATTTTCTCTTCATGCATGAGGAATTCCACTGCTATTTCACATTTTCACACATTTTGTCATCACATTTTCTTCTCCCCCTTTTGTCATCAATCAAAGGTGGGGTAAGAGTACTTGGACAACAAAAGTGAAATAAAAGAAGCTCTTATCATAAAGATTTCATATATTGAGGTTCAAAACATTATAATGACTAGAAATACACAAGTAAATTTCAATGTCAAAGCATAACATGTGCATCAAGGCATAAACTAAAATAAGCAACAAAATAGAGTTTAGGGATAGAAAGGCTTAGTCTTGGGTGTGCTGCATGGTCTTCACTTCCAAATTTGTTTGTTGTGATGGCAATGTTTCCTTGATCTCTATATGATGGGGTCCTTCATTTGTTGACTCCCTTCACCTCCTTCTTCTTACTTGTTCTCTTGGGCTTTACCTCTTTGTTCTTCATTCTCATGCTCTTCTTTTGCTTGGAGTGCTTCACTGCCTTTTCCTTCATCTTAGTCTTCTTCTTTAGCAACAAATTGATAGCCATCTCAATTTTCACTGTCATTACTATCATTCTTATTGTTGCCATCTCCTTCCATATTTTTTTTTTTTTACTATAGTTTCTAAATCATCAAATTTGCCAAGAATTGTTAGAGCAAAGGACTCAAAGAATTTGTCCATCTCCTTCATTTTCTTTACATAGTTGCTCAATGTCTCTTAAAACACCTTGGCAACTATGGTATCACTTCTAGTGAGATTATTACCTTCAAAATTTTTTTTTCAATAGAGGGTACCTCGTCAAATAGTCTTCTTTTGTGGAAGGTTGCTCCCCTTACTAGATAACTCATGCCTCATTTTGGTTTTCCTTTCTTGTTAATAGTATCCCATACGGTAAGGCTTCGTTGGCTGGTTTTCTTGCACTAATCATATGCTTCAACGCCATGAATCCAAAGTTTAGTCTTCTATGCTCATGCAAGGCAAGCATAATCATCAAATGCATAGTAGTAGTCATGTGATGCATAACCCTTCCTCTAGCATCAAAGGCTTTGATTTTCTTTTCCCTAATTGACCTAAATTGTCTACCATTTGTGAAAGCTTCTTCAAATCTTTCATTTGTGAACAATCCAAGAATAAAGCAATGTTATTTCAATGAGTAATACCTTGCCTCATTATCATCTACTCCACAAAATTCTGTTCACTAAGGCATTATAGAACTCAAAATCCACTTGATACACTCTAGAGGAATACCATTAAACTACATTATCCCCCTAATGTTCAATTCTTTCTTCTTTAAGATTTGCATAAAGCTCATATGTAAGGGCAGTATAAAATTCTTCATCAATTACTAGTAAATTGCTCCAATCAATATCATCAAATAGAGATAGAACATTATCAATATTGGAGAGTTTATCCAAGTTTACTTTGTTTCCAGGAATAATTTTATTTTATTTTTGTTCTTCTTGCTCCATTATATTCTTTAGCAATATATATCCAAAATTAATTTTTTTTTTATGCATGGCTAGCATAATTATCGCATACATATTATCAATAGAAGATTTGTGTCCAACGTATGCTATAATCAATGTAGTAAGAATGTGATGTAAAACTCTTTCACTAGCATAAAAAATCTTTTATCTCTCTCTCCTTTCTAGTCTTGAGGCTTCTACCATTTATATATGCATTCTCAATTCTTTCATGTGAGTATAACTCACTTATAAAACAATGTTCCTCGGAAGAATAATGCCTAAACCCAACATCCTCAACATCACAAATTCTATTGATCAATGCATTATTAATCTCAAAAATTAACTTGTGATATTCTTGAAAAATACCACTAAATAGCTTTATTACCAACTCACTCAACTCTTTCTTCCTTATTATTTGCTTAAACTCCATAAACTAAATAAGGTAATAGCATTCATCAAACACAAGCAAACTAGCTCAGCTCATATAATTTAAAAAATGAGAGTATATTACCCATTTCGGATAGTTTGATGACATCCACCTTATGGCTTGGATTTGTCTTATGGTTCCTTTTTGTCCAATCATCAAATTCAGTAGTAGCCTCCACTGTGACAAATCTATCCAGCCATGACATGATTTGAGAAACATAAACCTTCCTTGGTTCGTTGGTTACTAGTCCTCCTTCTCTATCTTTGGCTTTTTCCCTTTCCTTTTTCTCATGCTAGGCTTCTTTGTCCTCATCTGGAGCTACACACTTGAATATACTTATTAGTTATT
This sequence comes from Rauvolfia tetraphylla, assembly GCA_030512225.1. NCBI lineage: Eukaryota > Viridiplantae > Streptophyta > Magnoliopsida > Gentianales > Apocynaceae > Rauvolfia > Rauvolfia tetraphylla. The sequence goes on from JAJQKT010000008.1 coordinate 1,253,932, forward strand.
GAATTTTGAAATCCCTAAGCTTCTTCTAAGATTGGTCAAACCTTCTTCGGCCAATGACTTAGTAACGATATCAATGAATGCAAACATGCTTTAAATAAGTATTATCCTTAGTAGAATTATATCTAATGAGATGAAGTTTGATCTCTATATGCTTTGTCCTAGTTTGTTGAATAGTATGATGGTCAAATCTATTGCATTAGTGTTATCACATAATATAGCCACACATTTGAAATATAGACCATAATCACTTAGAGTATTAATAAGGTAATAGATAATGTGTTTAACAACAATCAAATGAAACTCTTTAGGACAAGATGAAATCTAGCACACAAGCACATGACAAATATAATATTGGCTCTACTTGCTGTCAAATAGAGTTGACTACTCCTATGAAACCATTTTATTCTTGTCAAGCATAGTTGATAAACTTATGGATGCTTATACCTTAACTTGATTCATAAAAGTGCCATCCTTGGTTTGCTTGATTTGTAGGCCAAGAAAGAAATTGAGTTTTCCTATCATGCTTATTTCAATTTTACATTGCATCAACTTGGAAAACACATCACAAAGTGAAGTATTAGAAGCACAGAAGTATTAGAAGCACAAAAAATTGTATCATGTATTTGGACAAGTTATAGATCATTGTTGCATGAGGATTTTATAAAAGAGGGTAGTTTCGGTTTTCTTTTTGAAAATCCTTTTGAAAGATGGAAACTACTCAATCTTTCACACTAAATTTTAGGAGCTGGTTTTAAACCATTCAAAACTTAGGAAAGTTTGAAAATATGGTTAGGAAACTTTTCATGAGCAAAACCGGGTGATTGTTCCATATAAACCACTTCCTCAATAGAACCATTTAGAAAAGCACTTTTGAAATTCATTTGAAATAACTTAAAGCAAGTACAAGTCAAAAGCATTCTTATGGACTCAAGTCTAGCATTCGGAACAAAGGTTTCATATCATAATCAATTTCCTCTTCTTGATTGAATCCTTAGGCAACAAGTCTAACCTTGTTTCTAACTTCTCCGGATTCAATAAGTTTATTTCTAAAAACCATTTAGTTCCAATAATAGAATGATCATGAGATTTAGGAATATCCAAAATATTGTATCTTTCAAATTTATTTAAATCCTCTTGCATACAAATAATCCAAAAATCATCACACAATGCATCATCAATACTTTAGGCTCATATCCAATAAAATAATAAATTTATTGATAAAGTACCGCCTTATTTTTACTCCTTGGGAGATATCACCAATGATTTGCTCCTTAGAGTGGCCTCTTGGATATCTTAAGTTCTTTGAGAGCTTTTGGTCACCACTATGTTGATCATTTTGTTCAATCATTTCTTGCTCATTGGTATGATCCTCCAAAATTGGTGCTTGAAGATGGATTTGATAGTCATTCATAGATGTACCTACATCATCTTCATCTTTTCTTTCCAAGTAAATGTAAGATTCATCAAAACTAACATGAATAGTTTCCTCATCATGTAAGGTTCTTTTTCTTAGAAACTCTATAAGCCTTGTTGTTAGAGGAAAAACCAAGGAATATCCCATCATTCAATTTTCTATCAAATTTTCCAAGTTATCGCACATATTCAATATAAGGCACTTGTAACCAAAACTTTGAAATAGGCAATACATGCAAGTAGTATTCAATATAAAGTACTTTGTTACACGTATTAATGTATATTTGATACAACCAGTCATGTATGTTTAAATTCTAGAGTATTCTATCAAATATAAGTTCAAAAGATTGTGAGCAATCCCATTCTCAAAGCACATTGTTTTGTAAAATCTTGATTGTAAAATTCTCTCCCACTCATTACTTCCAATAGTAATCAATTTGCACACAAGAGAGATTTGGACCCTTTTGAAAAGTCTTACAAATTCATGAAAGAACTTCATCTTTTTGAGCTAGAAAGATCACCCATGTAAATCTAGAGAAATCATCAACAATCATATATGAATTCCTCTTACCATCAAGACTAGTGATCCTCATTGGTCCAAACAATCCATATAAATAATTTTTAAGAGGTTAAGTGAAAGTCATTTTCTTAGGTTTGGAAGATTCTTTTGTTTGTTTTCCATATTGACAAGTATGTGAAAGACAATTTTCTCAAAACACATTTTTTAGCAATCCTCCAACTAAATCTTGAAAGGAAAGTTTGTTCAACAAGTCCATGTTCACGTGACCAAATCTTCTAGGCCAAGAAAATCAATCATTATTATAAGCAACAAGACATTCAAGCTTATCAAGATAAAACACACATTGAAACATTTTGTAAGTAATTGATCAAAATCACAAAATATCATATTGTCACATAAGTTCGGGCGACCGAACTTGTGGTCTATATCCAAACTTCAAGTCTGAACATTTTGTGAAGTTTCATAAAGATGTTTTTGGCCAAGCAAATGCATAGATATTCAATCATAGTTATTTTAATCATTTTTATCATGACCAAATTTACTATGTCATAAATAATAGATCATTATCATGAGTGGAAAATCATCTAACTTTATAAGCAACAAGTTCATCAAGGCAAGGCATTAATACAATTTGCAACAAAAATAGTTCTACTATTGACACCATCAAGTATAGTGCAAGTATTACATTCACATTCACCTTTTCACACTATCACATAATTGACTAATGTTAAGCAAATTATATTTCAAATTATCACTAAGCAACATTTGTTTAAAAAGAAGAGAGGAACCTTTATCAACATTGGTTACTTCATCGGTTGCTTTGACCTTGATTATGCATGAGGTGTTTTCTGTTATTCTTTAAGCCAACATCATCAATATACCTCTTAGTTGTGCTTGAGTTTGAATTGAAGTGTACCTGCAATAAAGGAGAGGAAGTATCCTTTGGTACCCATACTTTCTTGGGTCCATGGGGGTTAGTAATAGTTTCCTTAACTCTCCAAATAGTTTTTATACCATTCTCTACTTTTCTTTTAACATAACATTTGGTGACTTTATGTCCATGTTTTCCACAATAAGTACAACAAGTATGATGCATGGAAGTAGAAGTAGCTTTAAAGAATTTGTTATATTTAGGCACATTGTTTACATAATTGTAATCAAGACCATTTTTGATAAGAGGAGATCTTTGAGCTCCAAGAATTTTAACAAGATTGTCCCTTCCTTTTGTAAATTTTTCTATACATGATGTAAGGTCATTAACCTTCTTTTTCAAAGTCTCATGGTCAATAAGCATTCTTTCAAGAGACAAAATCTTTTCACAAAGAATCTTATTTTCAAGGGACATGTTTTGCAAAGAGACATTTAAAACTTCTTTTTTCAATATTCAAACAATCAATAGATTCAAGAAGTCTTTTGTTTTCACAATATAATTTTGAATTTTCATTCAATAACTCATTAATTTTGAATTTCATTTCCTTATTTCTTTTTGAAGCCTTTTTTTAATTCTTCATACATTTCAACATATAATTCACTAAGATCATCACTATCATCATCACAACAAGTAGAAGTAGAAGAAGTAGATTGTACCTCATCATTTATTGCCATAAAGCACACATTGGCTCTTTCCTCATGTGTTATTTGAAGAAGTCTCCACATATCGTGAGCGGATTTGCATTCACTCACTCGATGATATTCATTCACGTCCCAATGCACAACTCAAGATGTTCATTGCTTGGTAGTTTAAAGTTATCTTCCTTGTATCGCTCTCATCATACTCCTCCATGGGCTTTGGTTCCCTGGTAACTCCATCGACTTTCATTCTCATAGGCACATAGGGACCTTTCTCAATGACACTCCACAAATCAAAGTTAATAGAACAAATAAAAATTCTAATTCTAGATTTCCAAAATGTATAATTAGAACCATCAAGCAAAAGGAGGTCTATTTGTAGATGAACCTTCCATATAAGGCAAATTTGATAAACTAGCCATATAATCTTTACTTCTAGGTTGTTAGACCTTGAAAAGAAGACCTTGCTCGATACCAATTGAAAGACCTAAGAGGGGGGTGAATTAGGTCTTTGGCTAATTATCGAAATCTTTTCCCTTTTTACAAATCCTTTGCCTTAATAAAAACTCTTCTTTAATTTCACAAGTTTCAAGTTTATATGTGATGTAATGGTTAAGATAAGATCATCAAACAATAAGACTATATCCAATCAATCAACAACTATGAACAACTAATAATAACATGAGCATGTAAATAAATAAAGCTATAAGGAAATGAACACACGATTTATAGTGGTTCGATCTCTCTAAGATCTACATCCACTACCTTGAGTCCACACTCAAGGATTTCAACCAATTCACTATATGCTCAAGTTCAACAATTACATAAGAGGCTAACCACACTATGGTTTTACACTCACAACCTCTTCTAGTAATTATACAAACAATACAAGGTTCACCAAACACAATGGTTTTATATCTAAAGACAACCTCAAGACTAATCTAATCCAAGGCTCACCCACACACAAAGGTTTTACACTACAACCTTGATTAATCTAGTCTATGGCTCACCCTTCCACAAAAAGGGTTTTATGTCACAAGATAACCTTGCAAATGAGCTAGTAGAAATCACAATTAAGATAAGAAAAGAGAGTGTGTAAGATGTTACCACTTTGTTGGTAGATGATTACACAATGTTTCACCTTCACACTTTGTTGCCTTTGGAATCTTGAATTTCAATCTTTGAGCACAAGGCAATTTGAGAGCTTTTCAATTCAATTTGATGTAAAACAAGTTGGATAATGTAAGATTTGTTAAGTTCAAAGTTCTACAAAAAAATCTGGAGTTTATGGCTTTTATAGAATTCAAAAATCAGTTCAAACGGCTATACAACGGCTAGTAACGGCTAGTTTCGAAAAATTCGGATGACCGAATTTCCGCATCCGAATTTTTTTCGCTTCAAAATTTCGGACGACCGAATTTTTTGCATGCGTCCGAATCTTCTTCCGAATTTCTCTGGAAGAACAGTAGCAAACTTTTGCTACAAAATTCGGAGGACCGAATTTTTTGTCTGCGTCCGAATCTTCTTCCGAATTTCTCTGGAAGAACAGTAGCAAACTTTTGCTACAAAATTCGGACGACCGAATTTTTTGTCTGCGTCCGAATCTTCTTCCGAATTTTTCAAACTTTGTCAAAACATATCCAAATCATTTCAAACAAGTTGGAAAACATTCTAGCCTTAAAGATAAGTCATTAAAGACCTTTTATGTGCAAAAACCATTTATGAAAACTTGATAATTTAGGTAAGTTCAAAACCATTGAAAACATTTAAATCAAGTTTTGTGCTCTCAATTGCAACTCATAGATTCCAAGGCTTAAGAGTGTAGGGTTTACAAAGTTTACCTATTAAGCACATGCAACCTACACTTCATGTCTTCAAAGCCTTCTAACATCTTGAACAAACTCTTCAATCTTCAATCACTTTGACATATTGGAGTTGTTCTTGCATTTTAACTTCAAGGCAATGAGACTTCAAACTTCTTAATCCAACAATCCTATCACACAAATGACATGCATATTAGTCCTCATCAATATTTGTCATTAATCAAAACTACATGATTTGCCCTTAGGGCTAACAATATCCAAAGTTGAATTTCCTCTGTTCATGCATGGCCAACATTAATACCATATGCATATTACCTACTGATGATTTATGTCCAAAGTTAGGAACAATCATAGTAGTTACCATATGATGCAATACTCTACCTCTAGCATCCAAATTCTTGATTTCCCTCTCTTTTATAGATCTAAACTCTCTTCCATTTGTAAATGCTTGATCAAATCTATCATATGTAAAGAGTTGACTATCATAGCAATGCATTGAGGGTGCATAATATTTAGCCCCCATCGTCACTTACCCCCACAAATTCCCGTTAATCGGGTCTTCACTTAATTCAATGTCAACTTGGGATACTCTAGTTGAATACCATTGTATCCTATCATCCCCAACAATCTCAATTCTTTCTTCCTTTAGGTTTGCATAGAATTCATATACCAAAGTAGGATAAAAATCTTCATTAATAAACAACAAACTACTCCATCCAACATCATTGAAATAGGACAAAACCATATCCATACTAGATAGTTTATCAACATATACCTTATATCCAGGAATAATCTTTCTACTATTCTTATTCCATTCTTCAAATTCATGAGTAGATTTGATAGAGATAAACCCATCAACCCCTGGGATTGTGTTTGAGGAATGCGAATCCTTCTTGGTTGATTGAGGATTGGGTCTCCATCTCCTTCCTTAGCCTTTCCTTTTCCTTTCTCAACATTGGGCTTCTTTGTTCTCACCATGATGTTTTCTCTTGAGAAGGGTTTGTTTTCTGTATGAAATTAGGGCTTAGAAGTTTAAAAATGAACGCAAATTGGGATGAGAGTGTGTGGATTTGAAGAGATTTTGATTCGGACGTGAATGGGTATGAGAGGTTTTGAAAGGATTTAAAATTCGGAAGTTGTAATGTTTGGAAGAAACCGTTCGATTTTCATTTAAAGGGATGCATCCGCAAAATTCGGACGACCGAATTTTAGGTATGCGTCCGAATTTTCGGTCGAAAGTTTCTGTCTCTTTGGTTCAGAAAATTCGGTCGACCGAATTTTCTGTCCTGCGTCCGAATTTTTTTATCAATAAATCTCTGTTTTCATCACAACATTAATACACACATTAGTCATTGAATTTTGAAATTCCTAAGAGTCTTCTTAGGTGATTAAACCTTTCCTCAGCCAAAGGTTTTGTAAATATGTCAGCAATTTGATCATTTGTATTTACATGTTCTAAGCATATATCTTTCTTAATCACATGATCACGAATGAAATGATGTTTTATCTCTATATGCTTGGTCCTAGAATGTTGAATGGGATTAATGCTCAAATTGATAGCACTAGTATTATCACATAGTATAGGCACACACTTAAATTTAAGACCATAATCAAGTAAAGTATGTTGCATCCATAATAATTGTGCACAACAACTTCCTGCAGACTATGTATTCGACTTCAGCTGTGGATAAAGATACACAAGCTCGCTTTTTACTAAACCAAGACACTAGACAACTACCAAGAAATTGACAATGACCACTTGTACTTTTACGCTCAACTTTGCATCCCAAAGCATAGTCGACGATCGAATATCCAATAAGTTTAAAAGATGAAGTTTTAGAAAACCAAAGACCATAGTCATGTGTATCAATCAAATAACGAAATATTCGTTTGACAAAAAATTAGATGAGATTCTTTAGGACATGATTGGAATCTAGCACACAAGCAAACAACAAACATAATATCTCGGTCTACTAGCAGAGTGAGATAGAGTAAACTTCCAATCATACCTCTATACAATTTCTCATCAATACTTTTACCTTTCTCATCTTTGTCAAGTTTAGTTGATGAACTCATAGAGTACTTATTCCTTTTGCTTGATCCATTCTAAACCTTTTCAATAGCTCCTTAGTATATTTTTCTTGATTGATGAAGACTCCATCCTTGGTTTGCTTAATTTGTAGTCCAAGGAAGAAACTTAGTTCTCCCATCATGCTCATCTCAAATTCATTTTGCATAGTTTTAGCAAACTCTTCACAAAGAGAAATATTAGTAGAACCAAAAATAATATCATCAACATAGATTTGTAGAAGCAAAATATCATTTTTTAGAAGATGTTTTAATAAAAAAGAGTTGTGTCTACTTTTCCTTTAGTAAAACCTTTTGAGAGAAGAAAACCACTTAATCTTTCATACCAAGATCTTGGAGCTTGTTTCAGTCCATATAGAGCTTTGGTTAGCTTAAACACATAATTTGGAAATTTTTCATGGATAAAACCAGGAGGTTGTTCTACATAAACCTCTTCTTCAATAAAACCATTTAGGAAAGCACTTTTTAACATCCATTTGAAAAAAGTTTAAAACCTTTAAAGCAAGCAAATGCCAAAAGTATTCTTATAGATTCTAATCTAGCTACTGGAGCAAAGGTCTCATCATAGTCAATGCCTTCTTCTTGGTTGAAACCTTGAGCAACAAGTCTAGCTTTATTTCTAACTACTTCTCCTAGTTCATTTAACTTATTTCTAAAAACCCATTTTGTACCAATAACAGAATGATCATGAGGTCTAGGAACAAGAGACCAAACTTTATTTCTTTCAAATTGATTTAGCTCTTCTTCCATAGCAATAATCCATAAATTATCACACAATGCATCATCAATATTTTTTGGTTCAATATGAGATAAAAGAGCGAAGTTATCAATAAAGTACCTCCTTGTTTTTACCCCTTGGGAGACATCACCAATGATTTGCTCCTTAGGATGACCTTTTGCATATGTGATATCCTTTGGAAGTTCTTGATTATTGCTTGATTGACCATCTTGTTCTTGCTCCATTATTTCTTCTTCTTTGGCATGATCTTCCATTGTGGGTGCTTGGTGTTGAGTATGATTTTCAACCATTGATGTGCCTGTGTCATCTTCATTTCCTCTTTGAATATAAATGTTAGATTCATCAAAGGTTACATGAATAGTTTCTTCAACACACAATGTTCTTTTATTATAGACTCTATATGCCTTTTTATTTGATGAATAACCAAGAAAAATTCCTTCATCTGATTTTCTATCAAACTTACCAAGATAGTTGCTAGTGTTTAAAATGAAGCATTTACAACCAAAAACTTTGAAATAGACAATTGATGGAGTTTTGTCAAATAAGAGTTCAAAAGGTGTTTTTCTTATAAAAGGTCTTAGTAAAACTCTGTTCATGATATAACAAGCTGTATTAACAGCTTCAGCCCAAAAGTACTGAAATACCTAAGGGGGGGTGAATTAGGTATTTAGTTAATTTTCGCAAACTTAAACCTTTTATGCGTTTAGACCAAGAACAAGTTATGTAAGCTAATTATAGATAATTGATAGCAAGGCAATAATGAAAGCAATAGCAAAGAACTCAAACAATTTATAGTGGTTCGATCCTCAAGATCTACGTCCACTACCTTAAGCTCACACTTAAGGATTTCAACAAATCTACTAATTGCTCAGGTTTACAAATTACAAGAGAGGCTCACCACACTTTGGTTTTACACTCACAACCTCTTCTAGTAATTTCTTACAATACAAGGCTCACCAACCTATGGTTTTATATCTCAAACAACCTTGAATCACAACTTCAAGGATCACCCTTATCTAAAGGGTTTTATGTTATCAAGATAACCTTGCTAGAGCTAGTAGATCAACACAATTGAATAAGTAAAGAAGAGTGTGTAGAAGTTACCACTTGATGGTAGATATTACACAAATTTGCACCTTCACACTTTGATGTCTTTGGATGGATCAATTGAATGCACAAGACATAAGAGAGCTTAAGAAATGCTTGGAGTTTTCAAGATTTCAAGAGTTACAAAAATTTGCATGTTTATGGCTTTTATAGAATTTGAAAATCTGTTAAAACGTTCATAAAACGGCTAGTAACGGCTAGTTTCAGAAAATTCGGACGACCGAATTTCTTGGCTGCGTCCGAATGTTCGTGCGAATTTCTCTGGATAAATAGTAACCATGCTGAGAACAAAAATTCGGACGACCGAATTTTTTTGCTGCGTCCGAATCTTCTTCCGAATTTCTCTGGAAAAACAGTGATCATGCTGAAGGCCAAAATTTCGGACGACCGAATTTTTTGGCTGCGTCCGAATCTTCTTCCAAATTTCTCTGGAAGAATAGTAGCAAACTTTTGCTACAAAATTCGGACGACCGAATTTTTTGAAAGCATTTTCAAACTTTGTAAAATCATTTGAGATATAACTTCAATGAGTTTGAAAAACATTTGATATAAATAGAAAACCTATTTATCTATATTTAAGCTTGAAAAACATGAACATATGAAGTTTACAAACATATCTTATAAAAAAGATTCATTCAAAGCCTTTTAAGATCATAAGACTATTTTTATGCTCTCTTATGCATTCAATGATAACCAAGACATGCAAGTGTAGAGTTTACACAGAAATTTATCTAAAAGTTAAATGCACTCTACACTTCAAGTCTTCAATGCCTTTTGATCATCTTTAGAACAACATTTTCAAACTTCAAATACTTGCTTAAATGAAGTTGTTCTTGAACTTTTGCTTCAAAGCAATGAGACTTCATACTTCTCACATTACAGAACCTATCACACAATAATCAAACATTTTAGTCCTTATCAATATTTGTCATTAATCAAAACTACATAATTTGCCCTTAGGGCTAACAATCTCCCCCTTTTTTATGATGACAAACTTTGATGCAAAATGTGATAGATTAAAAACAATGTAGTACATAGAAGTATTAATGTCAATGATAGAAAATAACCAATTTAACACATTGACATACAAATGGCTCAATATGAGCCTATGACCCAACCAACCTCCATTATCCTCCTTCCTTCCAACTACTAGGATAGAAGATATAGCATTTAAGCATTAAGAAAACTTCTAAGAGAGGTTTTAAAGGTTGTAAAAGTTTGACAATGCTCCCCCTTAGATTGTGCTCATTTTTCAAGATGTTTGGACTTGAGATGCTATGCATCCGAATTTTGACATATCAAGTCCGAATTTTAAAATAGGTTAAATGAAAGCTTAAAATCTTGAGAATAAGCTTTCATAAGGTTGTTCAAACATAGAGGAAGAGATTAAAACCAGTTTGAATCAATTTGAACAACAATAGAGCACATTTTGGCAACAAAATATGCATGCATCCGAATTTCAGAACATGCATCCGAATTTTTTGATCTTGCATCCGAATTTTTAAATCTTAAGTCCAAACTGTAATAAATTCAATATAATGAATGCCTAAGGTTGTTCAAACATAATTGAAGAGATTAAAACATATTTAGATCAATTTGAACAACAATAGAATACTTTTTGGCAACAAGGTATAGCTCATGCATTCATGCATTCAAATGTTTTCATAGAGTTTTCATAGAGTAAAAATTCAAGAGCAAGTTATTCATTTACAGAAAACACACAGAAAACATCTATAGGATTGAGACATAAGACTCAGAAAACATGCATAAAAAAAATTCATAAGCAGAAAAATTCATTATCTCATCCCATAGAACAGTTTTTTCACACACTCATCCCATAGAACAATTTTTCACACATTTTGTCATCCTCATTTCTTCTCCCCCTTTTTTCATCAGTCAAAGATGGGGTCAATGAAAATGAGATTAACAATTTAACACATAAAGGAAGCTCTCATCACTGAGATTTCATCATTGAGCTTCACTATTACAGAAGATGCAAAAAAAAAACTGAAGAAGATTATAACATTAGATGCATAATTAAAAATTCAAATAACTTAAAGCAGTAAATAGAATGAAAGAGATGCTTAGTCTTGTGATGTTGATGAAGAGGCTCTGCTAATCCCTTTCTTGATGGCCAAGTGCTTCACTCTTCCTTGGCTGAATGAAATGTGTAATGGTGAGACAATTTCAGCTTGAGCTACTTGGCTTCCTGCCTGTTGTGGTTCTTCATGTACATGTTCTTCTTCTTCTTCTTGTTCTGCCATTGTCTCATCATCTCCTCTTTGGTCATCCCCGTCATCACTGTCATTATCTTTGTCCTTCTTATCTTCCTCTTTATCATCATCTTCTTCATTTCTATCTTGAGGCCTAGAGGGTCCTTCACCACTTTGAATATTTCTCATAAGAATTTCCTCAATGTGTTTCACTCTACTCTCTAGTCCATCTTTCCTAGAACCATTGGAGCAAATGATTCAAAGAACTTATACATCTTCTCCATTTCCTTGACTTGATTGTTCAAGGCTTCTTGTAATGCTTTGGCTATTATGGTGTCACCTCTAGTTATTCCTTCACCACTTGACTCAACTTTAGTTTCTTCTTCAACTACTCTTCTTTTTGTTGGTGGTTGCTCCCCCTCACTTGAAGTGTCATGCTTTCTTTTTGTCTTCATTTCTCTTGCAAGGGTCTCTTCCTCATCTTCCTCATCTTCATCCTCCTCCTTTTCCTCTTCTACACTTTCTGTCCTTTCCTTTCTTCCTAATCTTTTTGGAGAGGATCCTCTTTTTGTTTTCCATATTCCATCATCATCAAGGATAAGCTGCATTCTCTTAAGGGATTCATCAGTGTATATTTCTCCACTTTTAAAGGCTTGTCCTCTTCCTGGAAGTTTAATCTTAAAATGCTTAAAAATCTTTGTTAACAGTCTTCCAAAAGGGAATGCCTTGGTTACTGTTTTTCTAGCAGTAATCATGTGTCTTAAGGCTATATATCCAAAGTTGAATTTTCTCTGTTCATGCAGGGCCAACATTAATACCATATGCATATTACCTACTGATGATTTATGTCCAAAGTTAGGAACAATCATAGTAGTTACCATATGATGCAATACTCTACCTCTAGCATCCAAATTCTTGATTTACCTCTCTTTTATAGATCTAAACTCTCTTCCATTTGTAAATGCTTGTTCAAATCTATCATATGTAAAGAGTTGACGATCATAGCAATGCATTGAGGGAGCATAATATTTAGCCCCCACTCGTCACTTACCCCACATATTCTCGTTAATCAGGGTCTTCACTTAATTCAATGTCAACTTGGGATACTCTAGTTGAATACCATTGTATCCTATCATCCCCAACAATCTCAATTCTTTCTTCCTTTAGGTTTGCATAGAATTCATATACCAAAGTAGGATAAAAATCTTCATTAATAAACAACAAACTACTCCATCCAACATCATTGAAATAGGACAAAACCATATCCATACTAGATAGTTTATCAAAGCATCTACCTTATATCCAGGGAATAATCTTTCTACTATTCTTATTCCATTCTTCAAATTCATGAGTAGATTTGATAGAGATAAACTCATCAACCCCTAGATTGTGTTTGAGGAATGCGAATCCTTCTTGGTTGATTGAGGATTGGGTCTCCATTTCCTTCCTTAGCCTTTCCTTTTCCTTTCTCAACATTGGGCTTCTTTGTTCTCACCATGATGTTTTCTCTTGAGAAGGGTTTGTTTGCTGTATGAAATTAGGGCTTAGAAGTCTAAAAATGAACGCAAATCGGGATGAGAGTGTGTGGATTTGAAGAGATTTTGATTCGGACGTGAATGGGTATGAGAGGTTTTGAAAGGATTTAAAATTCGGAAGTTGTAATGTTTGGAAGAAACCATTCGAATTTTATTTAAATAGATGCATCCGCAAAATTCGGACGACCGAATTTTAGGTCTGCGTCTGAATTTTCGGTCGAAAGTTTCTGTCTCTTTGATTCAGAAAATTCGGTCGACCGAATTTTCTGTCCTGCGTCCGAATTTTTGATCAATAAATCTATGTTTTCATCACAACATTAATACACACATTAGTCATTGAATTTTGAAATTCCTAAGAGTCTTCTTAGGTGATTAAACCTAACCTTTCCTATTGTTTGATCATCTTGTCTCAACCATTAAATCACATATAAACTTAGAGTTTGTAAATTTGAAGAAGAGCTTTTATTAAGGCAAAGGATTTGCAAAACAGGAAAAGATTTTGATAATTAGCCTAAGACCTAATTCACCCCCCTCTTAGGTCTTTCAAGTAGTTTCCTTCTTTCAAAAGGATTTTCAAGAGGAAAATTGAAACTATTTTTTTTATAAAATTCTCATGCAACAATGATCTATAACTTGTCCAAATATATGATACAATTTTTGGTGCTTCTAATACTTCACTTTGTGATGTGTTTTCCAAGTTGATGCAAAGTAAATTTGAAATGAGCATGATAGGAAAACTCAATTTCTTTCTTGGCCTACAAATCAAGCAAACCAAGAATGGCACTTTCATGAATCATGTTAAGGTATAAGCACTTTCATAAGTTTATCAACTATGCTTGACAAGAATAAAAAGGTTTCATAGGAGTAGTCAACTCTATTTGAAAGCAAATAGAGCCAATATTATGTTTGTCATGTGCTTGTGTGCTAGATTTTATCTTGTCCTAGAGAGTTTCATTTGATTGCTATTTAACACATTCTCTATTACCTTATTGATACTCTAAGTGATTATGGTCTATATTTCAAATGTGTGGCTATGTTATGTGATAACACAAATTCAATAACTTTGACCATCATATTATTCAACAAACTAGGACAAAGCATATAGATATCAAACTTCATCTCATTAGAGATCATTCTACTAAGGGTAATACTTATTTAAATCATGTTTGCATTAATAAACAAACTAATGATATCTTACTATGCCATTAGCCGAAGAAAGGTTTAACCAATCTTAGAAGAAGCTTAAAAATTTAAAAAATTTAATGACTAATGAGTGTATTCAAGTGTTGTAGCTCCAGGTAAGGACAAATAAGCCTAGCATGAGAAAATGAAAGGGAAAAGCCAAAGAAAGAGAAGGAGGACAAGTGATCAATGAACCAAGGAAAGTTCATGTTCCTCAAAGCATGTCATGGCTGGATAGATTTGTCACAGTGGAGGCTGCTACTGAATTTGATGATTGGATAAAAAGGAACCATAAGATAAATCTATGTCACAAGGTGGATGTCATCAAACTATCCGAAATGGGTAATATACTCTCATTTTTAAATGATGTGAGCTGGACTAGTTTGCTTGTGGTTGATGAATGCTATTACCTTCCTTAGTCTATGAAGTTTATGCAAATATTAAGGAAGAAAGAGTTGAGAAATTTGGTAATAAAAATATTTAGTGGTATTCTTCACGAATATCACAAGTTGATTTTTGAGATTGACAATGCATTGCTCAATAGAATTTGTGATGTTGAGGATGTTAATTTTAGGCATTATTCTTCTGAGGACATTGTTTTATAAGTGAGTTATACTCACATGAAAGAACTGAGAATGCCTATATAAATGGTAGAAGCCTCAAGACTAGAAAGGAGAGAGAGATAAAAGCTTTTTGATGCTAGTAAAAGAATTTTGCATCAAATGCTTACTACCTTGATTATAGCATACTTTGAGCACAAGTCTTCTGTTGATAATATGTATGCTGTAATTATGCTAGCCATGCATAAGAAAAGAAAAATGAATTTTGGATATATAATGCTAAAGAATATAATGGCAGCTAGAAGAACTGAGCATAAGGCATTGCCGTATGGAAGGTTATTAACAGGAATTTTCAAGTATCTCCAAGTGCAATTGTCTTCCAGTGGTTTACCAATAAAGAGTGAAGAAGTCTACACCAACAACTCACTAAAAAGAATTCCTTGGATAATTGATGAGGATGAAATATGGAGAACAAAAGCAGAAACTCCTTTAAGAAGAATAAGAGGATGAAGAGGAAATCCTTGCTAGAGCAAGGAAAATTAAAATGAAGCATGAGTCACCAAGTGACGGGGAGCAACTCCCCACAAAAAAAAAAAAAAGAAGACTATTTGAAGAAGTACCCGCTATTGAAGGAAAATAAGTTGTCAAGATGTTTCAAGAGATATTGAACAGCCATGCAAAGAAAAATGGAGAAGATGTACAAATTCTTCAAGTCCTTTGCTCCAATGATTCTAGGCAAATTTGATGATTTAGAAGCTAGAGTCAAGAATATGGAAGAAGACTTGAGAAAGATTTCTCAAGTTATTTTAAATAGAGCAAGTTCCTATAAAGCCAAAGAAGAAGACAAAAGATGAAGGAAAAGGCAGTGAAGCATCCCAAGAAGAAGAAGAGCATAAGAATGAAGAACAAAGAGGTAAAGCTCAAGAGAACAAGCAAGAAGAAGGAGGTGAAGGGAGTTTAACAAAATCAAATCACAAATCCATCACCAATTTCCTTCAGCCAAGGGAGGAGGAAAATGTGGTTCAAAGAAAGAAGATCCAAAGACCCTCTCGATTGGTAACTTTTCAAAGCACAACTACACGAGCAAGGAGTCAGCAAATGAAGGACCCTATCATATAGAGATCAAGGGAGACATGGCCATCATAACAAACAAATTTGGAAGTGAAGACCATGAAGCGCATCCAAAGACTAAGCCTTTCTATCCCTAAACTCTATTTTGTTGCTTATTTTAGATTATGACTTAATGCACATGTTATGCTTTAATATTGAAATTTACTTTTGCCTTTCTAGTCATTATAATGTTTTGAAGCTCAATATGTGAAATCTTTGTGATAAGAGCTTCTTTTGTTTCACTTTTGTTGTCCAAGTATTCTCACCCCAAGTTTAATTGCTGCTAAAAAAAGGGGGAGAAGAATTTGATTTATCATTGTTGAAATGCTACATAATGATTATTGCTGTTAGGATGATAATTATTTGACTAGACATATATTGTTTATGAAAGTTGGTCAATATATTGCTTAATTGCTAAATGAGAGTTGATCAACATACTGCTTATATGTGATACATGTTGTCTCATTTTCATTAAACCCATCTTTGATTGATGACAAAAGGGGGAGAAGAAATGTGATGGAAAAATGTGTGAAAATGCAAAATAGCAGTGGAATTCCTCATGCATGAATAGAAATTGTGTGAATTTTCTGAAAATCCATGCATATGTCAAGGGGGAGAAAGAATGATGACAAAATGTGTTATATGTTGTGTATATGTTGTGTGAATGATGAAAAGTTGTGGCTGCATTAGGATTTGGAAAACTGCATTTGTGTGAATGCATTTGGAAACTGTGTATTATGTGGTTGCATTTGAAATTTAAATTGAAAATGATTGTTTTCTGAGATTTTGAAAATGGTTGAGTTGAGATTGTGAAATTTTTCATCATAGTTCTTCACTTGACCTATGACTATAAGATACATCATGAAAACAATTAAATACATGAGTTTTGTGGTTTTTCAAATCTAAATTGAGTGCTATTGTGACTATACATATTTGAGTACTTCTATAATTCATTTGAAAATGAAAAATCACATTTTCAAACTTGTTGACAAAAATTTGGACTTGAAATTCGGATGCAGACAAAAAATTCGGATGCATCAAGATCTTCTTGTCAAAAATATTTTCCTGTTGTTCAAATTGTTTAAAAATTGTCTTAATCCTTCTTATCATATTTGAACAATCTTAGAAAAGCTTATTTTTAAAAATAAAAGTTGTTACCTCACATATTTTACAGTTTGGACTTGAAATCATAAAATTCGGGTGCATGATTAAAAAATTGGGATGTATCCATATTTTGTTACCAAAAAGTGCTCTTTTGTTGTTCAAATTGATTCAAATATGTTTTAATCTCTTCCATTATGTTTGAACAACCTTAGGAACACTTTATTTCACTTCAAACCTTCATTATATTGAATTTATTACAGTTTGGACTTAAGATTTAAAAATTCGGATGCATGTTCTGAAATTCGGATGCATCCATATTTTGTTGCCAAAATGTGCTCTTTTGTTGTTCAAATTGATTCAAACATGTTTTAGTCTCTTCTACTATGTTTGAACAACATTAGGAAAGCTTATTTTCAAAAATTGAAATTTTTATTTCGCTTATTTTATAGTTCGGACTTGATATGTCAAATTTTGATGCATAGTATCTCAAGTCCTAACTTGTTGAAAAATGAACACAATCTAAGGGGGAGCATTGTTAAACATTTACAACCTTTAAACCCTCTCTTAGAATCTTTTCTAAATGCATAAATGCTATATCTTCTATCCTAGTAGTTGGAAGGAAGGAGGTAAATGGAGGTTGGTTGGGTCATAGGCTCATATTGAGCCTTTTGTATGTCAATGTGCTAAATTGGTTTTTATCTATCACTGACATCAATACTTCTTTGTACTACATTGTTTAAATCCATCACATTTTGCATCAAAGTTTGTCATCATCAAAAAGGGGGAGATTGTTAGCCTTAAGGGCAAATCATGAGGTTATGTTTAAGTTTTGATTAATGACAAACATTGATGAGGATTAATCTCTATGTCATTTGTGTGATAGGATTGTTGGATTAAGAAGTATGAAGTCTCATTGCCTTGGAGCTAGCAATTCAAGAACAACTCAAATATGTCAAAGTGATTGAAGATTGAAGAGTTTGTTCAAGATGATTAAAGGCTTTGAAGACATGAAGTGTAGGTTACATTAGCTTAATAAGTAAACATTGTAAACCCTGCACTCTTAAGCCTTGGAATCTATGAGTTGCAATTAAGAGCACAAAACTTGATTTAAATGGTTTCAATGGTTTTGAACTTACCTAAATTATCAAGTTTTCATAAATGGTTTTTGCACTTAAAATGTCTTTAATGACTTATCTTTGAGGCTAGAATGTTTTTCAACTTGTTTGAATTGATTTGAATATGTTTTGACAAAGTTTAAAAAATTCGGATGAAAATTCGGTCGTCCGAATTTTGTAGCAAAAGTTTGCTACTGTTCTTCCAGAGAAATTCGGAAGAAGATTAGGACGCATGAAGAAAAATTCGGTCGTCCGAATTTTGGCCTTCAGCATGGTCACTGTTTCTTCCAGAGAAATTCGAAAGAAGATTCGGACGCAGCAAGAAGAATTCGGTAGTCTGAAAAATTCGGATGCAGAATTCGATCGTCCGAATTTTCCTGAAACTAGCCGTTACTAGCCGTTTTATAGCCGTTTGAACTGATTTTCAAATTCTATAAAAGCCATAAACTCCAGATTTTATAGAAGAACTTTGAACTTAACAAATCCTACATGCTCTAACTTGTTTTACATCAAATTAAATTGAAAAGCTCTCAAATTGCCTTGTGCTCAAAGATTGAAATTCAAGATTCCAAAGGCAACAAATTGTGAAGGTGAAACGTTATGTAATCATCTACCAACAAAGTGGTAACATCTTACACACTCTCTTTTCTTATCTCAATTGTATTTTCTACTAGCTCATTGCAAGGTTATCTTGTGACATAAAACCCTTTTGTGTTAGGGTGAGCCATAGACTAGATTAATCAATGTTGTGGTGTAAAACCCGTTTGTGGGTGAGCCTTTGATTAGATTGGTCTTTAGGTTGTCTTTAGATATAAAACCCTTGTGGAAGGGTGAACCTTGTTTGTATAATTACTAAAAGAGGTTGTGAGTGTAAAACCATTGTGTGGTGAGCCTCTTGTGTAATTGCCTAAATTGAGCATATAGTGGATTGGTTGAAATCCTTGAGTGTGGACTCAAGGTTGTGGATGTAGATCTTGGAGAGATCGAACCACTATAAATCGTGTGTTCATTTATTTATAACTTTACTTGTTTACATACTTATGTTATTATTATTTGTTCTTAGTTGTTGATTCATTGGTTGTGGTTTTATTGTTTGATCATCTTGTCTTAACCATTACATCACATATAAACTTAGAGTTTGTGAATTTGAAGACAAGCTTTTATTAAGGCAAAGGATTTGCAATACAGGAAAAGATTTCGATAATTAGCTTAAGACCTAATTTAACCCCCCCTCTTAGGTCTTACAAAGGCTTTGAAGACCATAGTGTAGGTTTACTATGCTTCATAGGTATATCTTTGTAACCTTGCACTATTTTGTCTTTGAAATCTAAAAGTTTTTCAATAGAGCTTCAAACTTGGTTTCAAATCACAAATGATATGTCTTACAAATATTTTTACCAAATTTTCAATAATGTCCTTTTCACTTAAAGCTTTTAAAATGATCTATCTCATAGTCCAAAATGATTTCAAACTTGTTGTGTTTAATTTCTACTCATTTTAACTAAGCTTGATCAATTCGAATGTCTGAATTTGATCTCATGACTGCTGAATTTTTAGAGAAATTCGGAAGACCATTCGGACGCATATGTCCAAATTCGATAGACCGAATTTACATTAGCAGTCTCAGAACAAAAAATTCAAACGAATGTTCGGACAATCTTATCCAAATTCGGTCAACCAAATTTTACTGTTATTAGTCATTATTTGAACGTTGTAACTGAATTTTAAGCCTTATAAAATGTATGAACATAAGGTTTTTTTGGAAGTTGTTGAGCCAAAAATATTCTCCACTCTTCCTAATGGCTCTTTATCAAAAAGTTATATTTTGTCTTGCGCCATAAAGTTTAACATCAAGATTCCATAGGCAAAAAGGTGAAAGTGTGCTAAATTGTCATTATCTACCAATTGTGTTGGTAACTTTCTTATCTCAAATTTCATCTTCTTGTTGTCTTTTCAAGGTTATCTTGTTGTTATAAGATCTTTATGTTAGAGTGAACCTTGATTGCTTGTATTTGAGAAGAGGTTATGGTGTAAAACCCTTGAAGGGTGAGCCTCCCTTGTAAGAATTGATCAACTTGAAATTATAGTTGAACTTGGTTGAAATCCTTGAGTGAATGATCAAGGTAGTGGATGTAGATCTTGAGTGATCGAACCACTATAAATCACTTGTGTTATCTCTTGCTATTAGTTTCATTTAAACTTGAATCTTATTGTTTTTGTTTGCATATTGTGTGAAGTAATTTATTCCAATCATCTTCCATATCAATTTTGTCAAAAAGGAAAAATTTTCAAAAATTAGCCAAAGACCTAATTCACCCCTCCCCCCTCCTCTTAGGTTTTTCAAGAACTATAGATAAGCAAGCAAAGCAAGAAGGACAAAGAACACAATCAATTTATAGTGGTTCGATCACTTCAAGATCTTCATCCACTACCTTGAGTCCGCACTCAAGGATTTCAACCAGTTCAACTATAAAAATAGTTAATCCAAATAGTTAATCCAAGTACACTAGAGTTTTCATCCAACAAGGGTTTTACACCACAACCTCTTTCTAACACAAGAATCAAGATTCACCCTATAAAAAAAGGTTTTATATCTTTAAGAAAACCTTAAATAAAGCATGTAGATGAAGGAATAAAGAAAGATATAATCAACAACTTGGTAGATAATGACAAATACTAGAACCACTTCATCTTTTTTGTCTTTGGAATCTTGAATAGGTACATTAAGCATAAGATAAAAGAGAGATTTTTTTATATTCAAAAAAATTTTAAGTGCAGAGATTCTTAAAGTGTTCAGAGATACTCAAAAATTTAAAGTTGAAGTCTTTTATAAGGTTTAAAATTTACTTTCAATGTTCAAATAATGGCTATTAACAGTGTCATTTGGTCAATTGAACTTGGACCTTTTCATCTGAATTGGTCATCTGAACTTATTGTGTACCAAACTACTAGGATAAATTTGATTCTTAAAGTGTTTAGAGATACTCAAAATTTTAAAGTTGAAGTCTTTTATAAGGTTTAAAATTTACTTTCAATGTTCAAATAATGGCTAGTAACAGTGCCATTTGGTCAACTGAACTTGGACCTTTTCATCTGAATTGGTCATCTGAACTTATTGTGTACCAAACTACTAGGATAAATTTGATCGACCAAATTTGGACATTTGCATCTAATGCTTGGTAAATCAAGAGTGATCAAAGCCTTTTAAAGTTCAAAACCAAGTTAAATAAAAAGTTTTGTTCTTCCCCATGTATTCTACAGATTCCAAATACAAGAATTGTATGGATTACAAGAAAATTTGTACTAAGCAAAGAAAACCCACACTAGTGTCTTCAATGCCTTTAATCTTGTAGGACATGCTCTACATTCTTAAATCACTTGAGCTCGTTTGACTTGTCCTTAGTATTATAGCTTCAAGTTAATGAGAACACCTAGCTTTTCAATACAAAAATCCTATCACATAATTATCATATGAATTAGTCCTTATCAATGTTTGTCATTAATCAAAACTAATATATTTTCCCTTAGAGCTTACATCTTTTCATAGGGCTTTTTACCTTTTTCACCCTTGCCAAGTTTGAGTGATGAGCTGCTAGGTGTTCCAATCCTTTGGCATTGGTCATTCCAATTTTTTTCAATAGCTTCTTAATATATTTTGCATGATTTATGAATGTTCCATCCTCGATTTGATGGATTTGAAGGCCAAAAAAGAAGTTGAGCTCTCCCATCATGCTCATCTCAAATTCATTTTGCAGCATCTTAGAAAACTCAACACAGAGAGAGATGTTAGTCGCACCAAAGATAATGTCATCAACATACATTTGTACAAGTAAGATGTAATTGTTGCAAGAGGTTTTTATAAAAGGTGTTGTGTCAACCATCCCTCTTGAAAATCCATTTGAATATAGAAAGCCACAAAGTCTTTCATACCAAGCCCAAGGTCTTGTTTTAAACCATATAAGGCTTTGAGAGTTTATAAACACGATTGGGAAACTTTTTATGAGCAAACCAAGAGGTTGTTCCACAAAAACTTTTATTTGAAACTTTTTATGAGCAAACCGAGAGGTTGTTCCACAAAAACTTCTTCTTTAATAAAACCATTTACAAAATCACTTTTGACATCCATTTGAAAGAGCTTAAAACCTTTAAAACAAGAAAATTCCAAAAGCATTCTTATAAACTCAAGCCTAGCTACCGGAGTAAAATTTTTATCATAATCAATGCCCTCTTCCTAATTGAATACGTGGGTAACAAGTTTAGCTTTCTTTCTAACGACTTCGGCAGATTTATTTAATTTGTTTCTAAAACTTATTTGTACCAATATCAGGATGATCATAGGTTGTTAGGACAAGGTTCGAAACTTTATTTCTTTCAAATTGATTTAATTCCTCTTGCATAGCAACAATCCAAAAATCATCACACAAGGCATCATCAATGTTTTTAGGCTCAATATGAGATAAAAGAGCAAAATTTTCAATAAAGCACCACATTGTTATAACTCATTGTGAGATATCACCAATGATTTGTTTCTTAGAATGGCCTCTAGCATATCTTAAGTCCTTTGAGAGCTCTTGATCACCACTAGGTTGGCTTTCTTGTACTTATTCTATCATTTCCTTCTCATTAGTATAGTCTTCCATAGTTGGTGCTTGAAGATGAGCCCGATCATCATTCATTAAAGTATGTATATCATCTTCATCTTTTCTTTCAAGACAAATGTTAGATTCATTAAAGCTCACATGAATAGACGCTTCAACACATAAAGTTCTCTTGTTATAGATTCTATAGGCCTTTTTGTTTGAAGAATAACCAAGGAAAATACCTTCATCCGATTTACTATCGAACTTTTCCAGGTTATCACGAGTGTTCAAAATAAAACACTCATCATCACAAGAAGTAGAGGTAGATGGCATGGGTTGTACGTCATCTTCCATTGCCATGAAGAACATATTTTCTCTCTTTTCATTTTCTTCTTCACTTTCCACACTGGCGTGTTGATCCCATGTGCCAACAAGTCCTTTTCCCTTCATGGGAATCTCTTCTTCTTTTTCTTGGTTCCCTTTCTTTCTCCAAAGCCTTAGGACAATCCGCCACAAGATGTTTGGTGTTTTTGTATTTGTAACATTGTGGTCTAAATAATGATGAGGATTGACTACCTTTCTTGAATTGTATCTTTAACTTTTTGAGGAATCCCTTGTAGAAATTTTTTAATTTCTTCACCACCATGCCTATGTCATCATCTTTTACATCATCTTCTTCATCACTAGAAGACTCTTCTTGTTCACTTGAGTTGTCACTAGCTTTTTGGACAACCCCTTTTCTTCCTTTCTCTTTATCTTCATCTTATGAGTTAATAGCAATCCAATGATCTCTTCAAGAGGAAGATCTTCAAATCCTTAGATTCTTCAATGGCTAATGTCTTTGGTTGCTATGATTTGGGTAGTGCATCCAAGATCTTCCTATTTTGCTCTCCAAGCAAATAGTTTTTTTCATAGGACTTCAATCCATTTGAAATGTTTGTGAATCTTGTAAACATGTCACTAATATTCTCCCCTTTCTTCATTGTGAACAATTCATAATCTCTAACAAGCATGGTAAGTTTGGATTCCTTTACTTCATTTCTTCCTTAATGAGACACTTGAAAAATCTTCCACATATCATGCTCAATGTCGCATCCACTCACCCGATTGTATTCATTAACATCCAATGCAAAACTAAGAATGTTCATTGCTTGATAATTCAAATTCATCTTCTTTGAATCACTTTCATCAAATTCTTCAATACTCTTTGGTTCCCTTATGATCCCATTGGCTTTCAACTTCATTGGAACCTATGGACTTTTCTCAATAATATTTCACAAATCAAAATTAATAGAACAAATAGAAAACTTAGTTCTAGATTTTCAAAAGATATAATTTGTTCTATCAAAAAGTGGAGGTCGGTTTGTGAAAGAGCCTTCCAAATAAGAGAGGTTTGAAATATTAGACATAAGATCTTAACTTCTAGGTTATTAAATCACAAAAGAAGCCGTGTTTTGATGCCAACTGAAAATAACTAAGAGTGGGTGAATTAAGTTTTTGGATAATTTTTCAAAAAACTTTTCTTTAATGAAATCTCTTTTTGAAGATTATGACCACCAAGGAGTAGTGTGTCATAAAGAGAGTAGTTGGAAGAATATAAGCAATTAATTAAGTAACAATTAATGGCAACCACTATAAGATGAAATAAGGCAACTACAAATCAATGCAAGCAATAAATACAAAGCAAGACACAATTTTATAGTGGTTTGATCCCTTCAAGATCTACATCCAATATCTTGAGCCCCACACTTATGTATTTCAATAAATTCACTAAATTTTCAATTCACACAATTACAAAAGAGGTTCACCCACCAAGGGTTTTACACTAATAACCTATTTATCTTAACAAATCAAGGCTCACCCTTACCAAAAGGGTAAAAGACAACCTTGAATAAACAAATAGAAGATGAGATAAGGATACGAATTACCCAACAAGTTGGTTGATAATAAACAAATGAAGCACCACCTCACATTTTGCCTTAGGAAGCTTTTGATGATCACTGAAAGCACATGCACAATTGAAGCTTTTTATTTAATCTTTGATGATTTCAAGATAGTAGGAAGTAAAGTTCATCAATCTACATGAAATATGATATTCTTTTAAGAATTGAATTCTAACGTTCAAAAACGGCTAGTAATAGCTAGTTTTTGAAATAGAACAATACAATTCAGTCAATCGAATTGATCACTCTGTTTCCAAATTGGTCAATCGAATTTCTTTGTTCAGTATGCTATATGTATCAATTCGATTTTTTGAAACAATACAAAACAATTCAGTCAATCGAATCGGTCACTCTATTTCCAAATTGGTCATTGGAATTTCTCTATTCATATGCTATATGTATCAATTCGGTCGATCGAATTTGGACCTCTAAGTTCGAATTGGTCGTTTGAATTTCTTTATAATTTTAAACATTCATACCAAGTATGGACATCCGAATTGGTGATACGAAATCCAAACATTTCAAGATTTTTTCAAACTAATTCAAACTCAACCAGAAAAAGTTTTAAAACATTTGAAACATTAAAATAAAAACGTTTAAAGAGCTATTGACTAGGAAGGCCATTACCAAAAACTTAGTTCTTTAAGAATCATGAAATCACTTTGGACTCGAAAGCAAAGTTCAGGCTAGAATTATATGATTTGTGCTTCAAAATACATTACACGGATTTCAAATATAAAAAATGTAGGGTTTACATGATATACCTATAGAATATACAACATCCTACACTATTAGATCTTGAAAGCCTTCAAAGACTTGACATCCTCTTCAATCTTCAAACTTTTAACCTCACTTGGGATGTCTTTGTTTCTCTTTAGCTTCAAAGCAACAAGGTCACTTAGCTTCCTCAATTCAAAAATCCTATCACACAAGAATATTCAAATTAGTTCATATCAATGTTTGTCATTAATTAAAACTATAAGATTTGTTCTTATGGCCAACAAATATATCGATGAAATTCTAGTTATAAGATTCATACTAGTAACTAATTAACTTATTATTAATTAAGTTTATAAAAATCCTAGAAATTTAAGATGATTACATATATGTACTTTCTTTTTAAAAAGAAATATACATTCTTATACAAACACAATGTATTGAGGAAATGAAGAATTGAAAAAAAAATTGGAAACAATTTATTTTCTAATTACACAAATTTAAGTAGGTCAGGATCTAAAGTACTTGCTAATACACTCGCGTCAAGATTATATGAAAATATAGTTTTGACTATAATAATTACTTTTTAATAGTTTAATGTATTAACGTCCAATAACTTTTAACTTATGACTAATTAATCACCTAATATTTCATATATGGTCATACAATCATTATTAACCGGACACACAATCACACAAATGGACATATAGTTAGTATAAATCACACACTAACAGTTTAATTAAAATTAGTTATATTTGAGGCATATAAAGTTCTTAATTTAAAATTTTATTTTAATATTTGTTAGGAAAAAATAACATAGAGGCTGTTGCAATTTGCAATAGAATTGCAACGCTTTAGAATTAAATTGATTTTTAATATTTATTTTTTACAGAAAAAATATATCATTGCAAATCTGTTGAAGTTTGTGACGGAATTACAGCGGCTTTGAAATTAATTATTTTGATATTTTTTATTAAAAGAAATAGTGTCTATTGTAAATTCATTGCAAGTTCGCATTACAACTTCTTTGAATTATATTATATATTTTAATATTTATGTTCTACAAAAAATATAATCTGTCGCAAATTCGTTATTATTTTACGATAAATTTACAATGGCTTGTAGTTAAATTTTTATTATTTTTATATTTACATTTTAACAAAAATATGGTTCGTTGCAAATTCTTTATAACTTTGCAATGGATTTGCAATGACTTGGAATCAAATTTTTGTTTCATATTTATTTTTTTACCAAAATATAAACTATTGCAAATCTCTTGCAACTTTGCAACATATTTGCAACAGCTTGAAATCAAATTTTATTTGCATATTTACTTTTTCACGAAAATATGATCCATTGTAAATCCCTTACCAATTTGTAACGGCATGTATTTTTTCTCAAAAAATTGAAATAAAAATTAATTACCAGCCATTGCAAGTCCGCTGCAAATACATTGCACAATTGCAACGGAATTGCAATGGCCTTTTCTTCTTGTTTCATTTTTTTTTTTGGATAAATAAAGTCTGTCTCAAATTCCTTGCATCCTTGCAAATTTGCAATGACTTTGCTATGACTTGCAATGGTTGGTGATTAATTTTTAAGTTAATATTTTTTTAAGAAAAAATATATGTTATTGCAAATCCATTGTAAAGTTGTAAGGGATTTGCGAGGGAATCGCATTATTTTATCTTTTTAAATATAGCAAAGGACCAGTTATAGCAGAACAATCGCTATATTTTGTTGGAAATTTTTTTGCTCAAATTTTACGATGGCTTTATTGTCTATAAATAATCTATTGCAAATGTGTCACAAATTTGTGACGATTTTGCGACTACTTTTTTTCCATCGCAATTCTCTACTCTATTTTGTGCTCCATCACAAAAGCATTGCTGATTTGCAATGGCTGCTTCGTCCATCGCAAATCCATACCTGGTTTGTGATGTACTTTAACTCTCACAAATTTTAGTCGCAATTCAAATTTTTTTCTTGTAGTGAATGATATTATATTCATTCACCACGAATGTGTGAGCAATTATTTATACAATAGTAAATAATTATTCATACAGTCTTAAATAATTATTCATATAGATTTAAAAAACTATTCATCATACATATACATGCTCTGCTATTTTTTTCTCAAATGCATTTAAGATTACAAATAAGTGAAAGTTTTTATCAAAATTAAAAATTATGGTAGACTGAAGGTAATTTTTACTCCAAATTATCACAACTGTATGGCATTATATTAATTCGCCATAGAAGTTTGAATAATTATTCATAAATATATAAATAATTATTCTTATGAATAATTATTCACTAATAGATATTTTAACAATTATTTATCATATAATATTCTCTCATGAATAATTAAATTTAAAACAACAAAAATTACTATTCAATTCTATATTGTGGATAAGTATTTAATAAGGATTTCTAAAAAATCAAAAGAATCAAAAGTATATTTTTTATTTGTTTATCTTTACTTTAATTTATCCTTTATTTTATTCAGTTTGAAAGATGATTCACTAACACTGTCAAACGGGCTACTAGCCTACCGATTAGCCCATTTGTCCAGTTAACTAGGCAGACTTAGACCTAACTAGTCCAGACCCGTTTAAACTCGGGCTTAATCACTACAATCTGTTTGATCCACGAATTATAGAGGATCGTAACATGTTGGGATGTTATTTCATGTTTAGTAAGTTGAAAAAATAAAAATTATATATATATATATATATATATATATATATATATATATATATATATATATATATATGGACGGATATGGATTAGACATATTTTAGCTCCCAGTAAACGAACCGAAACCATTTCATTCCGCTTAAGGCCAACCATCGACAAACCAAAGCTATTTTGCCCGTTGGACAGTGCTGTGATTCACAAGGATTTAAATTAATATTTATATAATATTGAATAGTTATGTATAAAAATTTGAATAATTTTTCACGATATAGTATTTTTTCTTGAATAATTAATCTTTAAATCAATAAAAATTACTATTCAAATTTGTGTGGTAAAAAATTATTTACATAATAATAAATAATTATTCATAGTAGTTTAAATAATTGTTCACCATCAAAATTTCTTTTGAATAATTAATCTTTAAAACTGTTAGAATATCAAAACAATGAGAATCATTACAAAAGAAATCAAAGTAAATATAACTTTTTTAAAATAAAAAAAACTAACACAAAAATTCTCTTCCAGCAAAATCATTTTCTCAAGTCATGAGAATATTCTACTAATGAAATCGTTCCTTAAGCCATGAAAATCAGCAAAACACTTCCTTTACCTTCACAAGTTGATCATTAAATATCTAGATAAATCTTATTCTTAAATGAAGATGTCTACAACTTCGAAGCCACCAAATAGCCCCATAAAAGCTTACAAGATCTATCTTTGTTTTGGCAAAGTGAATCTGAAAAAATGAATTTCGATATCAACAAAAAGCTATATGACTCGTCAAAACCATCATGCACAAAGTGAAAAACTTAAGGAGCATAAATCATTTTATTCTTCAATATTTGAAGAGTTTCAGAACAGTATTAAAAAGAAGAAAGAAAGACGGGAGAGAGGGAGAGAGAATTTGAAAGAAAATTATGATTTTGCATTTCTTTTGAACTGAAACATTCTTTGGACTAGATACAAAAATTTGTTAGTCTCAAATATACCTCTAATAAATATTAGCCATTAGATAAAAAAGATGTCAACCTACTGACTATAGTGGAGTCATCATGTACTAAAAAAAGGGACTATCAACATCGTAACTAGATCACTATCTCCCTTCCTGTCCCATATAATGCAAATCATAAATCTCTCCATAGAAAGCATCTGAAATCTGAAATAAAGCTTCAAAATAATTAGGAGAACATCAAATGGGGGGCACAGATCGACGCACATTGAATAAAAAAATACCTCTAATAAATCTTAGCTATTAGCCATTAGCCATTAGCCATTAGATAAAAAAGATGTCAATCTACTGTCTGTAGTGGAGTCATCATGTTCTAAAAAAGGTAACTACCAGTATCGTAAGTAGATCACTATCTACCTTCCCGTCCCATATAATGCAAATCTTAAACCTCCCCATAGAAAGCACCTGAAATTTGAAATAAAGCTTCAAAAAAATTAGGAGAACATCAAATGGGTGGCACAGATTGACGCACATTGAAGATGAAAATGACTGCTGCTTCGATGCTGCAGGGAGTTGGGGCAGGCGGTACGCTTAGAGATCATGCGGGAGATGTCTTGTTAGCCATGGCAAAGAAGCTTTTCCACTCATGCAAAGATAGTAGCACTAATTGAAGGACTACGTCTGGCTCGCAGATTTAGTTACAGCAAATTTAAGCTCGAAAGTGATTGCAAAATTGTTATTGACAGCCTCAAGTTTGAAGATGACTCTTCAGCTGAATTGGTTCATTTCAGTCACCTTATTTGATCTCTCATTACTCAGCTAGGAGTTAAGTCTTCATTTCACTAAACATGTGGGCAATAAGCACGCATGCATTCCGTCCAAGTGTGCTTTATCAACTTACCTGTCCATCATTTGGGCAGAGGGATTCCTGTTATAATTGCTTGTGCTGTTTGAGTACATATTTCTCAGTGATATACTTCATTTTCTTTCCAGAAAAAAGCAGTAACATTGTGAATATTTCTTTTATAGACGGTTCAAAAATTTAGTCAGATATACCACTTCACATCTTTCAATGGTGAGGTTTCATGTTTTCACAAAAATAATTGAATGAAAAGATCTAATCGAGTCAATTCGCGAGCATCTTAGGAAACAAACAGTCATTAGAAAGAAATTATTCAAATCGAAGTCTAGGAACACAGTATAAGCATTTAGTTCCATCATTGACAACTCAACCCTGGCTTTAAAACACGAAATTTAGAAACACGGAGATGTTCAGTTCATAGATCAGCTATGGCTCAACAAAATGCAAAAGTCTGCTATTTCCACAAAACACTCAAAAAATGGAACATCTATACTTTGCCTGATAGACTTCTCCAGAAAAACAAGACACTCTGGAGTTTCTCAGATACGTCTAGGAAAATCATTCAGTATGATATTCAACCCAAAGCCAACTAGATTTATCCAGTTTCTAGGTTGTTCAATATCAGTAAATTCCCCAGTCATAAGAAAACCAAATAAATGAACTTTAGACATTTCTGTAACACAACCAAATGGATGTTTAAACATGGAATGTTGCATAATCTAACCTCACCATATATTACGCTTCCATAATCAGCTCCTCTTATCTAACTATAGACAAAGACTTAAAATTTCTGTTTGGTTGGGTTTTTTGGTTTATTCCAAATAATTCACAGCCCTAAATTTGACTTAAGATGGAACCTAGTCTGACTACTATATGTTCTTTGATTCATCATATCAATGTTCCTTTCCAATTCATTTCATTTATTGTTTAGCACTTTTTTCCCTACTGCATGGATATGCAATCAAAATGCTAAAATCTTAAAATACATAATACCGAATTTAAAAGCATAATTCAGCAAAAAAAAAATTAAAAGTATAAAAGTTGGAAATTCAAAGATTAAAAAAAAATATTAAAAAACTGGATGATCTCTGCAACAATTATTAATTCAATATTCTAGTAGAGACATTCACCAAATGTCTAATAACTCATTAAACTTTTTCTGAAAATGCTACCAGAGTTTGGGTCAAGCTAGAAAAAAAAAAAAAAAAAACTTGACGCAGAACTGGCTCAGCTTAGTTTGTGGCTGATATGATGTTTGCTTTTTCTTTTTGCACTTCAGTCAAGACCTAAGATTTCAGCATTTAGTTGTTCCTTTTTAGCTGCATAATCCTTGATGAGTGCTTCTAATGCTGAATTTAGTTTGACAGTCATGGGCATGAGTAAACTAGGGATTTTCAGCAACAAACAAATCATGATAATTCTTGTTCTAGTACCAAAAGGATGCAGAACTAGGGTAGCTTAACCTTGTAATGGACAGTTCAAGAATTACGAATTTAGATCTTAAGCGTTCAAGCTCCAGTTGTAGCCATATAGGAAATCTTAAAGGGATAAACCAAATAACTCCTAATATTCCATTAGTTCATCCTCAGAAGAGGAAAAACCATTACAAAATTTTTATAATGTAAAACACCCTAACACTTAATCGTAATGAAACTAGACTTCCTCCAAAAGATATAAACTCTTTACTTTTCTGAGACAACAAGAACTCCAAATAAAAACCATTTACTAGTAAGTAATTAAAGCAAAAACTCTAAAAGAAATCGCAGCAAATTCCATCAATTAAAACTGAATGACCAACATACAGCGACACATAAGAACACAATCATCACTGAAAATCCCATGATAAAGAATTTAAAAACGTATCTAAGACCATAAACTGATGTAAGACATTCTCATGGAATGCTTGAGCTACATCCATCTTCAGAAGCGTTGCATTCTCCATCCATCATGCAGATATTTTGGCACATCAGATTCATGCATTTAAGATTCAAGAGATGATAGTGATACTCCTTAAGGTGGTGCGTGATTTGCTTATGGCTCCTGTTTGATACGCATGTTATTTGCTCGTGCATCCTTTTTGACACTGGATAAAGCAGACCTTGGATTTCTCGTTTTCCTTGTGATGGACAGAGGGGAGGAATGGATGCAAAAGTTGGATTGGGATCATATTTTCTTAGAACAATTCTGGATGAATGGGAGCATGTTCTCTTAGGACTTTCTGGATGCACAATGCAATTTCTATGGTAATATGCCAAATTTCAGTTGGAAAATGCAAACAAATATATAGGGTAGTATAACCGGTCATGGGGTTGTAACCATTGGCTAAATATCTAATAGCATAATATATTTGACTCTACAAGGCATGAACATTCAGAAAACAAGAAGGAAGCAATCATATTCAAAGTTGTTATTAGCTATATATTCAAGTATGCAAGCCTAGAGAAATTTGTATAGTAAATATCCAATGCCTTTTTTTCAGGCATCACATTTGTGCATCAATTCATCATGGCACCATCCCCTTCTCCAGGGATATGCTTCCTCTTAGGTAGTATGCCCAAAAAAAAGCAACAATTATATCTGAATCAACTCCCTCCACCCAACTTCCCCCCTTTTTTCTAGATTCTGCTGAGCTTTTGTACTTTCCTATTCTCCACACACAGCTTCAAAAAGAGCAGACGAATAAAATGCTACATGGAAGATAAAACAGGCTTAACTTCACTAAATGTCAAAAAAAAAAAAACTAAAAACAAAAAGAGCAACTCGTATTCAAAGAAATTTTCTTCACACAAGACAACAAATTAGTTGTACAAAGAACCATGAATATGGAAACCAATAAAAATGATTCCAAATAAGACATAATAAAAGGAACAAGTACACCCTAACCTCATGGGCGGCAACATGTACCTCGGCAGCAGCAAAAGCAAGCACAGAAGAGCAGCTCAAATCCATGCTAAACAGGAGCTGAAGAAAAAAGCAGAAATTAATATCAGATCTGGTCTAAAAGAATAAATGGAACAGAAAAATGGAGGAGAAAGCAAAGGTTGAATAAAATTAACTACCATGAGACAATAAATAATAAAAGTTAATTGCTTTTAACAGCTCCAACCATTACCCATAAAGCTGTATGGTTGTGAAAGGTTGAATACTTTGAAACATATAAACAAAAATCTTATCATGGGGAATAACCTTCCTAAGTGAAGGAGAGATTAGCTACTAAAATATGGCACAAGAAAAGAAACAGACCTAGATTTCAGTCATAAAATTTGGAAAGCTGATGATTTTTAACTTGCAAAGGCTGACCAAAGCAGAATACAACTCCAAACATTGAAACTGAAGAAGGAAACAGAAACACAATATAGGAATGAAAAACAAAAAATCATTCCTTGCGGCAACTGCCCTCTACTGGCTTGGCAAGAGTTGGAGCTAGTGGGGCTCTGAAACACCCAAAATCAATCATC
Source organism: Rauvolfia tetraphylla (assembly GCA_030512225.1). NCBI lineage: Eukaryota > Viridiplantae > Streptophyta > Magnoliopsida > Gentianales > Apocynaceae > Rauvolfia > Rauvolfia tetraphylla. The sequence continues at coordinate 1,287,219 of JAJQKT010000008.1, forward strand.
AACAAACTAATCAATCCCAGGATTGAAGGAAAAGTGCAGAAAGAAGCAAACCTGGAGAACAGCAGGGCACACGCAAAGACTCGTGGAGAAAAGCACCACAAAAGAAATTCACAGTCCAATGAATTGGAAAGAACAGTTCATTAACAGCTCCCCCCTTATAATATGTAATATAAGATGGCATAATTGTACAAAAACCAAAAATAAATGTCCACTCATTTGACCATCCAATTAAATGTAAAATAATTTAGTAGACCAAACTATGGATGTAGTAATATCTGCTTCAATAAAGAGAATTTTACATATAAATTCAAGATAAGTAGTCAAAGTATTCAACATTATCTATGGCTTTCTAGCTCTTTAGGTTCCATTTCCCTAACATTGTTTACAATCTCCTGGATCTTCTTTGACAGGGATTGATTGTGCTCCTCAATGTGCTCAAAAATCATTTCCAATTGCCTCTTGTATGTTGCAGCTCGCTTTTTCTCAACAGCCAACTGTTGCGTGAGTTCCCGGATTTTATCATGTTCATTCTACGGAAAAAGGACGCACAAGATAGCTTGTATGAGAAACAGTAGCTTATGAAAAATCAAAGATCAACAATATTAAACGCTGACTTGAACTAAAAACTAGAACATGAGGAATGCAAAGGTTCAAAAGTTAAAGCATGCACTTCTAGACAACACAAGAAATACTATACCACCGCCCTTTCATGGTTGGAGTAGGTTATTTTGAAATGATTTAGTAGTTTCATATCCCATTAATACCTTGAAACATACTATAAGGACCACAATGAACTTAAAAAGAATTCCAAAACCACTAAAAAGTAAATAGTGCATGAAAAAATGATTATCAAGGAATAACATATGCATTTTCTTCTACTATACATTACACTTCCTAAAGAAGACGACCAAACAATTAGGTGAAACATCCACAGTCCAAAATAGATCAACCGAATGAGAATTACAATATAGAAGGTAGCCAATGTTTCCCACAAAAAAAAAAAAAAAAGTCTTTTTGTAAAGTATAGTGCCCTGCAGCAGATTTTTAGCTTTGAGTTGTTGAAGAAGTAGAATTGAAATGATAACTTGTTATTAGGAAAAGCATGAGAAACATAATCAAAAAACAATGAGAAAAATCCAGAATTAACATTTAACTACAATGCAATGAGAAAGAAAAAAGGATGGTATGAAGAAAAGTCGCTGAACCGCACCTAGCTACTGTCTACAAATATTATTATTAATGCCAAAGCTGCATCAAGAATGTTGGACTATAATCATTCTCCTCCATTCCCCAAAAACAATTTCTCCTAATGGTGATTTTCAAGATAAAATAAGAACTAAACATGAATGACATCCTGCGCAATTAAGTTTAGCGAGGGCCATAAAGAGGAGCACAGGGCTTGTTTTCAGCATTTTGAGAGCATTTGAGCTCCAAAAACTAAATTAAAAACAGAATCACACCCGTGTAGCAGCTTCATGGGAATAAAATTCCTGACTATTCTTGTCCAGAAGACAATGAACACCAACTTATCAATTTGAATCATCCAAATCTAACAACTGAATGAAAAAGAGTAAAGGACGCATCGAATTGGTCTTTATAGCAAATAAGAATTTGAAAGACCCAGATATTTCATTGGTTGGTACTTAGCCAAAAACTTTTAAACTACATTTCCACGAATCAAGTCATTAAGTTAGGGTAGTTTGCTGTATAATTTTCAAAAATTTACTCGTGCAAGCACTAAAAAGAATATTCTAACAGAAAGTTTTCTTATCTTGCAATTTGATTCAAGACGACAAGGAAAGGCACTGAAATGCACAGAATTTAGAAATGAAAATCATCTTTCCACAGCAAAATACACATCTGCAATGCTAACTTGAAGATTCTGACACTGCAAAGGAAGAAGGGTAAATGACTAACCGGATACTGATCATATATCAAATCCTTGCGGCCTTTTCCGGGAGTCAATGGATGTGTATGGTCCTTTACAAATTTTGTAACTACCCATTTACCAGAGCTTACTTTTCTAACTAAAATCATAGCTCTACAACCTACTCTTGTTTCCACCCTTTGCCTGACAATCTTTTCTCGCTTGTCGGGCATTCTATAGCCCTCCTTATTGCAAACAAGTGCCCGACCAATAGCAGATCCATCGCGCCTTGATCTAGAGAGCTTACTGACACGGATGATGAAGCCTACTTTTGTTGCATATGCATTATAAAATGCATGTGCTGCTGCTTCAGATTCAAATTCCTGGCCTACATAGGGTTCATCAGCTTGGGCTGAAATATTTACAGCTTGTGGTTCATCTAATGGAACCATTTGCGTTCTTGAAAGGTCTTCATCCACCTTCATGTGCAAGCCATGTTTAAGTGCCCCATCAACAGAAGTTCCTGCAATTGCATCCTCATCATCCGTCCTACCTTCCATATCAATGGAACTCCCAACCACCTCACCATTGACATCACCATCAATATCAAAATCCACTGAGATAAAATGTATTTCAGTTACCTCAACTACAGAAATTAAACTACCACAATTGAAAGATCTCAACAAACAAATGAGGAGAATCTATTCATAAATAACCAATAATAAACAATAAAAATTTGGAAGACGTCAAAAGAATCCCCTCTAGTGAGAACCAGGCTCCACAAATCACATAAAAATGCTGACAGATAGTGCAGACAGATCAAGTCAATGAAAAAAATCCACTGGTTGTAAGAACTGCAAAATATATCTATGTTGTTGCTTTAGATATCCCCATAGCCATAATGTAAATCGCAGTGAATTTTCCTTTTACTGAGAAAACCTAGTTAGCTAACGAAGCTACAGTTTTTGTAAACTGAACACTTACAAATGAACCAACTTCACAGAAGATTTTTTCCAACTGACAGCACAAAAAAGACTCCAGAATCATAAATAAAATCAGCAAGTGCTGTGCATTTGATCTTTCTCTTGGTTTCTAATTAAACTGTTATAGATAAATCCTACCTAGTTTAAAGCCATTCTGCCTTTTCTGTCATTAAAACCAATGAAGATACGGCACATAGAGAGCAGAAATCAGAAATGACCAAATTGAATCTCCTCTTTTTGTAACTTGATGAAAGCTTCCACAACTTCAATAATCTCAATATTACCAGTCCTCTAAATCCCCCATTGGTGAGAAGGATATCTGTTGTGAATCATTGACCATGTATCAATATCAATGATTTTCACATTATTAACTAAATGTAGCCTAATAATATTGATTCAGAAAATTGAGAATGAAGAAAGAAAAGGCCGGATTATCGGGGAGAAAATAAATTTAAAGAAAAAAAAATTATACAGGCTGCTGTCCATCCAATTCAGCAACCAAATCCAAATAATTCTTTGAAGACATAGTAATTTATGTATGTTTTCCTTTACCAGAAAAAAAGGTTCTCTTTTCATTTCCTCTCAAGGACTATTCTCCTAGTGGACAAGAGAAGTAAAAGTCAGTTTTCTACTGAAATCCCAAGACAATCACAGAAGTGCAGAAAAGGAGAGGCTTACTCAATATGTGAAGTTAACAACCCTCGTCTATAAGACGCTCTAGTGGAGATAGTGAAAGAGAGAGGTGCAGCTTCAGCCTGTAAATAGATAAATTCTAGCATCACAACAAATGCTTATCTACCTTAAGAGATAATTGGCTAAGGGCATATTAAAAGTCAACTATTTTTATATGATTCCAAACACATAGGAGAAGGCAATTAATCTAGAATTTACTTACCTGCTGCTGGCTCTTTTCTCAACAGCTAACTCTTTTAAGAGTTCGCAGATTCTATAATTCTTATTCTACACAAGAGAAAGATGGAGAAAATTAATATTACGATAATAGTAGCAACTTCTATCAAAAAATAATTGATTCGAGGCATTGCCTAATAACATGTCCATTTCTATTATAAGGTCTGTGCAAGACGAGAACAAAGAATTATGGAAAGTACTTGCAGAGGGGAAGGGCAGCTGCCATCCCTCATACCCAATCGCTAGGTTCAACTGGGTGAACAAAGGATTTGCCTGCCTCTTGACAGTGAAAGTAGAAGATAATAAACCACTCTTTGTGATAACACTTGTAAACCATAAGTGTATGCAACTGAGATTAAAAGTTATATAAATTAAAATTGTTGCCTCACACTTAACTTATATAATATGAAAGGCTAAATAATAACCATGTAACACAAATGCCTCAGAACTATTAGTAAACATGCCCAAAAAAGGTCGATCAAAATCAAGAAATACAGCCAGCGCCAATTCCCAAAGCCCTTCGAACCTCATAATCAACTTCACATACCAGGAAGCCTCCCAATTAATTTATACTTGCAGCATTTCTAAAATCTTAGAAGCTCACCTGGTCCTCCACACAAAATGTTCACAATCATTCACCCTATTCAAATGAGCGAACCTTAACTCATAGCCTGTCTAGAAGGTAAAGCAATTAAGCTCTATTCCCTATATTCTCCAGAGTATAAAGCTTGCATTGAAACAAGAAGACACATGGCCGTTAAAGCTTACAAATATACGAAAGCTCATCCTTTGAATTCTTAGGTTAAACTAAGGGCATACTTGGATTGGATTTCTGTTTGAAAATTTAGGGTATAAGAATGCGAAAGGTGAGTAGTTTATTAGGAAGAGGTGAGACCAAAGTGAAAAAAGTAGAACATTTTGCATTGGCTTCCTTCAAAATGCGCTCTTGACAATAGACATACATAAAGATCCATTTAAGTGGACAAATTTCGAGATAGCACTTACTGCAAACAACATGGGACGCCTTCAAGGAATGTCTATGACTATGAACTGTTTTGCTAACATACTACATCCCTTTGATAGGATAAAAAAGAAATAGAAAAGAAAATTTATCCCCTTGCCGTTGACAAAATCATAGATCTTTTTCTGCATTTAGAATATTAAAGAATTAAATTTAAAAACGAAACAAAATATCATCAAATCATGCCTGGTGTCTATCTTATTTTCTTTCCTCATTTACCAAGATAAGCTAACAGATTTCTTCCATCAAAGCTCAATGTAGTCTCATCTTTATCATTCGCAAAGGCAGAGGAAGTCATAAGCAATTGTATATGCACCATCTAATTGGTGACTATTATTAGATTCTGGTTTGATGGGAGCTTTCCTAACTTAGCCCCAGATTTGTTGCTCCTCCAGCTTATGCTTCACAAATTTTTGAAGAACTTGCAAGAACTTCTCATAACTACTCTTCCCTGTTTACTATAGTTGATAACTTCAGATGCTTTTCCATATCTAGCGAAAACTAATGGAAGGATTCACTGGTACTTGTAGCAAGGTTGGAGACTATAAGACTTAGCTTCACTAACCAAAATCTCAGGGTGGATTTATTTTTATATCAAATCAGATGCTCTTGTCTCTAATCCAATGCTCTCTTACACCTTTTCAAAATTTTTATTCTTTCATCAAAGTCAGATTTTTGGGATGAAAATTATGAGAAAGGCATCCATTGAGAGAGCATGTATGCTTATATGATGTTTTATAAGACTGATTTTCACAGATCAAATCCACTAGCTTATCTTAGTAAATGGGAAAAGTAAATTACAGAGTTATGAAAAGCACAAAAGTATAAGCTTCTTTAATGAGATTTTCTTTGTCTTAAATTCTATTATTCGATACTCTAAAGATTCAAAACTATTCTAGATTTTAGTGAGGAGGCAATGGGACGATTTGAAACTTTCATCCCATAGAAATGCACACAATGCTAAGCTACTAACTTCTAGTAGGTTGGAAAAACTAAATTATAAATAGATAGAATGATCCAAATCGCACATGCTGGAGACATTTGGAACTAGGCAATGATAGCTTTCAATCAAGACCCAATTTACATATTAGAGATAGAAAATTTGATTGTTAACAATCAGTAAATATGCTTCCTTAATATTGTAAATATTCATATAACTTGTTAGGAAATTAGCCATGAAATTCTACAAAAAATCCAAATTGAGCACCAGTTAAGGCATTAAAACAAGTCATTTGAAGTTTCAATTTAATTCTAGTTTGCTTAGAAATTACTTCTGGGGTCACTATAGTAACAGAATTCAAATTTTGTGTGCAATCTTCTGTTAAATTTTGATGTATTTAAATCCAGTATAGCTTAGGGGCTAATGTTGCAAAACTCTAGGTTCTTAAGCAAGAAGACACAGCCAAAGGCTATTGATATTAATCATCAATTTAGACAACAGAGTAGCAAAGAGAACTAAATGATGTTAAGATTATAAAAGAAATGGAAACATTATACACCTAAACTAATAGAGATTTCACACTGATCAATTATCACCATAATTATCCAATATAAAGGGTTTTACACTCTATCAAGCCAAGATAACATCAATGGATAGTTTCCTTCCTTCCAACACTATTATCCTGCATGTTGGCATCAAATGGCAGCTCAGAAACATAGATGGATGCCGTCACATGAATGGCCAAGATAAACATACTAGTTAGTTTGATGCAATCATTTTATCCAGAAAACCCAAGGTTCAATCCATTTTAAGAAATTATCTCCGCAAGGCATAACAACAAACACTTCTACTAAATGAAAACATCTAGAACACACGTGCATTATCTTATCTCATGCAGCTACTATAAACCCCCATCATGCTATGGTTAAATTTACAGACTAACTCATAGCATCTTAGTTTACTGTTAAGACCTATTTAACAATAATTAACATGATTTAACTTCAAATCAAAACAACAGCTGTATAACTTGAGGAAACGACTCGGATTCTCAATGAAGCAAGAGAATTAAAACCTCTTAGCGCATGGCAGCATATAAGGAACTACAAAGGATCTTTGGTATAGCTCAATACATGAATTCATGATCAATTCAAAACATATTTCAAAACTCATAACCCTAAATCAACGTTTAATCTTTATAAACCATGAACAGGCTTTAATTTCTGTACCTGTTTTGAAATTAGGAGCGGCAAAAACAGGGACCGGAGACAAAGAAACAATTCCAGACAGGAACAAGAAATATTTGAAGAGTTTGGAGAAGAAAAGAAGGAAGAGAGTGTCGTGCAGCGTGAGAAGGATGAAACGGTTGAAACCGAGCATAAAATCATCGTTCTGGTCTTTTCATCAACTACAAGTTGGCCCCTAACTTTGTAAACATTTCCAAATATCCCCAATGGTTTCTTTTCAAATATTAGAAGGGTAAAATGAAAAAGATATATATGTGTATATGTGTGTAGCAATTGGGAAATCATAATGTAAAATTGAAAAATTGGAAAAAAAACAAAGAAATTGTAATTAACTTAAATATGGGCAAAAAAACATGACTACTATTGAAGCATAATGTAAAGAATGGAAAAGAAAAAAAGAAGAGAGTACTGAGAAAAAATAGATCATGCCAAAAAAGTAGAAGAGAGAGAAAAGGAACAATGACCAAAAGGGTTGGATGGAAAGGATTTTTCAAACAAAGATCAATAATTTGAAAAAGGCAAGATATATAACTATGTGTTCAAAGAGTTAGAAAATTAAAGAAATAAATTTATATTAGTTACAGCTTTAAAAGTCTGTAAAAACTAAATGAATTCACGAATCATATGTTACTTTTATTGTTCTTGTAAATAGAAAGTGAGCAATAATAAAGATAGGGAGGAAGAGTTGAATTTAAGTCAAAAAAAAATTTGTTATTATGAAACTACTAAAATATGTGAATGTCAGTAATTAGTCAGTTCTTTGAATAAATCTAAACTTCTAATTGGTTTCAATTTCCTTTCCCTAATAGAGTTTGCACTTTCTTAAACACTTATATTGTGAGCCTATATATAGAAGCTATCTGATGACATTAATAATATTAGTGAGTTTCTTTTCTTGAGTTATTTCTCTCTTCTTCTCTCTATTTTCTTGTCTCCTTTTTATTATTATTCCAAGTATTGCAATCTTCCACTTAAATTTATAACACATCACCAGAATATCAAGCTTCTTTTTTTGCAAGAGAGGATTAAATTATCAAAATGATCATGGTTAATATATAGATAAAAATGACCAAGAGACAACTAAGAAAAAAGATCAAGACCTAAAAAATAACATAGAGAATTCAATAAATTTTTTTTGCTAGTAAAAGATATTGGAGTCATTTGGAAATGATTCTTGACAATGCTTTTGCATACAATGCAGCCCTTAATATTTTGAGTGATAATGAAGATGTTGAGCCAAAATTAGTTGAAAAATGTCGATATAGAAAGGACTGGCCAAAATAGAACGATACAATTCAATCATAATTGAATTCCCTTTCAATTCGTGAGGGTTTTGGACATGTAGTTCAAACTCCAAAAGGTATAAAAACCCATTTGGTTACAATGGATATCTGTGCTAAATCAAAATGAAAATAATGAAATTGTAAGATATAAAACACGACTTGTAGCACAATGATTTTCACAAAGACCAAGAATTGATTATGAAGAAATATATTTTCTTGTAATTGATGCAATTACATTCTGTTATCTTGTGAGTTTGGCAATGCATGAAAATTTAGATATATGTCTATTAGACGTAGTTACTGCTTATTTATATAGAGAACTTGACAATGATATTTATATGAGAGTTCCTGATTGATTTAACATGCTTGAAGCATATAAGTAAAGTAGTCATGAAAATTATTCTATCAAATTGGGCAAATCTTGTATGTATTGAAACAATCTAGTAGTATGTGATATAATCACTTCAGTGAACACTTGTTGAAAGAGGCCTATAGAAATGATCCTATATGTCCATGTCTTTTCAACAAAAAATCTAAATCAGGATTTGTTATTATTGCTATATATATGTAGATGATATTAACCTTATTGGAACTCCAAAAGAGCTTCTAAAAGCAAGAGATTGCTTTGAAATAAGAGTTTGAAATTAAGAATTTTGGAAAAATTAAAATTTACCTAGTTTACAAATTGAACATCTTGAAAATAGAATATTTGTTCATCAATCTACATATGTAGAGAAAGTTGTAAGCCCAAAGGCCGATTTAGTAGTTTGATTAATGACAAACATTGAAAAGGACTAATTCATATGCTAATTGTATGATAGGATTTTTGGATTGAGAAGCCAAGTGTTCTCATTGCCTTGGAGCTATATTACTAAGGACAACTCAAATGAGCTCAAGTGATTGAAGAATGTAGAGCATGTCCTAGAAGATTGGAGGATTTCAAGACACTAGTGTAGATTTGTCTTTGCTTATTAGGTATTTTCTTGTAAACTCTATATTTCTTGCATTTGGAATCTATAGAATACATAAGGAAGCACAAAATGCTATGAACTCTTTATTTAACTTGGTTTTGAACTTTAAAAGGCTATGATCACTATTGATTTACCAAGCATTTGGACGCAGAGGTCCAAGTTTAGTCTATCGAATGGTACTATTACTTGCTGTTACTAGCCATTATTTGAAAGTTGGAATTGAATTTTAAATATTTTAAAAATCATAAACTTCATATTTTTGAGTTGTTTTGAACACTTTAAGAATCTTTATACTCAAAAATATTTTGAATATCAAAAAGTTCTCTATTGTCTTGTGCTTCATGTAACTATTCAATATTCCAAAGACAAAAGACGAAGTGATGCTAGCATTTGTCATCATCTACCTAGTTGTTGGTAATATCTTTCTCTATTCCTTCATCTACTTGATTTATTTTAGGTTGTTTTGAAGATATTCAATCCTTTTTGATCGGGTAAACCTTGAATCTTGTGTTATAAAGAGGTTATGGTGTAAAACCCTTGTTGGGTGAACCTCTAGAGTACTTGAATTAACTATTTTTATAATTGATTGGTTGAAATCCTTGAGTATGGGCTCAAGAAAGTGGATGTAGATCTTAAAAAGATCGAACCACTATAATTGATTGTATTCTTTGGCCTTGCTTTACTTGTTTATCTATAGTTCTCATTAGAATTCTTTTGATAAGCTTTTAGCATTCATTCTACTTTCAAAATACTTTCATCTTCTTTCATCTACTTCTCAAGGCTTCATAAATACTTGAAGTTTCACTCTTTCTAAACTAAGTTTTCAAAAAGGAAAAGATTTTGAAAATTAGCCAAAGACGTAATTCACCCCCTTTCTTAGGTCTTTCAATTGGTATCAGAGCAAGGGCTTCTTTATGTGATTTTACAACCTAGAAGTTAATATCTTATCGCTATTATTTCAAACTTGCCATATTTGAAAGAGTCTTCTGCAAATAGAACTCCTTCGTTTGGAGGAACAAACTATACACTCTGAAAATCTAGAATTAAAAAACATATATATTTGTTCTATTAACTTTTGTTTGTGGAACATTATTGAGAAAGGTCCTTACATCCCAGTGAGGTTGAGAACTGATAGAGTCACAAGGGAACCAAAGCCAATAGAAGAATATGATGAGAGTGACTCAAAGAGGATGACATTGAACTATCAATCTATGAATATTCCAAGTTGCACTTTGGATATGAATGAATATAATCAAGTGAGTGGATGCGACACCGCTCATGACATGTTGAGGCTTCTTCAAGTAACACACACGAAGGAACAAACTAAGTGAAGGAGTCAAAGCTTGCTATGCCTATGAAAGACTATGAGTTATTCTCTATGAAGCAAGGGGAGAACATTAGTGATATGTTCAAAAGATTCACCAAAATCTCAAATGGTCTAAAATCTTATGTGAAGAATTATTCTCTTGGAGAGAAAAATAGAAATATTGGATGCTCTACCAAAGTCATGGCAACCAAAGACTCTTGCTATTGAAGAGTCAAAAGACTTGAAGTATCTTCCCCTTGAAGAGCTCATAGGATCACTACTTACACAAGAGATGAAGATCAAGAAATTAAATGATCTAGAAGATGAAGAAAAGGGAAGAAAAGGAGTTGTACTCAAAGTCACTTACAATCCTAGTGAGCAAGAGGAATCATCAAGTGATGAAGAAGAAGATGGTGAACAAGATGAGATGGATATGGTGGTCAAAAAGCTGAAGAAATTCTAGAAGAAGGGATATCTCAAGAAGGGTAAAAGACCTTTCAAGAAAGGCGGACAATCCGTGTTGTAAGCCCCAAGGGAAAATCTTATAGTTTTGATTATGACAACCATTGTCATGAGCTAATTTGAGTATTTGTTGTGTGATAGGATTATTGGATTGTGGAAGCTAAGAAGTCTCATTGCCTTGAAGATAAGATGCTAAGGATAACTCAAATGTGCTCAAATATTAAAGTGTATAGAGCATGTCCTAAAGATTGAAGGCTTTGAAGACTTTAGTGTAGGTTTACACTTGCTTAATAGGTATATCCTTGTAAACCCTACACTTGACTGTCTTTGGAATCTAAGAAATTTTCAAAAGAGCACAAAACCTGGTTTTCAATCTTAAAAGGTTTTCATTACAATTATTTTACCAAGTTCTTGACAATGAATTTTGGATTAAATGCTCTTAAAAAGATCTATCTTACAGTCCAAAATAATTTTAAACTTGTTGTACTTGATTTCTAAATATTTTGACAAAGTTTGAACAGTTCAGACTCTAGTTTGGACGTCCGAACTGAAGAACTTGGCTGCTGAATTTTCAGAGAAATTCAAACGACCATTCAGTTGGCCAAATTTATCCTGCCATCCTGACAACAAAAAAATTTGGACGATCATTCAGAGAAAGGAGTATGTGTTTAGTTGATCAAATTTTATTGTTACTAGCTGTTACTAGCTGTTATTTGAACGTTGCAATTGATTTTTAAACCCTATAAAAGATATAAAATTTCAGATTTTTGGTAGTTCCTGAGTTTTGAAGAATCTTTACTCTTCCCAGTCATTCTTTGTAATTCTTCTTGTGCTAAAAAGTTGAATTACAAGATTTCATAGACAAAAGGTGAACTGGTGCTAAATTTTTCATCATTTACCAAGTTGTTGGTAACATCATTCTCTTTTATTTCTTCTATTTGTTTTATTCAAGGTTATCTTAAGATATAAAACCCTTTTGAAAGGGTGAACCTTGATTGTTGTAAGTAAAAAGAGGTTGTGGAGTAAAACCCTTATTGGGTGAGCCTCTCTTGTATCTTGTATAACTTTTGTTATAGTGCTATTTGATTAAAATACTTGAGTTAGGGCTCAAGGTAGATCTTGTGTGATTGAACCACTATAAATAGCTTGTGTGATTTTCTCTACTCTCTCTTTTTATTTGAGAACTCATTGTGCTATCTTGTATATCTTATTATGAATTTGTTTTCAAAACTCTTCCAAGCTATATTCTCAAAAGAAAAAGTTTTCAAAAATTAGCCAAAGACCTTATTCACCCCCTCTTAGATCTTTCAATTGGTATTAGAGCTTGGGCTTCTTTGTGAAGGTTTTACAACCTAGAAGTTAAGATCTTATGCCTAATATTTCAAACTTGCCTTATTTGGAAGGGTCTTCCACAAATAGGCCTCCTTTATTTGATGGAACAAATTATACTTTTTGAAAGTCTAGAATTAAGATGTATATTTGTTCTATTAAATTTTATTTGTAGAATATTATTGAGAAAGGTTCATACAAACCAATGAGGATGAGAGCAGATGAAATCACTAGGGACCAAGGCCATTGGATGAGTATGATGAAAGTGATTCCAGAAAAATGACTTTGAACTACCAAGCAATGAACTTCTTGAGTTGTGCATCAGTCGTAAATGAATACAACTTAGTGAGTGAATGTGACATTGCTCATGACATGTGGGGACTTCTTCAAGTAACGCATGAAGGAACTAATCAAGTAAAGGAATAAAAGCTTGTAATGCTAGTAAGAGATTATGAGCTATTCACCATGAAGCAAGGAGAGAGCATTAGTGACATGTTCACTAGATCTACTAACATTTCCAATAGTTTGAAGTCATATGGGAAAAATTATTCACTTGGAGAACAAAATAGGAAGATTTTGGATGCTCTACCCAAGTCTTGGCTACCAAAGTCTCTTGCCATTGAAGAATCCAAAGACTTGAAGATTATTCCTCTTGAAGAGCTCATTGGACCATTGCTTACCAATGAGATAAAGGTCAAAAGACTAAATAATCTTGAAGATGAGGAGAAAGGGAGAAAAGGAGTAGTACTTAAAGCCTCCAACAATCCTAGTGAGCAAGAGAAATCATCTAGTGATGAAGACGAAGATGGAGATGATGATGAGATGGATATGGTAGTGAAAAAGTTCAAGAAATTCTATAAAAAGGAATTTCTCAGAAAGGGAAAAAGGCCTTTCAAGAAAGGAGGATAATCATCTTCATTATTCAAACCTCAACGCTTTGAATGCAAAAGTTCCGAACACCTTGTAGCCAATTGTCCTAAAGCAATGGAGAAGGAAAGAGAAGCTGAAAGACCTAAGAGGGTGGTGAATTAGGTCTTTCGCTAATTTTTGAAAACTTTAGCCTTTTTGACAAAATCAAATTGGAGGATGATTGAAATCAAATTACTTCACAAAGTACGCAAGTAAACACAATAAGATTCAAATTTAAGGAAAGTAGAAGGCAAGAGACAACACAAGTGATTTATAGTGGTTCAATCACACAAGATCTACATCCACAACCTTGAGCACCCACTCAAGGATTTCAACCAATCTCAACTATAATCACAAGTCAATCAATTTCTACAATAGATGCTCACCCTTCAAGGGTTTTACACCACAACCTCTTCTCAAATATAAATAATCAAGGTTCACCCTAACACAAGGGTTTTATATCAACAAGATAACCTTGAAAACAACAAGTAGATGAAGTTTGAGATAAGAAAGTTACCAACAACTTGGTAGATGATGACAAATTGGCACACATTTACCTTTTTGTCTAAGGAATCTTGAATATAAACTTTTTATCACAAGAAAAAAAAGAACTTTTTGATAGAGAATGATTAGGAAAAGTTAAGAATCTTTAAAGTTCAACAACTTCTTCAAAATCTGAAATTTATGTCTTTTATAATGTTTGAAAATCGGTTGCAACGTTCAAATAACGGCTTGTAATAGTAAAATTTGATCGATCAAATTTGGACTCATGCATCTGAATTGTCGTCCAAATTCCTCTGGAATTTCCGCTATTGCACAAATTCAGTTGACCGAATTTGAACACCCTCGTCCAAATTTCTCTAGAATTTCTATTGAAACACAAGTTTGGTTGACCGAATTTGGACATCCTCGTCTGAATTGGTCGGCCGAATTTCTCTAAAAATTCAGCTTTCATGAGGATATTTCAAACTTAGTTTAGAATGACTTGAAATCAACCATAGTAAGTTTGAAAACATTTTAGACTGTGAGATAGACCATTTAAAAGTCTTTTAGTCCAAAGGTCGTTATTGAGAACTTGGTAAAAATATTTGGAAGATAGATCACTTGAGATTTAAAAACAAGTTTGAACTTCTCTTGAAAAGCTTTTAAATTCCAAAGACAAAACAGTGCAAGGTTTACAAAGATATACCTATAATGCATAGTAACCCTACACTAAGGTCTTCAAAACCTTCAATCATCTTAAACAAACTCTTCTATCTCCTTGACATGTTTGAGTTGTTCTTGCATTGTAGTTTTAATGCAATGAAACTTGTATACTTCTTAATCTAACAATCCTATCACATAATAATCAAACACTTTAGTCCATATCAAAGTAATTAACGATATTCTCTTAGGACTATGCAATGATCAATGTTTGTCATTACTCAAAACAACATGATTTGCCCTTAGGGCTAATAGAAGCCAAACTCAACAAGAAGAAATCTCTCAAGAAAGGAAAGGGATTAGTTGGCACTTGGGATCAACATGCCAATGAAGATAGTGGAGATGACAATGACGAAAGAGAAAATGTGTGCTTCATGGCTATTCATAATGAGGTACAATCTATTCTTTCAACCTCTACACATTGTGATGATGATGTTGATGATCCTAGTGAATTGCTTGTGGATATGTATAGCGAATTGAAAAAGGTTTCAAAAAGAAACAAAGAGATGAGACTCAAAATTGATGAATTATTGAATGAAAATTCAAAGTTATTTTGTGAAAACAAAAAACTAATTGAATCCATCAATTGCTTGAACATTGAAAAATAATTTTTAAATGCTTCCATGCAAAACATATCTCTTAAGAACAAATCTCTTTGTGCGAAAATTTCTTCTCTTGAGAAAATGAATTGATTATGATCTTTTGTAAAACAAAGTTGATGATCTCCACCTTATGTGTTGAAAAGTTTACAAATGGTAGACACATTCTTGACAAACTACTTGGATCTCAAAGGTCTTCATTTGTGAAAACTGATCATGGATACAATCATGTGAACAATGTTTCAAATTATAAAAATTACTTTGTTAAAGCTACATCTACCTCTACACCTCATACATGTTGTACTTATTGTGGTAGAAATGGTCACAAGCCCACTAGAAGCTATGTGAAGAGAAAGGTAGAAAGTGTTGTTAAACCATTTGGAGAGCTAAGGGAACTATCACTAACCCCCTTGGACCCAAGATAATGTGGGTACCAAGAGGAAGGGACAATCTTGATAAAATTCTTGGAGCTCAAAGATCTTCTCTTGTCAAAATTGGTCTTGGATACAATCATGTGAACAATGTTTCAAATTATAAAAATTACTTTGTCAAAGCTACATCTACCTCTACACCTCATACATGTTGTACTTATTGTGGTAGAAATGGTCACAAGCCCACTAGAAGCTATGTGAAGAGAAAGGTAGAAAGTGGTGTTAAAACCATTTGGAGAGCTAAGGGAACTATCACTAACCCCTTGGACCCGAGAAAGTGTGGGCACCAAAAGTCACTTCCTCTCATTTGATGTAGGTACGTATTCCTTCAAGATCAAGTGCTACTAAGTGGTTCTTTGATAGTGGATGCTCAAGACATATGACGGGGAATGCTTCACTCATTAGTGAACTTCAAGCCACAATGATGGATTTGTCACCTTAGGTGACAAGAAGAAATGAAGAATTCTTGGAGTAGGTAATATTGGTAGAAGATCTTCCACTTTCATTAAACAAGTTTTGCTCATTGATGACTTGAAATACAATTTTCTTAGCATTAGTCAATTGTGTGAAATTGGATGCAATGTTGAGTTTAAATTTGATACTTGTACCATTCTTGATAGTGTAAGTGGTAAAACCATTTTTGTTGCCATTAGAGTTGGTAATGTATATGTGTTATATCTTGATGAACATGTTGCCAATGATGCTAAGTGTCTAGCCGTTCACGTTAAGCTTCTTTGGCGTAGAAGATTAGGTCATGTGAGTATGGATTTGTTGAACAAACTTTCCTCACAAGATTTGGTTAGAGGATTTCCTAAAATACATTTTGGGAAAAATCTTCTTTGTGATACATGCCAATATGGAAAACAAATAAAAACATCTTTCAAACCCAAGAAAATGGTTTCAACTTCAAAACCTCTTGAACTTGTACATATGGATCTATTAGGGCCAATGAGGACCACTAATCTTGGTGGTAAGAGGTATGCATATGTTATTGTTGATGATTTTTCAAGATTCACTTGGACACTCTTTTATCACAAAAGGATGAAGTATTTCATGAATTTATGAGACTTTTCAAGAAGGTTCAAACCTCCCTTGATTGTAAATTGATCTCAATTAGAAGTGACAATGGGAGAGAATTTTGCAATCAAGATTTTACAAAACTTTGTGATGAGAATGGAATTGTTCACAAATTTTCAGCTTCCAAAACACCTCAAAAGAATGAGAATGCTGAAAGGAAAAATCAAATTTTACAAGAGATGGCTAGGTCTATGCTTTGTGAATACTCTTTACCAAACTATTTTTGGGCCAAAGCTGTAAACACCACTTACTATGTTATGAATAGAGTTTTTTAAGGCCATTTTTGAGAAAAACACCTTTTTAACTTCTATTTGGTAGAACTCTCTCAATTTCCTATTTCAAAGTGGTTGGTTGCAAGTGTTTTATATTGAATATGCGTGACAATTTGGGTAAATTTGATAGAAAATCCAATGAAGGCATCTTCCTTGGTTATTCTTCTAACTAGAAGGCTTATAGAGTTTAGAATAAAAGATTTTTATGTGTTGAGGAGATCATACATGTGAGTTTTGATGAGTCTAACATTTATTTAGAAAGAATAGATGATGATAATGTAGGTACTTCCATGAATGACAGCCAAACTCATCCTCAAGCTCCAACTTTGGAAGACCATGACAATGAAGAAGAGATGATTGAGCAAAAACAAGATAACCAACATAGTGGTGACCAAGAGCTTCCAAAGGATCTACGATATGCAAGAGGCATGCTAAGGAGCAAACCACTGTTGATGTCTCTCAAGGTGTTAGAACAAGACAACACTTTATTGACAACTTTGCATTTTTATCTCATATTGAGCCTAAAAACATTGATGATACCTTGTGTGATAATTTTTGGATTGTTGCTATGCAAGAGGAATGAAATCATTTTGAGAGAAACAAAGTTTGGATTCTTGTCCTAAGACCTCTTGATCACCCCGTTATTGGTACAAAATGGGTCTTTAGAAATAAACTAAATGAATCTATAAGAATTCTTTTGGCATTTGCTTGCTTTAGAAGCTTTATGTTATTTCAAATGGATGTCAAAAGTGCTTTTCTAAATAGTTTTATTGATGAAGAAGTTTATGTAGAACAACCCTCCCCCCAATTTTGCTCATAAAAAATTTCCTAACAGTGTCTTCAAACTATCCAAAGCTTTGTATAGTTTAAAACAAGCTCCTTGATGTTGGTATGATAGATTGAGTGGTTTTCTACTTTCAAAAGGATTTTCAAGAGCAAAAGTTGATACAACACTTTTCATAAAAACCTCTTGCATCAATGATCTTTTACTATTGCAAATTTATGTAGACGATATCATATTTGGTGCTATTAATGTTTGTCTTTGTGAGGAGTTTCCCAAGTTAATGGCAAGTGAGTTCGAAATGAGAATGATGAGAGAACTCAACTTCTTTCTTAGGTTACAAATCAAGCAAACTAAGGATGGGACTTTCATTAATCAATCCTAGTATTCAAAGGAGCTTTTGAAGAGATTTGGAAGGGACCAAGCAAAAGGTATAAGCGCTCCTATAAGTTCATCAACCAAACTTGACAAAGATGAGAAAGGTAAAAACGTTGATGAAAGGGTATATAGAGGTATGATTGGTAGCTTGCTTTATCTTACCACAAGTAGGCTGGACATTTTTTTTATCGTATGCTTATGAGCTAGATTTCAATCTTGCCCAAAAGAGTCTCATTTAATTGCCGTCGAACGTATTCTTTGTTATTTAATTGATATACTTTACTATGGTCTTTGGTTTACAAAATCATCTTCTTCTAACCTTATTGCCTATTTGAATGCCGACTATGTCGGATGCAATGTTGAGCGTAAAAGTACTAGTGGTCATTGTCAATTTCTTGGTAGTTGTCTTGTATTTTGGTATAGCAAGATACAAGCTTGTTTGTCATTGTCTATCACCGAAGGCCGAATATATTACCGCTAGTAGTTATTGTGCTCAAGTGGTCTGGATGAAGCACACTCTACTTGATTATGACTTAGATTTCAAATGTGTGCCTATTTTGTGTAACAATACTAGTGTAATTAATTTTTGCAAAAATCCTATCCACATTCTAGGACTAACATATAGAGATTAAACATAATTTTATTCGTGATCATGTAGCTAAAGGTGATATATGCTTTGATTATGTATGCACAAATGAACAACTTGGCAACATCTTCACCAGGCCTTTGGCTGAGAAAGGGTTTTGTTACCTTAGAAGAAGCTTAGGAATTTCAAAATTCAATTAATAATGTGTGTATTGAAATGTGGCAAAAACAGGAGAAATTCAGATGCATAGTTTATATGCATGGTGTGAAATTCAGACGTGCAAACTCTCCTCAAAAAATTTTAGATAGAAAGATTCAGACGCAAGTTCGAACGCATGACCAAAAATTCGATCGTCCGAATTTACTGAACTGAAGAAACAGAGAAATTTAGACGAAAGTTCAGAAGCAGGCCAAAATGTTTGGTTGTCAGAACTTTGCAATTACAGTTGTAAGACCTAAGAGGGGGGGTGAATTAGGTCTTTGGCTAATTATCGAAATCTTTTTTTCTTTTTTCAAATCCTTTGCCTTAATAAACGCTCTTCTTTAAATTCACAAACTTCAAGTTATATGTGATTTGATGATTAATACAAGATTATCAAACTATAAGACCACAATCAATTAATCAAGAACTAAGCATAAATAATAATCACAAGTATGTAACCAAGTAAAGCAATAAGAAAATGAACACACGATTTATAGTGGTTCGATCTCTCCAAGATCTACATTCACTACCTTGAGTCCACACTCAAGGATTTCAACCAATCCACTATATGCTCAAATTCAACAATTACACAAGAGGCTAACCACACTATGGTTTTACACTCACAACCTCTTCTAGTAATTATACAAATAATACAAGGTTCACCAAACACAATAGTTTTATATCTAAAGACAACCTCAAGACTAATCTAATCCAAGGCTCACCCACACACGGGTTTTACACTACAACCTTGATTAATCTAGTCTATGGCTCACCCTTCCACAAAAGGGTTTTATGTCACAAGATAACCTTGCAAATGAGCTAGTAGAAAACACAATTAAGATAAGAAAAGAGAGTGTGTAAGATGTTACCACTTTGTTGGTAGATGATTACACAATGTTTCACCTTCACACTTTGTTTCCTTTGGAATCTTGAATTTCAATCTTTGAGCACAAGGCAATTTGAGAGCTTTTCAATTCAATTTGATGTAAAACAAGTTGGATAATGTAAGATTTGTTAAGTTCAAAGTTCTACTAAAAAATCTGGAGTTTATGACTTTTATACAATTCAAAAATCAGTTTAAACAGTCATAAAACGGCTAGTAACGGCTAGTTTCAGAAAATACTGTTCATGTGAATAGTGGTACTGTGCATGAACTGTTCAAGTGAATAGTGGTAATGTTCATGCACTATTCATGCACCGGTCACAAAAATTCGGACGACCGAATTTTCCAGCTTCGTCCGAATCTTCGTCCGAATTTCTCTGGAAAAAGCGATCAAGCTCTGTTCAAGTGAACAGTAGTCACTGTTCATGCACTATTCACAAAATTCGGACGACCGAATTTTCCAGCTTCGTCCGAATCTTCGTCCGAATTTCTTTGGAAGAATAGTGAACGGTTCAAATGAATAGTATACTGTTTTACGTGAATAGTATTACTATTTATGCGTTGTTCACTGTTCATCGTGTTACTATTCATGCGTTGTTCACTGTTCATAGTATTACTATTCATGCGTTGTTCACTGTTCACAGTATTACTATTCATGCGTTGTTCACTGTTCACAGTGTTACTATTCATGCATTGTTCACTGTTCACAGTGCAGAAAAAATTATTCACAAAATTCGGACGACCGAATTTCTTCTGCATGCGTCCGAATCTTCTTCCGAATTTTTAAAACTTTGTCAAAACATATCCAAATCATTTCAAACAAGTTGGAAAACATTCTAGCCTTAAAGATAAGTCATTAAAGACCTTTTATGTGCAAAAACCATTTATGAAAACTTGATAATTTAGGTAAGTTCAAAACTATTGAAACCATTTAAATCAAGTTTTGTGCTCTCAATTGCAACTCATAGATTCCAAGACTTAAGAGTGTAGGGTTTACAATATTTACCTATTAACCACATGTCACCTACACTTCATGTCTTCAAAGCCTTCATTAATCTTGAACAAACTCTTCAATCTTTAATCACTTTGACATATTTGAGTTGTTCATGCATTGCTAGCTCCAAGGCAATGAGACTTGCTTCCTTCTCAATCCAAAAATCCTATCACAACATACAAGCATATTAGTCCTCATCAATATTTGTCATTAATCAAAACTACATGATTTGCCCTTAGGGCTAACAATCTCCCCCTTTTTGATGATGACAAACTTTGATGCAAAATGTGATGGATTTAAACAATGTAGTACAAAGAAGCATTAATGTCAATAATGGATAATAACCAATTTAGCACATTGACATGCAAAAGGCTCAATATGAGCCTATGACCCAACCAACCTCCATTATCCTCCTTCCTTCCAACAACTAGGATAGAAGATATAGCATTTAAGCATTAAGAAAACTTCTAAGAGAGGTATTAAAGGTCAGAAAAGATTAATATTGCTCCCCCTTAGATTGTGCTCATTTTTCAACAAGTTTGGATTTGAGATGCTATGCATCCGAATTTTGACATATCAAGTCCAAATTGTAAAATCAGTGAAGTGACAGCTTCAATTTTTGAAAATAAGCTTTCCTAAGGTTGTTCAAACATAGTGGAAGAGATTAAAACAAGTTTGAATCAATTTGAACAACAATAGAGCACTTTTTGACAACAAAATATGGATGCATCCGAATTTCAGAACATGCATTCGAATTTTTAAATCTGAAGTCCAAACTGCAATAAATCCAATATAATGAATGTTTAAAGTGAAATAAAGTGTTCCTAAGGTTGTTCAAACATGATGGAAGAGATTAAAACTTGTTTGAATCAATTTGAACAACAAAAGAGCACATTTTGGCAACAAAATATGCATGCATCCGAATTTCTGAAACATGCATCCGAATTTTAAGATATCAAATCCAAAATGTAAAATATGTGAGATAACAACTTTAATTTTTGAAAATAAGCTTTTCTAAGATTGTTCATATATGATAGGAAGGATTAAGACAGTTTTTAAACAATTTGAACAACAGAAAAACATTTTTGGCAAGAAAGTTTGGATGCATCCGAATTTTGGTTTGCATCCGAATTTCAAGTCCAAATTTTTGGTAGCAAGTTTGAAAAGGTGATTTTGCATTCTCAAACGAACTATAGAAGTACTCAAATATGTATAGCTACAATAGCACTCATTTTAGCTTTGCAAAACCACAAAACTAATGCATTCAATTGTAGGTCAAGTCAAGAACCAAGTTCAAGATTTTAATCTCAACTTAACCATATTCCAAAAACTCAGAAAATAACCAAAATCTCACATAGTATAACATAGTCAATTTAAATTTCAATTGCAGCCATATATTTTCACAAAACACATTCATTTTACATTTCAACTTATAGTACATATACATAGCACATTTACAGCAAGCACATAGCATATAACAAATCTTGCAGTCAACATTCTTTCTTCCCCTTGACATATGCATGGATTTTCAAAAAATTCACACATTTTCTATTCATGCATGAGGAATTCCACTGCTATTTCACATTTTCACACATTTTGTCTATTCATGCATGAGGAATTCCACTGCTATTTCACATTTTCACACATTTTGTCATCCCATTTCTTCTTCCCCTTTTGTCATCACTCAAAGATGGGGTTAATGAAAATGAGACAATATGTATCACATATAAGCAGTATATTGATCAACTCTCATTTGGCAATTTAGCAATGTATTGACCAACTCTCATAAACAGTATAGTTCTAGTCAAATAATTATCATCCTAACAGCAATAATCATTATGTAGCATCTCAACAATAATAAATCAGCTTCTTCTCTCCCTTTTTATCCCTTTTTATCAGCAATTAAACTTGGGGTGAGAGTACTTGGACAACAAAAGTGAAACAAAGAAGCTCTTATCACAAAGATTTCACATATTGAGCTTCAAAGCACTATAATGACTAGAAAGGCACAAGTAAATTTCAATGTTAAATCATAACATGTGCATTAAGACATAAAATAAAATAAGCAACAAAATAGAATTTAGGGATAGAAAGGCTTAGTCTTGGATGCGCTTTGTGGTCTTCACTTCCAAATTTGTTTGTTATGATGGCCATATCTCCCTTGATCTCTGTATGATAGGGTCCTTCATTTGTTGACTCCTTGCTTGTGTAATTCTGCTTTGGAAAGCTACCAATCAAGAGGATCTTGGATCTTCTTTCTTTGAACCACATTTTCTTGCTCCCTTGGTTGAAGGATATTGGAGATGGATTTGTGATTTGACTTTGTTAAACTTCATTCATCTCCTTCTTCTTGCTTGTTCTCTTGGGCTTTATAGGAACTTGCACCATTTAAAACCACTTGAGAAATCTTTCTCAAGTCTTCTTCCATATTCTTGACTCTAGCTTCTAAACCATCAAATTTGCCAAGAATTATCAGAGCAAAAGACTTGAAGAATTTGTCCATCTTCTTCATTTCCTCTACATGGTTGTTCAATGTCTCTTGAAACACCTTGGCAACTATTCAAATAGTCTTATTTTGTGGAAGGTTGCTCCCCCTCACTAGATGAGTCATGTTTCATTTTAATTTCCTTTCTCTAGCAAGGATTTCCTCTTCATCCTCTTATTCTTCATCATTTTCTTCTTCCTTCTTTTTCATTACTTTCTTCCTCCTTTTCTTCATCATTGCTAGCATCTCTTCTATCACCCCTTAGAGGAGTTTTTCTTCTAGCCCTTCATACATTTTCATCATCAAGTATTCAAGGAATTCTCTTTAGTGAGTTGTTGGTGTAGACTTCTTCACTCTTTATTGGTCAACTACTACAAGACAATTGCACTTGGAGATACTTGAAAACCTTGGTAAACAATTTGCTATGTGGCAAAGCCTTACGTTCGGTTCTTCTAGCTGCCATTATATTCTTTAGCACTATATATCCAAAATTCATTTTTCTTTTCTTATGCATGGCTAGAATAATTACAGCATACATATTATCAACATAAGATTTGTTCCCAAAGTATGCAATAATCAAGGTAGTAAGCATGTGATGCAAAATTCTTTCACTAGCATAAAAAAGCTTTTATCTCTCTCTCCTTTCTAGTCTTGAGGCTTCTTATCATTTATATATAGGCATTCTCAATTCTTTCATGTGAGTATAACTCACTTATAAAACAATGTCCCCCGGAAGAATAATGCCTAAACCCAACATCCTCAAAATCACAAATTCTATTGAGCAATGCATTATCAATCTCAAAAATCAACTTGTGATATTCTTGAAGAAAACCACTGCATAGCTTTATTATCAACTTACTCAACTCTTTCTTCCTTAATATTTGCTTAAACTTCATAAACTAAGGAAGGTGTTAGCCCTAAGGGCAAATCATGTAGTTTTGATTAATGACAAATATTGATGAGGACTAATATGCATGTCATTTGTGTGATAGGATTGTTGGATTAAGAAGTATGAAGTCTCATTGCCTTGGAGCTAGCAAAGCATGAACAACTCAAATATGTCAAAGTGATTAAAGATTGAAGAGTTTGTTCAAGATTAATGAAGGCTTTGAAGACATGAAGTGTAGGTTGCATGTGCTTAATAGGTAAACTTTGTAAACCCTACACTCTTAAGCCTTGAAATCTATGAGTTGCAATTGAGAGTTCAAAACTTGATTTAAATGTTTTCAATGGTTTTGAACTTACCTAAATTATCAAGTTTTCATAAATGATTTTTGCACATAAAAGGTCTTTAATGACTTATCTTTAAGGCTAGAATGTTTTCCAACTTGTTTGAAATGATTTGGATATGTTTTGACAAAGTTTTAAAAAATTCGGAAGAAGATTCGGGACGCATGCGTAAGAAATTCGGTCGTCCGAATTTTGTGAAGAATTTTTTCTGCACTGTGAACAGTGAACAACGCATGAATAGTAACACTGTGAACAGTGAACAACGCATGAATAGTAACACGATGAACAGTGAACAACGCATGAATAGTAACACTATTCACGTGAACAGTATACTATTCATTTGAACCGTTTACTATTCTTCCAGAGAAATTCGGACGAAGATTCGGACGAAGCTGGAAAATTCGGTCGTCCGAATTTTGTGAATAGTGCATGAACAGTGCCGACTATTTTTCAGAGAAATTCGGACGAAGATTCGGACGAAGCTGGAAAAATCCGATCGTCCGAAATTTTTGTGACCGGTGCATGAATAGTGCATGAAGCAGTACCACTATTCACATGAACAGTGCATGAACAATACCACTATTCACATGAACAGTATTTTCTGAAAATAGCCGTTACTAGCCGTTTTATGGCTGTTTAAACTGATTTTTGAATTCTATAAAAGCCATAAACTCCAGATTTTTTAGTAGAACTTTGAACTTAACAAATCTTACATGCTCTAACTTATTTTACATCAAATCAAATTAAAAAGCTCTCAAATTGCCTTGTGCTCAAAGGTGTACATTCAAGATTCCAAAGGCAAAGTGTAAAGGTGCAATATTGTGTAAACTCTACCTACAAGTGGTAACATCTACACATTCTTATCTCCTTATTAAATTGTGTTATTTTCTATTAGCTCATTTGCAAGGTTATCTTGTGACATAAAACCCTTTTGTGTTAGGGTGAGCCATAGACTAGATTAATCAAGGTTGTAGTGTAAAACCCGTGTGAGGGTAAGCCTTGGATTAGATTAGTCTTGAGGTTGTCTTTAGATATAAAACCCTTGTGGAAGGGTGAACCTTGTTTGTATAATTACTAGAAGAGGTTGTGAGTGTAAAACCATAGTGTGGTTAGCCTCTTATGTAATTGTTGAACTTGAGCTTATAGTGGATTGGTTGAAATCCTTGAGTGTGGACTCAAGGTAGTGGATGTAGATCTTGGAGAGATCGAACCACTATAAATCGTGTGTTCATTTTCTTATAGCTTTATTTATTTACATGCTCATGTTATTACTTATTGATTGTTGTTGATTGATTGGTTGTAGTTTGATGATATTATCTTAACCATCACATCACATATAAACTTGAAGCTTGTGGAATTAAAGAATAGCTTTTATTAAGGCAAAGGATTTGTAAAAAGGGGAAAAGATTTCGACAATTAGCCTAAGACCTAATTCACCCCCCCTCTTAGGTCTTACAATTGGTATCAGAGCAAGGTCTTCTTGTTAAGGTCTAACAACCTAGAAGTAAAGATCATATGGCTAGTTTATCAAATTTGCCTTATACGGAAGGTTCCTCCACTACTAGACCTCCATTGTTTGATGGTTCTAATTATATTTTTTGGAAGTCTAGGATTGAGATATACATTTGTTCTATTAACTATGAATTGTGGAATATTATTGAGAAAGGTCCCTATGTGCCATTGAGATTGAAAGCCGATGGAGTTACAAGGGAACCAAAGCCTATGGAGGACTATAATGAGAGCGATTCAAGAAAGATGACATTAAACTACCAAGCAATGAACATTCTTTGTTGTGCGTTGGTCATCAATGAATACAATAGAGTGA
This sequence comes from Rauvolfia tetraphylla, assembly GCA_030512225.1. Classification (NCBI taxonomy): domain Eukaryota; kingdom Viridiplantae; phylum Streptophyta; class Magnoliopsida; order Gentianales; family Apocynaceae; genus Rauvolfia; species Rauvolfia tetraphylla. Next base: position 1,313,388 of record JAJQKT010000008.1, read on the forward strand.
TGGAATGTGATTCCGCTCATGAAATGTGGAAACTACTTCAAATCACTCATGAAGAAGAAAGAGCAAATGTGTGCTTCATGGCAATAAATGATGAGGTACAATCCACTCCTTCTACCTCTACTTGTTGTGATGATGATGTTGATATTGTAGATGATCCTAGTGAACTACTTGTTGAATTGTATGAAGAATTAAAAAGGGTTTCAAAAAGGAATAAGGAAATGAAAACCAAAATTAATGATTTATTGAATGAAAATTCAAAATTATTTTGTGAAAATAAAAAGCTTCTTGATTCTATTGAATGCTTGAATATTGAAAAAGAAGTTTTGAATGTTTCTTTACATAACATATCTCTTGAAAATAAATCTCTTTGTACAAAAGTTTCTTCTCTTGAAAAAATGCTTAGTGATCATGAAATCTTGAAAATGAAAGTTGATGATCTTACATTATGTGTTGAAGAATTTACAAATGGAAGAGACAATCTTGACAAACTAATTGGACCTCAAAGATCTTCTCTTGTTAAAAATGGTCTTGGTTACAATTATGTCAATAATGTGCCTAAATATAATAACTTCTTTGTTAGAGCTACTTCTACTTCCATGCATCGTACTTGTTGTACTTATTGTGGAAAACATGGACATAAAGTCACCAAATGTTATGTTAAAAGAAAAGTAGAGAATGGTGTAAAAACCATTTGGAGAGTTAAGCAAACTATTACTAACCCCCATGGACCCAAGAAAGTATGGGTACCAAAGGATACTTCCTCTCCTTTATTGCAGGAACATTTTCATTCAAACTCAAGCACCACTAAGCGGCACATTGATGATGTTAGCTTAAAGAATAAAGGAAAACATCTCATTCATAATCAAGGTCAAAGCAACCAATGTAGGATTTGTTTTTGAAGAAAGGAAGAGTTCTTGGAGTAATCAATGTTGGTAAAGGTTTCTCTCTTCTTCTTAAACAAGTTTTGCTTATTGATGATTTGAACTATAACCTGATTAGCATTAGTTAATTGTGTGACAATGAATAAGAGGTTGAATGCCAAAATGTGAAATTTCATTTAAGAATGCTTTTAGTCAATATTTGAAAATTTGCCAACCATGACTTGTCAATTGCTTCTCTGAAGTTGATTAGGTAACATTGATTATATGAGATTGAATTCATGGTTTATATGTTCTTGAAATTGATTATATGTCGTGATAGCTATGATTGAAGATCTATGCATTTTCTTGGTTAAAAACATCTTTATGAAACTTTACAAAATGTTCAGACTTGAAGATCATAAATTTGGTCGTCCGAATTTGTATGACAAAATGATATTTTGTGATTTTGGTCAATTACTCACGAAATGTTTCAATGTGTGCTTTATCTTGATAAGCATGAATGTCTTGTTCCTTATGATAATGATTTTCTTGGCATAAAAGATTTGGTCATGTGAACATGGATTTGTTGAACAAACTTTTCTATCAAGATTTAGTTAGAGGATTGCTAAAAATGTGTTTTGAGAAAATTATTTTTGAGATACTTGTCCATATGAAAAACAAACAAAAGAATCTTTCAAATCCATGAAAATGATTTTAGACCTCAAAACATCTTGTGCTTCTTCAAATGGATTGTTTTGGACTTATATGGAACTCTAGTATTGATGACTTGAAATATGCCTTACTAGTAGTTGATAATTTCTAAATATTCATTTTAGCATTATTCATTGTTCGAAAAGATTAAGTGTTTCATAAGTTTGTAAAATTATTCAAAAAGATTCAAACCTCCCTTGAGTGCAATTGATTTCTATTACAAGTGTCAATGGGAGAATTTTACAACAAAGTCTTTACAAAATTTGCTTTGAAAATTGAATTTCATATAATTGTTTCAACTGCAAAAACTTCACAATAAAATGGTGTTATTGAAAAGAAAATTTGAACTTTGTAAAAATTGGCTAGGTCCATGCTTTGTGAAAATTCTTCTTCAAAAATATTTCCGGTCCAAAGTCATAAACATCACATGCTATGATAAATAGAATTCTCTCAAGATCATTTTGAAGAAAAACGTCTTTTGAATTCTCTTTTATAGAATGACTCAAATTGAATAGTTTAAAATGATTGGTTAATGTCTTATCTTAAAGACTTGTGACAACTTACTTAAATTTGGTAGAAAAATGGATATTGATATATCTCTTAGCTATTTTTTCTTACAAAAAAGGCCTATAGAGTTTATAATGAAAAGAACCTTATATGTTGAGGAAACCATTCATGTTTATTTTGATGAATCTTACATTCACTTGGGAAAGAAAAAGATGAAGATGATGTAGGTACATCTATGAATGACAATCAAACCCATCTTCAAGCACCAACTTTGGAGAATCATACCAATGAGGAAGAAATGATTCAAGATGACCAACCTAGTGGTGACCAAGAGCTCCCAAAGAACTTAAGATATCCAAGAGGCCACCCTAAGGAGCAAATCTTTGGAGATATCTTCCAAGGAGTAAAAAATAAGGCGGTATTTTATCAATAACTTTATTCTCTTATTGCATATGAGCCTAAAAGTATTGATGATGCCTTGTGTGATGATTTTTGGATTATTGCTATGCAAGAGGAATTAAATAAATTTGAAAGATACAATATTTTGGATATTCCTAAATCTCATGATCATTCTATTATTGGAACTAAATGGTTTTTAGAAATAAACTTATTGAATCCGGAGAAGTTGTTAGAAACAAGGTTAGACTTGTTGCCTAAGGATTCAATCAAGAAGAGGAAATTGATTATGATATGAAACATTTGTTCCGAATGCTAGACTTGAGTCCATAAGAATGCTTTTGACTTGTACTTGCTTTAAGTTATTTCAAATGAATGTCAAAAGTGCTTTTCTAAATGGTTCTATTGAGGAAGTGGTTTATATGGAACAATCACCCGGTTTTGCTCATGAAAAGTTTCCTAACCATATTTTCAAACTATCCTAAGTTTTGAATGGTTTAAAACCAGCCCCTAGTTTCCTTGAGTAGTTTCCTTCTTTCAAAAGATTTTCAAGAGGAAAACTGAAACTACCCTTTTATAAAATCCTCATGCAACAATGATCTATAACTTGTCCGAATACATGATACAATTTTTTTGTGCTTCTAATACTTCACTTTGTGATGTGTTTTCCAAGTTGATGCAAAGTAAAATTGAAATAAGCATGATAGGAAAACTCAATTTCTTTCTTGGCCTACAAATCAAGCAAACCAAGGATGGCACTTTTAAGAATCAAGTTAAGGTATAAGCATCCATAAGTTTATCAACTATGCTTGACAAGAATAAAATGGTTTCATAGGAGTAGTCAACTCTATTTGACAGCAAGTAGAGCCAATATTATATTTGCCATGTGCTTATGTGCTAGATTTTATCTTGTCCTAAAGATTTTCATTTGATTGTTGTTAAATACATTCTCTATTAACTTATTGATACTCCAAGTCATTATGGTCTATTTCAAATGTGTGGCTATGTTATGTGATAACATTAATGCAATAAATTTGATCATCATACTATTCAACAAACTATGATAAAGCATATAGAGATCAAACTTCATCTCATTAGAGATCACTCTACTAAAGGTAATACTTGTTTAAAGCATGTTTGCATTAATAAACAAATTAATGATATTGTTACTAAGCCATTGGTCGAAGAAAGGTTTGGCCAATCTTAGAAGAAGCTTAGGAATTTCAAAATCCAATAACTAAAGTGTATTCAAGTGTTGTAGCATCCAAGTGAGGACACTAAAGCCAAGCATGGGAAAAGGAATGGGAAAAGCCAAAGAAAATGATAGATGACCAGTGATCAATGAACCAAGGAAGGTTCATTTTCCTCAAAGCATGTCAAGGCTTGAAAGATTTGTCACAGTGGAGGCTGCTACTGAATTTGATGATTGGACAAAAAGGAATCATAAGAAAAATCCCAGCTACAAGGTGGATGTCATCAAACTATCCGAAATGGGTAATATACTCTCATTTTTAAATGATATGAGTTGGACTAGTTTGCTAATGTTTGATGAATGCTATTGGCTTCCTTAGTTTATGAAGTTTATGCAAATATTAAGGAAGAAAGAGTTAAGCAAGTTGGTAATAAAAGCTATTTAGTAGTATTCTTAAAAAATATCACAAGTTAATTTTTGAGATTGATAATGCATTGCTCAATAGAATTTGTGATGTTGAGGATGTTGGGTTTAGGCATTATTCTTCTGGGGACATTGTTTTATAATTGAGTTATACTCACATGAAAGAATTGAGAATGCCTATATATATATAAATGATAAGAAGCCTCAAGACTAGAAAGGAGAGAGAGATAAAAGCTTTTTTATGCTAGTGAAAGAATTTTGCATCACATGCTTACTACCTTGATTATTGCATACTTTGGGAACAAATCTTATGTTGATAATATGTATGATGTAATTATGCTAGCCATGCATAAGAAAAGAAAAATGAATTTTGGATATATAGTGCTAAAGAATATAATGGCAGCTAGAAGAACCGAACGTAAGGCTTTGCCACATAGCAAATTGTTTACCAAGGTTTTCAAGTATCTCCAAGTGCAATTGTCTTGTAGTAGTTGACCAATAAAGAGTGAAGAAGTCTACACCAACAACTCACTAAAGAGAATTCCTTGAATACTTGATGATGAAAATGTATGAAGGGCTAGAAGAAAAACTCCTCTAAGGGGTGATAGAAGAGATGCTAGCAATGATGGAGAAAAGGAGGAAGAAAGTAATGAAAAAGAAGGAAGAAGAAAATGATGAAGAATAAGAGGATGAAGAGGAAATCCTTGCTAGAGAAAAGAAATTAAAATGAAACATGACTCATCTAGTGAGGGGGAGCAACCTTCCACAAAAGAAGACTATTTGAAGAGTTGCCAAGGTGTTTCAAGAGACATTGAACAACCATGTAGAGGAAATGAAGAAGATGGACAAATTCTTCAAGTCTTTTGCTCTGATAATTCTTGGCAAATTTGATGGTTTAGAAGCTAGAGTCAAGAATATGGAAGAAGACTTGAGAAAGATTTCTCAAGTGGTTTTAGATGGTGCAAGTTCCTATAAAGCCCAAGAGAACAAGCAAGAAGAAGGAGATGAATGAAGTTTAACAAAGTCAAATCACAAATCCATCACCAATATCCTTCAACCAAGGGAGCAAGAAAATGTGGTTCAAAGAAAGAAGATCCAAGATCCTCTTGATTGGTAGCTTTCCAAAGCAGAATTACACAAGCAAGGAGTCAACAAATGAAGGACCCCCATCATATAGAGCTCAAGGGAGACATGGCCATCATAACAAACAAATTTGGAAGTGAAGACAATGAAACGCATCCAAGACTAAGCCTTTCTATCCCTAAACTCTATTTTGATGCTTATTTTAATTTTATGCCTTAATGCACATGTTATGATTTAACATTGAAATGTACTTGTGCCTTTCTAGTCATTATAGTGCTTTGAAGCTCAATATGTGAAATCTTTGTGATAAGAGCTTCTTTGTTTCACTTTTTGTTGTCCAAGTACTCTCACCCCAAGTTTAATTGCTGATAAAAAAAAAGGGAGAGAAGAAGTTGATTTATTATTGTTGAGATGCTACATAATGATTATTGCTGTTAGGATGATAATTATTTGACTAGAACTATACTGTTAATGAGAGTTGATCAATATACTGCTTATATGTGATACATGTTGTCTCATTTTCATTAACCCCATCTTTGAGTGATGACAAAAGGGGGAGAAGAAATTGGGATGACAAAATGTGTGAAAATGTGAAATGGCAGTGGAATTCCTCATGCATGAATAGAAAATGTGTGAATTTTCTGAAAATCCATGCATATGTCAAGGGGAAGAAAGAATGTTGACTGCAAGATGTGCTATATGCTATGTGCTTGCTGAAAATGTGCTATGTATATGTGCTATAGGTTGAAATGTAAAATGAATGTGTTTTGTGAAAATATATGGCTGCAATTGAAATTTAAATTGACTATGTTATACTATGTGAGGTTTTGGTTATTTTCTGAGTTTTTGGAATATGGCTAAGTTGAGATTAAAATCTTGAACTTGGTTCTTGACTTGACCTACAATTGAATGCATTAGTTTTGTGGTTTTGCAAAGCTAAAATGAGTGCTATTGTAGCTATACATATTTGAGTACTTCTATAGTTCTTTTGAAAATGAAAAAATCACCTTTTCAACTTGTTTCCAAAAATTTGGACTTGAAATTCGGATGCAAACCAAAAATTCGGACGCATCAAGATCTTCTTGTCAAAAATGTCTTTTTCTCGTTGTTCAAATTGTTTGAAAACTGTTTTAATCCTTCCTATCATATTTGAACAATCTTAGAAAAGCTTATTTTCAAAAATAGAAGTTGTTATCTCACATATTTTATAGTTTGGAATTGAAAGCTCAAAATTCGGATGCATGATTTAAAAAATTCGGATGCATGTTTCGAAATTCGGATGCATGCATATTTTGTTGCCAAAACATGTTCTTTTGTTGTTCAAATTGATTCAAATATGTTTTATTCTCTTCCATTATGTTTGAACAACCTTAGGAAAGATTTACTTCACATTAAACATTCATTATATTGAATTTATTACAATTTGGACTTGGAATGACAAAATTCGGATGCATGAGTTTAAAAATTCGGATGCATGATTTAAAATTCGGATGCATCCATATTTTGTTGCCAAAATGTGCTCTATTGTTGTTCAAATTGATTCAAACTTGTTTTAATCTCTTCCACTATGTTTGAACAACCTTAGGAAAGCTTATTTTCAAAAATTGAAGCTTTCATTTCACTTATTTTACAATTCGGACTTGATATGTCAAAATTCGGATGCATAGCATCTCAAGTCCAAACTTGTTGAAAAATGAACACAATCTAAGGGGGAGCATTGTTAAACTTTTACAACCTTAAAACCTCTCTTAGAACTTTTTCTAAATGCTTAAATGTTATATCTTCTATCCTAATTGTTGGAAGGAAGGAGGCAAATGGAGGTTGGTTGGGTCATAGGCTCATATTGAGCCTTTTGTATGTCAATGTGCTAAATTGATTATTTTCTATCATTGACATTAATACTTCTTTGTACTACATTGTTTAAATCCATCACATTTTGCATCAAAGTTTGTCATCATCAAAAAGGGGGAGATTGTTAGCCCTAAGGGCAAATCATGTAGTTTTGATTAATGACAAATATTGATGAGGACTAATATGCATGTCATTTGTGTGATAGGATTGTTGGATTAAGAAGTATGAAGTCTCATTGCCTTGGAGCTAGCAAAGCATGAACAACTCAAATATGTCAAAGTGATTAAAGATTGAAGAGTTTGTTCAAGATTAATGAAGGCTTTGAAGACATGAAGTGTAGGTTGCATGTGCTTAATAGGTAAACTTTGTAAACCCTACACTCTTAAGCCTTGAAATCTATGAGTTGCAATTGAGAGCACAAAATTTGATTTAAATGTTTTCAATGGTTTTGAACTTACCTAAATTATCAAGTTTTCATAAATGATTTTTGCACATAAAAGGTCTTTAATGACTTATCTTTAAGGCTAGAATGTTTTCCAACTTGTTTGAAATGATTTGGATATGTTTTGACAAAGTTTTAAAAATTCGGAAGAAGATTCGGACGCATGCAGAAGAAATTCGGTCGTCCGAATTTTGTGAAGAATTTTTTCTGCACTGTGAACAGTGAACAACGCATGAATAGTAACACTGTGAACAGTGAACAACGCATGAATAGTAACACGATGAACAGTGAACAACGCATGAATAGTAACACTATTCACGTGAACAGTATACTATTCATTTGAACCGTTTACTATTCTTCCAGAGAAATTCGGACGAAGATTCGGACGAAGCTGGAAAATTCGGTCGTCCGAATTTTGTGAATAGTGCATGAACAGTGCCGACTATTTTTCAGAGAAATTCGGACGAAGATTCGGACGAAGCTGGAAAATTCGGTCGTCCGAATTTTTGTGACCGGTGCATGAATAGTGCATGAACAGTACCACTATTCACATAAACAGTGCATGAACAATACCACTATTCACATGAACAGTATTTTCTGAAAATAGCCGTTACTAGCCGTTTTATGGCTGTTTAAACTGATTTTTGAATTCTATAAAAGCCATAAACTCCAGATTTTTTAGTAGAACTTTGAACTTAACAAATCTTACATGCTCTAACTTATTTTACATCAAACCAAATTGAAAAGCTCTCAAATTGCCTTGTGCTCAAAGGTGTACATTCAAGATTCCAAAGGCAAAGTGTAAAGGTGCAATATTGTGTAAACTCTACCTACAAGTGGTAACATCTACACATTCTTATCTCCTTATTAAATTGTGTTATTTTCTATTAGCTCATTTGCAAGGTTATCTTGTGACATAAAACCCTTTTGTGTTAGGGTGAGCCATAGACTAGATTAATCAAGGTTGTAGTGTAAAACCCGTGTGAGGGTAAGCCTTGGATTAGATTAGTCTTGAGGTTGTCTTTAGATATAAAACCCTTGTGGAAGGGTGAACCTTGTTTGTATAATTACTAGAAGAGGTTGTGAGTGTAAAACCATAGTGTGGTTAGCCTCTTATGCAATTGTTGAACTTGAGCTTATAGTGGATTGGTTGAAATCCTTGAGTGTGGACTCAAGGTAGTGGATGTAGATCTTGGAGAGATCGAACCACTATAAATCGTGTGTTCATTTTCTTATAGCTTTATTTATTTACATGCTCATGTTATTACTTATTGATTGTTGTTGATTGATTGGTTGTAGTTTGATGATATTATCTTAACCATCACATCACATATAAACTTGAAGCTTGTGGAATTAAAGAATAGCTTTTATTAAGGCAAAGGATTTGTAAAAAGGGAAAAGATTTCGACAATTAGCCTAAGACCTAATTCACCCCCCCTCTTAGGTCTTACAATTGGTATCAGCATTCATCAAACATAAGCAAACTAGTCCATCGTACATCATTTAAAAATGAGAGTATATTACCCATTTCGGATAGTTTGATGACATCCACCTTGTGGCTTGGATTTGTCTTATGGTTCCTTTTTGTCCAATCATCAAATTTAGTAGCAGCCTCCACTGTGACAAATCTATCCAGCCATGACATGCTTTGAGGAACATGAACCTTCCTCGGTTCATTGATCACTAGTCCTCCTTCTCACATCTTTTGCTTTCCTTTTCCTTTTCTCATGCTAGGCTTCTTTGTCCTCACCTGGAGCTACAACACTTGAATACACTCATTAGTTATTGAATTTTGAAATCCCTAAGCTTCTTCTAAGATTGGACAAACCTTTCTTCGGCCAATGGCTTAGCAATGATATCATTAATTTGTTCATTAGTGAAAACATGCTTCAAACAAGTATTACCCTTAGTAGAGTGATCTCTATATGCTTTGTCCTAGTTTGTTGAATAGTATGATGATCAAATTTATTGCAGTACTGTTATCACATAACATAGGCACACATTTGAAATATAGACCATAATCACTTAGAGTATCAATAAGGTAATAGAGAATGTGTTTAATAGCAATCAAATGAAACTCATTAGGACAATATGAAATCTAGCACACAAGCACATGTCAAACATAATATTGGTTCTACTTGCTGTCAAATAGAGTTGACTACTCCTATGAAACCATTTTATTCTTGTCAAGCATAGTTGATAAACTTATGAAAGTGCTTATACCTTAACTTGATTCATAAAAGTGTCATCCTTGGTTTGCTTGATTTGTAGGCGAATTGAGTTTTCCTATCATGCTCATTTCAAATTTACTTTGCATCAACTTGGAAAACACATCACAAAGTGAAGTATTAGAAGCACAAAAAATTGTATCATATATTTGGACAAGTTATAAATCATTGTTGCATGAGGATTTTATAAAGAGTGTAGTTTCAGTTTTCTTCTTGAAAATCCTTTTGAAAGATGGAAACTACTCAATCTTTCACACTAAATTCTAGGAGCTGGTTTTAAACCATTCAAAACTTAGGAAAGTTTGAAAATATGGTTAGGAAACTTTTCATGAGCAAAACCGGTGATTGTTCCATATAAACCACTTCCTCAATAGAACCATTTAGAAAAGCACTTTTGACATTCATTTGAAATAACTTAAAGCAAGTACAAGTCAAAAGCATTCTTATAGACTCAAGTCTAGCATTCAGAACAAAAGTTTCATCATAATCAATTCCCTCTTCTTGATTGAATCCTTAGGCAACAAGTCTAACCTTGTTTCTAACAACTTCTCCGGTTTCAATAAGTTTATTTCTAAAAACCATTTAGTTCCAATAATGGAATGATCATGAGATTTAGGAATATCCAAAAGTTTGTATCTTTCAAATTTATTTAATTTCTCTTGCATAGCAATAATCCAAAAATCATCACACAAGGCATCATCAATACTTTTAGGCTCATATGCAATAAAAGAATAAAGTTATTGATAAAATACCGCCTTATTTTTACTCCTTGAGAAATATCACCAATGATTTGCTCCTTAGGGTGGCCTCTTGGATATCTTAAGTTCTTTGAGAGCTTTTGGTCACCACTATGTTAGTTATCTTGTTCTTGCTTAATCATCTCTTCCTCATTGGTATGATTCTCCAAAGTTGGTGCTTGAAGATGGGTTTGATAGTCATTCATTGATGTACCTACATCATCTTCATCTCTTCTTTCCAAGCAAATGTAAGATTCATCAAAACAAACATGAATGGTTTCCTCATCATATAAGGTTCTTTTCATTATAAAATCTATATGCCTTTTAGTTAGAAGAATAGCTAAGATATATACCAATATTCTGTTTTCTATCAAATTTAATTAAGTTATCACAAGAATTTAAGATAAGACATTTATAACCAAACATTTTAAAATGTGAAATTTGAGTCATTCTATAAAAGAGAATTCAAAAGATATTTTTCTTCAAAATGATCTTAAGAGAAATCTATTTATCATAGCATGTGATGTTTACGACTTTGGACTAAAAATATTTTTGAAGAAGAATTTTCACAAAGCATGGACCTAGCCAATTTTTACAAAGTTCAAATTTTCTTTTCAATAACACCATTTTGTTGTGGGGGTTTTTGCAATTGAAACAATTATATGAAATTCAATTTTCAAAGCAAATTTTGTAATGACTTGGTTGTAAAATTCTCCCATTGTCACTTCTAATGGAAATCAATTTGCACTTAAGGGAGGTTTGAACCTTTTTTAATAGTTTTAAAATCTTATGAAACACTTCATCTTTGTTAGCAAAGAATAATGCTAAAGTGAATATTGAGAAATCATCAACTAATATTAATGCATACTTCAAGTCCTCAATACTAGAGTTCCTCATAAGTCCAAATCAATTTATATGAACAAGCTCAAGATGTTTTGAGGTCTAAAAGCATTTTCATGGGTTTGAAAGATTCTTTTGTTTGTTTTCCCTATTGACAAGTTTCTCAAAGATAAATTTCTCAACACATATTTTTAGCAATCCTCCAACTAGATCTTGAGAGGAAAGTTTGTTCAACAAATCTATGCTCACGTGACCTAATATTCTATGCCAAGAAAATCCATTATCATAATCCACAAGACATTTATGCTTATCAAGATAAAACACACATTGAAAAATTTTGTGAGTAATTGATCAAAATCACAAAATATAATTTTGTCATACAAGTTCGGACGACCGAACTTATGGTCTTCAAGTCCGAACATTTTGTAAAGTTTCATAAAGATATTTTTGACCAAGAAAATGCATATATCTTCAATCATAGCTATCATGACATATAAACAATTTCAAGAACATATAAACCATGAATTCAATCTCATATCATCAATGTTACCTAATCAACTTCAGAGAAGCAATTGACAAGTCATGGTTGGCAAATTTTCAAAACTTGACTAAAAGCATTCTTAACTGAAATTTCACATTTTGGCATTCAACTTCTTATTCATTGTTACACAATTAACTAATGATAAGCAGGCTATAGTTCAAATCATCAATAAGCAAAACTTGTTTAAGAAGAATAGAGAAAACTTTACCAACATTGATTACTCCAAGAATTCTTCCTTTCTTCAAAAACAAATCCTTCATTGGTTGCTTTGAACTTGATTACGAATGAGGTGTTTTCCTTTATTCTTTAAGCCAAATCATCAATGTACCGCATAGTGGTGCTTGAGTTTGAATTAAAGTGTACCTGCAATAAAGGAGAGGAAGTTTCCTTTGGTACCCATACTTTCTTGGGTCCGTGGGGGTTAGTAATAATTTTTCTTAACTCTCCAAATGGTTTTAACACCATTTTCTATTTTTCTTTTAACAAGGCAACTAATGGCTTTGTGTCCATGTTTTCCACAATATGTACAACAAGTATGAGGCATTGAACTAGAAGTAGCTTTAACAAAGAAATTTTTATATTTAGGTCCATTATTTACATGATCATAACCAAGACCATTTCTAATAAAAGAGGATCTTTGAGAGCCAAGTATTTCGTCAAGCATGTCTCTTCCATTTGTAAATTTGTCAATACATAATGTAAGATCATCAACTTTCCTTTTCAAAATTTCATGGTCACTAAGCATTCTTTCAAGAGAAGAAACTTTTGTACAAAGTGCTTTATTTTCAAAAGATATATTTTGTAAAGAAACATTTAAAACTTCTTTTTCAATATTTAAACAATCAATAGATTCAAGAAGCTTTTTATTTTCACAATATAATTTTGAGTTTTCATTCAATAACTCATTAATTTTGAATTTCATTTCCTTATTTCTTTTTGAAACACTTTTTAATTCTTCATACAATTCAACAAGTAGTTCACTAGGATCATCTACAATATCAACATCATCATCACAACAAGTAGAGGTAGAAGGAGTGGATTGTACCTCATCATTTATTGCCATGAAGCACACATTTGCTCTTTCTTCTTCATGAGTGATTTGAAGTAGTTTCCACATTTCATGAGCGGAATCACATTCCATCACTCTATTGTATTCATTGATGACCAACGCACAACAAAGAATGTTCATTGCTTGGTAGTTTAATGTCATCTTTCTTGAATCGCTCTCATCATAGTCCTCCATAGGCTTTGGTTCCCTTGTAACTCCATCGGCTTTCAATCTCAATGGCACATAGGGACCTTTCTCAATAATATTCCACAATTCATAGTTAATAGAACAAATGTATATCTCAATCCTAGACTTCCAAAAAATATAATTAGAACCATCAAACAATGGAGGTCTAGTAGTGGAGGAACCTTCCGTATAAGGCAAATTTGATAAACTAGCCATATGATCTTTACTTCTAGGTTGTTAGACCTTAACAAGAAGACCTTGCTCTGATACCAATTGTAAGACCTAAGAGGGGGGGTGAATTAGGTCTTTGGCTAATTATCGAAATCTTTTTTTCTTTTTTCAAATCCTTTGCCTTAATAAACGCTCTTCTTTAAATTCACAAACTTCAAGTTATATGTGATTTGATGATTAATACAAGATTATCAAACTATAAGACCACAATCAATTAATCAAGAACTAAGCATAAATAATAATCACAAGTATGTAACCAAGTAAAGCAATAAGAAAATGAACACACGATTTATACTGGTTCGATCTCTCCAAGATCTACATCCACTACCTTGAGTCCACACTCAAGGATTTCAACCAATCCACTATATGCTCAAATTCAACAATTACACAAGAGGCTAACCACACTATGGTTTTACACTCACAACCTCTTCTAGTAATTATACAAATAATACAAGGTTCACCAAACACAATGGTTTTATATCTAAAGACAACCTCAAGACTAATCTAATCCAAGGCTCACCCACACACGGGTTTTACACTACAACCTTGATTAATCTAGTCTATGGCTCACCCTTCCACAAAAGGGTTTTATGTCACAAGATAACCTTGCAAATGAGCTAGTAGAAAACACAATTAAGATAAGAAAAGAGAGTGTAAGATGTTACCACTTTGTTGGTAGATGATTACACAATGTTTCATCTTCACACTTTGTTGCCTTTGAAATTTTGAATTTCAATCTTTGAGCACAAGGGAATTTGAGAGCTTTTCAATTTAATTTGATGTAAAACAAGTTAGAGCATGTAAGATTTGTTAAGTTCAAAGTTCTACTAAAAAACCTGGAGTTTATGGCTTTTATAGAATTTAAAAATCAGTTTAAACAGCCATAAAACGGCTAGTAACGGCTAGTTTCAGAAAATACTGTTAATGTGAATTCCTGTTGCTATGCAAGAGGAATGAAATCAATTTGAGAGAAACAAAGTTTGGATTCTTGTCCTAAGACCTCTTGATCACCCCGTTATTGGTACAAAATGGGTCTTTAGAAATAAACTAAATGAATCTATAAGAATTCTTTTGGCATTTGCTTGCTTTAGAAGCTTTATGTTATTTCAAATGGATGTCAAAAGTGCTTTTCTAAATAGTTTTATTGATGAAGAAGTTTATGTAGAACAACCCTCCCCCCAATTTTGCTCATAAAAAATTTCCTAACAGTGTCTTCAAACTATCCAAAGCTTTGTATAGTTTAAAACAAGCTCCTTGATGTTGGTATGATAGATTGAGTGGTTTTCTACTTTCAAAAGGATTTTCAAGAGCAAAAGTTGATACAACACTTTTCATAAAAACCTCTTGCATCAATGATCTTTTACTATTGCAAATTTATGTAGACGATATCATATTTGGTGCTATTAATGTTTGTCTTTGTGAGGAGTTTCCCAAGTTAATGGCAAGTGAGTTCGAAATGAGAATGATGAGAGAACTCAACTTCTTTCTTAGGTTACAAATCAAGCAAACTAAGGATGGGACTTTCATTAATCAATCCTAGTATTCAAAGGAGCTTTTGAAGAGATTTGGAAGGGACCAAGCAAAAGGTATAAGCGCTCCTATAAGTTCATCAACCAAACTTGACAAAGATGAGAAAGGTAAAAACGTTGATGAAAGGGTATATAGAGGTATGATTGGTAGCTTGCTTTATCTTACCACAAGTAGGCTGGACATTTTTTTTATCGTATGCTTATGAGCTAGATTTCAATCTTGCCCAAAATAGTCTCATTTAATTGCCGTCGAACGTATTCTTTGTTATTTAATTGATATACTTTACTATGGTCTTTGGTTTACAAAATCATCTTCTTCTAACCTTATTGCCTATTTGAATGCCGACTATGTCGGATGCAATGTTGAGCGTAAAAGTACTAGTGGTCATTGTCAATTTCTTGGTAGTTGTCTTGTATTTTGGTATAGCAAGATACAAGCTTGTATGTCATTGTCTACCACCGAAGGCCGAATATATTACCGCTAGTAGTTATTGTGCTCAAGTGGTCTGGATGAAGCACACTCTACTTGATTATGACTTAGATTTCAAATGTGTGCCTATTTTGTGTAACAATACTATTGTAATTAATTTTTGCAAAAATCCTATCCACATTCTAGGACTAACATATAGAGATTAAACATAATTTTATTCGTGATCATGTAGCTAAAGGTGATATATGCTTTGATTATGTATGCACAAATGAACAACTTGGCAACATCTTCACCAGGCCTTTGGCTGAGAAAGGGTTTTGTTACCTTAGAAGAAGCTTAGGAATTTCAAAATTCAATTAATAATGTGTGTATTGAAATGTGGCAAAAACAGGAGAAATTCAGATGCATAGTTTATATGCACGGTGTGAAATTCAGACGTGCAAACTCTCCTCAAAAAATTTTAGATAGAAAGATTCAGACGCAAGTTCGAACGCATGACCAAAAATTCAGTCGTCCGAATTTACTGAACTGAAGAAACAGAGAAATTCAGACGAAAGTTCAGAAGCAGGCCAAAATGTTTGGTTGTCAGAACTTTGCAATTACAGTTGTAAGACCTAAGAGGGGGGGGTGAATTAGGTCTTTGGCTAATTATCGAAATCTTTTTTTCTTTTTTCAAATCCTTTGCCTTAATAAACGCTCTTCTTTAAATTCACAAACTTCAAGTTATATGTGATTTGATGATTAATACAAGATTATCAAACTATAAGACCACAATCAATTAATCAAGAACTAAGCATAAATAATAATCACAAGTATGTAACCAAGTAAAGCAATAAGAAAATGAACACACGATTTATACTGGTTCGATCTCTCCAAGATCTACATCCACTACCTTGAGTCCACACTCAAGGATTTCAACCAATCCACTATATGCTCAAATTCAACAATTACACAAGAGGCTAACCACACTATGGTTTTACACTCACAACCTCTTCTAGTAATTATACAAATAATACAAGGTTCACCAAACACAATAGTTTTATATCTAAAGACAACCTCAAGACTAATCTAATCCAAGGCTCACCCACACACGGGTTTTACACTACAACCTTGATTAATCTAGTCTATGGCTCACCCTTCTACAAAAGGGCTTTATGTCACAAGATAACCTTGCAAATGAGCTAGTAGAAAACACAATTAAGATAAGAAAAGAGAGTGTGTAAGATGTTACCACTTTGTTGGTAGATGATTACACAATGTTTCACCTTCACACTTTGTTGCCTTTGGAATCTTGAATTTCAATCTTTGAGCACAAGGCAATTTGAGAGCTTTTCAATTCAATTTGATGTAAAACAAGTTGGATAATGTAAGATTTGTTAAGTTCAAAGTTTTACTAAAAAATCTGGAGTTTATGGCTTTTATAGAATTCAAAAATCAGTTTAAACAGCCATAAAACGGCTAGTAACGGCTAGTTTCAGAAAATACTGTTCATGTGAATAGTGGTACTGTGCATGCACTGTTCAAGTGAAAAGTGGTAATGTTCATGCACTATTCATGCACCGGTCACAAAAATTCGGACGACCGAATTTTCCAGCTTTGTCCGAATCTTCGTCCGAATTTCTCTGGAAAAATAGTCGGCACTGTTCATCTGAACAGTAGTCACTGTTCATGCACTATTCACAAAATTCGGACGACCGAATTTTCCAGCTTCGTCCGAATCTTCGTCCGAATTTCTCTGAAAAACAGTCGGCACTGTTCATTTGAACAGTAGTCACTGTTCATGCACTATTCACAAAATTCGGACGACCGAATTTTCCAGCTTCGTCCGAATCTTCGTCCGAATTTCTCTGGAAGAATAGTGAACGGTTCAAATGAATAGTATACTGTTCACGTGAATAGTATACTATTTCACTGTTCACAGTGTTACTATTCATGCGTTGTTCACTGTTCACAGTGCAGAAAAAATTATTCACAAAATTCGGACGACCGAATTTCTTCTGCATGCGTCCGAATCTTCTTCCGAATTTTTAAAACTTTGTCAAAACATATCCAAATCATTTCAAACAAGTTGGAAAACATTCTAGCCTTAAAGATAAGTCATTAAAGACCTTTTATGTGCAAAAATCATTTATGAAAACTTGATAATTTAGGTAAGTTCAAAACTATTGAAACCATTTAAATCAAGTTTTGTGCTCTCAATTGCAACTCATAGATTCCAAGACTTAAGAGTGTAGGGTTTACAATATTTACCTATTAACCACATGTCACCTACACTTCATGTCTTCAAAGCCTTCATTAATCTTGAACAAACTCTTCAATCTTTAATCACTTTGACATATTTGAGTTGTTCATGCATTGCTAGCTCCAAGGCAATGAGACTTGCTTCCTTCTCAATCCAAAAATCCTATCACAACATACAAGCATATTAGTCCTCATCAATATTTGTCATTAATCAAAACTACATGATTTGCCCTTAGGGCTAACAACAGTGATTTTAAAACCACTCAACCGGCTATTTTCTCTCATTTTAAACCATACAAATTCTCTCTTCTTTCAAAACCCAATCTACCTACTCATATCCAAACTCAAATCTCTCACATATTTCACCATTTTCCTTGAAAATAGTTTGATTTTTGTGTTCTAAGCCCTCCATTATCCTTGAAATTCACTTTTATTCAAACAAAATTACAATGGTTCGCACTAAGAAGGCAAATGTGGCTAAAGGAAAGGAGAAAGAAAAAATGGGAGATGAAGGACTGATCATCAATGAACCAATGTGGGCTCAGATTCCTCAAACCACCCTTGGAGTAGACAAATTCATCTCAACAAGGGCGGCAACATAATTTGAAGGTTGGACGAAAAAGAGTAGGAAAATCATACCCGGACATAGAGTTGATTTGAACAATCTCTTCAACATGGGTAATGTGCTATCACTCTTTGGATAAATTGGTTGGGGTAGTTTGCTTAGTGTTAATGAAGTTTATTTTTCTACCCTTCTGAATTCTATGCTAATCTTAAGGAGGAAAGAATTGAGCATATTGGGGATAGTAATTTCCAATGGTATTCATCTAGAGTATATTAAGTTGATTTTGAGTTTAATGATGCTCTAGTTAATAGAATTTATGGTGTTGATGATGTTGGTACTAGATATTATTCTTTGAGGGCAACATTGCTATATTCATGAATTATTTACAAATGAAAGTTTTGAAGAGGCCTTCACTAATGGTAGGAGATTTAGGCCATTAGAGAAAGGGAAATCAAAACTTTTGATGCTAGAGGGTATGTGATGCATCATATGATTACAACTATGATCATTCCCAATTTTGAAGATAAATCTTTGGTTGGAAACATGCATGTGGTGATTATGCTTACCTTACATGAACACAAGAGATTAAATGTTGGGCATATGGATTTGAAGCATATGATTAGTGCAAGGAGAATGTCAAACAAAGCTCTACCATATGGAAGATTATTAACAAAAATCTTCAAGCATTTTCATGTTCAACTTCCCGGAAGAGGAAATCCTATGAAGAGTGGAGAAATATACACCAATGAATCTCTCAAGAGGATGCAATTATCACTTGATGAAGATGGAGTATGGAGAACAAGGAGAGAAACTCCTCAAAGGAGTGAAAAGATGGAGGCTAGTGGAGATAATGAAGAGGAAGAGGAGATTGAAGAAGAAGAGGAAGATGAAGAAGTGGCACTAGCAAGGGAAAGGAAGACAAAGAAGAGGAGTGATGTATCAAGTGAGGGGGAGCAACCTCACACAAAAAGGAGATTGTTTGAAGAAGAGCCTAATCCCCAATCTCATCAAAATATTGGAGAAATGCCTAGTGAGGAAGGAGTTAATTGGAGGAGTCACTATAGTTGCCAAAGTGTTCCAAGAAGCCTTGAACAACCATATAAAGGAGATGGAGAAGATGTACAAATTCTTTGAATCATTTGCTCCCATGGTTCTAAGTAAATTGGATGGCTTGGACACTACAGTGAAGAACATTGAAGAATAATTGATGAAGAATAATGAAAGTTCGGAAGGACCCTCTAGATCTCAAGCAAGGGAGGAAGCGGATGATGAAGGAGATAAGGAAGAAAAGAAAGAAAAAGAGGATGAGGATGATGACAATGATGACAATGATGATGATGGTGATGATAATGATAATTATGAAGGAAACTTTGAATTTGTGGCTAGGAAGAGTGAGAAGAATGAGAAAAGTGTGTTGAATGCACAAGAATGTGAATGTCAAGAGGGAAGCTTTATAGAAAGGGCTGAGATCACTTCACCATTGACTATGACATTTAGCCGAGAGAGTCAAGCATGTGGTCAAGAAAAGAGGAACAAGGAGATCCTCTCGGTTGGCTATAACATCAAAGCCAAACTACCTCGGCAAGGAGCAACCAAGTGAAGGGCCACTACACATTGAGCTAAAAGGAGATATGGCAATCACAACAAACAAATATGGAGTGAAGACAATGAAGAGAATCCAAGACTAAGCACTCCTTAACTCTATCCTATTTTACTTATGTATTTAGTCTAGTTTACATGCTTTGTAACTTTTATATGCCATGCTTAGTTGATGTATCTAGCATAATAGGTGTATACTCATGCTTTATCTTTTCATGTGCCTTTATAGTCTATGTGATCTTTTGAAGCTCAATAATGGTATACTAGTATTTAGAGCTTGTATTTCTTTTGCTTCTATATTTGCTTCATTATTCATTACCCCAAAATTTGATTGATGATAAAAAGGGGAGAAGAAGTGTTACAAAAATGTACTTTGATATTGGCTAAGCATTATGATGAATCCATTACGGTTGAATTGTTGTTTATTATGCTAATTGACATTGATGTTTTGAGAATGACGGTTTTGAAGTGGTTTATATGCCTTAAGTTGTCTTTGAGTTTATATGTTTTGAGTAGAGCATTGGTTGATCAAGATGCTTATGTGTGATTGTTATAGTTGATCACCTTGCCTTGATGATTGAGTGATTGGTTTTAAGCACTTATGTTGCACAATTTACCTTTTGAAGCTTTTACGAAAAATTCGAACGTAGACCAACATTTTGGTCTTCTGAACTTATTATCAAAAATGATGATTTGACATTTTTTTGCTTAAAACTGTCTTGACTTCCCTAAAATGATTGAGAAGCCTTGTGAAGGTTTATTCTTAGAAAATAAATTCATTATGTTGAATATTTGTGCTTCTAGGACTTGATTTTTCAAAACTTGGATTTTAACACCTCAAGCCCAGAAATGAGCACTATATAAGGGAGAGCCTTGAAAATTGATTATAACCTCTAAAACCTCTCTTAGAATGTATTCTAAATGCTTTCATGCTATATTTTCTATCTTGATGGAAGGAAGGAGGATTATAGAGATTGGTTGGGACATTGGCTCATTCATGAGCAATGCTATGTCATTGTGCCAAATTGTTCATCATTCATCTATGACATTAATGCTTCATTGTCCTATACTGTTTAAATCCATCACATTTTGCATCAAATTTTGTTGTCATAAAAAAGAGAGAGATTGTAAGCTTTAAGGACAAATCTTATAGTTTTGATTATGACAAACATTGACATGAGCTAACTTAGGTATTTCTTTTGTGATAGGATTATTGGATTGTGGAAGCTAAGAAGTCTCATTGCCTCGAAGATAAGATGCTAAGGACAACTCAAATATGCTCAAATACTAAAGTGTATAGAGCATGTCCTAAAAATTGAAGGCTTTGAAAACTTTAGTGTAAGTTTACACTTGTTTAATAGGTATATCCTTGAAAACCCTATACTTGATTATCTTTGGAATCTAAGGAATTTTAAAGAGAGAATAAAACATGATTTTTAATCTTAGAAGGTTTTCATTACAATTGTTTTACCAAATTCTTGACAACAACTTTTGGATTAAAAGGTCTTAAAAAGATCTATTTTATAGTCCAAAATAATTTCAAACTTGTTGTACTTGATTTCTAAACATTTTAACAAAGTTTGAATAGTTCGGACTCTACTTTGGACGTCCGAACTGAAGAACTTGGTTGCTGAATTTCTGAAGAAATTTGAAAGACCATTCAATGCTTGTGTCCAAATTCAGTCAATAGAATTTATCCTGGTAGCCTGAAAACAGAAAAATTTAGACGATCATTGGACACAGGAGTCCATGTTCGATTGATCGAATTTTGCTATTACTAGTTGTTACTAGCTGTTTTTTGAATGTTGTAACTATGTTTTTTAAACCCTATAAAAGACATAAACTTCAAATTTTTGGGTAGTTTTTGAACCTTTAAGAATCTTACTCCTCCCAATCATTCTTGATCAAAAAGCTCTCTTTTGTCTTGTGTAAAAAGTTGAAATTCAAGATTCCTTAGACAAAAAGGTGAAGGTGCACTAAATTTGTCATCATCTATCAAATTGTTGGTAACTTTCTTATCTCTTACTTCATCTATTTGTTTTATTCAAGGTAATCTTGAGGATATCAGATCCTTTTGATAGGGCGAGCCTTGATTATTGTAAGTGAAAAGATGTTGTACAGTAAAACCCTTGTTGGGTTACCCTCTCTTGTATCTTGTATAACTTTTTTTATAGTAGTATTTAGTTAAAATCCTTGAGTTAGGGCTCAAGGTAGTGGATGTAAATCTTGTGTGATCGAACCACTATAAATTTCTTGTGTGATCTTCTCTCCTCTCTCTTTTTATTTGAGTACTCATTGTGCCATCTTGTATATCTTATTGTGAATTTGTTTTCAAAACTCTTCCAAGCTATATTCTCCAAAGAAAAAGTTTTCAAAAATTAGACAAAGACCTAATTTACCCCCCTCTTAGGTCTTTCAATCATCATTATTCAAACCTCAATGTTATGAATGCAAGACTATTGAGCACCTTGTTGCCGAGTGCCTAAAGGCTTTGGGAAAGGAAAAAGAAGCCAAATTTAAGAATAAGAAACTACTTCAGAAAGGAAAGGGACTTGTTGGCACTTGGGACCAACATGCCAATGAAGAAAGTGAAGATTACAATGAAGAAAGAGCTACAATCCACTCCCTCCATGGCAAAGAATGATGATGTACAATCTACTCCCCTCCACTTCTACTTGTAGTGATGATGATATTGATGACCGTAGTGAAATACTTGTTGACATATATAGTGAATTAAAAAATGTTTAAAAAAGAAACAAAGAAATAAGTTTCAAAATTGATGAATCGTTGAAAGAAATTTCAAAACTATGTGAAAACCAAAAACTTCTTGAATCTGTTTAATGTTTGAATATTGAAAAAGAAGTTCTAAATGTTTCTTTACAAAATATGCTCCTTCAGAATTGAAAGACCTAAGAGGGGGGTGAATTAGGTCTTTGGGTAATTATAAAAAACTATTTCCTTTATAAACTTAGTTGGTGTAAATTATGATTACTTAACTCAATGAGTGAATGATCAAATCAATATCAAAGCAATAAACAAATTAAGTGCAATGAACACAAGTAATTTATAGTGGTTCGATCTTCTCAAGATCTACCTCCACTACCTTGAGTACACACTCAAGGATTTCAAACAATCTACTATATGCTCAAGTTCAACAATTACATAAGAGGCTCACAACACAATGGTTTTACTCTCACAACCTCTATTGCAATTCTACAAACAAGGCTCACCCTTAAATAAGGATTTTATATCTAAAAACAACCTAAAGACCAATCTAATCAAGGTTCATCCACACATGGATTTTACATTACAACATTGATTAATCTAGTCTATGGCTCACCCTTACCAAAAGGATTTTACGTTACACGATAACCTTATATTGGGCAAGTAGAAAACAGAATTAAAATGAAGAATAAATGAGATGTTACCACTTGTTAGTGGATGATTACACAATGTAGCACCACTTCACTTTGTTGTCTTTGGAATCTTGAATGATCAATTGAAAGCACAAGACAAAAGAAAGCTTTGATGTTTGCAAATGATTTAGAATGTTAAGATTTCTCAGGAATTGGAAACTTACAACAATTTTGGAGTTTGAGGTTTTTATAGAGTTTAAAAATCAATTTTAACAGTCATAAAATGGCTAGTAATGGCTAGTTTCAGAAAATTCAGACGACCGAATTTCTTCTTGTGCTTCAGAACTTGCATCCGAATTTTACTGTTACATGTTTTTTGGGAAAATTCGGAGGACCGAATTTTTCTTCATGCGTCCAAACTTGCGTTTGAATTTCTCTGGAAAAACAGTAACCATGCTTGCAGGGAAAATTCGGACGACCGAATTTTTTCCCTTGCATTAGAACTTGCGTCCGAATTTCTCTGGAAGTACAATAGTATTTTTTGATGTTCAAACTTGGTAAAATCATTTGAAGTTCAAACTTGGTAAAATCATTTGAATTGTAACTTCAATAAGTTTGAAAACATTTTGTATGAATAAGTTAACCGTTGAAACACTTTTAGATTCAAGAATCATTATCAAAACTCTTTGATCAAACAAAGATTACTTAAGATCATTTTAGACTTAAAAACACATTTATTAATCAAAAGTTCATTCAAAGATTTTTAAGATTCAAAAACAAGTTTTATGCTTTCTTATACATTCAATAGATTCCAAGACAAACAAGTGTAGAGTTTACAAAAGATATACATGTTTTGTAAGTGTAAACCTACACTAGAGTCTTTCAAGGCTTCAATCCATAGGACATGCTCAACATTCTTGATCCTTGATCACACTTGAGTTGTCCTTAGCACTTCTTGCTTCAAGGCAATAATACTTCATACTTCTTAATCCAACAATCCTATCACACAAATGACATAAGGATTAGTCCTCATCAATGTTTGTCATTAATCAAAATTTAATCATAACCTCATGATTTTCCCTTAGGGCTAACAATCTCTCCCTTTTTGATGACGACAAACTTTGATGCAAAATGTGATGGATTTAAACAATATAGTACAAAGAAGCATTGATGTCAATGATAGATAATAACCAATTTAGTATATTGATATTCAAAAGACTCAATATGAGCCTATGACCCAACCAACCTCCATTTGCCTCCTTCCTTCCAACAACTAGGATGGAATATATATAGCATTTAAGCATTAAGAAAAATTCTAAGAGATGTTTTAAAGTTTTTAAAAGTTAACAATGCTCTCCCTTAGATTGTGCTCATTTTTCAACAAGTTTGGACTTGAGATACTATGCATCTGAATTTTGACATATCAAATTTGAAGCCTTTTTTAATTCTTCATATAACTCAACAATAAGATCACTGGAATCAATATCATCATCATATATATTTGAGATAGAGGGTGAAGATTGTACCTCATCATCAATGGCCATGAAGCATATGTTGGCCTTTCCTTCACTTTCATCCTCACTTTCCTGTTGATCCCATGTTCCAGCTAGTCCTTTTCCTTTCTTGGCAGATTTCTTTCTGTTTTTGCTTTCTCTTTCCCTTTCCAACACTCTGGGACAGTCAGCAATAAGATGCTCAGTACTCTTGCATTCAAAGCATTGAGGTTTATATGATGAAGATTGTCCACTCTTCTTGATTGGCTTTCTTCCTTTCTTGAGAAATTCCTTTTTGTAGAATCTCTTGAATTTCTTCACAGCCATTGCAATTTCTTCTTCTCCACTGTTTCCTCCTTCTTCTTCACTTGAAGATTGTTCTTGTTCACTCAAGTTGTTTGAGGCATTAAGCACTACTCCTTTTCTTCCCTTTTCTTCATCCTCCTTGTCATTTAGCCGTTTCATCTTCATTTCATGAGTCAGTAGAGATCCAATGAGCTCTTCAAGTGGAAGAGTCTTCAAATCCTTGGATTCCTCAATGGCAAGTGTTTTAGGTTGCCAGGATTTTGGTAGAGCATCTAAAATCTTTCTGTTTTGCTCTCCCATAGTGTAGCTTTTACCATAAGCTTTTAAGCCATTGAAAATGTTAGTAAATCTTGTAAACATATCACTAATATTTTCACCTTGTTTCATGGTAAACAATTCATAATCTCTAACTAGCATGGCAAGTTTAGATTCTTTAACTTGATTAGTTCCTTCATGTGTAATTTGAAGTAATCTCCACATGTCATGAGCAGAATCACATCCACTAACTCTATTATATTCAGTAACATCTAAAGCACAACTTAATATATTCATGGCTTGATAATTTAAAGTCATTTTCTTAGAATCATGCTCATCAAATTCATCTGTGGACTTGGGTACTGAGGTTATTCCATCAGCACTCATTTTCATTGGGACATAAGGACCTTTCTCAATTATGTTCCACAAATCAAAATTAATAGAACAAATATAAATTTTAACTCTAGATTTCCAGAAAGTGTAATTTGTTCCATTAAACAAAGGTGGTCTATTTGTGGAAGATCCTTCTAGGTAAGGTAGGTTTGACATATTAGCCATAGGATCTTTGTCTTCTAGGTTGTTAAACCACACACAGAAGTTCTTGCTCTGATACCAATTGAAATACCTAAGAGGGGGGGGGGGTGAATTAGGTTTTTAGCTAATTTTCGCAAACTTAAACCTTTTAAGCGTTTAGACCAAGAACAAGTTATGTAAGCTAATTATAGATAATTGATAGCAAGACAATAATGAAAGCAATAGCAAAGAACTCAAACAATTTATAGTGGTTCGATCCTCAAGATCTACATCCACTACCTTAAGCTCACACTTAAGGATTTCAACAAATCTACTAATTGCTCAGGTTTACAAATTACAAGAGAGGTTCACCACACTTTGGTTTTACACTCACAACCTCTTCTAGTAATTTCTTACAATACAAGGCTCACCAACCTATGGTTTTATATCTCAAACAACCTTGAATCACAACTTCAAGGATCACCCTTATCTAAAGGGTTTTATGTTATCAAGATAACCTTGCTAGAGCTAGTAGATCAACACAATTGAATAAGTAAAGAAGAGTGTGTAGAAGTTACCACTTGATGGTAGATATTACACAAATTTGCACCTTCACACTTTGATGTCTTTGGATGGATCAATTGAATGCACAAGACATAAGAGAGCTTAAGAAATGTTTGCTAAATGCTTTTGAATGCTTGGAGTTTTCAAGATTTCAAGAGTTACAAAAAATTTGCATGTTTATGGCTTTTATAGAATTTGAAAATCTGTTAAAACGTTCATAAAACGGCTAGTAATGGCTAGTTTGGTAAAAATTCGGACGACCGAATTTCTTGGTCACGTCCGAATCTTCGTCCGAATTTCTCTCGGATGAATAGTAACCATCGTTTGAGAACAAAAATTCGGACGACCGAATTTTTTTGCTGCGTCCGAATCTTCTTCCGAATTTCTCTGGAAGAACAGTGACCATGCTGAAGGCCAAAAATTCGGACGACCGAATTTTTTGGCTGCGTCCGAATCTTCTTCCGAATTTCTCTGGAAGAATAGTAGCAAACTTTTGCTACAAAATTCGGACGACCGAATTTTTTGAAAGCATTTTCAAACTTTGTAAAATCATTTGAAATATAACTTCAATGAGTTTGAAAAACATTTGATATATATAGAAAACTTATTTAACTATATTTAAGCTTGAAAAAACATGAACATATGAAGTTTACAAACATATCTTATAAAAAGATTCATTCAAAGACTTTTAAGATCATAAGATTATTTTTATGCTCTCTTATGCATTCAATGATAACCAAGACATGCAAGTGTAGAGTTTACATAGAAATTTACCTAAAAGTTAAATGCACTCTACACTTCAAGTCTTCAAAGCCTTCTAACATCTTGAACAAACTCTTCAATCTTCAATCACTTTGATATATTGGAGTTGTTCTTGCATTTTAGCTTCAAGGCAATAAGACTTCAAACTTCTTAATCCACAAATCCTATCACACAACATACAAGCATATTAGTCCTCATCAATGTTTGTCATTAATCAAAACTAATCATAACTACATGATTTGCCCTTAGGGCTAACAATCTCCCCCTTTTTGATGATGACAAACTTTGATGCAAAATGTGATGGATTTAAACAACGTAGTACAAAGAAGTATTAATGTCAATGATAGAAAATAATCAATTTAACACATTGACATACAAAAGGCTCAATATGAGCCTATGACCCAACCAACCTCCATTTGCCTCCTTCCTTCCAACAACTAGGATAGAAGATATAGCATTTAATCATTACAACAACTTCTAAGAGAGGTATTAAAGGTCAGAAAAGATTAATATTTCTCCCCCTTAGATTGTGCTCATTTTTCAACAAGTTTGGACTTGAGATACTATGCATCCGAATTTTGACATATCAAGTCCGAATTTTAAAATAGATTAAATGAAAGCTTAAAATTTTGAGAATAAGCTTTCCTAAGGTTGTTCAATCATAGAGGAAGAGATTAAAACCAGTTTGAATCAATTTGAACAACAATAGAGCACATTTTGGCAACAAAATATGCATGCATCCGAATTTCAGAACATGCATCCGAATTTTTTGATCTTGCATTCGAATTTTTAAATCTTAAGTCAAAAACTATAATAACTTCAATATAATGAATGCCTAAGGTTGGTCAAACACACTAGAAGAGATTAAAACAGATTTAGATCAATTTGAACAACAATAGAATACTTTTTGGTAACAAGTTATAGCTCATGCATTCAAATGTTTTCATAGAGTTTTCATAGAGTAACAATTCAAGAGCAAGTTATTCATTTACAGAAAATACACAGAAAACATCTATAGGATGCATATAAGAAAAAAATTCATATGCAGAAAAATTCATTATCTCATCACATAGCAGTTCATATGCAGAAAAATTCATTATCTTATCACATAGCAGTTTTTCACACATTTTGTCATACTCATTTTTTTTTTCTCCCCCTTTTGTCATCAGTCAAAGATGGGGTCAATGAAAATGAGATTAACAATTTAACACATAAAGGAAGCTCTCATCACTGAGATTTCATCATTGAGCTTCACTATTACAGAAGATGCAAGAAAAATTCTGAAGAAGATTATAACATTAGATGCATAATTAAAAATTCAAGTAACTTAAAGCAGTAAATAGAATGGAAGAGATGCTTAGTCTTGTGATGTTGATGAAGAGGCTCTGCTAATCCCTTTCTTGATGGCCAAGTGCTTCACTCTTCCTTGGCTGAATGAAATGTGTGATGGTGAGACAATTTCAGCTTGAGCTACTTGGCTTCCTGCCTTTTGTGGTTCTTCATGTACATGTTCTTCTTCTTCTTCTTGTTCTGCCACTGTCTCATCATCTCCTCTTTGGTCATCCCCATCATCACTGTCATTATCTTTGTCTTTCTTATCTTTCTCTTCATCATCTTCCTCATTTCTATCTTGAGGCCTAGAGGGTCCTTCACCACTTTGAGTATTTCTCATTAAGATTTCCTCAATGTGTTTCACTCTACTCTCTAGTCCGTCTAATTTTCCTAGAACCATTGGAGCAAATGATTCAAAGAACTTATACATCTTCTCCATTTCCTTGACTTGATTGTTCAAGGCTTCTTGGAATGCTTTGGCTATTATGGTGTCACCTCTAGTTATTCCTTCACCACTTGACTCATTTTTTAGTTTCTTCTTCAACTACCCTTCTTTTTGTTGGTGGTTGCTCCCCCTCACTTGAAGTGTCATGCTTTCTTTTTGTCTTCATTTCTCTTGCAAGGGTCTCTTCCTCATCTTCCTCATCTTCATCCTCCTCCTTTTCCTCCTCTACACTTTCTCGTCCTTTCCTTTCTTCCTAATCTTTTTTGGAGAGGATCCTCTTTTTGTCTTCCATAATCCATCATCATCAAGGATAAGCTGCATTCTCTTAAGAGATTCATCAGTGTATATTTCTCCACTTTTAAAAAGCTTGTCCTCTTCCCTGGAAGTTTAATCTTAAAATGCTTAAAGATCTTGGTTAATGAGTCTTCCAAAGGGGAATGCCTTGGTTACTGTTTTTCTAGCAGTAATCATGTGTCTTAAGGCTATATATCCAAAGTTGAATTTCCTCTGTTCATGCAGGGGCCAACATTAATACCATATGCATATTCCCCTACTCGATGATTTATGTCCAAAGTTAGGAACAATCATAGTAGTTACCATGTGATGCAATACCCTACCTCTAGCATCCAAATTCTTGATTTCCCTCTCTTTTATAGATCTAAACTCTCTTCCATTTGTAAATGCTTGTTCAAATCTATCATATGTAAAGAGTTGACGATCATAGCAATGCATTGAGGGTGCATAATATTTAGCCCCACTGTCACTTACCCCACAAATTCTATTAATCAGATCTTCACTTAATTCAATATCAACTTGGGATACTCTAGTTGAATACCATTGTATCCTATCATCCCCAACAAACTCAGTTCTTTCTTCCTTTAGGTTTGCATAGAATTCATATACCAAGGTGGGATAAAAATCTTCATTAATAAACAACAAACTACTCCATCCAACATCATGAAAACAAGACAAAACCAAATCCATACTAGATAGTTTATCAACATCCACCTTATATCCAGGAATAATCTTTCTACTATTCTTATTCCATTCATCAAATTCATGAGTAGATTTGATAGAGATAAACCTGTCAACTCCAGATTGTGTTTGAGGAATGCGAATCCTTCTTGGTTGATTGAGGATTGGGTCTCCATTTCCTTCCTTAGCCTTTCCTTTTCCTTTCTCAACATTGGGCTTCTTTGTTCTCACCATGATGTTTTCTCTTGAGAAGGGTTTGTTTTATGTATGAAATTAGGGCTTAGAAGTTTAAAAATGAACGCAAATCGGGATGAGACTGTGTGAATTTGAAGAGATTTTGATTCGGACGTGAATGGGTATGAGAGGTTTTGAAAGGATTTAAAATTCGGAAGTTATAATGTTTGGAAGAAACCGTTCGATTTTCATTTAAATAGATGCATCCGCAAAATTCGGACGACCGAATTTTAGGTCTGCGTCCGAATTTTCGGTCGAAAGTTTCTGTCTCTTTGATTCGAAAAATTCGGTCGACCGAATTTTCTGTCCTGCGTCCGAATTTTTGATCAATAAATCTCTGTTTTCATCACAACATTAATACACACATTAGTCATTGAATTTTGAAATTCCTAAGAGTCTTCTTAGGTGATTAAACCTTTCCTCAGCCAAAGGCTTTGTAAATATGTCAGCAATTTGATCATTTGTGTTTACATGTTCTAAGCATATATCTTTCTTAATCACATGATCACGAATGAAATGATGTTTTATTTCTATATGCTTTGTCCTAGAATGTTGAATGAGATTAATGCTCAAATTGATGGCACTAGTGTTATCACATAGTATAGGCACACACTTAAATTTAAGACCATAATCAAGTAAAGTATGTTGCATCCATAATAATTGTGCACAACAACTTCCTGCAGCTATGTATTCAGCTTCAGCTGTGGATAAAGATACACAAGCCTCGCTTTTTTACTAAACCAAAACACTAGACAACTACCAAGAAATTGACAATGACCACTTGTACTTTTACGCTCAACTTTACATCCAGAGCATAGTCGAGCATCAGAATATCCAATAAGTTCAAAAGATGAAGTTTTAGAAAACCAAAGACCATAGTCATATGTGTCAATCAAATAACGAAATATTCGTTTGACAGAAATTAGATGAGATTCTTTAGGACATGATTGGAATCTAGCACACAAGCAAACAGCAAACATAATATCTGGTCTACTAGCAGTGAGATAGAGTAAACTTCCAATCATACCTCTATACAATTCCTCATCAATACTTTTACCTTTCTCATCTTTGTCAAGTTTAGTTGATGAACTCATAGGAGTACTTATTCCTTTTGCTTGATTCATTCCAAATCTTTTCAATAGCTCCTTAGTATATTTTTCTTGATTGATGAAGACTCCATCCTTGGTTTGCTCAATTTGTAGTCCAAGGAAGAAACTTAGTTCTCCCATCATGCTCATCTCAAATTCATTTTGCATAGTTTTAGCAAACTCTTCACAAAGAGAAATATTAGTAGAACCAAAAATAATATCATCAACATAGATTTGTACAAGCAAAATATCATTTTTAGAAGGTGTTTTAATAAAAAGAGTTGTGTCTACTTTTCCTTTAGTAAAACCTTTTGTGAGAAGAAAACCACTTAATCTTTCATACCAAGATCTTGGAGCTTGTTTCAGTCCATATAGAGCTTTGGTTAGCTTATACACATAATTTGGAAATTTTTCATGGATAAAACCAGGAGGTTGTTCTACATAAACCTCTTCTTCAATAAAACCATTTAGGAAAGCACTTTTAACATCCATTTGAAAAAAGTTTAAAACCTTTAAAGCAAGCAAATGCTAAAAGTATTCTTATAGATTCTAATCAGCTCACTGGAGCAAAGGTCTCATCATAGTCAATGCCTTCTTCTTGGTTGAAACCTTGAGCAACAAGTCTAGCTTTATTTCTAACTACTTCTCCTAGTTCATTTAACTTATTTCTAAAAACCCATTTTGTACCAATAACGAGAATGATCATGAGGTCTAGGAACAAGAGACCAAACTTTATTTCTTTCAAATTGATTTAGCTCTTCTTCCATAGCAATAATCCAGAAATTATCACACAATGCATCATCAATATTTTTTGATTCAATATGAGATAAAAGAGCGAAGTTATCAATAAAGTACCGCCTTGTTTTTACCCCCTTGAGAGACATCACCAATGATTTGCTCCTTAGGATGACCTTTTGCATATGTGATATCTTTTGGAAGTTCTTGATCATTTCTTGATTGACCATCTTGTTCTTGCTCCATTATTTCTTCTTCTTTGGCATGATCTTCCATTGTGGGTGCTTGGTGTTGAGTATGATTTTCAACCATTGATGTACTGTGTCATCTTCATTTCCTCTTTGAAGATAAATGTTAGATTCATCAAAGGTTACATGAATAGTTTCTTCAACACACAATGTTCTTTTATTATAAAATCTATATGCCTTTTTTATTTGATGAATAACCAAGAAAAATTCCTTCATCTGATTTTCTATCAAACTTCCCAAGATAGTTGCTAGTGTTTAAAATGAAGCATTTACAACCAAAAACTTTGAAATAGACAATTGATGGAGTTTTGTCAAATAAGAGTTCAAAAGGTGTTTTTTCTTATAAAAGGTCTTAGTAAAACTCTGTTCATGATATAACAAGTCTGTATTAACGACTTCAGCCCAAAAAATACTTTAGTAATGAGTTTTCACAAAGCATTGATCTAGCCATTTCTTGTAAGGTTCTGTTTTTCCTTTCAACAACACCATTTTGTTGAGGTGTTTTGTAGCTGAAAAATTGTGAGTAATACCATATTCATCACAAAAATTTTGTAAAGTCTTGATTAAAAAAATTCTCTTCCATTATCACTTCTAATAGAAATCAGTTTGCAATCAAGAGAGGTTTGAACCTTTTTGAAGAGTTTTGAAAATTCATGAAATGTTTCATCTTTTTGTGCTAAGAAGATTACCCATGTAAATCTTGAAAAATCATCAACAATCACATAAGCATAGCTTTTACCACCAAGACTAGTAGTCCTCATAGGTCCAAATAAATCCATATGAATTAGTTCAAGAGGTTTTGTGGTAGAAACCATTTTCTTTGGTTTAAAAGATGTTTTTGATTGTTTTCCATATTGACAAGCATCACAGAGGTGAGTTTTATCAAAATGCAATTTAGGTAATCCTCTCACCAACTCTTGTGTAGAAAGTTTGTTTAATAAATCCATGCTTACATGTCCTAATCTTCTATGCCATAAAAATCCATCATTGTCATGAATGGCAAGACATTTAATATCATTTGTAATAAGCTCATCAAGATACAACACATATACATTACCAACTCTTTTAGCAACAAAGATAGTTTTGTTACTTGCATTGTCAAGAATAGTACAAGTATCACATTTAAACTCTACTTTGCATCCATTATCACATAATTGACTAATACTTAGTAAATTATACTTTAAATCTTCAATAAGTAATACTTTCTTGATAAGAGGAAAAGAACCTTTACCAATGTTACCTATTCCAAGTATTTTCCCTTTCTTCTTATCTCCAAATGTGACAAAACCTTCACTTGTAGTTTGAAGTTCACTAACAAGTGATGCATTTCAGATCATGTGCCTTGAGCATCCACTGTCAAGGAACCATTTAGTGGCACTTGATCTTGAGGCAAATTGTACCTATACCAAATTTGAAAGGGTGATTTTTGGTACCCATATTTTCTTGGGTCCAAGGGGGTTAGTAAAAGTTTCTTTGACCTTCCAAATGGTTTTAACACCACTTTCTACTTTTCTTTTGACAAAACATCTAGAAACCTTGTGTCCATGTTTACCACAATAAGTGCAGCAAATATGTGATCTAGAATGATAAGATTCTTTAACAAAAGATTTTCTCTATTTTGGAGCAGAATAATCATGAATAAAACCAAGACCATGTTTTACAAATGAAGGTCTTTGATAGCCAAGTAATTTATTCAAATTTTCCCTTCCATTTGTAAATCTCTCAATGCATAAAGTTAGATCATTAACTTTCCTTTTTAGAAGCTCATGATCTTTTATCATTAACTCAAGAGAAATAATTCTAGTGCAAAGCTTTTTGTTTTCAAAAGATATATTTTGTATAGTTGTATTCAAAACTTCTTTTTCAATAGCAATGCAACTAATGGTTTCAAGAAGTTTTCCATTTTCAACACATAATTTTGAATTCTCATTAGATAAATCATTTATTTTGAGTTTCATATCCTTATTTCTTTTTGAAGCCTTTTTTAATTCTTCATATAACTCAACAATAAGATCACTGGAATCAATATCATCATCATATATATTTGAGATAGAGGGTGAAGATTGTACCTCATCATCAATGGCCATGAAGCATATGTTGGCCTTTCCTTCACTTTCATCCTCACTTTCTGTTGATCCCATGTTCCAGCTAGTCCTTTTCCTTTCTTGGCAGATTTCTTTCTGTTTTTGCTTTCTCTTTCCCTTTCCAACACTCTGGGACGATCAAGCAATAAGATGCTCAGTACTCTTGCATTCAAAGCATTGAGGTTTATATGATGAAGATTGTCCACTCTTCTTGATTGGCTTTCTTCCTTTCTTGAGAAATTCCTTTTTGTAGAATCTCTTGAATTTCTTCACAGCCATTGCAATTTCTTCTTCTCCACTGTTTCCTCCTTCTTCTTCACTTGAAGATTGTTCTTGTTCACTCAAGTTGTTTGAGGCATTAAGCACTACTCCTTTTCTTCCCTTTTCTTCATCCTCCTTGTCATTTAGCCGTTTCATCTTCATTTCATGAGTCAAGTAGAGATCCAATGAGCTCTTCAAGTGGAAGAGTCTTCAAATCCTTGGATTCCTCAATGGCAAGTGTTTTAGGTTGCCAGGATTTTGGTAGAGCATCTAAAATCTTTCTGTTTTGCTCTCCCATAGTGTAGCTTTTACCATAAGCTTTTAAGCCATTGAAAATGTTAGTAAATCTTGTAAACATATCACTAATATTTTCACCTTGTTTCATGGTAAACAATTCATAATCTCTAACTAGCATGGCAAGTTTAGATTCTTTAACTTGATTAGTTCCTTCATGTGTAATTTGAAGTAATCTCCACATGTCATGAGCAGAATCACATCCACTAACTCTATTATATTCGAGTAACATCTAAAGCACAACTTAATATATTCATGGCTTGATAATTTAAAGTCATTTTCTTAGAATCATGCTCATCAAATTCATCTGTGGACTTGGGTACTGAGGTTATTCCATCAGCACTCATTTTCATTGGGACATAAGGACCTTTCTCAATTATGTTCCACAAATCAAAATTAATAGAACAAATATAAATTTTAACTCTAGATTTCCAGAAAGTGTAATTTGTTCCATTAAACAAAGGTGGTCTATTTGTGGAAGATCCTTCTAGGTAAGGTAGGTTTGACATATTAGCCATAGGATCTTTGTCTTCTAGGTTGTTAAACCACACACAGAAGTTCTTGCTCTGATACCAATTGAAATACCTAAGAGGGGGGTGAATTAGGTATTTAGCTAATTTTCGCAAACTTAAACCTTTTAAGCGTTTAGACCAAGAACAAGTTATGTAAGCTAATTATAGATAATTGATAGCAAGACAATAATGAAAGCAATAGCAAAGAACTCAAACAATTTATAGTGGTTCGATCCTCAAGATCTACATCCACTACCTTAAGCTCACACTTAAGGATTTCAACAAATCTACTAATTGCTCAGGTTTACAAATTACAAGAGAGGTTCACCACACTTTGGTTTTACACTCACAACCTCTTCTAGTAATTTCTTACAATACAAGGCTCACCAACCTATGGTTTTATATCTCAAACAACCTTGAATCACAACTTCAAGGATCACCCTTATCTAAAGGGTTTTATGTTATCAAGATAACCTTGCTAGAGCTAGTAGATCAACACAATTGAATAAGTAAAGAAGAGTGTGTAGAAGTTACCACTTGATGGTAGATATTACACAAATTTGCACCTTCACACTTTGATGTCTTTGGATGGATCAATTGAATGCACAAGACATAAGAGAGCTTAAGAAATGTTTGCTAAATGCTTTTGAATGCTTGGAGTTTTCAAGATTTCAAGAGTTACAAAAATTTGCATGTTTATGGCTTTTATAGAATTTGAAAATCTGTTAAAACGTTCATAAAAGCGGCTAGTAACTGGCTAGTTTCGTGAAAAATTCGGACGACCGAATTTCTTGGCTGCGTCCGAATCTTCGTCCGAATTTCTCTGGATGAATAGTAACCATCGTTTGAGAACAAAAATTCGGACGACCGAATTTTTTCTGTTGCGTCCGAATCTTCTTCCGAATTTCTCCGGAAGAACAGATGACCATCGTTTGAAGGCCAAAAATTCGGACGACCGAATTTTTTGGCTGCGTCCGAATCTTCTTCCGAATTTCTCTGGAAGAATAGTAGCAAACTTTTGCTACAAAAATTCGGACGACCAAATTTTTTGAAAGCATTTTCAAACTTTGTAAAATCATTTGAAATATAACTTCAATGAGTTTGAAAAACATTTGATATATATAGAAAACTTATTTAACTATATTTAAGCTTGAAAAACATGAACATATGAAGTTTACAAACATATCTTATAAAAAGATTCATTCAAAGACTTTTAAGATCATAAGATTATTTTTATGCTCTCTTATGCATTCAATGATAACCAAGACATGCAAGTGTAGAGTTTACATAGAAATTTACCTAAAAGTTAAATGCACTCTACACTTCATGTCTTCAAAGCCTTCTAACATCTTGAACAAACTCTTCAATCTTCAATCAATTTGATATATTGGAGTTGTTCTTGCATTTTAGCTTCAAGGCAATAAGACTTCAAACTTCTTAATCCACAAATCCTATCACACAACATACAAGCATATTAGTCCTCATCAATGTTTGTCATTAATCAAAACTAATCATAACTACATGATTTGCCCTTAGGGCTAACAATCTCCCCCTTTTTGATGATGACAAACTTTGATGCAAAATGTGATGGATTTAAACAATGTAGTACAAAGAAGTATTAATGTCAATGATAGAAAATAATCAATTTAACACATTGACATACAAAAGGCTCAATATGAGCCTATGACCCAACCAACCTCCATTTGCCTCCTTCCTTCCAACAACTAGGATAGAAGATATAGCATTTAATCATTACAACAACTTCTAAGAGAGGTATTAAAGGTCAGAAAAGATTAATATTGCTCCCCTTAGATTGTGCTCATTTTTTCAACAAGTTTGGACTTGAGATACTATGCATCCGAATTTTGACATATCAAGTCCGAATTTTAAAATAGATTAAATGAAAGCTTAAAATTTTGAGAATAAGCTTTCCTAAGGTTGTTCAATCATAGAGGAAGAGATTAAAACCAGTTTGAATCAATTTGAACAACAATAGAGCACATTTTGGCAACAAAATATGCATGCATCCGAATTTCGTAACATGCATCCGAATTTTTTTGATCTTGCATCCGAATTTTTAAATCTTAAGTCAAAAAATTATAATAACTTCAATATAATGAATGCCTAAGGTTGTTCAAACACACTAGAAGAGATTAAAACAGATTTAGATCAATTTGAACAACAATAGAATACTTTTTGGTAACAAGTTATAGCTCATGCATTCAAATGTTTTCATAGAGTTTTCATAGAGTAACAATTCAAGAGCAAGTTATTCATTTACAGAAAAACACACAGAAAAACATCTATAGGATGCATATAAGAAAAAAAATTCATATGCGAGAAAAATTCATTATCTCATCACATAGCAAGTTCATATGCGAAAAAAATTCATTATCTTATCACATAGCAGTTTTTTCACACATTTTGTCATCCTCATTTTTTTTTCTCCCCTTTTGTCATCGAGTCAAAGATGGGGTCAATGAAAATGAGATTAACAATTTAACACATAAAGGAAGCTCTCATCACTGAGATTTCATCATTGAGCTTCACTATTACGTAAGATGCAAGAAAAATTTTGAAGAAGATTATAACATTAGATGCATAATTAAAAATTCAAGTAACTTAAAGCAGTAAATAGAATGGAAGAGATGCTTAGTCTTGTGATGTTGATGAAGAGGCTCTGCTAATCCCTTTCTTGATGGCCAAGTGCTTCACTCTTCCTTGGCTGAATGAAATGTGTGATGGTGAGACAATTTCAGCTTGAGCTACTTGGCTTCCTGCCTTTTGTGGTTCTTCATGTACATGTTCTTCTTCTTCTTCTTGTTCTGCCACTGTCTCATCATCTCCTCCTTGGTCATCCCCATCATCACTGTCATTATCTTTGTCTTTCTTATCTTTCTCTTCATCATCTTCCTCATTTCTATCTTGAGGCCTAGAGGGTCCTTCACCACTTTGAGTATTTCTCATTAATATTTCCTCAATGTGTTTCACTCTACTCTCTAGTCCGTCTAATTTTCCTAGAACCATTGGAGCAAATGATTCAAAGAACTTATACATCTTCTCCATTTCCTTGATATGATTATTCAAGGCTTCTTGAAATGCCTTAGCAACTATGGTGTCACCTCTAGTAATCCCTTCACTATTAGGGTCTTCATCAAACAGTCTTTTCTTGGAGGGAGGTTGCTCCCCCTCACTTGCTGATTCATGTCTTTTCTTTGTTTTTCTTTCTCTTGCTAGTCTTTCTTCTTCATCTTCTTCCTCTTCACTCTCTTCAATTTCTTCTTTTCTTGGAGGAGTTTCCCTTTTAGTTCTCCATACACTTTCTTCATCAAGGAGTAATTGCATTCTTTTGAGAGTGTCATTAGTATAAATCTCTCCACTCTTAAATCCTTTTCCTCTCACTGGAAGCTTAACTTGAAAATGCTTAAAAATTCTAGTTAACAACCTTCCATAGGGAAAAGCCTTGGTTACTGTATTCCTTGCAGTAATCATATGTTTTAAGGCCATATGTCCAAAGTTCAAACTTCTATGCTCATGCAATGCTAACATAATTACCATATGCATATTACCAACAGATGACTTATGTCCAAAATTAGGGACAATCATAGTAGTAATCATGTGATGCAATACTCTTCCTCTAGCATCTAGTCCCTTAATTTCTCTTTCCTTAATGGACCTAAAATCTCTGCCATTAGTGAATGCTTCTTCAAATCTCTCTTTTGTGAAAAGTTCACGTATATAACAATACATTCCAGATGAGTAATATTTTTCTCCACTGTCACCTACATCACAGATTCTATTTATCAAAGCATTATTGAATTCAAAATCCACTTGGGATACTCTAGATGAATACCATTGTATTACATCATCTCCTACTTGTTCAGTTCTTTCCTCTTTGAGATTTGCATAAAACTCATATATCAAAGTAGGATAAAATTCCTCATTAACATTTAACAAACTACTCCAACCAACATCACTGAACAGATATAAGACATTATCCATGCTTGATAAATTATCAAAATTCACCTTATTACCAGGGATAATCTTTCTGTCCTTCTTGTTCCATTCATCAAATTCTGAAGTAGCATTGATTGATACAAATCTGTCCACTCCAGTCAAGGCTTGAGGAATTTGAACTCTCCTTGGTTCGTTGAGCTTTTCCTTTCCCCTTTTCAACATTTGGCCTCTTTGTCCTCACCATGGTGTTTTTGTTTGAAAAGTAGTGGTTTTTAGAATTTATCTAGTGTTTGGAGTTCAAAAATGGAAGAAAATCGAAGTGAAAATGATAAAGTTTCAGAGAAATTGTGATTCAGACGCAGGTGGGGAAGAGTGGTCTTGAAATAGGAGAGAATTCGGAAGTTGAAGTGTTCAAAAACCATTCAATTTTTATTTTAAAGCATTGTAATCGTAAAGTTCGGACGACCGATTTTTCAGGTCTGCATCCAAACATGCGTCCAAAAATCTCTGTTTCTTTAGTTCAGAAAATTCGGTCGACCGATTTTTTTTCTGCCATGCGTCTGAATTTTCCCTGTTTTCACTAAACTTCAACAAACACATTAGTAATTGAATTTTGAGATTCCTAAAAGCCTTCTTAGAAAACAAAGCCTTTCTTCAGCCAAATGTTTGGTAAATATATCAGCAATTTGATCATTTGTATTCACATAGTCCAAACATATATCTCCTTTATCAACATGATCACGAATAAAATGATGCTTGATCTCTATATGCTTAGTCCTAGAATGCTGAATGAGATTTATGCTTAAATTGATAGCACTAGTATTATCACATAGTATAGGTACACAATTAAATTTAATACCATAATTAAGTAATGTATGCTGCATCCATAATAGTTGAGCACAACAACTACCAGCTGCAATATATTCAGCTTCTGCAGTGGACAAAAACACACATGCTTGTTTTTTACTGTAGCATCACACAAGACAACTACCAAGAAATTGACAATGACCACTAGTACTTTTACTTTCCACTATACATCTAGCAAAATCAGCATCCGTATATCCAACAAGATCAAATGATGAAGATTTTGAAAACCAAAGACCATAGTCAGTTTATCAATCAAATAACGAAAGATGCGTTTGACAGAAATTAAATGTGACTCTTTAGGACACGATTGAAATCTAGCACATAAGCATACAACAAACATAATATCTGGTATACTTGCTGTGAGATAGAGTAAACTTCCAATCATACTTCTATATATCTTTTCATCAACATTTTTACCTTTCTCATAAGTTTGGTTGATAAACTCATTATAGTGCTTATCCATTTTGCTTGATCCATTCCAAATCTTTTCAACAGCTCTTCGGTGTACTTTGCTTGATTTATAAAGACTCCATCCTTAGTTTGCTTAATTTGTAGTCCAAGGAAGAAGTTGAGTTCTCCCATCATGCTTATTTCAAATTCATTTTGCATTAATTTAGCAAACTCATCACAAAGAGATGTATTAGTAGCACTAAAAATAATATCATCAACATAAATTTGCACAAGAGATCATTAGTACAAGAAGTTTTTATAAATAAAGTTGTGTCAACATTTCCTTTTGAAAATCCTTTTGAAAGAAGAAATCCACTCAATCTTTCATACCAAGCTCTAGGAGCTTGTTTTAATCCATACAAAGCTTTGGTTAACTTGAAAACATGATTAGGAAACTTTTCATGAATAGAACCAGGTGGTTGTTCCACATACACTTCTTCTTCAATGAAACCATTTAGGAATGCACTTTTGACATCCATTTGAAATAATTTAAAACCTTTAAAACAAGCATAGGCTAATAGTATTCTTATAGACTCAAGTCTAGCTACAGGACCAAAAGTTTCATCATAATCAATACCCTCTTCTTGATTAAATTCTTGAGCAACAAGTCTAGCTTTATTTCTAACAACTTCTCCTTGTTCATTTAATTTGTTTCTAAATACCAATTTTGTACCAATTATAGAATGATCAAGAGGTCTTGGAACAAGAGTCCAAAATTTGTTTCTTTCAAATTGATTTAGCTCTTCTTGCATGGCAATAATCCAAAAAT
Organism: Rauvolfia tetraphylla; assembly: GCA_030512225.1. Classification (NCBI taxonomy): domain Eukaryota; kingdom Viridiplantae; phylum Streptophyta; class Magnoliopsida; order Gentianales; family Apocynaceae; genus Rauvolfia; species Rauvolfia tetraphylla. Next base: position 1,354,528 of record JAJQKT010000008.1, read on the forward strand.
CATCACACAATGCATCATCAATGTTTTTAGGTTCAATATGTGATAAAAGAGCAAAGTTGTCAATAAAGTACCACCTTGTTTTAACTCCTTGGGAGACATCACCAATGATTTGCTCCTTAGGATGACCTCTTGCATATCTTAGATCCTTTGGAAGTTCTTGATCATTACTTGGTTGACCATCTTGTTCTTGCTCTATTATTTCTTCTTCTTTGGCATGTTCTTCCAAAGTTGGTGCTTGATGATGAGTTTGATTATCCATTATTGAAGAACCTACATCATCTTCATTTCTTCTTTCAAGATAAATATTAGATTCATCAAATGTCACATGAATAGTTTCTTCAACACACAATGTTATTTTATTATAAACTCTATATGCCTTTTTATTTGATGAATAACCAAGAAATATACCTTCATCTTATTTTCTATCAAATTTTCCTAAATTGTCATGAGTATTTAAGATAAAACATTTACAGCCAAATACTTTAAAATAAACAATTGAAGGAGTTTTATCAAATAGGAGTTCAAAAGGTGTTTTTCGTATGAATGGTCTTAAGAGAACTCTATTAATTACGTAGCAAGCAGTGTTTACAACTTCAACCGAAAAATATTTTGGTAAAGAGTTTTCACACAACATTGATCTAGCAATCTCTTGTAAAGTTCTATTTTTCCTTTCAACAACACCATTTTGTTGAGGTGTTTTGGCAGCAGAAAAATTATGTGTAATGCCATATTCATCACAAAATTTTACAAAATTTTGATTGCAAAATTCTCTTCCATTATCACTCCTAATAGATATCAATTTGCATCCAAGAGAAACTTGAACCTTTTTCAAAAGCTTAATAAATTCATGAAAGGTTTCATCCTTTTGAGCTAGAAAGATTACCCAAATAAATCTTGAAAAATCATCAACAATCACATATACATATCTTTTACCACCAAGACTAGTAGTTCTCATTGGTCCAAACAAGTCCATATGAACAAGTTCAAGAGGTTTTGATGTAGAAACCATTTTCTTTGGTTTAAAAGATGTTTTTGACTGTTTTCCATATTGACAAGCACCACAAATACTAGTTTTGTCAACATTCATTTTTGGCAGTCCTCTAACCAATTCTTGTGATGAAAGTTTGTTCAACAATTCCATACTCACATGACATAATCTTCTATGCCATAGATATCCATCATTATCATGAATGGCAAGACATTTAATATCATATGCAATAAGTTCATCAAGATATAGTACATACACATTTCCAACTCTATTTGCAACAAAAATAGTCTTGTTATTTATACTATCAAGAATAGTACATGTGTTACATTTAAACTCAACTTTGCAACCATTGTCACATAATTGACTAATACCAAGCAAGTTATATTTTAAACCATCAATAAGTAGTACTTGCTTGATAAGAGATAAGGAACCATTACCAATATTACCAATTCCAAGTATTCTTCCCTTCTTCTTGTCACCAAATGTGACAAAACCTTCACTTGTTGCTTGAAGTTCACTAATAAGTGAGGCAAATCCTGTCATGTGTCTTGAACAGCCACTGTCAAGAAACCACTTAGTGCTACACAAGATTAGCAAAGATGACTTCTGGTACCCACATTTTCTTGGGTCCAAGGGGCTTAGTGAAAGTTCCTTTGACTCTCCAAATAGTTTTAACACAAATTTTTATTTTTCTTTTCACATAACATTTTGACATTTTGTCTCCATACCTACCACAATATGTACAACAAGTATGAGGCATTGAATTAAAAGTTTCTTTAGCTGTGAAATTTTTATATTTTGAAGCATAACTTTTATGAGTGTAACCAAGACCAATTTTTGCATATGGTGATCTTTGATAACCAAGTAGTTTATTTAGATTTTCTCTTCCATTTGTAAATTTTTCAATGCATAATATAAGATCATTAACTTTCTTTTTCAATATATCGTGATCACTAAGCATTGTTTCTAGCAATATGATTTTTGTACAAAGATCTTTATTTTCAAGAGATATGTTTTGAATGGTTACATTTAAAATTTCTTTTTCTATGTTTAGACAGTTAATAGTCTCAAGAAGTGTTCCATTTTCAAAACTTAATTTTGAATTCTCATTTAATAACACATTAATTTTGGTCTTCAATTCCTTATTCTTTTTTGAAGCCTTTTTTCAGTTCTCCATACATTTCAATAAGTAAATCACTAGGATCAACATCTTCATCATAGTAAGTAGAAATAGAATATGTAGATTGTACCTCATCATCAATTGCCATAAAGCATTTGTTGGCTTTTCCTTCACTGTCATTTTCACTTTCTTGTTGATCCCAAGTACCAGCTAGTCCCTTTCCTTTCTTGGTGGATTTCTTTTTGAGTTTGCTATATCTTTCCCTTTCCAGAACTTTAGGACAATCAGCAACAAGATGCTCTGTAATTTTGCATTCAAAACACTGAGGTTTGAAGGATGATGACTGTCAACTCTTCTTGATTGGTTTTCTCCCTTTCTTAAAAAATTTATTTTTATAGAATCTTTTGAATTTCCTTACAGCCATAGCTATCTCTTCTTCTCCACTGTTTCCATCTTCTTCACTTGATGATTCTTCTTGTTCACCAGAATGATTTGAAGTCTTGAGTACAACTTCTTTTCTTCCCTTTTCTTCATCTTCAATATCATTCAATCTTTTCACCTTCATTTCATGTGTAAGCAGTGAACCAAAAAGCTGTTCAAGTGGAAGAGTTTTTAGATCTTTTGATTCCTCAATAGCAAGTGTCTTCGATTGCCAAGATTTTGGTAAAGCATCCAAGATTTTTCTGTCTTGCTCTCCAATTGTATAGTTCTTCCCATAAGCTTTCAGACCATTAAAAATTTTAGTAAATCTAGTAAACATATCACTAATATTCTCACCTTGCTTCATGGTAAATAGCTCTAAATGTTTGAATATTGAAAAAGATGTTCTAAATTTTTCTTTACAAAATATGCCACTTGAGAATCGAAAGACCTAAGAGGGGGGATGAATTAGGTCTTTGGCTAATTATCAAAAACTATTTCCTTTATAAACTTAGTTGGTGCAAATTATGATTACTTAACTCAATGAGTGAATGATCAAATCAATATCAAAGCAATAAACAAATTAAGTGCAATGAACACAAGTAATTTATAGTGGTTCGATCTTCTCAAGATCTACCTCCACTACCTTGAGTCTACACTCAAGGGTTTCAACAATCTACTATATGCTCAAGTTCAACAATTACATAAGAGTCTCACCACACAATGGTTTTACTCTCACAACCTCTATTGCAATTCTCAAACAAGGCTCACCCATAAATAAGGATTTTATATCTAAAAACAACTTAAAGACCAATCTAATCAAGGTTCATTCACACATGGATTTTACACTACAACCTTGATTAATCTAGTCTATGGTTCACCCTTACCAAAAGGATTTTACGTTACAATATAACCGTATAATGAGCAAGTAGAAAACATAATTAAAATGAAGAATGAATGAGATGTTACCACTTGTTAGTGGATGATTACATAATGTAGCACCACTTCACTTTGTTGTCTTTGGAATCTTGAATGATCAATTGAAAGCACAAGATAAAAGAGAGCTTTGATGTTTGCAAATGATTTAGAATGTTAAGATTTCTTAGGAATTGGAAACTTACAAAAATTCTGGAGTTTGAGATTTTTATAGAGTTTAAAAATCAGCTTTAATAGTCATAAAACGGCTAGTAACGGCTAGTTTCAGAAAATTCAGACAACCGAATTTCTTCTTTTGTGTCCGAATTTTACTGTTACATGTTTTCTGGAAAAATTCAGACGACATAATTTTTCTTCATGCGTCCAAACTTGCATCCAAATTTCTCTGAAAAAATAGTAACCATGCTGGCAGGGAAAATTCGGACGACCGAATTTTTTCCCTTGCATCCGAACTTGCGTCTAAATTTCTCTGAAAAAATAGTAACCATGCTGGCAGGGAAAATTCAGACTACCGAATTTTTTCCCTTGCATCCGAACTTGCGTCCGAATTTCTCTAGAAGTACAGTAGCCATTTTTTGATGTTCAAACTTGGTAAAATCATTTGAATTGTAACTTCAATAAGTTTGAAAACATTTTGTATGAATAAGTAAACTGTTTAAACACTTTTAGATTCAAGAATCATTATCAAAAATCTTTGATCAAACGAAGATTACTTAATATCATTTTAGACTTAAAAATATATTTATTAATCAAAAGTTCACTCAAAGATTTTTAAGATTCAAAAACAAGTTTTATGCTCTCTTATGCATTCAATAGATTCCAAGACAAACAAGTGTAGAGTTTACAAAAGATATACCTATTTTGTAAGTGTAAACCTACACTAGAGTCTTTCAAACCTTCAATCCATAGGACATGCTCAACATTCTTGATCCTTGATCACACTTGAGTTGTCCTTAGCACTTCTTGCTTCAAGGTAATAAGAATGTTAGCCCTAAGGGAAAATCATGTGGTTATGACTAGTTTTGATTAATGACAAACATTGGTAAGAACTAATATGCTTGTATGTTGTGGGATAGGATTTGTGGATTAAGAAGTATGAAGTCTCATTGCCTTGAAGCCACAATGCAAGAACAATTCAAATATGCCAAAGTGATTGAAGATTGAAGAGTTTGTTCAAGATGAATGAAGGCTTTGAAGACATGAAGTATAGGTTACATGAGCTTAATAGGTAAACATTGTAAACCCTACACTCTTAAGCCTTGGAATCTATGAGTTGCAATTGAGAGAACAAAACTTGATTTAAATGGTTTCAATGGTTTTGAACTTACCTAAATTATCAAGTTTTCATAAATGATTTTTGCACTTAAAATGTCTTTAATGACTTATCTTTAAGGCTAAAATGCTTTCCAACTTGTTTGAAATGATTTGGATATTTTTGACAAAGTCTCAAAAGTTCGGATGCAAAGTTCGAACGCAGAAGGAAAAGTTCAGATGTCAGAACTTTTCCTGCAGTGTGAATAGTAACTAATGTTCAATAAACAGTAATTACTATTTAATGAACAGTACCCGAACAGTAGACTATTCAATGAACAGTACGTGAACAGTATAATATTTTCCAGAGAATTTCGGACGCACGTTCGGACGCATGAGGCCAAGTTTGGTCGTCCGAATTTTTGTAAACAGTAACACTGCTTATATGAACAGTACTACTATTTTTCTAGAGAATTTCGGGCGCACGTTCGGTCGTCTGAACAGTATTTTCCCCAGAAAAGTTTGGACGCAGAGGAGAAAGTTCGGACGTCCAAACTTTCCTGAAACTAGCCATTTTATAGCCGTTTGAGCTAATTTTCAAATTTTATAAAAGCCATTAACTCCAAATTTTTTAGCAGAACTTTGAACTTAAGAAATCCTACAAGCTCTAACTTGTTTTAAATTAAAATTACTTGAAAAGATCTAAATTACCTTGTACTCAAAGATTGAAATTCAAGATTTCAAAGGCAACAAAGTGTGAAGGTGAAACATTGTGTAATTATCTACCAACAAAGTGGTAACATCTTACACACTCTTTTTTTCTCTCAATTGTGTTTTCTACTAGGTCATTGCAAGGTTATCTTGTGACATAAAACCCTTTTGGTAAGGGTGAGCCATAGACTAGATTAATCAAGATTGTGGTGTAAAACCCGTATGTGGGTGAGCCTTGGATTAGATTGGTCTTTAGGTTGTCTTTAGATATAAAACCCTTGTGGAAGGGTGAGCCTTGTTTGTATAATTACTAAAAGAGGTTGTGAGTGTAAAACCATTGTGTGGTGAGCCTCTTATGTAATTGTTGAAATTGAGCATATAGTGGATTGGTTGAAATCCTTGAGTGGGAACTCAAGGTAGTGGATGTAGATCTTGGAGAGATCGAACCACTATAAATCGTGTGTTTATTTCCTTATAGCTTTACTTGTTTACATGCTTGTGTTATTATTATTTGTTCATTGTTGTTGATTGATTGGTTGTGGTCTTATTGTTTGATGATCTTGTCTTAACCATCAAAACACATACAAACTTGAAGTTTGTGGATTTAAAAGATGAGCTTTTATTAAGGCAAAGGATTTGCAAATAAGAAAAAGATTTCGATAATTAGCCAAAGACCTAATTCACCCCCCTCTTAGGTCTTTCAAAGACTTCATACTTCTTAATCCAACAATCCTATCACACAAATGGCATAAGGATTAGTCCTCATCAATGTTTGTCATCAATCAAAATTTAATCATAACCTCATGATTTGCCCTTAGGGCTAACAAGAATAAATCTCTTTGTACAAAGATTTCCTCTCTTGAGAAAATGATTGTTGATCATGAAACTTTGAAAAAGAAGGTTGATGACCTTACTCTATATGTTGAGAAGTTTTCAAATGGAAGGAACAATCTTGACAAACTTCTTGGATCTCAAAGATCCTCATTAGTGAAAATGGTCTTGGTTACGATTATGTAAGGAATACTCCCAAATACAAAAACTTCTTTGTTAGAGCTACTTCTACTTCTATGCCTCATACTTGTTGTACTTATTGTGGTACACATGGGCAAAAAGCCGCTTGATATTATGTGAAAAAGATAGTAGAAAATGGTGTTAAAACTATTTGGAGAATTAAGGGAACTATCACTAACCCCCTTGGACACAAGAAGATATGGGTACCAAAAGTCACTTCTTCTCATTTGGTGTTGGTATATCTTCCGCCAAGATCAAGTGCCACTAAGTGGTTACTTGATAGTGGATGCTCAAGACATATGACGGGGATTGTTTTACTCATTAGTGAGTTTCAAGCCACAAATGAAGGATTTGTCCCATTCGGTGATAAGAAGAATGGAAAAATACTTGGTGTAGGTAATATTGGTAAAGGTCCTTCACCTTTCATTAAACAAGTCTTACTTATTGATGATTTGAAATACAACTTGCTTAGTATTAGCGAGTTGTGTGACAATGGGTATAAAGTTGAATTTAAATGTTATACATGTACCATTCTTTATTACAAATAGTGTTGGAAATTTATATGCAGTATATCTTGATGAACTTGTTGCCAATAATGTTAAATGTATTATTGTTTATGATAATGATGGCTATTTATGGCATAGAAGATTAGGTCATGAGAGTATGAACTTGTTGAACAAACTTTCTTCTCAAGAATTAGTTAGGGATTTACCAAAAATATGTTTTGAGAAAAATAGTTTCTCAATAAACTTTGTAATTCTTGTCGATATGGAAAACAAACAAAAACATCTTTCAAACCGAAGAAAATGGTTTCTACCTCAAAACCTCTTGAACTAGTTCATATGGATTTGTTTGAACCAATGAGGACCACTAGTCTTGGTGGTAAGAGATATGCTATGCGATTGTTGATGATTTTTCAAGATTTAAATGGGTGATTTTTCTAGCTCAAAAGGATGAAGCTTTTCATGAATTTGTAAGACTTTTTAAAAGAGTTCAAACCTCCCTTGAGTGCAAATTGATTTCTATTAGAAGTGACAATGGGAGAGAGTTCTACAAACAAGACTTTACAAAACTACATGATGAAAATGGTATTACTCACAATTTTTCAGCTACAAAAACACCATGACAAATGGAGTTATTGAAAGGAAAAATCAAACTTTGCAAAAAATAGCTACGTCTATGCATTGTGAAACTCTTTGCCAAAATACTTTTGGCTGAAGCCGTAAACACCGCTTGCTATTTGATGAATAGAGTTCTTTTGAGAACTTTTCTAAGAAAAACACCTTTAGAACCTTATGTGTTGAAGAAACCATTCATGTGAGCTTTGATGAATTTAACATCTATTTTGAAAGAAGAGATGAAGATGATGTAGGTACCTCAATGAATAATGATCAAACTCATCTTCAAGCACCAATTTTGGAAGATTATGCCAATGAAGAAGAAATGATTGAACAAGAACAAGAAAGCCCACCTAGTGGTGACTAAGAGCTTCCCAAAGATTTAAGATATGCAATAAGCCACCCTAAGGCACAAATCATTGGTGATGTCTCCCAAGAGGTTAAAACAAGATGGTACTTTATTGACAATTTTACTCTTTTATCTCATATTGAACCTAAAAACATTGATGATGTCTTATGTGATTATTTTTGGATTGTTACTATGCAAAAGGAACTAAACCAATTTGAAAAAAACAAAGTCTGAAATCTTGTCCCAAGACCCCATGATAACCCCGTTATTGGTACAAAATGGGTTTTAGAAATAAGTTAAATGAATTCAGAGAAGTTGTAAGAAATAAAGCTAGACTTGTTGCCCAAGGATTCAATCAATAAGAGGGCATTGATTATGATGAAACTTTTGCTCTAGTAGCTAGACTTGAGTCCATAAGAATGCTTTTGGCATTTGATTGCTTTAAAGGTTTTAAAAAATTTTAAATGGATATCAAGAGTAATTTTTTAAATAGTTTTATAGATGAAGAAGGTTATGGGTTTTACTCATGAAAAATTCGCTAATCATGTTTTCAAACTATCCAAAGCTTTATATGGACTAAAACAAGCTCCTAAAGCTTGGTATGAAAGATTAAGTGGTTCTCTACTTTCAAAAGGATTTTCAAAGGGAAAGGTTGCCACAACTCTTTTTATAAAATCCTTTTGTGACAATGATCTCTTACTTGTAAAAATCTATATGGATGATATCATATTTAGTGCTACTAATGTATCTCTCTGTGATGAGTTTACCAAGATGATGCAAAGGAAATTTGAAATGAGCATGATGAGAGAACTCAACTTTTTTCTTGGCCTCAAATCAAGCAAACCAAGAATGTCACCATCATAAATCAAGCAAAATACACCATAGAGCTATTGAAGAGATCTAGAATGGATCAAGCTAAAGGTATTAGTACACCTATTAGTTCATCAATCAAGCTTGACAAAGATGAGAAAGGTAAAAACATTGATAAAAGAAGTATAGAGGTATGATTGGAAGTCTACTTTATCTTACTGCTAGCAGACTCTATATTATGTTTGTCGTGTGATTATGTGCTAGATTTTAATCATGTCCAAAAGAGTATCATTTGGTTGACATTAAACGTATTCTTCGTTATCTAATTCATACACATGATTGTAGGCTTTGGATCACTAAATCTTCATGCTTTGAACTCATTGGTAATGGATGTTGACTATACCGAATGCAATGTTGAGTGTAAGAGTACTAGTGGTCATTGTCAATTTCTCGGTAGCTCTTGGCATAACAAGAAAAAAGCTTGTGTATCTTTGTCTACAGCTACAAACAAATATATTGTCGCCGATAGTTGTTGTGCTTAAGTGCTATAGATGAAGCACACTTTATTTGATTTTGGTTTAGATTTCAAATGTGTGTCTATTTTGTGTTATAAAACTAATGCTATTAACTTAACAATCAATCTCATCCAACATTCTAGAACTAAACATATAGAAATCAAAGAACACTTTATTTGTGATCATGTTGCTAAGGCTGCTGTTTATTTAGATTATGTGTGTACTAATGAACAAATTGTTGACATTTTTACTAAACCATTGGCTGAGGAAAGGTTTCGCTATCTTAGAAGAAGCATGAGAATACTAATGTGTGCATTCAAGTAGGAAAAACAGGTAAAATTTGGATGAGTTATTTGGATGCATGCTCTATAATTTACCCTTATTGGGTGAACCTCTCTTTTCACTTATAATAATCAAGGCTCACCCTATCAAGAACTTTTATATCCTCAAGAAACCTTGAATAAAACAAATAGATGAAGTAAGAGATAAGAAAGTTACCAACAACTTGGTAGATGATGACAAATTTAGCGCACCTTCACATTTTTGTCTAAGAAATCTTGAATTTCAACTTTTTAGCACAAGACAAAAGAGAGCTTTTTGATCAAGAATGAATGGGAAGAGTAAGATTCTTAAAGGCTCAAAAACTACCCAAAAATATGATGTTTACATCTTTTATAGGGTTTAAAAAATTAGTTGCAAGGTTCAAATAACGACTAGTAATAGTAAAATTCCATTGACCGAACATGGTTCTCTACGTCGAAATGATTGCTAGAATTTTTCTATTTTCAGACTAACAAGATAAATTCGGTCTACCAAATTTGGATACAAGTATCTGAATTTCTCTAAAAATTCAACAGTTATGATATATATATAGTTCAGACGTCCGAATTGGAGTCCAAACTATTCAAACTTAATCAAAATGATTAGAAATCAAGCGCAACAAGTTTGAAATCATTTTGGACTATAAAATGAATCATTTCAAAAGCTTTTAGTCCAAATGTCGTTGTCAAGGACTTGGTAAAAACACTTGTAAGATAAATTATTTGAGATTGAAAACCAAGTTTTAATCTCTCTTGAAATTGCTTTAGATTCCAAAAACAAACAAGTGCAAGGTTTACAATGATATACCTGTAAAGCGTTTGTAAACCTACATTAAGGTCTTTAAAGCCTTCAATCCTTAGGACAAGCTCTTCAAGATAAATTCTTTGAGCACACTTTTGAGTTGTCCTTAGCACTTCATCTTCAAGGCAATGAGACTTCTTAGCTTCCACAATCCAATAATCCTATCACAAACAAAATATTCAAGTTAGCTTTTATCAATGTTTGTCATAATCAAAACTCTAAGATTTTCCCTTAGGGCTTACACCAGAGAATTTAGTCATCCAAACTGTGTAATGTCAACAGTTTTAAAAAGGATTCAAATCCCCATTCTTCTCATTTACTTCAAGATTTCTCATCCAAACTTCCCTCTCCTCTCTAAACCCACAAAACCTACCTTTATCAAAACACAAATTTCACCCTCATTTCACCATTATTAATTAAAAACTTCCATCATGGTGAGACGAAAGAGAGCAAATGTTGGCAAAGCGAAAGGCAAAGGAAAAGGCAAAGGAAAGCAAGTGGATAGTGGGCTGATAATCAATGAGCCAAGACAAGTACGAATCCCTCAAGCTTTCTGTAGAGTGGATCGACTTGTTTCAACTAAAGCAGGAGTGGAATTTGGGGAATGGAGTTGAAGAAATAAAAAGATCATTCCCGGACACAAGATTGATTTGGAAAAGCTTTCTGAAATGGGTAATGTTCTTCCACTTTTTGGTGCATTAGGATGGAGTAGCTTGTTGGTCATAGATGATGATTATTTCCCCAACCTTGTGTATGAATTCTATGCCAATCTTAGAGAAGAAAGGGTAGAACAAATTGGAGATAATATGGTGCATTGGTATTCATCTGGAGTTTTACAAATTGATTTGGAATTCATCAATGCATTAGTCAATAGAATATATGGAGTAGATGATAAAAGGGTTAAGTACTATTCTTCGGGACAACATTGTTACCTCCATGAGTTTTTCACAAATGAGAGGTTTGAAGAAACATTTACAAATGGCGGGAGATTTAGATTAATTAAGGAAAGGGAAATCAAAGCATTAGATGCTAGAGGCCATGTATTGCATCATATGCTAACCACAATGGTTATTCCTAATTTTGGTCATAATGCTTCGTTTGGAAATATGCATATGGTGATCATGCTTGCACTTTATGAACAAAGAAGAATGAATTTTGGGTATATGAAATTGAGGCACAACATGGGAGCAAGAAACACAGAGAACAAGGAATTGACTTATGGAAGATTGCTGACAAGAATATTCAAGCACTTCCAAGTTCAACTCCCCAAAAGAGGGCTAACCATCAAGAGTGAATGCATATATACAAATGAATCTCTCAAAAGAATGCAACTAACTCTTGCTGATGATGGTGTATGGAGATCCAAATAGGAAACCCCTTTAAAGAATGAGAAGCTTGAAGAAAGTGAGGGTGTTGAAAAAGAAGAGGAGGAGGAAGAGAAGAAAGAAGAAGAAGAAGATCGAGATGAGTTGCTAGCTAGAGAAATGAAGACGAAGAAAAGGCATGACTCACAAAGTAAGGGGGAGCAACCTCCCTCCAAAAGAAGGTTGTTTGAAGATGTGTCAGCCCCTAAATCACACACCAATAAAGAAGAAGATGTTGAGGAGACACCGTAGTTGCCAAGGTGTTCCAAGAGGCCTAAAACAACCACACCAAGGAAGTGGACAAAATATTTAAATTCTTTGAGACTTTTTCTCCCATGGTCCTTGGAAAACTTAATGGGTTGGAGAAAAGCGTAAAAAAATATAGAGGAGCTATGAAAGAGAAATCCTCAAAGTGGTGAAGGAACTTCCAAACCTCAAGAAAGTGAGGAAAAGAAAGATGATGAAGATGAGGAGGAAAAGAATAAGAAGGAAGATGAAGAAAAAAGTGATGATGATGGTAATGTAGAGAAAGGAAGAGGTAGTGATGATGATGATTATGATGACAATGGCGATGAATTTAAACTTGTTGCCAGAATTCATGGAAGAGATGAGGAGGCACAAGGTGATGAAGAGATGCAAGAAGAAAAAGGAAATGAGAGTGAAAAAGATAAGCAAGTGAGAGTCAAGAAGGAAGTTTGATTGAGAAGATCGAGATCACTTCTCTTTCTAACATCTCTTTTAGTCAAGAAGAGTAAAGCATCTCACAAAGAAGAATAGAAGGAGATCCTCTCGGTTGGCCACTATTCCTAAGCCAAATTACACCGGGAAGAAGCAATCAAGTGAAGGTCCTCAAAAATTATTTGAATATCAAAAAGCTCTCTTTTGTCTTGTGCTTCATGCAACTATTCAAGATTCCAAAGACAAAAGGTAAAATAGTGCTACCATTTGTCATTATCTAGCAAGTTGTTGGATCCAAAGTTCGAATGACCCAAATGTTTGGATGCAAAATTGGGATGACCAAACTTTTCCTACAGCACTAGTAAACAAAAAAGTTCAAACGACTAATTCGGATGCAAAGGTCCAAGTTCGGACGACTGAATTTTACTGTTACTAGCCATTTTTTAAACATTTTATTTGAATTTTTGAGTTATATAAATGGCTAGAAACTCAGATTTTGAGTATGATTGATGAACTTACATGCTATTATCTTGAGAACATCAAAGATCAAAGAAAAACTTCTCTACCGATCATTTTCCTCACTTTAACCATCTGAATTCTCTCTTCTCTCGAAATCTACTCTACCCACTCACATCCAAACTCAAATCCATCTCATATTTTACTATTTTTCCTTGAAAATTACTTGATTTTTGTGTTCTCCACTCTCTATTATCCTTGAAATTCACTTTTCTCCATAGAAAATCACCATGGTTCCCTCAAAGTAGGCTAATGTGACCAAAGGCAAAGGGAAAGCCAAAATGGGAGATGAAGGGCTTATCATCAATAGACCAAGGCAGGTTCTGAGCCTCAAACCAACCTTGGAGTAGAATGATTTATCTCTACAAGGGCTGCGGTTGAATTCGAAGAATGGAGCAAGAGGAGTAGAAAAATCATATAGGGTCATAGAGTGGACATGGATAAACTCTCCAATTTCGGTAATATGCTATCCCTCTTTGGCGAAATAGGTTGGGGTAGTTGGTGTGAATGAAGATTACTATCATACTCTTGTTTATGAATTTCATGCTAATCTTAAGGAAGAAAGGATTGAGAATGTTGGAGATAGTATTATTCAATGTTATTCATCTAGAGTGTCTCAAGTAGACTTTGAGTCAATAATGCTCTAGTTAATCATATTTGTGTTTTGGATAACATTGATGCTAGATACTATTCTTTGGGGCAGCATTGCTATATCCATAAATTATTCACCAATGAATGGTTTGAAGAGGCCTTTACTAATGGTAAGAGATTTAGGTCCAGTACGGAAAGAGAAATTAAAGCCTTTAATGCTAGAGGATACGTGATACATCATATGATTACAACTATGATCATTCCTAACTTTGGACATAAATCTTCGGTTAGGAATATGAATGTGGTGATTTTGCTTGCCTTGCATGAGCATAGGAGATTAAACTTTGGGTTCATGGCTTTAAAGCATATGATTAGTACAAGGAGAACAGCCAACAAAACTTTACCTTATTGGAGATTAGTAACAAGAATCTTCAAGCACTTTAATATCCAACTCCCCAGAAGAGGAAATCCTATGAAATGTGGAGAAATATACACCAATGAATCTCTCAAGAGGATGCAATTGACACTTGACAAGGATGGTGTGTGGAGGACAAGAAGAGAAACCCATCTAAGGGGTGAGAGAATGGAAGCTAGTAGAGATAATGAAGAGGAGGAAGAGATTGAAGTGGAAGAGGAAGATAAAGAGGAAGATGAAGAGGAGACACTAGCAAGAGAAAGAAAGACAAAGAAGATACACGATTTATCAAGTGGGGAGGAGCAACCGCACACAAAGAGAAGATTATTTGAAGAAGAGCCACTCCTCAGCTTCATCAAAATCTTGGGGATATGCCTAGTGAGGAGGGAGTTACTAGAGGAGACACCATTATAGCCAAAGTGATCCAAGAAGCCTTGAACAATCACATAAAGTAGATGGAGAAGATGTACAAGTTCTTTGAATCATTTGCTTCCATGGTACTAAGTAAGTTGGATGGCTTGGACACTAGGGTGAAGAATATTGAAGAGCTATTGATGAAGAATAATTAAAGTGGTGAAGGATCCTTTAGGCCTCAAGCTAGGGATGAAAAGGATGATGAAGGAGATGAGGAAGAAAAGAAAGAAAAAGAGGATGAAGATGATAGCAATGATAATGATGGGATGATAATGATGATCAAGGAGGCAACTTTGAATTTGTGGCTAAGGAGAGTGAGAGAAATGAAGGAGATCAAGAGGAGCCATAGGAAGGTGGAAGCCAAGAAGGAAGTTTGATAGAAAGAGCCGAAATTCACTTCACCATCCACCATGTCATTTGGCCAAGGAAGAGTTAAGCACATGGTTAAGAGGAAGGGAACAAGGAGATCCTCCTAGTTGGCTACAACCACAAAGCCAATTACACCGGCAAGGAGTACACAAGTGAAGGGCCACTACACATTAAGCTAAAAGAGGATATGGCAATCACAACAAACAAACATGGAGTGAAAACAATGAAGAGAATCCAAGACTAAGCACTCCTTAACTCTATCCTGCTTTACTTATGTATTTAGTTTAGTATATGTACTTTATGACTATTATGTGCCATGCTTAGTTCATGTACGTAGCATAGTCTATGTATTCTCATGTTTTATCTTTTGTTTCTACATTTGCTTCACTATCTATAATACCCAACAATTTGATTGATGACAAAAGGGGTAGAAGAAGTGATTGCAAAATGTACATCATTGATGAATGTGATTTGTGATTGATGAATCTAATTTGCATTGATATATGTTGAGAGTTGATTTTGAGTTTATATGATTTTAAGTGGAGCATTGGTTGATCAAGATGAGTATGTATGGTTGTTGAAATACCTAAGAGGGGGGGTGAATTAGGTATTTGGCTAATTTTCTCAAATTCAAACTTTATAGATGAGCAGACCTATTGCAGATTAAGTGAATGAGAATAAACCTCAGTTTATGACAAAGCAGTATAAGAAATGTAAACAAATAAACACAAACAATTTATAGTGGTTCGATCCTCAAGATCTACGTCCACTACCTTAAGCTCACACTTAAGGATTTTAACAAATCTACTAATTGCTCAGGTTTACAAATTACAAGAGAGGTTCACCACACTTTGGTTTTACACTCACAACCTCTTCTAGTAATTTCTTACAATACAAGGCTCACCAACCTATGGTTTTATATCTCAAACAACCTTGAATCACAACTTCAAGGATCACCCTTATCTAAAGGGTTTTATGTTATCAAGATAACCTTGCTAGAGCCAGTAGATCAACACAATTGAATAAGTAAAGGAGAGTGTGTAGAAGTTACCACTTGATGGTAGATATTACACAAATTTGCACCTTCACACTTTGATGTCTTTGGATGGATCAATTGAATGCACAAGATGTAAGAGAGCTTGAGAAATGTTTGTAATAGACTTTTGTAAGCTTAGAATATTCAAATTGTAATTCCCTGTAAAAGATTGCACGTTTATAGCTTTTATAGAATTTGAAAATCGATTGAAACAACTATAAAACGGCTAGTTAATCGGCTACTTTTCAGAAATTGGACGACCGAATTACTGCGTCCGAATTTTTTCGGACGACCGAATTCTTCCCCTGCTGCGTCCGAATCTTCTTCCGAATTTCTCTGGAAGAACAAGTAACCATGCTTTGAAGACCAAAATTCGGACGACCGAATTTTTTCTTCATGCGTCCGAATCTTCTTCCGAATTTCTTCGGAAGAACAGTGAGCAAACTTTTGCTACCCAATTCGGACGACCGAATTTTTATGGAATTGTGTTCAAACTTTGTAAAATCATTTGAAATCAATCTTCCAAGTATTTGAAATACATTTGATATATATAGATAACTTATTTAGACAAACATAAGTTTGAAAACCAAAAATCAAACTCATTTGATCATATAAAGTTAACTTAAAAACTTTTAGGACACAAAACCACATTTACTAAGAATTCATTCCAAAAACTTTTAAACTTAAGAAACCAATTTTATGCTCTCTAATGCATTCAATTGACTCCAAGACATACAAGTGTAGAGTTTACATAGATATTACCTATCATCATACCTACTCTACACTTCAAGTCTTCAATGCCTTGAGTTCATCTTTGAATAAACCTCAAAAGACTCATAGCTTACTCGAGGTTGTTCTTGCTCTGTGTCTTGAAGGCAATGAGACTTCAAACTTCTTTCTTCATAAATCCTATCACACAATGTAAACATATTAGTTCTCATCAATATTTGTCATGAATCAAAATTACATGATTTGCCCTTAGGGCTTACAATCTCCCCCTTTTTGATGATGACAAACTTTGATGCAATATGTGATGGATTTAAACAGATTAGCACAGAGAAGTATGGATGTCAATGACAGAAATTAACCAATTTAGCATATTGACATGCAAAAGGCTCATTATGAGCCTATGACCCAACCATCCTCCATTTGCCTCCTTCCTTCCAAACGAATTAGGATAGAAGATATAGCATTTAAGTATTTAGAAAACTTCTAAGAGAGGTTTTAAGGTTGTTAAAAGCTTATCAATGCTCCCCCTTAGATTGTACTCATTTTTCAACACATTTGGACTAGAGATATCATGCATCCGAATTTTGTGCATAGTAAGTCCAAACTTTAAAATAGGATAAATGAAAGCTCCAAATTTTGTGAATAAGCTTTCCTGAGGTTGTTCAAACATATTAGAAGAGATTAAAACATATTTGAATCAATTTGAACAACAAATGAGCACTTTTTGGTAACACAATATGGATGCATCCGAATTTTATATCATGCATCCGAATTTTGAATCACATGCGTCCGAATTTTGAATCACATGCATCCGAATTTTTAAACTCATGTCCAAACTCGCAATGCATTCAATATAATTGAAGGTTTGAAATGATATAAAGGTTTCATACTGTTGTTCAAACATAATGGAGTAGAGTAAGACAGATTTGAAATCCAATCTTAAAACCTTGTCCGAATTTCATTAAGGACTGATTTCATATTGCATCATATTTTTCTCCCCCTTTTGTCATCATAAAAAAATTTAAAGGGATCAATGAAAATGAGATGTTCAAGTTAGCATATAAAAGAAGCTCTCATCACTATGATTTCATCATTGAGCTTCAGAATAGAAAAATATTTAACGAGTTCGTAATAGAAAATGCAACAAAAAGCTTAGAAAAACTCGAACAAAATACAGAAAGAGATTAGAAGAGAAGGCTTAGTCTTGTGATGATGAGGTTGATGGAGAGGCTCGGCTCACTCCTTTCTTGATCGCCAAGTGCTTGACTCTTCCTTGACCGAAAGAGATTGTTGTTGGAGATACAATTGCAGCTTGAGCTACTTGGCTCCCAACCATCGGTGGATCTTCAAGAGCATGTTCTTGTTCTTCTTCTTCCGCTATAGTCTCTTCATTTCCACCCTTATTATCATCTTCATCACTGCTATCTTGATTATCTTCTTTTTCTGCTTCTCTTTTTCTTTCCTCCTCCTTTCCATCTTGAGGTTTAGAGGTTCCTTCACCACTTTGAGTATTTCTCATAAGGATATCTTCAATGTGTTTTACTCGTTTTCCAATCCATCTAGTTTTCCAAGAACCATTGGAGCAAATGACTCAAAGAATTTATACATTTTCTCCATTTCCTTGACATGATTGTTCAAGGCTTCTTGGAATGTTTTGGCTATAATGGTGTCCCCTCTAGATACTCCTTTACTCGCTAGACTTAACTCCAGCTTCTTCTTCAAATAATCTCCCTTTTTGTTTGGGGGTTGCTCCCCTCACTTGAGGTGTCATGTTTTCTTTTTTGTTTTCATTTCCCTAGCAAGGGTTTCCTCTTCATCCTCTTCTTCTTCTTCCTCTTCACTTTCTATAGCTTTCTCTCTTTCTATCCTTTTTGGAGGAGTTTCTCTTTTGTCCTCCATACATTATCCTCATCATGAACTAATTGCATTCTCTTAAGAGTTTCATTTGTATAAATTTCACCACTCTTAAAAGTTTGCCCTCTTCCGGGAAGTTTGATCTTAAAATGCTTGAATATTCTGGTTAATAACCTTCCAAACGGGAATGCCTTGGTAATCTGCTTTTTCCGGCTGCAATCATATGTTTCAATGCTATATACCCAAAATTCATCCTTCTATTTTCATGCAGGGGCTAACATGATTACCATATGCATATTTCCAACCGATGACTTATGTCCAAAATTAGGAACAATCATTATGGTCACCATGTGATGTAAAACTCTACCTCTAGCATCCAAATTCTTAATTTCCCTTTCCTTTATGGCCCTAAACTCTCTTCCATTTGTAAATGCATCTTCAAATCTAACATGTGTGAATAGTTCACGATCATAGCAATGCATGGATGCTGAATAATATCTAGCTCCCTCATCTCCTATTCCACATATTCTATTTATCAATCCTTCATTGAATTCAATGTCCATTTGTGATACTCGGATGAATACCATTGTATCACATTATCCCCTATCATCTCAATTCTATCCTCTTTCGATTTGCATAGAATTCATATATCAAAGTGGGATAAAATTCTTCATCAATGAAGAGCAAACTACTCCAACCAATATCATTGAAATGAGATATGACAATATCCATATTTGACAACTTATCAATATCAACCTTGTATCCGTGAATGATTTTTCTATTATTCTTATTCCATTCTTCAAATTCATGAGTAGATTTGATAGAGATAAACCTCGTCAACTCCTTGTGCTTGAGGAATGCGAATCTTTCTTGGTCGATTGAGGATTGGATCTCTATCTCCTTCCTTAGCCTTTCCTTTTCCTTTCTCAACATTGGGGATCTTTGTTCTCACCATGATGTTTTCTCTTGAGAAGGATTTGTTTTCCGTATGAAATTAGGGCTTAGACGTGTAAAAATGAAGGAAAATCGGGATGAGAGTGTGGGATTTTGAAGAGATTTTGATTTGGATGTGAATGGGTGTGAGATGTTTTTTAAAAAGATGTGAAATTCGGAAGTAGTAATGTTGAAGAGATTGTTTCAGACTTTATTTAAAAAGTCTCGTCCAGTAAAATTCGTCGACCAATTTTTCAGTGTCTGCGTCCGAATTTTCGAGCGAAAGTTTCTGTTTCTTGACTCGTAAAATTCGGTCGACCGAATTTTCTGACTACAGTCCAATTCTTGATCAAAAGTCTCGTTTCTTGACACTCGGGAAAATTCGGTCGACCGAATCTTCTACGAGTGCATCCGAATTTTGAATCAAAAATTTCCTGCATTCATTATGACTTCAACAAACACATTAGTCATTGAATCTTGAAATTCCTAAGAGTCTTCTTAGGTGATTAAACCTTTCCTCAGCCAAAGGCTTTGTAAATATGTCAGCAATTTGATCATTTGTATTTATATATTCTAAGCATATATCTTTCTTAATCACATGGTCACGAATAAAATGATGTTTTATCTCTATATGCTTAGTCCTAGAATGTTGAATAGGATTTATGCTCAAGTTAATGGCACTAGTATTATCACATAATATGGGAACACAATTGAATTTAAGACCATAATCAAGTAAAGTATGCTGCATCCATAACAATTGTGCACAACAACTACCTGCAGCTATGTATTCAGCTTCTGCAGTGGATAAAGACACACAAGCTTGCTTTTTACTAAACCAAGATACAAGACAACTACCAAGAAATTGACAATGCCCACTTGTGCTTTTACGTTCAACTTTACATCCAGCATAATCCGCATCAGAATATCCAATAAGTTCAAAAGATGAATTTTTCGAAAACCAAAGGCCATAATCATGAGTATCAATCAAGTAACGAAAAATTCGTTTAACAGAAATTAGATGAGATTCTTTAGGACAAGATTGGAATCTAGCACACAAGCATACAGCAAACATAATATCTGGTCTACTAGCAGTGAGATAGAGTAAACTTCCTATCATACCTCTATATAATTTTTCATCAATACTTTTACCTTTTTCATCTTTGTCAAGTTTAGTTGATGAACTCATTGGAGTACTAATTCCTTTTGCATGGTCCATTCCAAACCTTTTCAATAGCTCCTTAGTATATTTTGCTTGGTTGATGAAGACTCCATCTTTGGTTTGCTTAATTTGTAGTCCAAGGAAGAAACTTAGTTCTCCCATCATGCTCATCTCAAATTCATTTTGCTTAGTTTTAGCAAACTCTTCACAAAGAGAAGTATTAGTAGAACCAAAAATGATATCATCAACATAGATTTGTACAAGCAAAATATCAGTTTTAGAAGATGTTTTAATGAAAAGAGTTGTGTCTACTTTTCCTTTAGTAAAACCTTTTGAGAGAAGAAAAACCACTTAATCTTTCATACCAAGATCTTGGAGCTTGTTTCAGTCCATATAGAGCTTTAGATAATTTGAAAACATGATTTGGAAATTTTTCATGAATAAATCCAGGAGGTTGTTCTACATAAACTTCTTCTTCAATAAAACCATTTAGAAAAGCACTTTTGACATCCATTTGAAATAGTTTAAAGTCTTTAAAACAAGCAAATGCCAAGAGTATTCTGATAGACTCTAATCTGGCTACTGGAGCAAAAGTTTCATCATAATCAATACCTTCTTCTTGATTGAAGCCTTGAGCAACAAGTCTAGCTTTATTTCTAACTACTTCTCCTAGTTCATTTAACTTATTTCTAAATATCCATTTTGTACCAATAACAGAATGATCATGAGGTCTAGGAACAAGATTCCAAACTTTATTTCTCTCAAACTGATTTAACTCTTCTTCCATAGCAATAATCCAAAAATTATCACACAATGCATCATCAATATTTTTAGGTTCAATATGTGATAAAAGTGCAAAATTATCAATAAAGTACCGTCTTGTTTTAACTCCTTGAGAGACATCACCAATGATTTGCTCCTTAGGATGACTTCTTGCATATGTGAGATCCTTTGGAAGCTCTTGATTATTGCTTGATTGACCATCATGTTCTTGCTCCATTATTTCTTCTTCTTTAGCATGATCTTCCAATGTGGGTACTTGGTGTTGAGTTTGATTTTCAACCATTGATGAACCTGTATCATCTTCATTTCTTCTTTGAAGATAAATATTAGATTCATCAAAAGTTACATGAATAGATTCTTCAACACACAATGTCCTTTTATTATAGACTCTATAAGCCTTTTTTATTAGATGAATAGCCTAGAAATATACCTTCATCAGATTTCCTGTCAAACTTACCAAGATTGTCACTAGTATTTAAAATAAAGCATTTACAACCAAATACTTTAAAATAAACAATTGATGGAGTTTTATTAAATAGAAGTTCAAAAGGTGTTTTTCTTATAAAAGGTCTTAGTAAAACTCTATTCATTACATAGCATGCTGTATTTATGACTTCAACTCAAAAGTACTTAGGTAAAGAATTTTCACAAAGCATTGATCTAGCCATTTCTTGTAATGTTCTGTTTTTCCTCTCAACAACTCCATTTTGTTGAGGTGTTTTGGCTGCTGAAAAAATTATGAGTGATACCATACTCATCACAAAAATTTTTGTAAAATCTTGATTGCAAAACTCTCTTCCATTATCACTTCTAATAGATATTAGATTGCAATTAAGAGAAATTTGAACCTTCTTAAAAAGTTTTGAAAAATTCATAAAATGTTTCATCTTTTTTGTGATAAAAATATTACCCATGTAAATCTGGAAAAATCATCAACAATCACATAAGCATATCTTTTACCACCAAGACTAGTAGTCCTCATAGGTCCAAACAAGTCCATGTGAACTAGTTCAAGAGGTTTTGAGGTAGACACCATTTTCTTTGGTTTGAAGGATGTTTTTGATTGTTTTCCATATTGACAAGCATCACAAATCCGAGTTTTGTCAAAATGCATTTTTGGTAATCCTCTAACTAGTTCTTGAGTAGAAAGTTTGTTCAATAAATCCATGCTCACATGTCCTAATCTTCTATGCCATAAAAATCCATCATTGTCATGTATTGCAAGGCATTTAATGTCATTAGTAATAAGTTCATCAAGATATAATACATATACATTACTTACTCTTTTAGCTACAAAGATAGTTTTATTGCTTGCATTATCAAGAATAGTACAAGTATCACATTTAAACTCTACTTTGCAACCATTATCACATAATTGGCTAATGCTAAGTAAATTATATTTTAAACCATCAATAAGTAAAACTTGTTTGATAAGAGGGAATGAACCTTTACCAATGTTACCTATTCCAAGTATTTTCCCTTTCTTCTTGTCACCAAAAGTGACAAAGCCTTCACTTGTAGCTTGAAGCTCACTAACAAGTGATGCATTTCCAGATCATGTGTCTTGAACAACCACTATCAAGAAACCATTTTGTGGCATTTGATCTTGAAGCAAATTGTACCTATACCAAATTAGAAAGAGTGATTTTTGGTACCCATATCTTCTTGGGTCCAAGAGGGTTAGTGACGATTCCTTTAACTTTCCATATAGTCTTTACTCCAGCTTTCTATCTTTCTTTTTATAATGCATTTAAACACTTTATGTCCATGCTTACCACAATATGTACAGCAAGTATGAGATCTATAATGAGAAGCTTCTTTAACAAATGTCTCTTTTTGGTTTTGAATGAAGGCAATCATGTGTAAAACCTAGACCATGCTTTACAAATGAGGATCTTTGATACCCAAGTAATTTATTTAAATTGTTTCTTCCATTTGTAAATTTCTCAATGCATAAAGTAAGATCATTAACTTTCCTTTTTAAAAACCTCATGATCTTTTAACATTGATTCAAGAGAAATAATTTTTGAACACAGCTTTTTGTTTTCAAAAGACACATCTTGTATGGTAGTGTTCAAAACTTCCTTTTCAATAGTAAGAGAATTTAAGGTCTCAAGAAGTCTATCATTTTCAAGACATAATTTTGAATTTTCATTTGAAAGATCACTAATTTTGGATTTTATTTCTTTATTTCTTCTTGAAGCCTTTTTTTAGTTCTTCATACAATTCTAGAATTAAATCACTAGAATCAATATCATCATCACACAAATTTGAAATAGAAGTAGAAGATTGTACCTCATCATCAATGGCCATGAAGCATAAGTTGGCCTTTCCTTCACTTTCATCTTCACTTTCCCTGTTGATCCCATGTTCCAGCTAGTCCTTTTCCTTTCTTGGCGATTTCTTTCTGTTTTTGCTTTCTCTTTCCCTTTCCAACACTCGGGGACGGTCAGCAATAAGATGCTCAGTACTTTTGCATTCAAAGCACTGAGTTTTATATGATGATGATTGTCCACTCTTCTTGACTGGTTTTCTTCCTTTCTTGAGAAATTCCTTTTTGTAGAATCTCTTGAACTTCTTCACTGCCATTGCAATTTCTTCTTCTCCACTGTTTCCACCTTCTTCTTCACTTGAAGATTGTTCTTGTTCACTCAAGTTGTTTGAGGCATTTAGCACTACTCCTTTTCTCCCCTTTTCCTCATCTTCCTTATCATTCAATCTCTTCATCTTCATTTCATGAGTAAGTAGCGATCCAATGAGTTCTTCAAGAGGAAGAGTTTTTAGATCTTTGGACTCCTCAATAGCTAGTGTCTTTGGCTGCCAAGATTTTGGTAGAGCATCCAAGATCTTTCTGTTTTGCTCTCCCATAGTATAGCTTTTACCATAAGCTTTCAAGCCATTGAAAATGTTAGTAAACCTAGTAAACATATCACTAATATTTTCACCTTGTTTCATAGTAAACAATTCATAATCTCTAACAAGCATAGCAAGTTTAGATTCTTTAACTTGATTAGTACCTTCATGTGTAATTTGAAGTAATCTCCACATATCATGTGCAGAATCACACCCACTAACTCTATTATACTCAGTAACATCTAGAGCACAGCTCAATATATTCATGGCTTGATAATTTAGAGTCATTTTCCTTGAATCATGCTCATCAAATTCATCAGTAGATTTGGGTTCAGAAGTTACTCCATCTGCTCTCATTTTCATTGGGACATATGGACCTTTCTCAATTATGTTCCATAAATCAAAGTTAATAGAACAAATATATATTTCAACTCTAGACTTCCAAAATGTATAATTTGTTCCATCAAACAATGGAGGTCTGTTTGTAGAAGATCCTTCTAGATAAGGTAGATTTGACATATTGGCCATAGGATCTTTGTCTTCTAGGTTGTAAAGCCACACAAAGAAGATCCTGCTCTGATACCAATTGAAATACCTAAGAGGGGGGGTGAATTAGGTATTTGGCTAATTTTCTCAAATTCAAACTTTATAGATGAGCAGACCTATTGCAGATTAAGTGAATGAGAATAAACCTCAGTTTATGACAAAGCAGTTAAGAAATGTAAACAAATAAACACAAACAATTTATAGTGGTTCGATCCTCAAGATCTACCTCCACTACCTTAAGCATACACTTAAGGATTTCAATAACTCTACTATGTGCTCAAGTTCACAGATTACAGGAGAGGTTCACCACACTTTGGTTTTACACATACAACCTCTACTTGTAATTTTTACAAACAAGGCTCACCAACCTATGGTTTTATATCTCAAACAACCTTGAATCACAACTTCAAGGATCACCCTTATCTAAAGGGTTTTATGTTATCAAGATAACCTTGCTAGAGTTAGTAGAACAATACAATTGATTAAGTAAAGAAGAGTGTGTAGATGTTACCACTGGTTGGTAGAATTTACACAAAATTGCACCTTCACACTTTGATGTCTTTGGATTGATCAATTTAATGCACAAGATGTAAGAGAGCTTGAGAAATGTTTGTAATAGACTTTTTGTAAGCTTAGAATATTCAAATTGTAAGTCCTCGTAAAAGATTGCACGTTTATAGCTTTTATAGAATTTGAAAATCAGTTGAAACAACTATAAAACGGCTAGTTAACAGCTACTTTTCGTGAAATTGGACGACCGAGTCTCGCGTCCCAATTTTTTCGGACGACCGAATTCTTCCTCGCTGCGTCCGAATCTTCTTCCGAATTTCTCTGGAAGAACAAGTAACCATGCTGAAGACCAAAATTGGGACGACCGAATTTTTTCTTCATGCGTCCCGAATCTTCTTCCGAATTTCTTCGGAAGAACAGTAGCAAACTTTTGCTACCCAATTCGGACGACCGAATTTTATGGAATTGTGTTCAAACTTTGTAAAATCATTTGAAATCAATCTTCCAAGTATTTGAAATACATTTGATATATATAGATAACTTATTTAGACAAACATAAGTTTGAAAACCAAAATCAAACTCATTTGATCATATAAAGTTAACTTAAAAACTTTTAGGACACAAAACCACATTTACTAAGAACTCATTCAAAAAACTTTTAAACTTAAGAAACCAATTTTATGCTCTCTAATGCATTCAATTGACTCCAAGACATACAAGTGTAGAGTTTACATAGATATTACCTATCATCATACCTACTCTACACTTCAAGTCTTCAATGCCTTGAGTTCATCTTTGAATAAACCTCAAAAGACTCATGGTTTATGGTTTTCAAAAGCATCTTGTTTTGAATTTATTGCTTATATGGATGCCGAATATGCCGGATACAAAGTTCAGTGCAAAAGTAATAGTGGTTATTGTTAATTTCTAGGTGGTCGTTTAGTTTCATGATATAGTAAAAAAACAAGCATGTGTTTTTTTGTTTACCGTCGATGCCGAATATATCACTGCCAATAGTTCTTGAGCTCAAGTGCTTTGGATGAAGCACACTTTACTTGATTTTGGACTTGACCTCAAATGTGTGTGAAATACCTAAGAGGGGGGGTGAATTAGGTATTTAGATAATTTTCGCAAACTCAAACCTATTAAGTTTAGACCAAGAACAAGTTATGTGAGCTAATTATAGATATTTGATAGCAAGACAATAATGAAAGCAATAGCAAAGAACTCAAACAATTTATAGTGGTTCGATCCTCAAGATCTACGTCCACTACCTTAAGCTCACACTTAAGGATTTTAACAAATCTACTAATTGCTCAGGTTTACAAATTACAAGAGAGGTTCACCACACTTTGGTTTTACACTCACAACCTCTTCTAGTAATTTCTTACAATACAAGGCTCACCAACCTATGGTTTTATATCTCAAACAACCTTGAATCACAACTTCAAGGATCACCCTTATCTAAAGGGTTTTATGTTATCAAGATAACCTTGCTAGAGCCAGTAGATCAACACAATTGAATAAGTAAAGGAGAGTGTGTAGAAGTTACCACTTGATGGTAGATATTACACAAATTTGCACCTTCACACTTTGATGTCTTTGGATGGATCAATTGAATGCACAAGATGTAAGAGAGCTTGAGAAATGTTTGTAATAGACTTTTGTAAGCTTAGAATATTCAAATTGTAAGTTTATGTAAAAGATTGCACGTTTATAGCTTTTATAGAATTTGAAAATCAGTTGAAACAAATTATAAAAGCGGCTAGTTAACTGCTACTTTTCGGGGAAATTTCGGACGACCGAATTCTGCGTCCGAATTTTTCGGACGACCGAATTCTTCCTGCTGCGTCCGAATCTTCTTCCGAATTTCTCTGGAAGAACAGTAACCATGCTGAAGACCAAAATTCGGACGACCGAATTTTTCTTCATGCGTCCGAATCTTCTTCCGAATTTTTCTGGAAGAACAGTAGCAAACTTTTGCTACCCAATTCGGACGACCGAATTTTATGGAATTGTGTTCAAACTTTGTAAAATCATTTGAAATCAATCTTCCAAGTATTTGAAATACATTTGATATATATAGATAACTTATTTAGACAAACATAAGTTTGAAAACCAAAATCAAACTCATTTGATCATATAAAGTTAACTTAAAAACTTTTAGGACACAAAACCACATTTACTAAGAATTCATTCCAAAAACTTTTAAACTTAAGAAACCAATTTTATGCTCTCTAATGCATTCAATTGACTCCAAGACATACAAGTGTAGAGTTTACATAGATATTACCTATCATCATACCTACTCTACACTTCAAGTCTTCAATGCCTTGAGTTCATCTTTGAATAAACCTCAAAAGACTCATAGCTTACTCGAGGTTGTTCTTGCTCTCGTGTCTTGAAGGCAATGAGACTTCAAACTTCTTTCTTCATAAATCCTATCACACAATATAAACATATTAGTTCTCATCAATATTTGTCATGAATCAAAATTACATGATTTGCCCTTAGGGCTTACAATCTCCCCCTTTTTGATGATGACAAACTTTGATGCAATATGTGATGGATTTAAACAGATTAGCACAGAGAAGTATGGATGTCAATGACAGAAATTAACCAATTTAGCATATTGACATGCAAAAGGCTCATTATGAGCCTATGACCCAACCATCCTCCATTTGCCTCCTTCCTTCCAACAATTAGGATAGAAGATATAGCATTTACGTATTTAGAAAACTTCTAAGAGAGGTTTTAAGGTTGTTAAAAGCTTATCAATGCTCCCCTTAGATTGTACTCATTTTTCAACACATTTGGACTAGAGATATCATGCATCCGAATTTTTGTGCATAGTAAGTCCAAACTTTAAAATAGGATAAATGAAAGCTCCAAATTTTGTGAATAAGCTTTCCTAAGGTTGTTCAAACATATTAGAAGAGATTAAAACATATTTGAATCAATTTGAACAACAAATGAGCACTTTTTGGTAACACAATATGGATGCATCCGAATTTTTATATCATGCATCCGAATTTTGAATCACATGCGTCCGAATTTTGAATCACATGCATCCGAATTTTTAAACTCATGTCCAAACTGCAATGCATTCAATATAATTGAAGGTTTGAAATGATATAAAGGTTTCATACTGTTGTTCAAACATAATGGAGTAGAGTAAGACAGATTTGAACCAATGTGGATAAACAGGAAAAAAAAAATTTTGACCATAAATATGAATGCATCCAATCTTAAAACCTTGCATCCGAATTTCATTAAGGACTGAGTTCATATTGCATCATATTTTTCTCCCCTTTTGTCATCATAAAAAAAAATTTAAAGGGATCAATGAAAATGAGATGTTCAAGTTAGCATATAAAAGAAGCTCTCATCACTATGATTTCATCATTGAGCTTCAGAATAGAAAATATTTAACGAGTTCGGAATAGAAAATGCAACAAAATGCTTAGAAAACTCGAACAAAATACAGTAAAGAGATTAGAAGAGAAGGCTTAGTCTTGTGATGATGAGGTTGATGGAGAGGCTCGGCTCACTCCTTTCTTGATCTGCCAAGTGCTTGACTCTTCCTTGACTGAAAGAGATTGTTGTTGGAGATACAATTGCAGCTTGATCTACTTGGCTCCCAAACCACTGGTGGATCTTCAAGAGCATGTTCTTGTTCTTCTTCTTCTGCTATAGTCTCTTCATTTCCACCCTTATTATCATCTTCATCACTGCTATCTTGATTATCTTCTTTTTTCTGCTTCTCTTTTTCTTTCCTCCTCCTTTCCATCTTGAGGTTTAGAGGTTCCTTCACCACTTTGAGTATTTCTCATAAGGATATCTTCAATGTGTTTTACTCTGTTTTCCAATCCATCTAGTTTTCCAAGAACCATTGGAGCAAATGACTCAAAGAATTTATACATTTTCTCCATTTCCTTGACATGATTGTTCAAGGCTTCTTGGAATGTTTTGGCTATAATGGTGTCCCCTCTAGATACTCCTTTACTCGCTAGACTTAACTCCAGACTTCTTCTTCAAATAATCTCCTTTTTGTTGGGGGTTGCTCCCCTCACTTGAGGTGTCATGTTTTCTTTTTGTTTTCATTTCCCTAGCAAGGGTTTCCTCTTCATCCTCTTCTTCTTCTTCCTCTTCACTTTCTATAGCTTTCTCTCTTTCTATCCTTTTTGGAGGAGTTTCTCTTTTTGTCCTCCATACATTATCCTCATCATGAACTAATTGCATTCTCTTAAGAGTTTCATTTGTATAAATTTCACCACTCTTAAAAGTTTGCCCTCTTCCGAGAAGTTTGATCTTAAAATGCTTGAATATTCTGGTTAATAACCTTTCAAATGGGAATGCCTTGGTAACTGTTTTTCTGGCTACAATCATATGTTTCAATGCTATATACCCAAAATTCATCCTTCTATTTTCATGCAGGGCTAACATGATTACCATATGCATATTTCCAATCGATGACTTATGTCCAAAATTAGGAACAATCATTGTGGTCACCATGTGATGTAAAACTCTACCTCTAGCATCCAAATTCTTAATTTCCCTTTCCTTTATGGCCCTAAACTCTCTTCCATTTGTAAATGCATCTTCAAATCTAACATGTGTGAATAGTTCACGATCATAGCAATGCATGGATGCTTGAATAATATCTAGCTCCCTCATCTCCTACTCCACATATTCTATTTATCAATCCTTCATTGAATTCAATGTCCATTTGTGATACTCGGATGAATACCATTGTATCACATTATCCCCTATCATCTCAATTCTATCCTCTTTCGATTTGCATAGAATTCATATATCAAAGTGGGATAAAATTCTTCATCAATGAAGAGCAAACTACTCCAACCAATATCATTGAAATGAGATATGACAATATCCATATTTGACGACTTATCAATATCAACCTTGTATCCGGGAATGATTTTTTCTATTATTCTTATTCCATTCTTCAAATTCATGAGTAGATTTGATAGAGATAAACCTCATCAACTCCTTGTGCTTGAGGAATGCGAATCTTTCTTGGTCGATTGAGGATTGGATCTCTATCTCCTTCCTTAGCCTTTCCTTTTCCTTTCTCAACATTGGGGATCTTTGTTCTCACCATGATGTTTTCTCTTGAGAAGGATTTGTTTTCCGTATGAAATTAGGGCTTAGACGTGTAAAAATGAAGGAAAATCGGGATGAGAGTGTGGGATTTTGAAGAGATTTTGATTTGGATGTGAATGGGTGTGAGATGTTTTAAAAAAGATGTGAAATTCGGAAGTAGTAATGTTGAAGAGATTGTTTCAGCTTTATTTAAAAAGTCTCATCCGTAAAATTCGGTCGACCGATTTTTCAGGTCTGCGTCCGAATTTTCGAGCGAAAGTTTCTGTTTCTTGATTCAGAAAATTCGGTCGACCGAATTTTCCGACTCGCGTCCCAATTCTTGATCAAAAGTCTCGTTTCTTGACACTCGAAAAATTCGGTCGACCGAATCTTCTGCAGTGCATCCGAATTTTGAATCAAAAAATTTCTCGCATTCATTATGACTTCAACAAACACATTAGTCATTGAATCTTGAAATTCCTAAGAGTCTTCTTAGGTGATTAAACCTTTCCTCAGCCAAAGGCTTTGTAAATATGTCAGCAATTTGATCATTTGTATTTATATATTCTAAGCATATATCTTTCTTAATCACATGGTCACGAATAAAATGATGTTTTATCTCTATATGCTTAGTCCTAGAATGTTGAATAGGATTTATGCTCAAGTTAATGGCACTAGTATTATCACATAATATGGGAACACAATTGAATTTAAGACCATAATCAAGTAAAGTATGCTCGCATCCATAACAATTGTGCACAACAACTACTCGCGACTATGTATTCAGCTTTTGCAGTGGATAAAGACACACAAGCTTGCTTTTTACTAAACCAAGATACAAGACAACTACCAAGAAATTGACAATGCCCACTTGTGCTTTTACGTTCAACTTTACATCCAGAGATAATCCGCATCAGAATATCCAATAAGTTCAAAAGATGAATTTTTCGAAAACCAAAGGCCATAATCATGAGTATCAATCAAGTAACGAAAAATTCGTTTAACAGAAATTAGATGAGATTCTTTAGGACAAGATTGGAATCTAGCACACAAGCATACAAACAAACATAATATCTCGGTCTACTAGCGAGTGAGATAGAGTAAACTTCCTATCATACCTCTATATAATTTTTTCATCAATACTTTTACCTTTTTTCATCTTTGTCAAGTTTAGTTGATGAACTCATTGGAGTACTAATTCCTTTTGCATGGTCCATTCCAAACCTTTTCAATAGCTCCTTAGTATATTTTGCTTGGTTGATGAAGACTCCATCTTTGGTTTGCTTAATTTGTAGTCCAAGGAAGAAACTTAGTTCTCCCATCATGCTCATCTCAAATTCATTTTGCTTAGTTTTAGCAAACTCTTCACAAAGAGAAGTATTAGTAGAACCAAAAATGATATCATCAACATAGATTTGTACAAGCAAAATATCAGTTTTAGAAGATGTTTTAATGAAAAGAGTTGTGTCTACTTTTCCTTTAGTAAAACCTTTTGAGAGAAGAAAAACCACTTAATCTTTCATACCAAGATCTTGGAGCTTGTTTCAGTCCATATAGAGCTTTAGATAATTTGAAAACATGATTTGGAAATTTTTCATGAATAAATCCAGGAGGTTGTTCTACATAAACTTCTTCTTCAATAAAACCATTTAGAAAAGCACTTTTGACATCCATTTGAAATAGTTTAAAGTCTTTAAAACAAGCAAATGCCAAGAGTATTCCGATAGACTCTAATCAAGCTACTGGAGCAAAAGTTTCATCATAATCAATACCTTCTTCTTGATTGAAGCCTTGAGCAACAAGTCTAGCTTTATTTCTAACTACTTCTCCTAGTTCATTTAACTTATTTCTAAATATCCATTTTGTACCAATAACAGAATGATCATGAGGTCTAGGAACAAGATTCCAAACTTTATTTCTCTCAAACTGATTTAACTCTTCTTCCATAGCAATAATCCAGAAATTATCACACAATGCATCATCAATATTTTTAGGTTCAATATGTGATAAAAGTGCAAAATTATCAATAAAGTACCGTCTTGTTTTAACTCCTTGAGAGACATCACCAATGATTTGCTCCTTAGGATGACTTCTTGCATATGTGAGATCCTTTGGAAGCTCTTGATTATTGCTTGATTGACCATCATGTTCTTGCTCCATTATTTCTTCTTCTTTAGCATGATCTTCCAATGTGGGTACTTGGTGTTGAGTTTGATTTTCAACCATTGATGAACCTGTATCATCTTCATTTCTTCTTTGAAGATAAATATTAGATTCATCAAAAGTTACATGAATAGATTCTTCAACACACAATGTCCTTTTATTATAGACTCTATAAGCCTTTTTATTAGATGAATAGCCTAGAAATATACCTTCATCAGATTTCCTGTCAAACTTACCAAGATTGTCACTAGTATTTAAAATAAAGCATTTACAACCAAATACTTTAAAATAAACAATTGATGGAGTTTTATTAAATAGAAGTTCAAAAGGTGTTTTTTCTTATAAAAGGTCTTAGTAAAACTCTATTCATTACATAGCATGTCTGTATTTACAGACTTTCGACTCAAAAGTACTTAGGTAAAGAATTTTCACAAAGCATTGATCTAGCCATTTCTTGTAATGTTCTGTTTTTCCTCTCAACAACTCCATTTTGTTGAGGTGTTTTGGCTGCTGAAAAATTATGAGTGATACCATACTCATCACAAAAATTTTTGTAAAATCTTGATTGCAAAACTCTCTTCCATTATCACTTCTAATAGATATTAGATTGCAATTAAGAGAAATTTGAACCTTCTTAAAAAGTTTTGAAAATTCATAAAATGTTTCATCTTTTTGTGATAAAAAATATTACCCATGTAAATCTGGAAAAATCATCAACAATCACATAAGCATATCTTTTACCACCAAGACTAGTAGTCCTCATAGGTCCAAACAAGTCCATGTGAACTAGTTCAAGAGGTTTTGAGGTAGACACCATTTTCTTTGGTTTGAAGGATGTTTTTGATTGTTTTCCATATTGACAAGCATCACAAATCCGAGTTTTGTCAAAATGCATTTTTGGTAATCCTCTAACTAGTTCTTGAGTAGAAAGTTTGTTCAATAAATCCATGCTCACATGTCCTAATCTTCTATGCCATAAAAATCCATCATTGTCATGTATTGCAAGGCATTTAATGTCATTAGTAATAAGTTCATCAAGATATAATACATATACATTACTTACTCTTTTAGCTACAAAGATAGTTTTATTGCTTGCATTATCAAGAATAGTACAAGTATCACATTTAAACTCTACTTTGCAACCATTATCACATAATTGGCTAATGCTAAGTAAATTATATTTTAAACCATCAATAAGTAAAACTTGTTTGATAAGAGGGAATGAACCTTTACCAATGTTACCTATTCCAAGTATTTTCCCTTTCTTCTTGTCACCAAAAGTGACAAAGCCTTCACTTGTAGCTTGAAGCTCACTAACAAGTGATGCATTTCCCAGATCATGTGTCTTGAACAACCACTATCAAGAAACCATTTTTGTGGCATTTGATCTTGAAGCAAATTGTACCTATACCAAATTAGAAAGAGTGATTTTTGGTACCCATATCTTCTTGGGTCCAAGAGGGTTAGTGACAGTTCCTTTAACTTTCCATATAGTCTTTACTCCAGTTTCTATCTTTCTTTTTATAATGCATTTAAACACTTTATGTCCATGCTTACCACAATATGTACAGCAAGTATGAGATCTATAATGAGAAGCTTCTTTAACAAATGTCTCTTTTGGTTTTGAATGAAGGCAATCATGTGTAAAACCTAGACCATGCTTTACAAATGAGGATCTTTGATACCCAAGTAATTTATTTAAATTGTTTCTTCCATTTGTAAATTTCTCAATGCATAAAGTAAGATCATTAACTTTCCTTTTTAAAACCTCATGATCTTTTAACATTGATTCAAGAGAAATAATTTTTGAACACAGCTTTTTGTTTTCAAAAGACACATCTTGTATGGTAGTGTTCAAAACTTCCTTTTCAATAGTAAGAGAATTTAAGGTCTCAAGAAGTCTATCATTTTCAAGACATAATTTTGAATTTTCATTTGAAAGATCACTAATTTTGGATTTTATTTCTTTATTTCTTCTTGAAGCCTTTTTTTAGTTCTTCATACAATTCTAGAATTAAATCACTAGAATCAATATCATCATCACACAAATTTGAAATAGAAGTAGAAGATTGTACCTCATCATCAATGGCCATGAAGCATAAGTTGGCCTTTCCTTCACTTTCATCTTCACTTTCCTGTTGATCCCATGTTCCAGCTAGTCCTTTTCCTTTCTTGGCAGATTTCTTTCTGTTTTTGCTTTCTCTTTCCCTTTCCAACACTCTGGGACAGTCAGCAATAAGATGCTCAGTACTTTTGCATTCAAAGCACTGAGTTTTATATGATGATGATTGTCCACTCTTCTTGACTGGTTTTCTTCCTTTCTTGAGAAATTCCTTTTTGTAGAATCTCTTGAACTTCTTCACCGCCATTGCAATTTCTTCTTCTCCATTTGTTTCCACCTTCTTCTTCACTTGAAGATTGTTCTTGTTCACTCAAGTTGTTTGAGGCATTTAGCACTACTCCTTTTCTCCCCTTTTCCTCATCTTCCTTATCATTCAATCTCTTCATCTTCATTTCATGAGTAAGTAGCGATCCAATGAGTTCTTCAAGAGGAAGAGTTTTTAGATCTTTGGACTCCTCAATAGCTAGTGTCTTTGGCTGCCAAGATTTTGGTAGAGCATCCAAGATCTTTCTGTTTTGCTCTCCCATAGTATAGCTTTTACCATAAGCTTTCAAGCCATTGAAAATGTTAGTAAACCTAGTAAACATATCACTAATATTTTCACCTTGTTTCATAGTAAACAATTCATAATCTCTAACAAGCATAGCAAGTTTAGATTCTTTAACTTGATTAGTACCTTCATGTGTAATTTGAAGTAATCTCCACATATCATGTGCAGAATCACACCCACTAACTCTATTATACTCAGTAACATCTAGAGCACAGCTCAATATATTCATGGCTTGATAATTTAGAGTCATTTTCCTTGAATCATGCTCATCAAATTCATCGATGAGATTTGGGTTCGAAGTTACTCCATCTCGCTCTCATTTTCATTGGGACATATGGACCTTTCTCAATTATGTTCCATAAATCAAAGTTAATAGAACAAATATATATTTCAACTCTAGACTTCCAAAATGTATAATTTGTTCCATCAAACAATGGAGGTCTGTTTGTAGAAGATCCTTCTAGATAAGGTAGATTTGACATATTGGCCATAGGATCTTTGTCTTCTAGGTTGTAAAGCCACACAAAGAAGATCCTGCTCTGATACCAATTGAAATACCTAAGAGGGGGGGTGAATTAGGTATTTGGCTAATTTTCTCAAATTCAAACTTTATAGATGAGCAGACCTATTGCAGATTAAGTGAATGAGAATAAACCTCGATTTATGACAAAGCGATTAAGAAATGTAAACAAATAAACACAAACAATTTATAGTGGTTCGATCCTCAAGATCTACCTCCACTACCTTAAGCATACACTTAAGGATTTCAATAACTCTACTATGTGCTCAAGTTCACAGATTACAGGAGAGGTTCACCACACTTTGGTTTTACACATACAACCTCTACTTGTAATTTTTACAAACAAGGCTCACCAACCTATGGTTTTATATCTCAAACAACCTTGAATCACAACTTCAAGGATCACCCTTATCTAAAGGGTTTTATGTTATCAAGATAACCTTGCTAGAGTTAGTAGAACAATACAATTGATTAAGTAAAGAAGAGTGTGTAGATGTTACCACTGGTTGGTAGAATTTACACAAAATTGCACCTTCACACTTTGATGTCTTTGGATTGATCAATTTAATGCACAAGATGTAAGAGAGCTTGAGAAATGTTTGTAATAGACTTTTGTAAGCTTAGAATATTCAAATTGTAAGTCCCTGTAAAAGATTGCACGTTTATAGCTTTTATAGAATTTGAAAATCAGTTGAAACAGCTATAAAACGGCTAGTTAACGGCTACTTTCAGGAAATTCGGACGACCGAATTCTGCGTCCGAATTTTTCGGACGACCGAATTCTTCCTGCTGCGTCCGAATCTTCTTCCGAATTTCTCTGGAAGAACAGTAACCATGCTGAAGACCAAAATTCGGACGACCGAATTTTTCTTCATGCGTCCGAATCTTCTTCCGAATTTCTCTGGAAGAACAGTAGCAAACTTTTGCTACCCAATTCGGACGACCGAATTTTATGGAATTGTGTTCAAACTTTGTAAAATCATTTGAAATCAATCTTCCAAGTATTTGAAATACATTTGATATATATAGATAACTTATTTAGACAAACATAAGTTTGAAAACCAAAATCAAACTCATTTGATCATATAAAGTTAACTTAAAAACTTTTAGGACACAAAACCACATTTACTAAGAACTCATTCAAAAAACTTTTAAACTTAAGAAACCAATTTTATGCTCTCTAATGCATTCAATTGACTCCAAGACATACAAGTGTAGAGTTTACATAGATATTACCTATCATCATACCTACTCTACACTTCAAGTCTTCAATGCCTTGAGTTCATCTTTGAATAAACCTCAAAAGACTCATGGTTTATGGTTTTCAAAAGCATCTTGTTTTGAATTTATTGCTTATATGGATGCCGAATATGCCGGATACAAAGTTCAGTGCAAAAGTAATAGTGGTTATTGTTAATTTCTAGGTGGTCGTTTAGTTTCATGATATAGTAAAAAAAACAAGCATGTGTTTTTTTGTTTACCGTCGATGCCGAATATATCACTGCCAATAGTTCTTGAGCTCAAGTGCTTTGGATGAAGCACACTTTACTTGATTTTGGACTTGACCTCAAATGTGTGTGAAATACCTAAGAGGGGGGGTGAATTAGGTATTTAGATAATTTTCGCAAACTCAAACCTATTAAGTTTAGACCAAGAACAAGTTATGTGAGCTAATTATAGATATTTGATAGCAAGACAATAATGAAAGCAATAGCAAAGAACTCAAACAATTTATAGTGGTTCGATCCTCAAGATCTACGTCCACTACCTTAAGCTCACACTTAAGGATTTTTAACAAATCTACTAATTGCTCAGAGTTTACAAATTACAAGAGAGGTTCACCACACTTTGGTTTTACACTCACAACCTCTTCTAGTAATTTCTTACAATACAAGGCTCACCAACCTATGGTTTTATATCTCAAACAACCTTGAATCACAACTTCAAGGATCACCCTTATCTAAAGGGTTTTATGTTATCAAGATAACCTTGCTAGAGCCAGTAGATCAACACAATTGAATAAGTAAAGGAGAGTGTGTAGAAGTTACCACTTGATGGTAGATATTACACAAATTTGCACCTTCACACTTTGATGTCTTTGGATGGATCAATTGAATGCACAAGATGTAAGAGAGCTTGAGAAATGTTTGTAATAGACTTTTGTAAGCTTAGAATATTCAAATTGTAAGTTTATGTAAAAGATTGCACGTTTATAGCTTTTATAGAATTTGAAAATCAGTTGAAACAGACTATAAAAGCGGCTAGTTAACTGACTACTTTCAGAAATTTGGACGACCGAATTTCTGCGTCCGAATTTTTCGGACGACCGAATTCTTCTGCTCGCGTCCGAATCTTCTTCCGAATTTCTCTGGAAGAACGAGTAACCATGCTGAAGACCAAAATTCGGACGACCGAATTTTTTCTTCATGCGTCCGAATCTTCTTCCGAATTTTTTCGGGAAGAACGATGAGCAAACTTTTGCTACCCAATTCGGACGACCGAATTTTATGGAATTGTGTTCAAACTTTGTAAAATCATTTGAAATCAATCTTCCAAGTATTTGAAATACATTTGATATATATAGATAACTTATTTAGACAAACATAAGTTTGAAAACCAAAATCAAACTCATTTGATCATATAAAGTTAACTTAAAAACTTTTAGGACACAAAACCACATTTACTAAGAATTCATTCCAAAAACTTTTTAAACTTAAGAAACCAATTTTATGCTCTCTAATGCATTCAATTGACTCCAAGACATACAAGTGTAGAGTTTACATAGATATTACCTATCATCATACCTACTCTACACTTCAAGTCTTCAATGCCTTGAGTTCATCTTTGAATAAACCTCAAAAGACTCATAGCTTACTCGAGGTTGTTCTTGCTCTCGTGTCTTGAAGGCAATGAGACTTCAAACTTCTTTCTTCATAAATCCTATCACACAATATAAACATATTAGTTCTCATCAATATTTGTCATGAATCAAAATTACATGATTTGCCCTTAGGGCTTACAATCTCCCCTTTTTGATGATGACAAACTTTGATGCAATATGTGATGGATTTAAACAGATTAGCACATAGAAGTATGGATGTCAATGACAGAAATTAACCAATTTAGCATATTGACATGCAAAAGGCTCATTATGAGCCTATGACCCAACCATCCTCCATTTGCCTCCTTCCTTCCAGCAATTAGGATAGAAGATATAGCATTTACGTATTTAGAAAACTTCTAAGAGAGGTTTTAAGGTTGTTAAAAGCTTATCAATGCTCCCCCTTAGATTGTACTCATTTTTCAACACATTTGGACTAGAGATATCATGCATCCGAATTTTGTGCATAGTAAGTCCAAACTTTAAAATAGGATAAATGAAAGCTCCAAATTTTGTGAATAAGCTTTCCTAAGGTTGTTCAAACATATTAGAAGAGATTAAAACATATTTGAATCAATTTGAACAACAAATGAGCACTTTTTGGTAACACAATATGGATGCATCCGAATTTTATATCATGCATCCGAATTTTTGAATCACATGCGTCCGAATTTTGAATCACATGCATCCGAATTTTTAAACTCATGTCCAAATCGCAATGATTCAATATAATTGAAGGTTTGAAATGATATAAAGGTTTCATACTGTTGTTCAAACATAATGGAGTAGAGTAAGACGATTTGAACCAATGTGGATAAACAGGGAAAAAAAATTTTGACCATAAATATGAATGCATCCAATCTTAAAACCTTGCATCCGAATTTCATTAAGGACTGAGTTCATATTGCATCATATTTTTCTCCCCCTTTTGTCATCATAAAAAAAAATTTAAAGGGATCAATGAAAATGAGATGTTCAAGTTAGCATATAAAAGAAGCTCTCATCACTATGATTTCATCATTGAGCTTCAGAATAGAAAATATTTAACGAGTTCGAATAGAAAATGCAACAAAATGCTTAGAAAACTGAACAAAATACAGTAAAGAGATTAGAAGAGAAGGCTTAGTCTTGTGATGATGAGGTTGATGGAGAGGCTCGGCTCACTCCTTTCTTGATCGCCAAGTGCTTGACTCTTCCTTGACTCGAAAGAGATTGTTGTTGGAGATACAATTGCAGCTTGATCTACTTGGCTCCCGACCACCTGGTGGATCTTCAAGAGCATGTTCTTGTTCTTCTTCTTCTGCTATAGTCTCTTCATTTCCACCCTTATTATCATCTTCATCATTGCTATCTTGATTATCTTCTTTTTCTGCTTCTCTTTTTCTTTCCTCCTCCTTTCCATCTTGAGGTTTAGAGGTTCCTTCACCACTTTGAGTATTTCTCATAAGGATATCTTCAATGTGTTTTACTCGTTTTCCAATCCATCTAGTTTTCCAAGAACCATTGGAGCAAATGACTCAAAGAATTTATACATTTTCTCCATTTCCTTGACATGATTGTTCAAGGCTTCTTGGAATGTTTTGGCTATAATGGTGTCCCCTCTAGATACTCCTTTACTTGCTAGACTTAACTCCAGCTTCTTCTTCAAATAATCTCCCTTTTTGTTGAGGGGTTGCTCCCCTCACTTGAGGTGTCATGTTTTCTTTTTGTTTTCATTTCCCTAGCAAGGGTTTCCTCTTCATCCTCTTCTTCTTCTTCCTCTTCACTTTCTATAGCTTTCTCTCTTTCTATCCTTTTTTGGAGGAGTTTCTCTTTTTGTCCTCCATACATTATCCTCATCATGAACTAATTGCATTCTCTTAAGAGTTTCATTTGTATAAATTTCACCACTCTTAAAAGTTTGCCCTCTTCCAGGGAAGTTTGATCTTAAAATGCTTGAATATTCCGGGTTAATAACCTTTCAAATGGGAATGCCTTGGTAACTGTTTTTCAGCTACAATCATATGTTTCAATGCTATATACCCAAAATTCATCCTTCTATTTTCATGCGGGAGCTAACATGATTACCATATGCATATTTCCAACCGATGACTTATGTCCAAAATTAGGAACAATCATTGTGGTCACCATGTGATGTAAAACTCTACCTCTAGCATCCAAATTCTTAATTTCCCTTTCCTTTATGGCCCTAAACTCTCTTCCATTTGTAAATGCATCTTCAAATCTAACATGTGTGAATAGTTCACGATCATAGCAATGCATGGATGCTTTGAATAATATCTAGCTCCCTCATCTCCTACTCCACATATTCTATTTATCAATCCTTCATTGAATTCAATGTCCATTTGTGATACTCCGGATGAATACCATTGTATCACATTATCCCCTATCATCTCAATTCTATCCTCTTTCGATTTGCATAGAATTCATATATCAAAGTGGGATAAAATTCTTCATCAATGAAGAGCAAACTACTCCAACCAATATCATTGAAATGAGATATGACAATATCCATATTTGACAGACTTATCAATATCAACCTTGTATCCAGGGAATGATTTTTCTATTATTCTTATTCCATTCTTCAAATTCATGAGTAGATTTGATAGAGATAAACCCCGTCAACTCCTTGTGCTTGAGGAATGCGAATCTTTCTTGGTCGATTGAGGATTGGATCTCTATCTCCTTCCTTAGCCTTTCCTTTTCCTTTCTCAACATTGGGGATCTTTGTTCTCACCATGATGTTTTCTCTTGAGAAGGATTTGTTTTCCGTATGAAATTAGGGCTTAGACGTGTAAAAATGAAGGAAAATCGGGATGAGAGTGTGGGATTTTTGAAGAGATTTTGATTTGGATGTGAATGGGTGTGAGATGTTTTTAAAAAAGATGTGAAATTCGGAAGTAGTAATGTTGAAGAGATTGTTTCAAACTTTATTTAAAAAGTCTCATCCAGTAAAATTCGGTCGACCGATTTTTCAGTGTCTACGTCCGAATTTTCGAGCGAAAGTTTCTGTTTCTTGATTCAAAAAAATTCGATCGATCGAATTTTCCGACTGCGTCCGAATTCTTGATCAAAAGTCTCGTTTCTTGACACTCGAAAATTTCGGTCGACCGAATCTTCTATGAGTGCATCCGAATTTTGAATAAAAAATTTCTCGCATTCATTATGACTTCAACAAACACATTAGTCATTGAATCTTGAAATTCCTAAGAGTCTTCTTAGGTGATTAAACCTTTCCTCAGCCAAAGGCTTTGTAAATATGTCGACAATTTGATCATTTGTATTTATATATTCTAAGCATATATCTTTCTTAATCACATGGTCACGAATAAAATGATGTTTTATCTCTATATGCTTAGTCCTAGAATGTTGAATAGGATTTATGCTCAAGTTAATGGCACTAGTATTATCACATAATATGGGAACACAATTGAATTTAAGACCATAATCAAGTAAAGTATGCTGCATCCATAACAATTGTGCACTAACAACTACCTGCAGCTATGTATTCGAAACTTCTGCAGTGGATAAAGACACACAAGCTTGCTTTTTACTAAACCAAGATACAAGACAACTACCAAGAAATTGACAATGCCCACTTGTGCTTTTACGTTCAACTTTACATCCCAAAGATAATCCGCATCGAATATCCAATAAGTTCAAAAGATGAATTTTTCGAAAACCAAAGGCCATAATCATGAGTATCAATCAAGTAACGAAAAAATTCGTTTAATGAAATTAGATGAGATTCTTTAGGACAAGATTGGAATCTAGCACACAAGCATACAGACAAACATAATATCTGGTCTACTAGCGAGTGAGATAGAGTAAACTTCCTATCATACCTCTATATAATTTTTCATCAATACTTTTACCTTTTTCATCTTTGTCAAGTTTAGTTGATGAACTCATTGGAGTACTAATTCCTTTTGCATGGTCCATTCCAAACCTTTTCAATAGCTCCTTAGTATATTTTGCTTGGTTGATGAAGACTCCATCTTTGGTTTGCTTAATTTGTAGTCCAAGGAAGAAACTTAGTTCTCCCATCATGCTCATCTCAAATTCATTTTGCTTAGTTTTAGCAAACTCTTCACAAAGAGAAGTATTAGTAGAACCAAAAATGATATCATCAACATAGATTTGTACAAGCAAAATATCAGTTTTAGAAGATGTTTTAATGAAAAGAGTTGTGTCTACTTTTCCTTTAGTAAAACCTTTTGAGAGAATAAAAACCACTTAATCTTTCATACCAAGATCTTGGAGCTTGTTTCAGTCCATATAGAGCTTTGGTTAGCTTATACACATAATTTGGAAATTTTTCATGGATAAAATCAGGAGGTTGTTCTACATAAACCTCTTCTTCAATAAAACCATT
The DNA here is from genome assembly GCA_030512225.1 of Rauvolfia tetraphylla. Lineage (NCBI taxonomy): Eukaryota > Viridiplantae > Streptophyta > Magnoliopsida > Gentianales > Apocynaceae > Rauvolfia > Rauvolfia tetraphylla. The sequence goes on from JAJQKT010000008.1 coordinate 1,397,343, forward strand.
TAGGAAAGCACTTTTAACATCCATTTGAAAAAGTTTAAAACCTTTAAAGCAAGCAAATGCTAAAAGTATTCTTATAGATTCTAATCTGGCTACTGGAGCAAAGGTCTCATCATAGTCAATGCCTTCTTCTTGGTTGAAACCTTGAGCTACAAGTCTAGCTTTATTTCTAACTACTTCTCCTAGTTCATTTAACTTATTTCTAAAAACCCATTTTGTACCAATAACAGAATGATCATGAGGTCCCAAGAGACCAAACTTTATTTCTTTCAAATTGATTTAGCTCTTCTTCCATAGCAATAATCCAGAAATTATCACACAATGCATCATCAATATTTTTTGGTTCAATATGAGATAAAAGAGCGAAGTTATCAATAAAGTACCGCCTTGTTTTTACCCCTTGAGAGACATCACCAATGATTTGCTCCTTAGGATGACCTTTTGCATATGTGATATCTTTTGGAAGTTCTTGATCATTTCTTGATTGACCATCTTGTTCTTGCTCCATTATTTCTTCTTCTTTGGCATGATCTTCCATTGTGGGTGCTTGGTGTTGAGTATGATTTTCAACCATTGATGTACCTGTGTCATCTTCATTTCCTCTTTGAAGATAAATGTTAGATTCATCAAAGGTTACATGAATAGTTTCTTCAACACACAATGTTCTTTTATTATAGACTCTATATGCCTTTTTATTTGATGAATAACCAAGAAAAATTCCTTCATCTGATTTTCTATCAAACTTCCCAAGATAGTTGCTAGTCTTTAAAATGAAGCATTTACAACCAAAAACTTTGAAATAGACAATTGATGGAGTTTTGTCAAATAAGAGTTCAAAAGGTGTTTTTCTTATAAAATGTCTTAGTAAAACTCTGTTCATGATATAACAAGTCTGTATTACAGACTTCAGCCCCAAAAATACTTTTGGTAATGAGTTTTCACAAAGCATTGATCTAGCCATTTCTTGTAAGGTTCTGTTTTTCCTTTCAACAACACCATTTTGTTGAGGTGTTTTGGCAGCTGAAAAATTGTGAGTAATACCATATTCATCACAAAATTTTGTAAAGTCTTGATTACAAAATTCTCTTCCGTTATCACTTTTAATAGAAATCAGTTTGCAATCAAGAGAGGTTTGAACCTTTTTGAAGAGTTTTGAAAATTCATGAAATGTTTCATCTTTTTGTGCTAAGAAGATTACCCATGTAAATCTTGAAAAATCATCAACAATCACATAAGCATAGCTTTTACCACCAAGACTAGTAGTCCTCATAGGTCCAAATAAATCCATATGAATTAGTTCAAGAGGTTTTGTGGTAGAAACCATTTTCTTTGGTTTAAAAGATGTTTTTGATTGTTTTCCATATTGACAAGCATCACAGAGGTGAGTTTTATCAAAATGCAATTTAGGTAATCCTCTCACCAACTCTTGTGTAGAAAGTTTGTTTAATAAATCCATGCTTACATGTCCTAATCTTCTATGCCATAAAAATCCATCATTGTCATGAATGGCAAGACATTTAATATCATTTGTAATAAGCTCATCAAGATACAACACATATACATTACCAACTCTTTTAGCAACAAAAATAGTTTTGTTACTTGCATTGTCAAGAATAGTACAAGTATCACATTTAAACTCTACTTTGCATCCATTATCACATAGTTGACTAATACTTAGTAAATTATACTTTAAATCTTCAATAAGTAATACTTTCTTGATAAGAGGAAAAGAACCTTTACCAATGTTACCTATTCCAAGTATTTTCCCTTTCTTCTTATCTCCAAATGTGACAAGACCTTCACTTGTAGTTTGAAGTTCACTGACAAGTGATGCATTTCCAGTCATGTGCCTTGAGCATCCACTGTCAAGGAACCATTCAGTGGCACTTGATCTTGAGGCAAATTGTACCTATACCAAATTTGAAAGGGTGATTTTTGGTACCCATATTTTCTTGGGTCCAAGGGGGTTAGTAAAAGTTTCTTTGACCTTCCAAATGGTTTTAACACCACTTTCTACTTTTCTTTTGACAAAACATTTAGAAACCTTGTGTCCATGTTTACCACAATAAGTGCAGCAAATATGTGATCTAGAATGATAAGATTCTTTAACAAAAGATTTTCTCTGTTTTGGAGCAGAATAATCATGAATAAAACCAAGACCATGTTTTACAAATGAAGGTCTTTGATAGCCAAGTAATTTATTCAAATTTTCCCTTCCATTTGTAAATCTCTCAATGCATAAAGTTAGATCATTAACTTTCCTTTTTAGAAGCTCATGATCTTTTATCATTAACTCAAGAGAAATCATTCTAGTGCAAAGCTTTTTGTTTTCAAAAGATATATTTTGTATAGTTGTATTCAAAACTTCTTTTTCAATAGCAATGCAACTAATGGTTTCAAGAAGTTTTCCATTTTCAACACATAATTTTGAATTCTCATTAGATAAATCATTTATTTTGAGTTTCATATCCTTATTTCTTTTTGAAGCCTTTTTTAATTCTTCATATAATTCAACAATAAGATCACTGGAATCAATATCATCATCATATATATTTGAGATAGAGGGTGAAGATTGTACCTCATCATCAATGGCCATGAAGCATATGTTGGCCTTTCCTTCACTTTCATCCTCACTTTCCCGTTGATCCCATGTTCCAGCTAGTCCTTTTCCTTTCTTGGCGATTTCTTTCTGTTTTTGCTTTCTCTTTCCCTTTCCAACACTCTGGGACAGATCAGCAATAAGATGCTCAGTACTCTTGCATTCAAAGCATTGAGGTTTATATGATGAAGATTGTCCACTCTTCTTGACTAGCTTTCTTCCTTTCTTGAGAAATTCCCTTTTTGTAGAATCTCTTGAATTTCTTCACTGCCATTGCAATTTCTTCTTCTCCACTGTTTCCTCCTTCTTCTTCACTTGAAGATTGTTCTTGTTCACTCAAGTTGTTTGAGGCATTAAGCACAACTCCTTTTCTTCCCTTTTCTTCATCCTCCTTGTCATTTAGCCGTTTCATCTTCATTTCATGAGTCGAGTAGAGATCCAATGAGCTCTTCAAGTGGAAGAGTCTTCAAATCCTTGGATTCCTCAATGGCAAGTGTTTTAGGTCTGCCAGGATTTTGGTAGAGCATCTAAAATCTTTCTGTTTTGCTCTCCCATAGTGTAGATTTTACCATAAGCTTTTTAAGCCATTGAAAATGTTAGTAAATCTTGTAAACATATCACTAATATTTTCACCTTGTTTCATGGTAAACAGTTCATAATCTCTAACTAGCATGGCAAGTTTAGATTCTTTAACTTGATTAGTACCTTCATGTGTGATTTGAAGTAATCTCCACATTTCATGAGCAGAGTCACATCCACTAACTCTATTGTATTCGATTACATCTAAAGCACAACTTAATATATTCATGGCTTGATAATTTAAAGTCATTTTCTTAGAATCATGCTCATCAAATTCATCTCGTGGACTTGGGTACTGATGTTATTCCATCAAGCACTCATTTTCATTGGGACATAAGGACCTTTCTCAATTATGTTCCACAAATCAAAATTAATAGAACAAATATAAATTTTAACTCTAGATTTCCGAACGTGTAATTTGTTCCATTAAACAAAGGTGGTCTATTTGTGGAAGATCCTTCTAGGTAAGGTAGGTTTGACATATTAGCCATAGGATCTTTGTCTTCTAGGTTGTTAAACCACACACGAAGTTCTAGCTCGATACCAATTGAAATACCTAAGAGGGGGGTGAATTAGGTATTTAGATAATTTTCGCAAACTCAAACCTATTAAGTTTAGACCAAGAACAAGTTATGTGAGCTAATTATAGATATTTGATAGCAAGACAATAATGAAAGCAATAGCAAAGAACTCAAACAATTTATAGTGGTTCGATCCTCAAGATCTACGTCCCACTACCTTAAGCTCACACTTAAGGATTTCAACAAATCTACTAATTGCTCAGGGTTTACAAATTACAAGAGAGGTTCACCACACTTTGGTTTTACACTCACAACCTCTTCTAGTAATTTCTTACAATACAAGGCTCACCAACCTATGGTTTTATATCTCAAACAACCTTGAATCACAACTTCAAGGATCACCCTTATCTAAAGGGTTTTATGTTATCAAGATAACCTTGCTAGAGCCAGTAGATCAACACAATTGAATAAGTAAAGGAGAGTGTGTAGAAGTTACCACTTGATGGTAGATATTACACAAATTTGCACCTTCACACTTTGATGTCTTTGGATGGATCAATTGAATGCACAAGATGTAAGAGAGCTTGAGAAATGTTTGTAATAGACTTTTGTAAGCTTAGAATATTCAAATTGTAAGTTTATGTAAAAGATTGCACGTTTATAGCTTTTATAGAATTTGAAAATCAGTTGAAACAGATTATAAAAGCGGCTAGTTAACTGACTACTTTCGGGGAAATTCGGACGACCAATTTCTGCGTCCGAATTTTTCGGACGACCGAATTCTTCCCTGCCGCATCCGAATCTTCTTCCGAATTTCTCTCGGAAGAACAAGTAACCATGCTGAAGACCAAAATTCGGACGACCGAATTTTTTCTTCATGCGTCCGAATCTTCTTCCGAATTTCTTCGGAAGAACAATGAGCAAACTTTTGCTACCCAATTCGGACGACCGAATTTTATGGAATTGTGTTCAAACTTTGTAAAATCATTTGAAATCAATCTTCCAAGTATTTGAAATACATTTGATATATATAGATAACTTATTTAGACAAACATAAGTTTGAAAACCAAAATCAAACTCATTTGATCATATAAAGTTAACTTAAAAACTTTTAGGACACAAAACCACATTTACTAAGAATTCATTCCAAAAACTTTTAAACTTAAGAAACCAATTTTATGCTCTCTAATGCATTCAATTGACTCCAAGACATACAAGTGTAGAGTTTACATAGATATTACCTATCATCATACCTACTCTACACTTCAAGTCTTCAATGCCTTGAGTTCATCTTTGAATAAACCTCAAAAGACTCATAGCTTACTGAGGTTGTTCTTGCTCTGTGTCTTGAAGGCAATGAGACTTCAAACTTCTTTCTTCATAAATCCTATCACACAATATAAACATATTAGTTCTCATCAATATTTGTCATGAATCAAAATTACATGATTTGCCCTTAGGGCTTACAGTGTGCCTATTTTGTGTGATGTGTATTTAGATTATGTATGCGCAAATAACCAAATTACTAATATTTTCACAAAACCATTGGCCAAGGAAAGATTTTACTACCTAAGGAGATGCTTGGGAATATCAAAATTCCATGACTAGTGTCTGTGTTGAAGTGTGGTGAAAAATAGGAAAAATTCGGATATGAAGTTTGGACACATGCATGAAAATTCAGTCTCCCAAGTTGAAATTTTGAGAATCTAGATAGAGATATTTGGATGCATGACTTAAAATTCAGTCATCTAAAGTGGTAGAAGCCAAGTTAAAACAAAGAAATTTTTACACAATTAAGAATTTGGTCGTCCGAATTAAGCTGTTTCAAAAAATTATAAGGAGTTTGAAAGGGTAGTTTCCCTTATTTATTTAAAGCCTCCACTACCGACTCTCTTTCTCTCTCAAAACCCATCAACATTCCACTCGTCCAAACTCAAAATTCAACCCTTTTTCATTAGATTCATTAAAAATCATCTTTTAATCAATGTTTTACACCCTTGATTTCATCCCAAACCCTACCAAAATTGCAAAAATTCATCATGGTTAGAGCAAAGAGAGCAAGTAGCGGTAAAGGGAAGGAAAAAAGAAGCAAATCGATTTGGAGTTGATTATCAACAAACTAAGGCGTGTTTGAGTTTGTCAAACAACTTCAGGACTAGAGAGATTCATCTCCACAAAGGTGGGCATCAACTTCAAAGATTTTAGCAGGATAAATTGGAAAATCATACCTAATCACAAGGTGGATTTACAAAAATTTAGCGGTATCGAAAATATGTTTTCATTCTTTGGTGTTGAAATAATTAGTTGATTCTGAATGATTAGTATTACCCTTCACTTATATATGAATCTTATGCCAATTTCAAAGAGGAAAGGGTAGAAAAGGTTGGTGATAAAGTCATTCATTGGCATTTATTTAGATTCTCACAAATAGAATTTGAATTTGATGATAGATTGTTCAATCGAATTTATGGTGTAGATGATAGTTGAATTACATACTAATCTTATGAGAAAAATTGTGTTATTCCTGAGTTGTTCACTTATGAAAGATTTCAAGAAGGTTTTACTAGTGGAAGGAGATTTAGAACTTTGAAGGATTGGGAAATCAAAGCTTTGATCCTAGAGGAAGAGTGTTACACCACATGCTTACTACCAAGATCATCCCTAACTTTGATCATGAATCATCTGTTGATAATACGCATATGCTTGCTATGTTAGCTCTACATGAAGATTGGAGATTGAACTTTGGCTTTATTGCATTGAGACAAGTGATGAGTGCGCAGTAGATGGAGAACAATGCTTTCTCGTATGGTAGGCTTCTCATAAAATTGTTGAAGCACTTCCAAGTTCCACTACCCAGGAAAGGGATTAGCATCAAGAGTGAAATCATCCATACCATTGATCCTCTCAAGAGGAAGTAACTCACACTCAATAATGATGGGATTTGGAGAACCAAGAGGGAAACTACATTGAAGAAGAAAAAAATAAAAGGAAAGTGAAGAGAAGGAGGTAGAGAATGAAGAAGATATGCAAGCTAGGGAAAGAAAGACCAAAAGGAGAAATAAGTCACTAAGTGAGGGAGAGCAACTTTCCTCGAAAAGAAGTTTCTTTTATGAAGGTGACACTCCTCAATCCTATCCTAAAGAGCTTGAGAACTTCATTGGTGAAGAAATCACTTACGGAGGCACCATCCCGGCTAAAATCTTCTAAGAAGTCCTTAGTAACCATGCCAAGGAGATGGAGAAGATATATAAATTCGTTGACACATTTGCTCCCATGGTGCTCAACCAGCTTGATAGCTTCGAAGATAGAGTGAAAAGCATTGTTGCATACTTGAAGCAAAATCCTAAAAGAGGTGAAGGAACCTCCAAACAAAAGGGGATGATAGGAATGATGATGAAGATGAGGAAGAAAAGAAAGATGAAGAAGAAAAATATGTGGATAAGAATGAGGATGATGAAGGAGATGACAATGATGGTGATGATGAGAGTGATGAAGCTAATAGTAATGATGATAATGATGATAGAAACTACTTTGAACTGATGGCTAGAAGTGTTGGACGAGATGAAGAGGAGGATAGCAATAAAGGTAGAGAAAAAGAGGAAAGCAAAGTATATGGCGAAGGACAAGCTAGTGAAGAAGGAAGAGGTACTTAACAACAAGCAAGTGTAGAAGGAAGCCTAATTGAGAAAGCCGAGATAGCTACTCTATCCACCACACCATTCAGAAGAAGAGAAAAGCACATGGCAGTGAAGAAAAGTCCAAGAAGATCATCAAGGTTGGCAACCACTCCAAAGCCTAACTATAGCAGAATGGAACATGGAATCAAATGTCCATTCCACATCGAGCTCAAAGGGAATATGGCAATCACCATCAATAAATATGGAGTGAAGAAAATGAAGAAAATTTTGGATGATGATGCTAGCAATAAGGACTAAAAATTTCTAACCCCTATCCTTAATATCTCATGTTTTATGATCTTTATGACTAGTTGATCTTTATGTTTAGTTGCTGTTTTATTTGCTGTTTAGTTTCATGTTTATTAGCTTGTTCAATTTCATTGCTTAGAAACTAGCTCATATGCACTTAATGACTCCATGTAATGAATTGCAATTATCTTAATTGAAGCTCAATGATGATCTCTTTGTGTTGAGAGCTTTTTTTTTTGTGCTGACTAACTCAATATGCCCACCTTATTTAATTGATGACAAAAGGGTGAGTGAGTAGTTTGTCGCAAAATGTGGTAAAATTCATTAAATTTGGAAATATGAAATGACTTGTACTTGTCCTTTATATTTTTCTAATTAAGTATGCTATTGCTTTTGTGCATATGTGATAGGTGTTTGTGATATTATCAATGCAAATGTGGTTATATTGTATTGTAGATTGTTTGCAATTTTGATATTTTGAAGGAAATTGGTGTTGGAGATCATAAGGGTAGAGATGGAAGTTGTTGTAGATTGATTGGTAATATGATGATTGGGTTTTCAAATTTGGAATTGATATAGTCCAATTCAGACTTGGCTTAAACGTTCACCAAAATAAGTTCTTTTGTTGTCCAAAACTTGTAAACTACTTATAAAATCCTTCTAATATTGATTGGACAACTTTGAAAAAGTTCATTTATTAAAAATGTGGCCGTTATCTTGCATATTTTACAATTTGGACTTCGAAACTAGAGTCAGACTTATATTCTTTCAAGTGCAAACTTGCTCAAAAGTGAGCTAAATATGAAGGTGAGCATTATAAGCCCTTTTCTGTCTTTAAAATCTCCCTTAGAAGTATTCTTGGTGCCTAAATGCCAAATATTTTTAAAATTGGAAGGAAAGAGGCATATGGAGGTTGGTTGGGCCATTGGATTTTCATGAGTCATATTTTGGCATTATGCTTATGTGATTATCTATCCTTTGTGACATCTTTGCTTCTTTTTGCTGCATTGTTTTCAACTCTACACATTTTGCATCAAATTTTTTCATCATTGAAAAATGGGAGATTGTTGGCCCTATGGGCAAATCCTGTAGTTTTTTATTAATGACAAATATTGATGTAGGCTAACTTGAGTAATTGTTGTGTGATAGAATTTTGGATTGAATAAGCAAAGTAATCTCATTTTCTTGTAGAGTATTTTTGGATTAAAGAAGCAAGGTGATCTCATTTCCTTGTAGCCAAAGTGAAAAGGACATCTCAAATAAGCTTAAAAGCTTGAAGATTGAAGAGGATGTCAAGTCATTGAAGGCTTTGAAGATCCAATAGTGTAGAGTATTACTTGTTCATAGGCATATCTTTGTAAACACTACACCTTTTGCTTTTGCATTCTATGCATTGCATGTTGAAGCACAAACTATTTTGATATAGTCTAAAATTTGTTCATGAACATAAAAAATTTTCATGTTCTTTGAAAAACAAAGTATTTGATAACGATTGTAACTCAAAAGCTTTTAAATGATCTATCTTTTGAATCAAATTGATTTAAAACTTGTCGTGATTGAGTTTCAAATGACTTTACAAAGGTTGGACTCTAATTTGAAAGTCCGAATGCATTTATTGCTGCAAAATTTTAGAAATGCAAATAATCAATTCAGACGCATAGGTTCGAATTTGGTCAACCGAATTGACTTGTGCAGCATAATAAACAGAGAAGTTTAGACGACCAACTCGGATGCAATAAACCCTGTTAGCCCTAAGGGCAAATCATGTAGGTTTGATTAGTTTTGATTAATGACAAACATTGATAAGGACTAATATGATTGTATGTTGTGTGATAAGATTTTTGGATTAAGAAGGAAGCAAGTCTCATTGCCTTGGAGCTGAAAATGCTAAGGACAACTCTATCATTATGGATATAGAGCATGTTCTATGAATAAGAAGGCTTTGAAGAATATAGTGTAGGGTTTCACTTGCATAAATAGGTATATTCTTGTAAACTCTACACTTGTGTGTCTTGGAATCCAATGAATGCATAAGAGAGCATAAAACTTGTTTTTGAATCATAAATGGCTTTGAGTAAAATCTTAATGATCAAATGTTTTGGTAACGGTTTTTAATTTCAAAAGAGTTTATATGATATATCTTTTGATCCTAAATGATTTCAAACATTTTAAGATTGATTTTCAAGTGTTTTCACAAAGTTTGGAAAGTTTGGACACAAGTTCGGACGTCCAAACTGTGACATGGTTACTGTTTTTCCAGAGAAGTTCGGACAAAAGTTCGGACGCATGAGCCAAAGTTTGGACATCTGAACTTTGACAGACAACATGTCACAGAAAAGTTCGGACGATAGTTCGGAAGCAGGGGTGAAAGTTCGGACGTCCGAACTTCCTTGAATCTAGCCGTTTTACAGCTGTTGAAATTGATTTTTAAACTCAATAAAAGCCATAAACTCCAGAATTTTAGTAAGTTTTGAATCTCCGTGAAATCTAAACATTCTAAATCATTTGCAAACATCAAAGCTCTCTTTGTCTTGTGCTTTCAATTGATCATTCAAGATTCCAAAGACAACAAAGTGAAGAAGTGCTACATTGTGTAATCATCCACCAAGAAGTGGTAACATCTTATTCATTCTTCTTCTTAATTCTGTTTTCTACTTGTTCAATATACAAGGTTATCTTATAACGTAAAATCCTTTGAGAAGGGTGAGCCATAGACTAGATTAATCAAGGTTGTAGTATAAAATCCATGTGTGGATGATCCTTGATTAGATTGGTCTTTAGGTTGTTTCTAGATATAAAATCCTTGTTGAAGGGTGAACCTTGTTTGTAGAATTGCAATAGAGGTTGTGAGAGTAAAACCATTGTGTGGTGAGCCTCTTATGCAATTGTTGAACTTGAACACATAGTAAATTGTTTGAAATCCTTGAGTGTAGACTCAAGGTAGTGGAGGTAGATCTTGAGAAGATCGAACCACTATAATTGCTTGTGTTCATTGCTCTTGATTTTTTTATTGCCTTGTTATTGACTTGATCATTCTCTCATCAAATTAAGTAATTATAATCTGCATCAACTAAGTTTACAAAAGAAATAGTTTTTGAAAAAGTAGCCAAAGATCTAATTCACCCCCTCTTAAATTAGGTTTTTCAATTGGTATTAGAGCAAGGCTTCTTTGTGAGGTTTTACAACCTAGAAGTTAAGATCTTATGGCTAATATTTCAAGTTTACCTTATTTGGAAGGATCCTCCACAAATAGACCTCCTTTGTTTAATGGAACAAATTATACATTTTGAAAATCTAGAATTAAGATATATATTTGTTCTATTAACTTTTATTTGTGGAATATTATTGAGAAAGGTCCTTATGTACCAATGAAAATGAGTGTTGTGAAACTAGTCAAGAACCAAAACCTTTTGATAAGGTGAACCTTGTTTGTTGGATTAAAAAAGAGGTTATTGGTGTAAAACCCTTGGTAGGTGAACCTCTTGTGTATTTGCGTGACTTGAAAATTTAGTGGATTGATTGAAATCTTTGAGTGTGGACTCAAGGTTGTAGATGTATCTTAAAGAGATTGAATAACCATAAATTATTGTCTCATTTTCTTTGTCCATTGATTGCATGTAATTGTGCCAACCTCGTTTGTTATTTGTGGTTATTGCTATTTATTTTAGTCATATTTAATTGCCCTCCTCCCTTCAACCACTTTCTTACAAACACATTAAATACTTGGAGGTTGTGAATTTTAAAAAGAGATTTAATCAAAGAAAAGATTTCAAAAATTAGTCAAAAATATAATTCAACCCCTCTTTTGTTTTTCAGTTTTAAAGTTCAAGTTTTTGTTTTCATGGGTAATCTTACTAAACTTGAGTTTGTAACAGCATGCAATAGGTAACACTATTAAAGAGAATAATACAACATAAAATTAAAATCATGCCAAAGCTATGATTTTTCTTCACCATTATCCTCAATAAGATTTGAAGATGGAATATCTTATTGTGAAAGATCCACTTATTTTTTGAAATAATTTTAAGGAAATATTTGACCACCTAAATGGTTGTCCTTCCGAAGGCACGACATAATTTTTTATATTTACATTGCTATATTTTAAATATATTAGTGAGTACAATTTGGCCTATATATAGAATTAATTCCCAATTGAAATTATGTGTAGAAAATATCATTGATGTTGATATGATAGGAAAAACAATCTACATATTTCATGCCTCGAATATTCTCCTATAGTATTAATATTGAGACAAAGGTTATCAAAAGCTTTTTGATATGATTTCATGTCTCTTTACAATTGAACAAAATAATGAATTGTTCATAGAAAATCATAAAGCTCTACCAATTGATTCCACTCCATTCCCGGAAGTGAATGCAACTAGGGTTTATAGCCATGGAAGAGGTCGAGGTTGCAGTTGCGTTAAAAATATTCTCTATTCTCATGGGAATGAGGAAGGTTCCTTAAATTGAAAAGGAATGAGAAAAGAAAAGGAAAAGAAAATGATCTACCAGATCATGAAGATGAATGTTATAGATGTAGAATCCAAGGACACTAGTCTCGCACTTGTTGTATAGCCTAACACTTTGTTGACCTCTATCAGGCATCCCTTAAGAAGAAAAATAAAAGTGTGGAGGCGGCAAACGTTGCTTCCCAACATACTGAAAGTGTTGTTGATGATGATATTCCTATTGATGTGACTCATTTGGATATGGATAATTTCTTTATGCAAAAATTTCCTCTCTTGAGAAAATGATAGTTGATTATGAAACTTTGAAAAAGAAAGTTGATGATCTCACTCTATGTGTTGAAAAGTTTACAAATGGTAGAGACAATCTTGAAAAACTACCTGGATCTCAAGGATCCTTATTTGTGAAAAATGGTCTTGGCTACAATCATGTGAACAATGCTCCCAAATATAAAAATTTCTTTGTTAAATCTACCTCTACCTCTATGCCTCATACTTTTTACTTATTGTGGTAGACATGGACATAAGGCCACCAAATGTTGTGTGAAAACAAAGTGTTAGCCCTAAGGGCAAATCATGTAGTTTTGATTAATGACAAATATTGATGATGACTAATATGCTTGTGTGTTGTGTGATAGGTTTTGTGAACTAAGAAGTATGAAGTCTCATTGCCTTGGAGCTAGCAATGCAAGAACAACTCAAATATGCCAAAGTGATTAAAGATTGAAGAGTTTGTTCAAGATAAATGAAGGCTTTGAAGACATGAAGTGTAGGTTAAATGTGGTTAATAGGTAAACTTTGTAAACCCTACACTCTTAAGCCTTGGAATCTATGAGTTGCAATTGAGAGCACAAAACTTGATTTAAATGGTTTCAATGGTTTTGAAGTTACCTAAATTATCAATTTTGCATAAAAGGTTTTGGTACATAAAAGGTCTTTAATGACTTATCTTTGAGGATAGAATATTTTCCAACTTGTTTGAATTGATTTGAATATGTTTTGACAAAGTTTAAAAAATTCGGATGAAAATTCGGTCGTCCGAATTTTGTAGCAAAAGTTTGCTACTATTCTTCCAGAGAAATTGGGAAGAAGATTCGAACGCATGAAGAAAAATTCGGTCGTCCGAATTTTGTCCTTCAGCATGGTCACTGTTTCTTCCAGAGAAATTCGGAAGATGATTCGGACGCAGCAGGAAGAATTCGGTCATCAGAAAAATTCGAACGCAGAATTCGGTCGTCCGAATTTTCCTGAAACTAGCCGTTACTAGACGTTACTAGTCATAAACTCCAGATTTTTTAGAAGAACTTTGAACTTAACAAATCTTACATGCTCTAACTTGTTTTACATCAAATTAAATTGAAAAGCTCTCAAATTGCCTTGTGCTCAAAGGTGTACATTCAAGATTCCAAAGGCAAAGGTGAAGTGGTGCTAGCAATTGTAATTATCCACCAAGAAGTGTTGGTAATATCCAAACTCCATTCTTCATTTTAATTCTATTTTTCTACTAGCTCATTGCAAGGTTATCATGTGACATAAAACCCTTTTGGTAAGGGTAGCCATAGACTAGATTAATCAAGGTTGTGGTGTAAAACCCGTGTGTGGGTGAGCCTTGGATTAGATTGGTCTTTAGGTTGTCTTTAGATATAAAACCCTTGTGGAGGGGTAAGCCTTGTTTGTATAATTACTAAAAGAGGTTGTGAGTGTAAAACCATTGTGTGGTGAGCCTCTTATGTAATTGTTGAAATTGAGCATATAATGGATTGGTTGAAATCCTTGAGTGGGAACTCAAGGTAGTGGATGTAGATCTTGGAGAGATCGAACCACTATAAATCGTGTGTTTATTTCCTTATAGCTTTACTTGTTTACATGCTTGTGTTATTATTATTTGTTCATAGTTGTTGATTGATTGGTTGTGGTCTTATTGTTTGATGATCTTGTCTTAACCATCAAAACACATACAAACTTGAAGTTTGTGATTTTAAAGAAGAGCTTTTATTAAGGCAAAGGATTTGCGAATAAGAAAAAGATTTTGATAATTAGCCAAAGACCTAATTCACCCCCCTCTTAGGTCTTTCACAAAGGTAGAAAATGGTGTTAAACCATTTGGAGAGCTAAGGGAACTATCACTAATCCCCTTGGACCCAAGAAAATGTAGGTACCAAAAGTCACTTCCTCTCACTTGATGTAGGTACATCTTCCCCCAAGATCAAGTGCCACTAAGTGGTTTCTTGATAATGGATGTTCAAGAAATATGGCGGGAATGCTTCACTCATTAGTGAACTTCAAACCACAAATGATGGATTTGTCACATTTGGCGACAAGAAGAAAGAAAGAATTCTTGAAGTAGGTAATATAAGTAAAGGTTCTTCCCCCTCTCATTAAGGAAGTATTGCTCATTGATGATTTGAAATACAACTTGCTTAGTGTTAGCCAATTTTGTGACAATGGATGCGATGTTGAGTTTAAATGTGATACTTGTATTATTCTTCATAGTGTAAGTGGCAAAACCATTTTTGTTGCAAATAGAGTTGGAAATGTATATGTGCTATATCTTGATGAACTTGTTGCTAATGATTTTAAATGTCTTTCCGTTCATGATAATGATAGGTATCTATGGCATTGAAGATTAGGTCATGTGAGCATGGACTTGTTGAACAAACTTTCCTCACAAGATTTGATTAGATGATTGCCAAAAATGCATTTTGAGAAAAATTGTGTTTGTGATGCATGTCAATATGAAAAACAAAGAAAAACATCTTTCAAACACAAGAAAATGGTTTCTACTTCAAAAGCTCTTGTACTTGTTCATATGGATTTATTTGGAGCAATGAGGACCACTAGTCTTGGTGGTAAGAGGTATGCATATGTAATTCTTGATGATTTTTCAAGATTTACTTGGGTATTCTTTTCTCATAAAAAGATGAAGCTTTTCATGTATTTGTAAGACTTTTCAAAAAGGTTCAAACCTCCCTTGATTGCAAATTGATTTCTATTAAAAGTGACAATGAGAAAGAATTTTAAAATCAAGATTTTGCAAAACTTTATGATGAGAATTGAATTGTTCATAATTTTTTAGTCACCAAACAACTCAACAAAATGATGTTGTTGAAAGGAAAATTGAACTTTACAAGAAATGGCTAGGTCTATGCTTTGTGAAAATTCTTTACCAAAATATTTTTGGGCCAAAGCTGTAAACATCACTTACTATTTTATGAATAGAGTTCTTCTAACACATTTTTTAAGGAAAACACCTTTTGAACTTCTATTTGGTAGAACTCCTTCAATTGTTTATTTTAAGTATTTGGTTGTAAGTGCTTTATATTGAATACCCGTGACATCTTAGGAAAATTTGATGAAAAATCAGATAACTTTATATTGAATACCCATGGCATCTTAGGAAAATTTGATGAAAAATCAGATAAATGCATATTTCTTGGGCATTCATCTAACAAAATAGGCCTATAGAGTTTACAATAAAAGAAATTTATGTGTTGAGGCCATTCATGTAGGCTTTGATTAATCTAACATTTACTTTGAAAGAAGAGATGAAGATGATGTAGGTACTTCAATGAATAACAATCATACTCATCTTCAAGCACCAACTTTGGAAGATCATGGCAATAAAGAAGAAATGATTAAGCAAGAACAAGATGGCCAACTTAGTGGTGACCAAGAGCTTTCCACAGACCTAAGATATGCAAGAGGCCACCCTAAGAAGCAAATCATTGGTGATGTCTCCAAAGGAGTTAAAACAAGGCTGTGCTTTATTGACAAATTTACCTTTTTATCTCATATTGAGCCTAAACACATTGATGATGCTTTATGTGATTATTTCTGGATTGTAACTATGCAAGAGGGACTAAATCAATTTGAAAGAAACAAAGTTTGGAATCTTGTCCCAATACCCCATAATCACGCCGTTATTGGTACAAAGTGGGTTTTTAGAAACAAACTAAATGAATTCGGAGACGTTGTTAGAAATAAGCTAGACATGTTGCCCAAAGATTCAATCAAGAAGAGGGGATTGACTATGATAAAACTTTTATTCTGATAGCTAGACTTGAATCTATAAGAATTATTTTGAAATTTGCTTACTTTAAAAGTTGTAAACTATTTCAAATGGATGTCAAAAGTGCTTTTTCCTAGTGGGTTCTCTTGCCTTTCTTTTACCCCTCTACTTTCTTTCATACTTGCTGTTGTTACCTTAATATCAACAGACTTTTCTGTGTCTATTGCCTCACTGTCAACTTCTACCACTTCAATAGGATTAGTTTTAGCAAGAGGATTGGATTGTTCCTCTTCTGGTTTCTCAAACTGTTCTTGATTAGTGGACTCAATTTGTCCAACATCAATATTAATAGGAACAGTCTTAGTTACTGATATATCATTAGAAAACACTCCAGATTCAATAGGAGGTTCATTGTATCATAATACACATCATGTTCAATAGATATAACAAAAGGATTAACATTCAATTCAATTGCCTCATTCGAATCCCCAATATGCATAGATTCAAAGTGCATGTCATTATCCAGATTAAAAGTCCTTGGTTCAGCATAATCAACATGAACAGACCTCACATCGGATTCAACAGAGGGAAAATTAGTAGTCATAGCATTCTTAGAGTCAGGAATAGAACTATGTTCAACATTTCTAAAGAAATAATCAGGTACAAACATGGCATTTTCAGGTAGTTTCCCATGAATTGTAGGAGTAGGCATGATATATTCTTTTTAATTGAGATAACAAGAGATATGAAAGCCAAAAGTACCTCGTTCATATCACACAATCTGCATATTGGAACCCTCTTCAACATTCTGCTCAGTAGGGGGAAGAACATTACCAGACATTTGTGCCCCAGTTACTAAAACCCTAGCCGCATCTGTCATACCCTGCTGTGATGATGATTCTGTTGAGATGCCAGTGCTTCCTCTACGTCTTTATGATATCACAGGCTCTATAAATTTTTGAGCTTTCACAAGCAACAAGTTACAGTGTTTTGGAGAAGAGAGAGTTTCGCAAGAAGGGTTTTGTGAATCTTATGAAGATGATGAGCCAGGGAGAGAGGAAAACTAATATCTGGTGATTAAGTATGAACCTCTCAGTGAGACAACCGCCTTTAGCAGTTCCCAAAAACCATTTCTTAACTCCTCTGATGAGTTGTCAAAACTCTCGCCTATAAATGCAAAAAAATAAAATAAATATTTACAATAAAATACCTAGAACTCCTTTTATGAGGTACCTAATCCCAACAAACTTCTTAATTCCCCAAATCTAGAAACATCAAGAGGTTTTGTCAAGATATCTGCCAATAGCTTTTGTGTTGCAACATATTCATTGATAATGACCTTTTGTTTAACAAGCTCCTTGATGATGTGATGATGTATGTCAATGTGCTTTATTTGGCTATGTTGAACTAGATTTTTTGAGATACCTATTGCACTTGTATTGTCAAAATACATCACCAACTTCTCTTGAATCAACCGATAATCATTTAGCATTTGCTTCATCCACAAAAACTGAGTACAATAGCTGCCTGCAGCAATATATTCTGCTTCTGCTGTTGATAGAGAAATAGAATTTTGCTTTTTGTTGTACCATGAAACAAGATTATTAGCAAGATAAAAACATCATCTAGAAGTTCTCTTTCTATCATCACAATTACCAACTCAATCAACATCACTATAGCCAATAAGATGAGTGTTTGAGTGTTTGCTGAAGTAGATACCATACTTCTTTGTGTGATTGACATACTTTAGAATGTGTTTGGCAACCTACAAATGTGACTCTTAGCGCTGATTGATATCTTGCACATGCTCCAACACTATAAGAGATGTTTGGTCTACTTGTTGTCAAGTATAACAAGCCTCCAATAATGCTCCAGTACATGTGTTAATCAATATATTAGCCTTTGTCAAATTTTGATTTACACCAATGAAAGTTTTGACAGGCTTTGAATCTTCCATGTTGAACTTCTTAACCAAGTTAAATGCATACTTGATGTGTGAGATAAAAATTCCATCTGTTAACTACTAAACCTGCAAACCAAGAAAGAAGTTAAGTTCACCTATCATACTCATCTCAAATTCTATTTGCATAAGTTCAACAAACTCCTTTGTGAGTTGTGTTGAGGTCGAGCCAAACACAATATCGCCAACATATATTTGTGCCACCATAACATGTGTATTCAGCTTTTGATGAACATATTTTTATCAACTCCTTTTTAGTTGTAGCCTCTTGTCAATAGCTTTTGATGAACATTCCTTCTTACTTGTAGCCTCTTATCAATAGAAAATTTGTCAATTTCTTGTACCATGCCCTTGGTGTTATTTTAGTACATAAAGTACTTTCTTTAGCTTATACACATGATTAGGATGATTTGGATCAACAAATCCTTTTGGTTGTTCAACATATACCTCTTCTTGAAAAAATCCATTCAAGACCGTACTTTTGACATCCATCTACTGAAGTGCGAATCTTCTTACACATACGACTACCAACAATAGTTTACTAGATTCCAGCTGTGCTATAAAGGCAAATGTTTCGTCAAAGTTCACATCTTCTACTTGTGTGTATCCTTGTGCAACAATTCTTGCTTTGTTGCATGTTATATTTCCATGTTCATCAATTTTGTTGTGGAATACCCACTTTGTCCCAATAACGTTGATGCCATCTGGACGTGGAACAAGTTCTCACACATAATTGTACTTGAATTGTTGAAGTTCATCCTGAATAGCAACTATCCGGAATTCGTCTGTGAAGGCTTCTTTGACATTCTTTGGCTCCAGTGTTGAAATGTAACAAGTAAACATCACCATCTCCTTATAATTGATTTTTGACTTTCCTCTAGTTTGCCATGAGTCATCCAAGCCTCCAATGATCGATTCTGTAGGATAATTCTTTTTAATTCTTGAAGATTTCTTTCTGTTTTGAACTGCCTCTTTTCATATTTTTTAATCTGTTACAGTGTCTATCAGCTCCTCTGATTTTGTGTTGATCTCTATACTGACTAACTCTAAAGGTTCTACAGAAGTAGTTTCCTCCTCATTTGACAGATTTTGTGTTGATATCACCATCCTTTGTTGCAGTAGCATCCTCAGCAACAATATTGATTGTCTCCATGACAACTCCACTTTTCTTGTTGAATACACGAGATAAGCTCTGCTATTGTTGGAGTAGCTGAGAAATACTCCTTCATCACTTCTTGCATCAAAATTTTCCAAAGGTTCCCTATCATTGATAATGTAATACTTACTCCCAAAAATATGAAAATAGGTCAAGTTTGGCTTATGTCATGTCCAAATTTCATAGGCAGTCTTACTATTGTAAGGCCTTAGATATGTCCTATTGATGACATGTGTTGCATGTTAATAACTTCTGCCCACCATTTTTGAGTTATCTCTTTGGAGTTCAACATAACCCAAGCCATTTCTTGAATGGTTATATTCTTTCTCTTACCAACACCATTCTGTTGAGATGTCTTTGGTACAAAGAATTCCTATTGAATACCGTAACCAACATAAAATTCGTTAAACTATTGGTTGTGAAACTCCTTACCATGATCACTTTGTAATCTATACAGTGTTGAACTTTTCTAAGTATGTAGCTTTAAGAATAACTTTCGAAATGAATCAAAGGCTTTCGATTTTTATCTCAAAAAATCAACCCAAGTGTATTTGGAGAATTCATCAAAACACACCAATACATATCGTTTACCTCCAACACTTTCAATTTGAGTGGGACCAAATAGACCCATGTGCATGAGCTCCAATAATCTAGAAGTGTTGATCTCTGTTGTTTATTTGTGAGAAGACCATTTCTGCTTTTCAATTTGACATGAGCCACATATTCTTCTTATGATTTTGGGAAGCTTAGGTATGCCTTTTACTTTTCAATTGAACTTAGCTTTTTCAATAGTCTGAGATTTATGTGTCCCAGCTTTTGATGCCAAAGATCAACTTCATCATCCTGGGTAGCCATACACTGTTGGTCATTTGATTTTAGTAACTTGTAATAATTGCCTGATCTTCTTGCTCTAGTATGAACCAGCCTGTTGGACTCATCCACAGCAAAACACTTGTCTTTGTTGAAGTTAACATATAGAATATCGTCACATAATTGGCTTATACTTATCAAATTAGCTTTCACACCTTCAACATATAGAACATCTTTAAGTGCAGGCATACCTTTGATATTTAGAGTTCCAATGCCAACTACTTTATTCTTTGAGCCATCACCAAATGTAACATTACCTCCTTCACAAGCTTTATAGTTCAACAAGACACTTTTCTGACCTATTATATGTCAAAAATAGCCACTGTATCATTCATATATACAGTGAATGATACATATTCTTTGAGATCCATCTTTTTGACCCAAATTCGTCTTTGTCAGATCATCTACCTTCTCTTGTATAATTCTGCTTTCATATGTTTGCTCCCTTGTTGTAGATCTTTAATAAGTCTCAAGCAGATGTCCCAATTGTGTCCTGCCAGAGAGCAATAGTCACATATAACAGGGAACTTTTTATGTTTTTTTGATGAACCTCTTTTTGTCTGCAAGTGTTGCTGGTACAATCCTATTTGTTAAGGTAGTGTTGCTATTGTTGTAGCCCAATCTAGTCAAATCTCTAAATGGTTTGCCAATAGACAGTATCTTGTCAAGCTTCATCTTTCCTGAATTCAACCTTTAGATGTACCATTCTGCTTCCTCAAGTTTGTCATTGCTAAGTTGCAGTGATTTGGCATGATTTTGTACCTATTATTAAAATTTCTCACGTTCTTGTTGTAGTGCAATTTTTGATTTCCTCCTTCAACCTCCTGCTAATCTCAACAATTTCTAGTTTTTTTGTGTACATCAGCTCATATTCACTTCTTAACTTTTCATAAGCAACTTTATCATTATCAGTTTCGAAATCCTCATCATTGGTTTCGCTTTTGTCAGACTGCAATTATGCACCGGAGTGGAATGCAACAAACTCATATGATTAACTTCATCTTCGTTTTTGCTGCTACTGCTGTTGTTGGATTCCTTGTCATCATCACTCCATGTCATGTTGTATAATTTGTTCTTCTTCAAGATATTTGATCACTCATTTTGAGTATGACCAACTCCTCTGCATCCCCAACATCTAATATTGTTGATGCTGTTGCCTTTTCTATTGAAATCTTTTGCATCACCAGTCTTCTTAGGTTTATCTCCTCTTCTAGTATCCTTGTTGAACTTCCATTCGTTAAAATTTCTAATTTTTCTTTCTTTAGCATCTTACAAAAATTCTTTGTCAACAAGGCAATGTTGTCAATGTCAAAGTTGAAATGAGTTGCCTTTGTGTTTTCTTCAGCCTTTAGTGTAATACCTTTGTTCTTATGTTGAGTGTTGAGATACTGTTAGCCCTAAGGGCAAATCATGTAATTATGATTAGTTTTGAATAATGACAAATATTGATGAGGACTAATGTGTTTGTATGATTGAGTAATAGGATTGATGACTTGAGAAGCATGAAGTCTTATTGCCTTGAAGCTAAAATGCAAGAACAACTCAATATCCCAAATGTGATTGAAGATTTGAAGAGTATGTTCAAAATGATTTAAGGCATTGAAGACTTAGAGTGTAGAATTATTAAAATAGGTACATTCTTATGTAAACTCTACACTTGTATGTCTCGGTTTCATTTGAATGCATGAGAGAGCACAAAACTTATTTTGAAATGGTTTTCAATAAACTTTGTGATAACAAGTATGTTTTTTTGAAATCTCAAACGAACTTGAAAAGATCTTGTATGATCAAAGTATTTTTGTAATGGTTTTTGTTTTTAAAAGTGCCAAAATGATGTGTCCATTCTTGCAAATGGTTTTCAATAATAATAACAATGATTTTCAGATGATTTGATTGAATTTGAAAAGTTTGGATGCAAGTTTGGACGTCCAAACTCTGGAAATGGTTACTGTGTTTCCAGAGAAGTTCGGACGCAAGTTCGGACGCATGGAGTAAAGTTCGGACGTCCGAACTTTTCCAGACAGCTTAGCACAGTAAAATTCGGACGCATAACAGAAAGTTTGGACGTCCAAACTTTACTGTTACTAGCCGTTTTATAGCTGTTGCATTTGATTTTTCACATCTATAAAAGCTATAAACTTCAGAATTTTTGCAACTCTTGAATCTTTATGAACTCCAAGTATTCCAAAAGCTTTTAGCAAACTTCAAAGCTCTCTTATCTTGTGCATTCAATTGATTATTCAAAAGGCATCAAAGTGTGAAGGTACAACATTGTGTAAACATCTACCAACAAGTGGTAACATCTACACACTCTTCTTTATCTATCAATTTGTGTTGTTCTATTAGCTCTAGCAAGGTTATCTTGATAACATAAAATCCTTTAGATAAGGGTGATCCTTGAAGTTGTGATTCAAGGTTGTTTGAGATATAAAACCATTGAGTTTGGTGAGCCTTGCATTGTAAAAGTTACTAGAAGAGGTTGTGAGTGTAAAATCATAGTGTGGTGAGCCTCTCCTGTAATCTGTAAACCTGAGCTAATATTAGAGTGTTTGAAATCCTTAAGTGTGAGCTTAAAGTAGTAGACGTAGATCTTGAGGATCGAACCACTATAAATTGCTTGAGTTCTTTGCTATTGCTATTGCTTTCTTCATTACTTTACTTTAAACTGTCTCTATTTTGCCTATATAATTTGTTCTTGGTCTAAAAGTATAAAAGGTTTAATTTTGCGATAATTAGCCAAATACCTAATTCACCCTCCCCCCCTCTTAGGTATTTCAGATACATTTCACAGATCTACTAGGATCCCATTAATTCATCTAGCTTCAACTCTGATAGATTTCTAACCCCTTTAATGGCAGCAACTTTGGTAGAAAATCTTGGCAGCAAAGATCTCAAGATTTTTCTCACCAATTTTTCCTCAGAATATTTCTTTCCAAGTTGAATGCTTGATTTGCAATATCTCTCAATTTTTTGTTGAAGATGGGAATAGTCTCGTCCTTTTTCATTCTCAATTCCTCAAATTGAGAGGTCAACATCTGCAACTTTGACATTCTGGCATGGCTTGTTCCTTCATAACATTTTGTAACACCTCCCAAGCTTCTTTCGCAGATTGACAAGTTGAGATTACCTTGAATTGTTCTACATCAATAGAAATGAAGATAGCATTGAGTGCACTAGCATTTGTTATGTTCATCCATCGTTGAACATCCACCCATTCCATCATGGGTTTTTCAACAGCAACACCTTTCATGATTCATGATGGTTGATGGAGCCCATCATTTTTTAACAGCAATCCATGCATTCTCATCCACAATATGAATAAAGATTCTCATTCGTGCATTCCAGTAAGTATAGTTTGCTCTATCCAAGAATGGCAACCTTGTTATAGATCCTGCACCTTTTGCCATAATTGCACAAACAACTTTCCCACGATTTCACCTGCTAAATTAATAGCCAAACAACAACAATTGTTGACTTGCCCTGATACCACTTGTATGGTTAATTTTCTGCAACTTTTTCATGTTTTGTCAATCTTCATGTGTTGATGTCTATTCTGCACAATTTAACACATCACATATTAATAGAAAATAAAGTTTGACATAATGAAATTGATAAAGCAATTTGGCTCAATAGCCTACATCTGCGGGGTCATGCCAGAAAAGCAATCCACTAAACTTTATATCTCAAAAGTACAGGAACACGCTCTCAATCTCCCCTACTGATTCCCCTAGTGGAATTGGCAAAATATCATTTGCCAAAACTCTCAACAGCCATAAATTCAAGAACTATAGTGTTGCTTTCTTGATTGGAAACACAATAATCACAACTCCTACCTCCACAATTGATGAATTGTCATCTAGCCAGAGCTCGTTTTTGTTGAACTATTCTCAACATGATGTGCCGAGCTCTTTTCAACAAGATGCGGCAAGATCCCACTTGCACTTATTTTTTTCAACTGACCTCAATCAGTCACATCACCCTTCTTTTCCATGAGGTGGTTTGAGCAAAATCTTGTCAAGTTTACTCCAGTGTCTGTTGAACTTCAGTTTCTAGCACTTGAATAGAAACAATACACTCTAACACATGAGCAGCATAACAAGTCTAACTTAGATGTGCCCCCTAGTCTTTTGATTATACTTGGTACTATGTATCTTAACAATTTGATTTGACTATCATAATGCATAGATACAGCAGGAACGGGCTTGTTGACCATTGGTAAGTAGGACAAAAAGTCCATATATTCACTGACTCCTATTTGAGTAGTACCCAAGGCACATAACATAACTTCGAAAATGCACCAAGTTATCAAAGTTTGTATACAAGACTTCCACGTGATAGTTCTGCCGTCCAAAGTGAACACAAATCAAGTACAACTATTGCTACTAGAGTTCTTGATAATCCAACGTGTATGCTATACCGTTCGAGTACACAGTGGAATTTCCCAAAATACAGCCCAAGGGAAATAATTCCCTTAAGGTGTCTTAGTACCATATCCATCAATCTTTTTCTATAATCATTTTGATTGCACCATTTAAGTTTTTTAGAAGTAGAACACCTTTTACTGTAATAGTGCGTCAACCACCGACTTCTCCTTTTGTCGTACTTATGATAAACCTAACTAGTATTCATGGCTTATGCATCAACTTTGAGTTCTCGACCTTCAAACAACAATAACTTCTCTTCATTCTCTCCTTGTGCCATTTCTGCCTCTGAAATTGGGGGTTTACACTTTTCTTTAGGAGAGATATCAATTATATATCCTTTGGTACCCACCAATTTTACTCCTAAACACCTTTCTCCCAAGTGAACTGAGTAGTTGTAGATATTTTAAACAAATATGCATATGAACTTAGAATCGGTGAAAGCTAGGTGGGAGGGATTCTAAAAACTACTAGTTTGCTTTCGCGAACCATTTTGATTTAGAGAAGCTATGTTAGTTCTTTTTCCCCTTGGTTTTTCTTTCTTTTCTATTTTTATTGTTATTTTATATGTACCTTTCTTCTTTTTGTTGTGGTTGCTGAGTATGCTTGCTTCTATTTTTGGTGTGCAAGTTCTAGAATTCTACAAAATATTTCCCTTTCCCTTCAATTATAAGGAATAAGTGCTTTTGTGGAAATATTGGAGATTCCATGATGAGAATGATTATCTCATAGGTAAGTCTTCTTGGGCTTGCTTTTCCTTTAGCATTATGTTCTCATGGTTGATTTATACACTTTCTATGTGCATCAATTGTTAGGCTTCCATCATCTTACGAGGGAAATCAAGATGATGATGAAAATGATGTTCCTTTGGTTGCTTGTTGGTCTAGGAAGAGGAAAATGCCTACTACAAACTCATTGGCCCTTACTTCAGGCAAACACCCTGTCTCTTGTTCAGGTTTGCTGGAGCAGCTAGTTATAGAAGGCTCGGCTCTCGACGGGTCGAGCTCATCAGTGTATAAGAAGTATCCATTTGAGTTAGTGTCTTTGCCCAAAGGACAATTGTCTTATGTCGCCTGGCATTTTTGCCTACATTGGTCTCTAGAAGTAAATTGGCAGATGTATTATCTCAACCGGGTGTAGGAGCCTATTTACTGTTTGATTTCCCAACAGGATATTGAGATGACGTCCTAATGTAGTAACTTAGAAGCTTATGAAAATTACTGTGTATCCACTATCTAGGCTATGACTTTCGGTTAGGAATTGTGAAAATGTATCCAAACAACAAAGAAATCTGGTGAAGTGCTCCAGGTATGGTTGAATAATCTCCTTCGAGATAATGACTAGCTAAATAAAGAGATGGAAGCAGTGTGAGCTACAAAGAGGGCTACAAACACAAATATGAGGAGCTTCATAGAGAGTTGGTGTCCGCAAAGAATGACCATACCGAAGCTCGGCATATCTCAAAAGAGTTGAAGGGTACTGGCAACTAGTTTCTAGATGCAGGCAACACGGTTCGAGTGCATATTATGGAAAAGATTCAGAGATCTTTTGTGAAGAGTAAGGTCATGAAATCTCTCTTCCACAATCTGTACTCAGATTGCTACTACCCGAGTTATAGACTTGGTAACGAAAAAATACCCAAGCTTTGAGCTTTGAACAATACCTAAGCATGGAATCTGTCTATGCCAAGACTTTCTTGGGTGCTCCCTTCGTCTGCTTCAATTGCTAATTCGAGTCTACTCTAACTCAACCTCCTGATGTCGTAAATCCTACTTAACTATGTTTTTACATAGCTGACTTTTGATGTTTCTACTAGCTTATTTTTTAGAATTATACTATTTTATGTTGGGTCGTGCTTTTGGCCCAAACTTTGTTATTTTTCTAAATTCCATAATGGTTATAATTTCTTTCCAGAAGAACTCTTTCAATTTCTCAGCTGTGTCAAAGCTCAAAATTTTACCCACTTGGTAAAGTAATAAATCGCCACTACTAAGTCATTTTGCTCCCCAAGTGCCTTTATATGAAGGGGATTAGGTTTCCTAAGGATTGGTATTTTGTAACCGGTAGATGATGTAT
Source organism: Rauvolfia tetraphylla (assembly GCA_030512225.1). Lineage (NCBI taxonomy): Eukaryota > Viridiplantae > Streptophyta > Magnoliopsida > Gentianales > Apocynaceae > Rauvolfia > Rauvolfia tetraphylla. Next base: position 1,423,926 of record JAJQKT010000008.1, read on the forward strand.
GTTTGAGCACAATTGGAATTTTTCGTAATCCTTGACTAAAATTGTTGCATCCTCTTCTAGTTAGGCTAGAAATAACTATACCACATGATCTTTTGGACCAAAATCTAAATCGTGATATGTGCACCACACATCTCTTCATAAGCTTCATGCAAAGCGTAATTTTTGTCTTTCAGGGTGACACACTTCATCATTGTCTGTGAGTAAGATCTTTTGTACAACGTCTCATTGACCATTTGATATCTGGAGGCCATGGTTTTTATTGTACTGTTTTGGTCCTTATCGTTGGGGCAACGTCCTAAAGGTAATGTAGTTCGTGATCGGAGTTATTCGGGTGTCTTCCTGACTAACACTTATGATTTCCTCTTAATACTTTTCTTTTTTATTAGCTCAACCCACATACCCGCCATAGGTTCTCCTTTGAATAACATGGATAATAAATCGACTTTGGTATTTTGTCGCCTTCTGATTTTTCAAACTTTCTAATTGGAATCTTCTTATTAATTTGTAAATAATCTGTAGACACTTCCTCATGTTCTCCTTTTATGCTTCCAATAAGTCAATAATTTGGCCAAAGACTATCTGGGAATCATCTTGGATAACTAAGTGTTGAACTACAAGTTGTGTTGCGAGCCCAATCCCAGCAATTAAGGCCTCATACTTTGCCTAGTTGTTACTTACCTCAACATTGTACTTTAAAGCGTAAGCAAATTCTTTGCCATCTAGGTTCCCTAAAATTATTCATTCTCCACTACGTAAGAAGAGCTTGACCCATCTACATACAATGTCCAACAAATATCCCAATTATGCTCTATAGGCTTGATTTTATCTCTTTCATCTTATTTCCTTGCTATGTATTCTACCACGAAGTCTGCTAATACCTGCCCCTGGACAGTTTTTTTGGGGGCATAATCAATATGGCATTTGCTTAACCCCAAAGTCCATCTAAGAATTTTTCCAGACATGCTAGGTTTGTGCATGGCTTGCCCAAGTTGGGCGTTAGTCAATGCTTGAATGATTAGCTTTCAAAATATGGCAGAGATTTCTGAGCAGCCATGGTAACTGCTAGAATGTACTTTTCCAAAGTCGATTATCATTCTTCTGCTCCATGTAAAATATGGCTGACATAATAAACCGATTTCATGATACTATCTCTTATTGCAACTAATACTTAGCTAACGTTCATATCAGAAATTGCCATATATATATATATATATATATATATATATATATATATATATATATATATATATATATATATATATATATATATATAGTGTCTCCTTATCTTGGGAGGCCACCAAGAGAGGGAATTAGCCCAAATACTTCTTTAATTGATCAAAAGCCTACTGACAATTTACAACCCGTTCAAATTTACGTTCATCTCCCAAGAGGTGATAGAAGGAATCCCTTTTTTCCTCAACTTAGCCAGGAAACGGCTTACTGCAGCCATTCTCCCTATCAATTGTTGCACATCTGTGATTTTATGCTGGAACTCCATACTTGTAAGGGCTTATATCTTTTCTGGATTCAACTTGATCACCCTATGAGATACCAAGAAATCCTAAAAATTTTCCCAATCAAACTCCGAATATGCACTTGTGATACTCCCAACCCCTCCATTTAGTCTCACTGCAACAAAATAAGGTACCAGTGTGCCTCTTGACAGTGACATATATTCGTGTTCTAAGAAAAATAAGAAATACAAATAATATAAAATATATTACAACACAACCAAAGAGAACAACAGTATAAATCACATAAGTACATAGGTAGATCCTTCATAACAAATGTCTAGGTACTGTAGTAAAACATGTTTCTTTCTCTTTAGCTAGCAAGAGGTAACAATAGATACAAGATTTCTCAAACATATGCATATTATATACATTAGTTTAAGTTCCTCCAAAAGCTAACGTTCGAGCTAATAAAAGGATCACTGCTCCGTTCATTGGTCCAAGCTGTCTGAAAAAAAGTATTAAAATATGTGTGAGCCAGAAAATTTAGTGAGTTCATGTGTGTAATCGTGTTTTCTGAACTGTAAGGATGGATACACGTGTGGTAATTTTAAAAGTTCAAATGTAAATAAGTTTCTCTTTTCGAATTAAATGTGCAAAACTGGTAAAAAGGGTTCGGACATAGCTAGGAAGCCTAAGAAAATCCAGACACTTCAACGTAGCTTCTCAACCCGAGATTCTAAAATTGACAAATATTTAAATACTGACTCAACATTATTAATACCAGAATCAATAAGGGGGTAATCAGGAGTCAAGTCCCAGCATCCTATAGTAAATAACAGCTACACACCAAAGCTAATGTTCAACTTCACGAACGACCTTTTGCCTCCCAAACCAAAAACTAGGCTACGAAATTCTGAGGCATGCCTACCACCCTGTACCTGACGACCAAACCAACATTGAGCCCCTTCAAGCTCGCTCTTAGGTGATCGAATACACAAACAAATAAATGAAGTACCAATTGGGTAGAACCCTCCATGACACTACATCTCATTTTAAAGGGATCCACAAACTGGAGTCTAGAAGTTCCACGCCAACGGAAGACGCCGTATATAGTACGAGGGACTAGTTACGTACAGTGTTATCCGCTGATACTTCTAGCAACCAAATCATATTACAAATCATACTTGGTTGAGAGGGAGTTTTTATGGGAACTTTCAAAAACAGAAAAGTCATTTAAATAGCCACTCAAAAAAATCCAAGTCTAAAGTAAACTCAAAATAACAAAACACCCTTCTTCCAGTTTAGCCATGTAGATGCAAGTTTCATATATATGTCATAATTTTCCCAAAACATGAAATAAAGAATTTTACAAAGCTTACCTGTATCTATGAAACATGACCAAAAATTAAAGTATTCCAAACTAAATAAATATCTACTCAAACCACTGCTCCTAGGTATTTCTAGTGCATAAGTAAAAATATATTAAGAAGAACTTCTCCATTTTAAAGAAACTTGTAAGCGAAGTAACTAAAGAAAATTTCAATAAGGTATTTACACTTGTAAATGACACATGTTTTTCTTTTTGTCAACAATATTGATGGTACTAAAAATATGGCAAGCCTCAGTTTATGAACTTACCTCATAGTACGAACTAATCATTTCCTCACGTAACTTGTGAAATTTTTACTATTCCAAGTGACTCGAACTTAGTTGAAATCTATTAAAGTGATAAAATCTAATCATCAAGCTTGCCTACCTATGACACTCTATGAATATTTCTAAGCCTAAATTTACACCTGCAATCCCTATATTATTTAAACATACAATTATTGTATTCTATATTAATATAAGAAAGCTTTTTACATACAAAAATCCTCATTAATTGTAAATAAATTGAACAAATTCTTTTACAAGTCACAAAAAATAATCAAACATATATAGCTAAAACTCATTTATTATTTAGGATATATCTATCTAAAAATGAATATATATTCACATAAAAATAATACCATATTCGAACTTGATTTCTATACATTTACTCATCTTTAGAACCAAATTAAATCACTACCTCAAATTTTCTTAATATTTCATTTGTAAAATCTGACTTCAAAAACATGTTCTATACTAAAGAGTCACCATAAATTCATTTATCACAAGAAATATTAAGATACCACAAAAGCAAAGAATGAAATTAGAATCAGAGCTCACCTCGATCGGGAACAAGAAAACAGAAGAAGAGTCTGTGAGTGAAAAAGAAAGAAGGAAATGGAGAAAAGAAATAAAAGAAAGAAAGAAATTGCAACCTTCAAGTATAGCAAGCAAACTGGTGAATTTTGCTACGTGAAAGAATCAGGTAAAATGGTGGCATGTAAGGGTGATGAGCTAGCATGCTCAATCTTCTTGTCTTTAGCTTGAAATGGTGAGAATAATATTTAAAAAGTCAAAATGCAAGAAGACTTCTACGGTTTGTGGTTTAATTTTTTTAAACATAGTTAAGAATATACCCAACTAATTGACCTAGTTTTTGGTGGTTTCCTTAAGTTCTAAATCCTAATTTGGATTTATTAATAGAGAAATTGGCTATGAATGTCATCAATGAAAGGGCCAACTTCTTGTTCTACCATTGAACTTTTTTTTATACTTTCGTGCCATTAAACAATTAACTTGTGGCTAATTATGTTATTTTATCACTAAACACGGGAGAGTCTAGTGAAAAAAATAGCATGTTTGCATCACGTGGCATATTGATGAAGGAAATAATGGTCCACACATCTCATTTTTTGCCGGAATCTGCCGTATTTAGTGTCGGAATGGAATTATTAGCTACAAGTTAATTGTTTAATGGCATGAAATGATAAAAAAAGTTCAATAGCAGGATAAGTATTTTCTTAGCTCACGTTTAGCTAAGAAAATACCACAAACATGTACCCTCATTATGCAATTACATTAATAAGCATAAATATCATATATAAATCATAGGCTCTACTCCCAAACTTACATATTCTAACTCAAAATGGGCGCGTGTAGAACGTCTACTGGTGGGGTGTTAAATTTCCTTCTTCCTTAAAAAGAATTTTGACCTCAAAATTATAAGGTACATATCTAGTAGTTTGGGATGCTTTCTTTGTAAATTCTCTTCTGTTTCCTATGTGGCTTCTCAATCCCATGATGTCTGCAAACTACTTTATACATTGGAATATGATTTCCTCTTGATTCTTTTACACTGTGCTACACAATCCATGTCAATTTTCAATTCTAATACTTCATCATTCAACATATGATCCGGTGATGGATGATAATTTTTCAGTCGTGACACGTGAAACACATTATATAATCCAGTTAGCTTTTCTAGCAATGCCAACCGATATGCCACTTTACGAATTCTGCTGGTAATTTCAAATGGTCCAATATATCTTGGACTCAACTTTTCTGCTCTTGAATGTTCATCTTTTCCCCGATGAGGTTTTAGTTTCAAGAACACCTTATCTCGAATCTCAAATTCAAATATCATATTTGATTATCGACATAATTCTTTTGTCTACTTTTGGCCGCTCTAAGTCTACTTTGGTTAAATTTTACTTGTTTCTGCATTTCTTCCACTTCTGGCGTCAAATATCTTTGGTTTCACTGATATCGAATTCCAACCTCTTCCCCATATAAAGGTGTTCTACACTTCCTGTCGTATAATGCCTCAAAACGTGTCATGCCAATTGATGAATGATAACTGTTATTATAAACAAAGTATGCACAAGCAAGGTTATCACTCCATTTGTCTCCAAAATCCAAGGCGCATGCACACATCTTCTAGTGTTTGGATTGTTCTTTCTATTTGTCCATTGATTTGTGGATGCACTGAGGAACTATAGCTTAATTTTATCCCAAGAGCAGCTTGAAATTTGGTCAAAAATTGAGAGGTAAACCTTAGGTCTCGATTCAAGACAATATCAACCAGTACTCTGTGCATCCTTACTATTTCGTCTGCATACAACTGAGCTAACTTTTCCAGAGGATAAGTCATATTGATAGCAAGAAAATGAGCTATTTTAGTAAGTCGATCAATAAGTACCCAAATGGTATTTTTTTCCTTTTGTACAGGATAATCCCATAATGAAATCCTTTGAAAGACCTAAGAACGGGAGTGAATTAGGTCTTTGACTAATTGTTGAAAGCTTTTTCCTTTTTATCAAAGTTGATTTGGAAGATGATTGGAATTAACTATTTCACAAAATATGCAAGCAAATACAATAAGATTCAAATCTAGATGAAATAAAGAGCAAGGGATAACACAAGTGATTTATGGTGGTTCGATCACACAAGATCTACATCCACTACCTTGAGCATTCACTCAAGGATTTCAAACAATCTCAACTATAATTTCAAGTTGATCAATTCTTACAAAAGAGGATCACCCTTCAAGGGTTTTACACCACAACCTCTACTCAAATATAAACAATTAAGGTTCACCCTATCCAAAGGATTTTATATCAACAAGATAACCTTGAAAACGGTAAGGAAATAAAATTTGAGATGAGAAATTTACCAACACTATTATCTATGAAATCTTGACTTTTGAACTTTATGGCATAATACAAATGATAACTTTTTGATAGAGAGCAATTTGGAAGAGTAAGGAGTCTTTAAAGCTCAAGAACTACCAAAAATCTGAAGTTTATTCTTTTATAAGGTTTAAAAATGGTTGCAACGTTCAAATAATGGCTAGTAATTGCTAGTAATAGTAAAATTCGGTCAATCGAATTTGGACAGGATTGTCTGAACATTTGTCTAAATTTTTCTGTTTCGAGACTACCAGTGTAAATTCGGTCAACAGAATTTGGATATCCTCATCCAAATGGTCGTCCGAATTTCTCTAGAAATTCAGCAATCATGAGACCAAATTCGAACGTCCGAATTGATCAAATTTAGTTAAAATGAGTAGAAATAAAGCATTTGTAAGATAGGTCTAATTTAAAACCAAGTTTGATGCTCTCTTGAAAAACTTTTAGATTCTAAAGACAAAATAGTGCAAGGTTTGTAAAGATATAGCTATGAAGTATAGTAAACCTACACTAGGGTCTTCAAAGCCTTCAATAGTCTTGAACCAACTCTAACCATTTTGATAAACTTGAGTTGTTCATGGACTTTTGGCTTCCAGGCAATGAGACTTGCTTTCTTCTCAATCCAAATATCCTATCATACAACATACAAGCATATTAGTCCTTATCAAGATTCATCAATATGATTTCCATAGGACATTGCACCTATCAATGTTTGTGACTAATCAAAACATCATGATTTGCCCTTAGGACTTACAATCTCCCCCTTTAGATGATGACAAACTTTGATGCAAACTGTAATAGATTTAGACAATTTAAGCATTAAGAAGAATTTATGCCATATGCTAGTTGAAGAAGATACCAATTGTGGAAGAATCATTTGAAGATCAATTATAGCAAAATAACATAAACATTGCTCAAAATGAGCCTATGGCCCAACCAACCTCCATAAAACCTCCATCCTTCCATCAAACAAGATGATATAGCATTTAAGCAATCATCAACATATTTCTAAGTGAGGTTTTACATATTAGAAAGCGTTTTTAAAGCTCTCCCTCATATTGTGCTCATTTTTCAAAAAGCATTTAAACTGTGGACTATGAGTCCAAACTGCAATAAACCAACATAATGAATGTTTAAAGTGAAATTAAGCTTTCCTAAGGTTGTTAAAACACGGTAGAAGAGATTAAAGTGGATTTGAATTAATTTGAACAATAAAAGAGTACTTTTTGACAACAAAATGTTGGTGCATCCAAATTTCAAGATTTGCGTCAGAATTTCAATCCTGTATCCGAATTTTAAGTCCAAACATTAGGCAATGTTGTCAAAAGATAGATTTTACAATATAAGTGATAATAACTTATCACACTATCATCAAAGTATGGGGATCAACTATAAAACACATTCATAATCTTAAACATTCAATGCATAAATCAATATGCCAATAACCATTTTAAATGAACACACATCAATTAAGCTAAGCCAATATGCCACATTTTGCATAAACAGTTCTTCTCTCCTTTTTGTCATCAATCAAAGGCGGGGTGAGGTAAGTGAAGCAAATATGAAAACATAAGCTCTTAATACTATGATATCATCATTGAGCTTTAAAATATCACAAGATCTAGAAAAACTCATTGAAGGTCAAACCTTGAAAATACATGAGCTAGCTAAATACATTACCAAGTATGAAAATAAAAGTACATGAACTAGCTAAGTACATAAGTAAAATGAGAGAGAAGGATAGAGAGTGCTTAGTCTTGAATTTTTGTCATCGTCTTCACTCCATATTTATTGGTAGTGATGGCCATGTCTCCCTTGAGCCCGATATGAAGGGGTCCCTCACTTGCTTTCTTCTTGCCAGTGTAGTTTAGCTTTGGAGTGGTAGCCAATCGGGAAGATCTTCTTGTGCCCTTCTTCTTAGCCAATCAGGAAGTCTCCTCTACAACCTCTTCTTCTTCTTCCACTTCTTCATCTTCACTTGTTTCTACCCTCTCTTCCCTTTGAGGGGTTTCTCTTCTAGTTCTCCAAATGCCATCCTCATCAAGTATCAATTGCATTCTTTTGAGAGTATCATTTGTGTAGATTTCTTCATTTTTCATAGAGCTTCCCCTTCTTGGAAGTTGAACATTGAAATGTTTAAATACCCTTGTTAATAATCTTTCATAGGGAAAGCCTTTATTAGTCATTTTCCTTGCACTAAATATATGCCTCAATGCCATAAATCCAAAGTTTAATCTTCTATGCTCATGCAAGGCAAGCATAACTACCTATGCATATTCTCAACCGATGATTTATGTCCATAATTTGGAATGATCATGGTAGTAATCATGTGATGCAAGACATGTCCTCTAGCATTGAAAGCCTTAATCTCCCTTTCCCATAATGATCTAAATCTAACATCATTCATAAAGGCTTCTTCAAACCTTGCATTTGTAAATAACTCATGAATGTAACAATGTTGCCCCCAAGGAATAATATTTATCACCACTATCATCAATTCCACATATACGATTCATCAAATCATCATTAATCTCAAAATTAATTTGTGACACTTTAGACGAATACCATTGAATCATACTATTTCCAGAATGCTCAATCCTTTCCTCTTTCAAATTTGCATAGAATTCATAGACTAGAGAAGAATAATAATCTTCAATGATTCCAAATAGACTATCCCAACCGATTTCATCAAAAAGAGAGAGTACTTTACCCATATTGGTGAGTTTGTCGATGTCCACTCTATGGTCTGGGATGATCTTTCGACTTCTCTTACTCCAATATTTGAATTCCACGGCTGCTCTTGTGGAGATGAATCGATCCACTCCAAGACTGGCTTGTGGAATGCGAAGCTGCCTTGGCTCATTAATAATGAGCCCTTCATCTCCCCCTTTTCCTTTTGCTACATTACCATTCTTTGATCGAACCATGATGTTTTTTGTAGAGAAGATTTGATTTTCAAAGATAATGAAGGATGAGGAACACAAAAATCAAGAGATTTTGGAGGAAAATGGTGAAATATTGGATGAGTTTGTGTTTGGACGAGAGAGGGGAGGGTTGTGTTGGTTTTGAAAAGAGAGATAATTTGGATGGTTTAAAATGAGATTTTTGGGTGGTTGAACAGATTAATAACAAATGAAATCATAAAATTCGGTCGACCAAATTTTTAGGTCTACGTCCGAATTTCTCTGTCTCCATTTTAGCAAATTCGGACAACTGAACTTTGGGTCATGCGTCCAAACTTGCATCCAAATTTTCTCTATTTTTGCCACACTTCAACACACATATTAGTTATTAAATTTTGCAATACCCAAGCTTGTTAGATAGCAAAACCTTTCCTCGGCCAAAGGCATGGTAAATATATCCGCAATTTGATCATTTGTGTTCACGTAGTCCAAATAAATATCTCATTTAGCTACATGATCTCTAATGAAATGATGTTTAATCTCAATATACTTAGCTCTAGAATGTTGAATGGGATTTATGCTTAAATTTATAGCACTAGTATTGCCACATAGAATATGCACACATTTGAAATCTAAACCATAGTCAAGAAGAATGTGCTTCATCTATAACACTTGAGCACAACAACTACAGGCGGCGATATATTCGACCTCAGCGGTAGATAATGACACTCATGCTTGTTTCTTACTATACCATGATACAAGACAACTACCAAGAAATTGACAATGATCACTTGTACTTTTACGCTCAACTTTGCATCCGGCATAGTCGGCATCCGAAATATGCAACAAGGTCAAAAGAGGAGGATTTTGAAAACCAAGGATCATAATCATGTGTATCAATTAAATATCTAAGAATGCTTTTTACAGCAACAAAATGTGACTCTTTAGGACATGATTGAATCTAGCACAAGAGCATACGGCAAACATAATATCCGGTCTACTTGCAACAAGATAAAGTAAACTACCAATCATTCCTCTATATACCTTTTTATCGACACTTTTACCTTTCTCGTCTTTGTCGAGTTTCATAGATGAACTCAATGGTGTACTTATACTTTTTACTTGGTCCATACCAAACCTTTTCAAGAGCTCCTTGGTGTACTTGGATTGATTTATGAAGGTGCCATCCTTGTTTTGCTTGATTTGTAGCCCAAGAAAGAAATTAATCTCTTCCATCATGCTAATTTTGAACTCACTTTACATTAACATGGCAAATTCCTCACAAAGTGAAACATTAGTGGCTCCAAATATGATATCATCAATATATATTTGTACAAGTAAAAGATCATTCTTGTAAGAGATTTTTATGACAAGAGTTGTGTCAACCTTTCCTCTTGAAAAACCTTTTGAAAGAAGAAAACCACTCAATCTTTCATACCAAGCTCTAGGAGCTTGTTTAAGACCATACAAAGCTTTTGAAAGTTTGAAGATATGGTTGGGAAACTTTTCATGAACAAAACTGGGAGGTTGTTCTACATAAACCTCTTCTTCAATGAAACCATTTAGAAAGGCACTTTTGACATCCATTTGAAATAATTTAAAAACATTGAAGCAAGCAAATGCCAAGAGAATTCTAATAGACTCAAGTCTAGCTACTGGAGCAAAAGTTTCATCATAATTAATGCCCTCTTCTTGATTGAATCCTTGGGCAATAAGTCTAGCTTTGTTTCTAACAACTTCTCCGGATTCATTAAGTTATTTCTAAAAACCCATTTTGTGCTAATAACGGGATGATCATGGGGTCTAGGGGCAAGAATCCAAACTTTGTTTCTTTCAAATTGATTTAATTCCTCTTGCATGGCAACAATCCAGAAATCATCACATAATGCATCATCAATAATTTTTGGCTCAATGTGAGATAAAAGTGCAAAATTATCAATGAATACCTTCTTGTTTTAACACCTTGAGAAACATCACCAATGATTTTATCCTTAGAGTGACCTTTTGCATATCTTAGATCCTTAGGTAGCTCTTGATCATCACTAGGTTGATTGTCTTGTTCTTGTTCAATCATTTCTTCTTCATTGGCATGATCTTCTAAGGTAGGAGCTTGAGGAGGAGCTTGATTATTATTCATGGATGTAACTATATCATCATCATCTTTTCTATCCAAGTAGATATTTGATTCATCAAAACTCACATATATGGTTTCCTCAGCATATAAGGTTCTTTTATTGTAAGCTCTATAAGCTTTCTAGTTTGAGGAATAACAAAGAAATATGTCTTCATCCGATTTTCAATCAAACTTTCCTAAGTTGTCACGCATATTCAATATGAAGCACTTACACCCAAACACTTTGAAATAAGCATTAGATGGTATTCTACCAAATAAGAGTTTAAAATGTGTTTATCTAAAAAATGGTCTCAAAACGACTCTATTCATAACATAAAATGAGATGTTTACGGCTTCGACCTAAAAATATTTTGGCAAAGAATTCTCACAAAGCATAAACCTAACAATTTCTTGTAAAGTACGATTTTTCCTTTCAACCACCCCATTTTGTTCAGGTGTTTTGGCAGCTGAAAAGTTGTGAACAATACCATTTTCGTCACAAAGTTTGGTAAAATCTTGTTGTAAATTCTCTTCCATTGTTACTTCTAATGGAAATTAATTTGCAATCAAGAGAGGTTTGAACCTTTTTGAAAAGTTTTACAAATTTATGAAAAGCTTTATCTTTTTGGGATAGAAAGAGTACCCAAGTGAATATTGAAAAATCATCATAAATTACATATGCATATTTCTTACCACCAAGGCTGGTGATCCTCATTGGTCCAAATAGATCCATATACACAATTTCAAGAGGTTTTGATGTTGAAACAATTTTCTTGGGTTTAAAAGATGTTTTTGTTTGTTTTCTATGTTGGCAGGCATCACAAACGCAATTTTTTTCAAATTTTTGGCAACTCTCTCACCAAATTTTTAGATTAAAGCTTGTTCAGCAAATCCATGCTTACATGACCAAGTCTTCTATTCCAAAGAAAACCATCATTATCATGAACAGCTAGACATTTAACATCATTTTCAACAAGTTCATCAAGATATAGAACATATACATTCCCAAATCTATTTGCAACAATGATAGTTTTCCCACTCACACTATCAAGAATGATACATGTATCATATTAAACTCCACTTTGCAACCATTATCACATAATTGACTAATGCTAAGCAAATTATATTTCAAGTCATCAATGAGTAAGACTTGTTTGATTAAAGGAGAATAACCTTTACCAATGTTACCTACACTAAGAATTCTTCCTTTCTTCTTGTCACCGAATGTGACAAATCCATCACTTGTAGCTTGAAGTTCACTAATAAGAGAGGCATTCCCCATCATATGCCTTGAGCATCCGCTATCAAGAAACCACTTTGTGGCACTTGATCTTGAGGGAATATGTACCTACATCAAATGAGAGGAATTGACTTTCGGTACCCCACATCTTCTTGGGTCCAAGGGGATTAGTGACGATACCCTTAGCTCTCTAAATTGTCTTAATACCACTCTCAAACTTTTTTTTTTATAAAACTCCTATCACCTTGGGACTATTTCTACCACAATATGTGCAACACGAATGAGGCATAGACATAAATGTAGCTTTGACAAAATAATTTTTGTATTTTGAAACATTGTTGGCATGATTGTATCCAAGATCATTTTTAACAAAAGGAGATCTTTGAAATCAAGGAAGTTTGTCAAGATTATCTCTACCATTTGTCAATTTTTCTACACATAGAATAAGATCATCAACTTTTCGTTTCAACATATCATAATCCACAATCATTTTTTCTAAGGAAGATATTTTGGCACGAATAGGTTTGTTCTCAATAGACATATTTTGTAAAGTAACATTTAATACTTCTTTCTCAATATTCATACAATCAATGGATTCAAGAAGTTTCTTGTTATCACAAAACAATTTTGAGTTTTCCCTTTGTAAATTTTCAATTTTGACTCTCATTTCTTTATTTCTTTTTGAAACCTTCTTTAATTTACTATACATATCTACAAGCAATTCACTAGGATCATCAATATCATAATCACAATGTGTAGAGGTTGAAGGATTAGTTTGTACCTCATTATCTATAGCCATGAAGCACACATTTGCTCTTTCATCATTTTCATCTCCACTATCCTCATTTGCTTGTTCATTCCAAGTGCCTACCAATCCTTTGCCCTTCTTGATAGACTTCTTCTTCTTGAATTTAGCATCTCTTTCTTTCTCCATTGCTTTAGGACAATCGGCTATAAGATGTTTGGTGCTCTTGCACTCATAGCATTGAGGTTTGAGTAATGAAGATGATTATCCTCCTTGCTTGGATGGCCTCTTTCCTTCCTTGAAAAAAATCCCTTTTTGTAGAGCTTTCTGAACTTCTTAACTACCGTGGTCATTTCATCATCTTCTCTATCTTCATCTTCATCACTAGATGAGCCCTCTTGTTCACTTTGATTTTCGGAGGCATTAAGTACTACTCCTTTTCTCTCTTTCTCCTCAACTTTTAGATCATTTAATCTTTTTACCTTCATCTCATGCGTGAGTAATGATCCAAGGAGTTATTCAAGATGAAGAGCCTTCAAGACTTTTGACTCTTCAATTGCAAGAGTGGTTAATCTTAGATCTTTCTATTTTGTTCACCAAGTGAATAATTCTTCCCATAGGACTTCAATCCATTTGAGATATTTCTGAATCTTATGAACATATCACTAATGCTCTCTCCTTGATTCATGTAAACAATTCATAATCTCGTACTAACATAGCAAGCTTTGACTCTTTCACTTGATTTGTGCCTTCATGACTAATTTGAAGAAGTCTCCACTTGTCATGAGCGGTATTACATCCACTAACTCAGTTGTATTAATTGACATCTAAAGCACAACTCAAAATGTTCATGGTTTAATAGTTCAAGGTCATCTTTCTTGAGGCATTTTCATCATATTCTTCCATGGGCTTGGTTCCCTTGTCATACCATTGGCTTGCATCCTCATTGGTATATAAGGCCCTTTCTCAATGATATTTCACAAATCAAAGTTAATAGAGCAAATGTATATCTTAATTCTAGATTTCCAAAAAGTATAATTTGTTCCATCAAATAAGGGAGGTTTATTTGTGGAAGATCCTTCAAAATAAGGTAAGTTTGAAATATTAGTCATAGGATCATATCTTCTAGGTGGTAAAACCTTTGAAAAACAAGTCCACGCTCGAATACCAATTGAAAGACCTAAGAGAGGGGGTGCATTAGATCTTTGTTAGGTCTTTGGCTAATTGTTGAAAACTTTTTCCTTTTTAGCAAAGTTGATTTGGAAGATGATTGGAATTGACTCCTTCACAAAAATGTAAGCAAATACAATAAGATTCAAATGTAGATGAAATAAAGAGCAAGGGATAACACAAGTGGTTTATAGTGGTTCAATCACACAATATCTACATCCACTATCTTGAGCATTCACTCAAGGATTTCAAACAATCTCAAATATGATTTCAAGTTGATCAATTCTTACAAAAGAGGCTCACCCTTCAAGGGTTTTACACCACAACCTCTCCTCAAATACAAACAATCAAGGTTCACCCTAACCAGATATTTTATATCAACAAGATAACATTGAAAACAGTAAGGAAATAAAATTTGAGATAAGAAATTTACCAACACTTTTGGTAGATGATGACAAATTAGCACACTTTCACCTTTTGTCTATGGAATCTTGACTTTTGAACTTTATGGGATAAGGCAAAAGATAACGTTTTGATAGAGAGTAATTTGAAAGAGTAAGGAATCTTTAAAACTCAAGAACTACCAAAAAATCTGATGTTTATGTCTTTTATAAGTTTTAAAAATTAGTTGCAATGTCTAAATAACGGCTAGTAATGGTTAGTAACAATGTGCAGCGTCGACAAGATAATTTTTCTATTTTGAGACTGCTAGTGTAAATTCGATCGACTGAATTTGGACACCCTTATCAAAATGGTTGTCTGAATTTCTCTGAAAATTCAGTAATCATAAGATCAAATTCGAACGTCTGAATTGATCAAACTTAGTTAAAATGAGTAGAAATAAAAGCACAACAAGTTTGAAATCATTTTGGACTTTGAGATATATCATTTTAAAAGCTTTTATTCCAAAGACCGTTATTAAAAACTTTGTAAAAACATTTGCAAGATAGATCATTTGTGATTTAAAACCAAGTATGATGCTTTCTTGAAAAACTTTTAGATTCCAAAGGCAAAATAGTGCAAGGTTTACAAAGATATACCTATGAAGCATAGTAAACCTCATTAGGGTCTTCAAAGCCTTCAACAATCTTGAACCAACTCTAACCATTTTGATAAACTTGAGTTGTTTATGAACTTTTTGCTTCAAGGCAATGAGACTTGCTTTCTTCTCAATTCAAAAACCATATCACATAGCATACAAGCATATTATTCCGTATCAAGATTGATCAATATGATTTCCATAGGACATTGTACTTATCAATGTCTGTTACTAAACAATATGATTTGCCCTTAAGTCTTACAACATTGTATCTTGGTATAGTAAAAAGCAAGCATGTGTGTTATTGTCTACCACCGAGCCGAATATATCGTTGCCGGTAGTTGTTGTGCTCAAGTGCTATGGATGATGCACACTCTACTTGATTATGGTCTAGATTTCAAATGTTTGTCTATTCTATGTGATAACACTACTGCTATCAAATTGAGCCTAAATCTCATTCAATATTCTATAACTAAGCATATAGAGATCAAATATTATTTCATTAGAGATCATGTAGCTAATGATCAAATTGCTGATAAAGCCTTTGGTCGAAGAAAGGTTTTGCTATCTTAGAAGAAGTATGGGTATTTCACAATTCAATTACTAATATGTGTGTTGAAGTGTGGCAAAAGCAGGGAAAATTTGGAAGCACAATTTGGATGCATGGAGTGAAATTCGGTCATCTTCTCCAGAAAACTCCTAACAAAAAGATTTGGATGCAAGTTCGGACCCATGAGCAAAAATTCGGTCTTTCGAATTTGCTGAAAACACGAAATAGAGAAATGTGAATGCAAGTTTAGATGCAGACCTGAAAATTCAATCATCCAAACTTTGTAATTTAAGTGGTTATTAACCCACTCAACTGTTCAAATCCCTTATTCTAAACCATCCGAATTCTCTTCCTTTTCAAAACCGACACGACACTCTCACATCCAAACTCAAATTCATCCAAAATTTTACCATTCTTCTTCAAAAATCTCTTGATTTTCGTGTTCTAAATCCCTTGTTATCTCTAAAATTCATATTTCTCTATAGAAAATCATCATGGTTTGTTCAAAAAGGGTTAATGTGGCAAAGGGCAAAGGAAAAGCCAAGGTAGGAGATGAAGGGCTAATTATCAATGAACCAAGGCCGGTTCACATTCCACAATCAAGTCTTGTAGTGGAATGATTCATCTCTACAAGAGCTGCTATTGAATTTGAAGATTGGAACAAGAAGAGTAGAAAAATCATACCCGACCATAGAGCAGATGTAGACAAACTCGCCAACATGGGTAATGTGCTTTCTCTCTTTGGTGAGATAGGTTGGGGTACTTTACTTGGGGGTAAATGAAGATTATTATCCCTACTTGTCTATGAATTCTATGCAAATTTTAAGGAAGAAAGTTGAGCATGTTAGGGGTAGCATGATACACTAGTATTCATTTAGAGTTTCCCAAGTTGATTTTGAAATTAATGATGCTTTGATGAATCATATATGTGGAGTTGATGATATTGGTGTTAGATATTATTCCTTGGGGCGACATTGTTATATTCATGAGTTGTTTACTAATGAAAGTTTTGAAGGGGCATTTACAAATGGTAGAAGGTTTAGGTCCTCTAAGGAAAAAGAGATTAAAGCTTTTGATGCAGGAGGTCGTGTCATGCATCATATGATTACTACCATGATCACCCTAATTTTGAACATAAATCTTCGGTCGGTAATATGCATGTAGTGATTATGCTTGCCTTGCATGAGCATAGAAGACTAAATTTTGGTTCATGGCATTAAAGCCTATGTTTAGTGTAAGAAGAACGGCTAACAAAGGCTTGCCTTATGGGAGATTGTTGACAAGAATCTTCAAGCATTTCAATGTCCAATTCTCCAGAAGAGGAAATCCAATGAAAAAATGGGAAAATCTATACAAACGAGTCTCTCAAGAGAATGCAGTTAACACTTTATGAGGTTGGTGTATAAAGGACGAGAAGAGAAACCTCTCTAAGGGATGAAAGGGTAGAAACAAGTGATGAAGAAGAAGAGGAGGAAGAAGTGGAAGAAGAAGAAGAGGATTAGGAGGAGACTTTGGCTAGAGAGAGGAAGAACAAGAAAAGACAAGATCTATCAAGTGAGGGGGACCAACCTCACACAAAAAGAAGACTATTTGAAGAAGAGGTCACTCCTCAATCACATAAAAACCTTGGAAACATGCCTAGTGAGGAGGAAGTCACCCGAAGTGACACTATAGTAGCCAAGTTGTTCCAAGAGTCTTTAAACAACCATATAAAAGAGATGGAGAAAATGTATAAATTCTTTGAATCTTTTGCTCCTATGGTACTAAGAAAATTGGATGGCTTGGATGCTAGGGTGAATATTGAAGAGCTATTAAGAAAAAACAATCAAAGTGATGAAGGACCTTCAATGCCTCAAGCTATGGATGGCAAGGATGATGAAAGAGATGACAAATGCAAGAAAAAGAAAAAGGATGATGAGGATGATAATGATCATGAGGATAGTGATGGAGGTGATGATCAAGGGGGAGACTTTGAGTTTGTGGCTAGAGAAAGTGGAAGAGATGAGGGTGTTCAAGAAGAGCCACAAGAGAGAGGAAGCCAAGAAGGAAGCTTAAATTGAGAAAGTTGAGATCACTTCACCATCTACCCTTCATTTGGGCAAGGAAGAGTCAAGCATGTAGTCAAGAAAAGGGGACAAGGAGATCATCTCGGTTGGTGACTACTCCTAAGCCAAACTACACCAGCAAGGAGAAAGCAAGTGAAGGGCCACTTCATATAGAGCTTAAGGGAGATATGGCCATCACTACCAACAAATATGGAGTAAAGACGATGACCAAAACCAAAGACTAAGCACTCCCTAACTCTCTTTCTCATTTCAATTATGTACTTAGTCTAGTTTATGTACTTTTATTTGATGCTTAGTTAATGTATCTAGAATAGTCCATGTATTTTCAAGCTTTGACCTTTAATGTGCCTTTCTAGTTCATCTACTTTTCAAGCTCAATGATGATATTTCATATTTGCTTCACTTTCACTACCCCACATTTGATTGATGACAAAATGGGAAGAAATAAGAAGTGTTATGCAAAATGTAATGACATATTGGCTATAATGAATGTGACTTATTGATTATTGATGTGTGCTCATATAGCTAGCTTATGAAAGGGTTATTATGTGGTCATTGGCATTTTGGAATTATGAGGTTGATGATCTTGAAAGCCTTGAGTTGATTTATGCAATGGTTGGCTAAGATGATTATGAATGTGTTTTATAGTTGATCATCTTGCTTCGATGATTGTGTGATTGATTATAAGTACTTATACTACAAATATATTTTTTTGACAACTTTGCCTAAAGTTTGGAATTGAAATTTGGATGCATGTCCTGAAATTCAGATGCATTCATATTTTGTTATCAAAAAGTACTCTTTTGTTGTTCAAATTAATTCAAAACTATTTTAATCTCTTCTACTATGTTTGAAGAACCTTAGGGAAGCTGTATTTGAATTTGAACAAGCATTATATTGAGTAAATTGTAGTTTAGACTCTTAGTCCAAAATCCAATAGTTTCTAAAAAATGAGCACAATCTAAGAGGGAGCTTTGCTAACTATTTCTAAACTTTAAAACCTCTCTCAGAAATATTTTTATGTTTTCTTAAATGCTATATCTTCTAGTTTGATGGAATGAAGGAGGTTTATGGAGGTTTTGAGCTTTAAAGATTCTTTACTCTTCCTAATCATTCTCTATCAAAAAGTTCTCTTTTGTCTTGTACTAAAAAATTCAAATTCAAGATTCCTTAGACAAAAAGGTGAAGGTGTGCTAATTTGTCATCATCTACCAAATTGTTGGTAACTTTCTAATCTCATACTTCATCTACTTATTGTTTTCAAGGTTATCTTGTTGATTAAAACCCTTGTGTTCGGGTAAGCCTTGATTATTTGTATTGAAGAAGAGATTGTAGTGTAAAACCCTTGAAGGGTAAGCCTCTATTGTATAATCTGATCAACTTGTGATTATAGTTGAGTTTGGTTGAAATCCTTGAGTGGGTGCTCAAGGTAGTGGATGTAGATCTTGTGCACTATAAATTGCTTGTGTTGCCTCTTGTCTTCTATTTCCTTTAAATTTGATTCTTATTGTGTTCTCTTGCATATCTAGTAAAGTATTTGATTTCTACCATCTTCCAAATCAATTTGTTAAAATGGAAAATTTTTTGAAAACTAGCCAAAGACCTAAGACCTAATTCACCCCCTCTTAGGTCTTTCACCATCTATGTTTCCTATGTGATGCACTGCCAGGCTCTGCCATACTACTAACCTATAAAACAAGTACTACTGTCAATACTAGTAAGAACTAACTATCTCTGAACAGCCAAAAGCTTTGTCATAAACTTCTATAGCTCATCTAGGATCTACCAACTTGAACCTAAGAATGAATTTGGGTGCTTTGATACCACTTGTGATACCCCAATCCCTCTGCTAGGTCTCACTATAACTGAGTAAGATACCAATGTGTATTTCGACACTGACATACAGAAGCAATAATTGTGTTCGAAGAAAAATAAGAAATATAAGTAAATAAAATATATTACAACACAATCAAAGAGAACAAAAAAAGAAGTCATACAAGTACATAAGTAGATTCTTCATTAAAGATGTCTAGAGACAGTAGTAAAACAGACTTCTTTCTCTCGAACTAGTGAGAGGTAACAAAAAAATACAAGATTTCTCAAACACACACATATTATATACATCAGTTAAGTTCTTCCAAAAGCTAACACGGGGGCTAATAAAAGGATCACTGCTTCATTCCTTGGTCCAAGCTATCTAAAAACAAGTATTAAAACATGTATGAGTCAGAAAGTTTAGTGAGTTCACATGTATGCTTGTGTTTTTAGAATTGTGATGGTGGATGCACATGTGTTGTAGTTTTAAATGTTTTTTATATGCAAATAAGTTTCTCTTTTCAAATAAATGCTCCAAAACTAGTAAACTCAAAATAACGAATCACCCATCCTTCAGTTTAGCCATGTAAATGTAAGTTTTTTACGTGTCATGATTTTTCAAAAACACATAATAAAACATTTCCCAAAGCTTACCTGTATCTATGAAATATGTCCAACAATTATAGTATTCCAAATGAAATAAATATCTATTTGAAACACCGCTCCTAGGCATTTCTAGTACACAAGTAAAAACACATTGTGGAGAACTTCTCCAATTTAAAGAAACTTGTAAGAGAAGTAACTAAAGCAACTTTAAATAACATATCAACACTTGTAAATGACACATAATTATCTTTTCGTCAACAATATTGATGGTACTAAAAATATGGCAAGCCTCGATTTGTGAACTCAGATGATAGCAAGAACTAGTCACTTTCTCACATAACTTGTGAATTTCCTACAATTCCAAGTGAGTCAAACTTAGTCAATATCTATTAAAGTGATAAAATCTAATTATAGAGTGTGCCTACCAAGAACACTCTAGGCATATTTTTAAGCCCAAACTTACAACTACACTGCCTATATTATTTAAAACATACAATTCTTATATTCTATATTAATATAAGAAAGCTTCCTACATACCAAAATCCTTATTAAACCTTTGTAAATAAATAGGATAAATTCTTTTACAGGTCACCAAAAATAATCAAACCTATATAGCTAAAACTCATTATTATTTAGCATACACCTATCTAAAAATGCATATATATTCACGTAAAAATAATACCATATTTGAACTTGATTTTATACATTTACTCATCTTTAGAATCAAATTAAATCACTACCTCAAATTTTCTTAATATTTCATTTGTAAAATTTGGATTCAAAAACATATTCTATGCTAAAGAGTTACCATAAATTCATAAATTCGTTTATCACAAGAAAGATAAAGACATTACAAAGGCAAAGAATGAAATTAGAATCAAAGGTCACCTCAGTCGGGAACAAGAAAACAGAAGAAGAGTCTATGGGTGAAGAAGAAAGAAAGGAAGGAAGAAAACAAAGAAAACAAATAAAGAAATCACAATCTTCAAGTGTAACAAGCAAACTGGTGAATTTTGCTTTGTGGCATGTAAGGGCGATAAGATGGTAAGCTCAATCTCCTTGTATTTCGCTTGAAAAGGTGAGAATAATATTCAAGAAGTCAAAATGCAAGAAGACTTCTATGGTATGTGTTCAAATTTTAAAAGAAACATAGTTAAGAATACACCCAACTAATTAACCTAGTTTATGGTGGTTTCCTCAAGTTCTATTATCCTAATTTAGCTTTACTAATATTACGTATCTTCCAAAGCTCATATTTAGCTAAGAAAATACCACAAACATGTGCACTTTTTACGCAATTACCATTACTAAGCTAAATGTTATATATAAATCATACGCTCCATTCCAAACTTACATATTGTAACTCAAAATGGACACGTGTAGAACGTCTACAGGGTAGAGTGTTACGACACTTTTTGTGACTTAGCTTTATACCCATATTTTGTAATGTCATTAACGTTTCTTAGATGTCAACAGCAAGGTCAAACATTTTTTTCGACTTGATGATAATATCATCAATATAGACTTCCATATTCCATCTAATCTGATTTGCAAAATCTTTGTTTACTATTTCTAAAATCTACCCTCCACGTTCTTTAAACCAAAAGGCATTTGGGTGTAACAAAAGATTCCACCATCTACCTATCATAAAGGATGTCTTATAAGTGTCCAAGAAGCATACCACATCATGCTCGGTCATTGCATCGACCAGTTGATTGATCCTTGGAAAAGGGTATGGGCTTTTTGGGATGGCTCTATTTAAATTCGTGAAATTGATGCACATACATCATCTGTCATTAGCTTTTGGAATTTCCACCGAGTTCACCGACCATGTAGGAAAATGTACAGGCTTAATTATGCCAACACTTAACAAACCATCTACCTCTTGACATATGATTTCCTGACCTTGCTTGGCAAAGACTCGCTCTTGTAGGACATAGGCTGAGACTCAGGCTTAATTTCTAACCAGTGCTTCACAATTGTGCAGAGAACCATGCCAAGGTCAGTATTATCCCAGAAAAATACATCCCAATATACTGTCAGAACTACCTCGACTTCACACTAACATTCTTGAGTAATCCCATCCTGAGTTGTATCTGGCGTTCAAGTTTGGAAGAATCAATGTAGTACTATTCAAATGCTCCTTCTGGTTCTATTCTTGACAAGCACCTTCCGTCCTTCATGACCTGTAACATGTAATCTTTATCTTCAGACACTTGGAGCTTAGCTGAATAACATTCTTGCGCCTTGCTTTCTTTCCCTTTGAGCACATAATGTCCCTGCTCCTTGGAAACTAGTAAAACTAAGTCTACAATGGATATTCAGGCATTGAATTCATTTAACACCATGTGTCCCAACAACATGTTGTAGGCAGATGTAGTTGGTACTACCAGGAATTTTTCCACTACGTCTACAGTTCCAATTCGTACTGGCAAATCAATTGAACTGATGAACTTTACACTTTTCGTGGTAAAGCAATACAAGGGTACTTCTTCAAGAGTTTACCTTTCCTTGGGCAGACCCATTTTATCAAAGGTACTATAAAACAAGATGTTAACTAAGTTTCTTGTATCTACCAGGTTCCCTTATATTGTCCATTCGGCTACTTCCAAAGAGACCACCAAAAGTCGATTATCTAAAATTCTTCGCTGCTTAGATGACAACGCTTTTCCTACCATGTTAGTAACATGAGTCTCAGGCTTTCTTCCCCCTGCAATCCTTGGGTTGACTCTCTCCCTGTCTCGCCGGTCCACACATGCTATGATGAAGTCTTTAAGGTGTCTCCTCCAAATCGCTTCCTCGATTTCTCTTTTCAGGTCATTTCAATTCTCTATTTCATGGTTGTGATCCTTGTGAAATAAACAATAGTGTTTTTAGCTTCTCCTTTCAGGGAGGCAAACATTTTTCAATGGAAATGTCAAGATGCACTCGATCATGAAGCTCTGTAACAGTTTAGGGGTTGCTTAATGTGAGTTTGCTAACTAACTACAAACTCTGTAATCCATGAACATATTCATAGACATACATCTCATCTTGAAGGTCTCTTACATCTAACGCCTCCCAAATAAACTGAGCTATGTAGTCAGTGATAGACTATGTGGTTCTCTACCGAATATGTAGTAGATCATAGCAAACAAATGCATCAAGAATTGTTCACCTAACTGATGAAAAGTGGATATACTTCTCGATTTGAGCAAGGAGAAGCAATGCAAAGCCTGGGCCTTTAGAGAACTAGAGAACACTCAGATCAGGCCATATCAGAAGCATTCCTATGTAACATAAGGACATGAACTTCTCCAAGTGTTCCCTAGGATCTCCTGTGCCATCTTATTTGTCAAAATTCAAGGTTGTAAAACCGCGCATCCAAAGTCACTCACTAGAATTCCTCATGCAAAGGATTATGTTGAATGAAATTCTAATCTTAAAAATTGCCACGATGGGCTTTATCCATGACTTCTACCAAGGCTACTCAGGCCTTCTACTCCTGGGCAGCGGAATGTTCTGGTAAGGGTACCCCATTGCCCCCAAGGATCTTCAATAGGCTTTTTCTCCAAACCATGCCCCTTGTCTGTTTCAACAAATTAATTGTGCAGAGATTGAGGCTGTATTTTAGGTTTCCAATTCTGGTGTTTGGACTCCTTGCAAAAATAATTAATTAACTAATTTGTATCCATACTTGTAAGGAGGTTAGCTGCTTTAATGTGACCGGGACGACAGAAGCTCTGGGATGCTCTTGAATAGTTTGCTCATTAGTTATAGCAACATGGACTTCCTACCTCTCTCTTGCCATGTTGGCTTCGTTGATAAATGCGGAGGTGGTATGAAAAATCAGCAACAACGTCTTGGGAAAATGTGTGAGTAGAAAGATCCATGAATAATTTTCTATGAGTCGCGTATGCGAAGTTAATCACGGTGGGTGCCAATTTTTGAAAAATGAACTCCTCCACAAACTCCAATCTGCTCGAGAACTCCAACCAAACAAAGCACGAACAAATGATGGAGATCTAACCCCGAAAACCCTTCAATGCCTAAGTCAATATTGGATTAATTGAGTAACAAAAAGAATAATCATAAGTATTTATAAGGAGTCATACCTAAGGAGTTTAGGTAACCAAATATTTATAGAAGAATACCTTACTCTGGATCCGAAATCCAAATAGGAATAGGCTTTTCTATTGGACCTTCATACTAATGGGTTAGTGTGGGCAAGTGATAAGCCTTGTAACACAGTCCAACTCCATCGAACATTATATTATATAACTGTTAGCCCTAAGGACAAATCATGTAGTTTGATTACTTTTGATTTATGACAAACATTGATGAGGACTAATATGCTTGTATGTTGTGTGATAGGATGTATGGATTGAGATGGAAGCAAGTCATATTGCCTTGGAGTTCAAAATGCTTAAGACAACTCTAATGTGCTCAAAGATCATGGATATAGAGCATGTTCTATGAATAAGAATGCTTTGAAGAATATAGTGTAGGGCTGCACTTGCATAAATAGGTATATTCTTGTAAACTCTACTCTTGTGTGTCTTGGAATCTATTAAATGCATAAGAGAACATAAAACTTGTTTTTGAATCATAAATGGCTTTGAGTAAAATCTTAATGATCTAATGTTTTGGTAACGGTTTTTAAGTTCAAAAGAGTTTGTATGATATATCTTTTGATCCTAAATGATTTCAAACATTTTAAGATTGATTTTCAAGTGTTTTCACAGAGTTTGGAAAGTTTGGACGCAAGTTCGAACCTCCAAACTGTGATATGGTTACTGTTTCTCCAGAGAAGTTCGGACGAAAGTTCAGATGCATGAGCCAAAGTTTGGACGTCCGAACTTTTCCAGACAAATGTCACAGAGAAGTTCGGACGATAGTTCAGATGCAGGGGAGAAAGTTCGGAATCCGAACTTTCTCGAAACTAGCTGTTACTAGCCATTTTAAAGCTGTTGAAACTAATTTTTAAACTCTATAAAAGCCATAAACTCTAGAATTTTTGTAAGTTTTGAATTCTTGAGAAATCTAAACATTCTGAATCAATTACAAACATCAAAGCTCTCTTTTATCTTGTGCTTTCAATTGATCATTCAATATTCCAAAGACAACAAAGTGAAGAAGTGCTACATTGTGTAATCATCCACCAAGAAGTGGTAACATCTTATTCATTCTTCATTTTAATTATGTTTTCTACTTGTTCATTATAAGGTTATCTTGTAACGTAAAATCCTTTTGAAAAGGGTGAGCCATAGACTAGATTGATCAAGGTTGTAGTGTAAAATCCATGTGTGCATGAACCTTGATTAGATTGGTCTTTAGGTTGTTTTTAGATATAAAATCCTTGGTTAAGGGTGAGCCTTATTTGTATAATTGCAATAGAGGTTGTGAGAGTAAAACCATTGTGTGGTGAGCCTCTTGTGTAATTGTTGAACTTGAGCACATAGTAGATTGTTTGAAATCCTTGAGTGTAGACTCAAGGTAGTGGAGGTAAATCTTGAGAAGATTGAACCACTATAAATTGCTTGTGTTCATTGCACTTAACTTATTTATTGCTTTGATATTGATTTGAATATTCTCTCATTGAATTAAGTGATCATAATCTGCACCAACTAATCTTATAGAGGAAATAATTTTCAAAAATTAGCCAAAGACCTAATTCACCCCTCCCCTCTTAGGTCTTTCAATTGGTATCAGAGCAAGGGTTTCTTTGTGAGGTTTTACAACCTAGAAGTTAAGATCTTATGGCTAATATTTCAAGTTTACCTTATTTGGAAGGATCCTCCACAAATAGACCTCCTTTGTTTAATTGAACAAATTATACATTTTGGAAATCTAGAATTAAGATATATATTTGTTCTATTAACTTTGATTTGTGGAATATTATTGAGAAACTTCCTTATGTACCAATGAAAATGAGTGTTGATGGAACTAGTCAAGAACCAAAACACATAGATGAATTTGATGAGAATGATTCAAAGAAAATGACCTTGAATTATCAAGCTATGAACATTTTAACTTGTGCACTAGATGTAACTGAATATAATAGAGTTAGTGGGTGTGATACTACACATGATATGTGGAGATTACTTCAAGTAACACATGAAGGTACAAATCAAGTAAAAGAGTCAAAGCTTGACATGCTAGTTAGAGACTATGAAGCAAGGTGAAAATATCAGTGATATGTTTACTAAATTTACTAACATTTTTAATGGTCTGAAAGCTTATGGGAAGAACTATACAATTGGAGAGCAAAATAGAAAAATCTTGGATGCTCTGCCAAAATCTTGGCAACCGAGGACACTTGCTATTGAGGAATCAAAAGATTTAAAAACTCTTCCACTTGAAGAGCTCATTGGTTCACTGCTTACACATGAAATGAAGTTGAAAAGATTGAATGATATTGAAGATGAAGAAAAAGGAAGAAAAGAAGTTGTACTCAAAACTTCAAATCATTCCAGTGAACAAGAAGAATCATCAAGTGAAGAAGATGGAAACAGTGGAGAAGAAGAGATAGCCATGGCTGTAAGAAAATTCAAAAGATTATATAAGAAAGAATTTTTTAAGAAAGGGAGAAAACCAATCAAGAAGAGTGAACAGTCATCATCCTTCAAACCTCAGTATTTTGAATGCAAAAGTACAGAACATCTTATTGCTGATTGTCCTAAAGTTCTGGAAAGGGAAAGAGACAGCAAACTCAAAAAGAAATCCACCAAGAAAGGAAAGGGACTAGGTGGTACTTGGGATCAACAAGAAAGTGAAAATGACAGTGAAGGAAAAGTTTAGGACCAACATATGCTTTATGGCAATTGATGATGAGGTACAATCTACACCTTCTATTTCTACTTACTATGATGAAGATGTTGATCCTAGTGATTTACTTGTTGAAATGTATGGAGAACTGAAAAAGGCTTCAAAAAGGAATAAGGAATTGAAGACCAAAATTAATGAGCTATTAAATGAGAATTCAAAACTATGTTCTGAAAATGGAAAACTTCTTGAGACTACTAACTGTCTAAATATAGAAAAAGAAATTTTAAATATAACCATTCAAAACATAACTCTTGAAAATAAAGAATTTTGTACAAAAATCATATCTTTAGAAACAATGCTTAGTGATCATGATATATTGAAAAAGAAAGTTAATGATCTTACACAATGCATTGAGAGATTTACAAATGGAAGAGAAATTCTAAATAAATTACTTGGTTATCAAAGATCATCATATACAAAAATTGGTCTTGGTTACACTCATGAACTTGTTTGGACCATACTTGTTGTACATATTGTGGTAGACATGGACACAAAATGTCAAAATGTTATGTGAAAAGAAAAATAGAAAATGGTGCTAAAACTATTTGGATAGTTAAAGGAACTTTCACTAACCCCCTTGGACCCAAGAAAATGTGGGTACCAAAAGTCACCTTTGCTAATCTTGTGTAGGTTCGTTTTGCTTCAAGATCAAGTACCACTAAGTGGTTTCTTGACAGTGGCTGTACAAGACACATGACAGGAAATGCCTCACTTGTAGTGAACTTCAAGCAACAAGTGAAGGTTTTGTCACATTTGGTGACAAGAAGAAGGGAAGAATACTTGGAATTGGTAATATTGGTAATGGTTCCTTACCTCTTATCAAGCAAGTACTACTTATTGATGGTTTAAAGTATAACTTGCTTAGTATTAGTCAATTATGTGACAATGGTTGCAAAGTTGAATTTAAATGTGATACATGTACTATTCTTGATAGTATAAGTAACTAGACTATTTTTGTTGCCAATAGAGTTGGAAATGTGTATGTATTATATCTTGATGAACTTATTGCACATGATATTAAATGTCTTGCCATTCATGATAATGATGGATATCTATGGCATAGAAGATTACATCATGTGAGTATGGAATTATTGAACAAACTCTCATCACAAGAATTGGTTAGAGGGCTGTCAAATATGAATTTTGACAAAACTCGTATTTGTGATGCTTGTCAATATGGAAAACAGTCAAAAACATCTTTTAAACCAAAGAAAATGGTTTCTACATCAAAACCTCTTGAACTTGTTCATATGGGCTTGTTTGGACCAATGAGAACTACTAGTCTTGGTGGTAAAAGATATGCATATGCGATTGTTGATGATTTCTCAATATTTACATGGGTTATCTTTCTAGCTCAAAAGGATGAAACCTTTCATGAATTTAATAAGCTTTTGAAAAGGTTCAAGTTTCTCTTGGATGCAAATTGATATCTATTAGGAGTGATAATGGAAAAGAATTTTACAATCAAGAGTTTGCAAAATATTGTGATGAATATGGTATTACACATAATTTTTCTACTGCCAAAACTCCTCAACAAAATGGTGTTGTTGAAAGGAAAAATAGAAATTTACAAGAAATGGTTAGATCAATGTTGTGTGACAACTCTTTACCAAAATATTTTTGGGCTGAAACTGTAAACACTGCTTGTTATGTAATGAATAGAGTTCTCTTAAGACCTTTCATACGAAAAACACCTTTTGAACTTCTATTTGATAAAACTCCTTTAATTGTTTATTTTAAGGTATTTGGCTGTAAATGTTTTATCTTAAATATTCATGACAATTTAGGAAAGTTTGATAAAAAATCTGATGAAGGTATATTTCTTGGTTATTCATCAAATAAAAAGTCTTATAGAGTTTATAATAAAAGAACATTGTGTGTTGAAGAAACCATTCATGTAACATTTGATGAATCTAACATTTATCTTGAAAGAAGAAATGAAGATGATGTAGGTCCTTCAATAATGGATAATCAAACTCATCATCAAGCACCAACTTTGGAAGAACATGCCAAAAGAAGAAGAAATAATAGATCAAGAACAAGATGGTCAATCAAGCAATGATCAAGAACTTTCAAAGGATCTAACATATGCAAGAGGTCATCCTAAGGAGTAAATCATTGGTGATCTTTCCCAAGGAGTTAAAACAAGGCGGTACTTTATTGACAACTTTGCTCTTTTATCACATAATGAACCTAAAAACATTGATGATGCATTGTGTGATGATTTTTGGATTATTGCCATTCAAGAAGAGCTAAATCAATTTGAAAGAAACAAAGTTTGGACTCTTGTTCCAAGGCATCTTGATCATTCTATAATTGGTACAAAATGGGTTTTTAGAAATAAATTAAATGAACAGGGAGAAGTTGTTAGAAACAAAGCTAGGCTTGTTGCTCAAGGATTCAATCAAGAAGAGGGTATTGATTATGATGAAACTTTTGCTCCTGTAGCCAGACTTGAATCTATAAGAATACTATTAGCCTATGCATGTTTTAAAGGTTTTAAACTATTTCAAATGGATGTCAAAAGTTCATTCCTGAATGGTTTTATTGAAGAAGAGGTGTATGTGGAACAACCACCTGGTTTTATTCATGAAAAGTTCCCTAATCATGTTTTCAAGTTAACCAAAGCTTTATATGGGTTAAAACAAGCCCCTAGAGCTTGGTATGAAAGATTGAGTGGATTTCTTCTTTCAAAAGGATTTTCAAAAGGAAAAGTTGATACAACTTTATTTATAAAAACTTCTTGCACTAATGAACTCTTACTTGTGTAAATTTATGTTGATGATATTATTTTTGGTGCTACTAATACATCTCTTTGTGATGAGTTTGCTAAATTAATGCAAAATGAATTTGAAATGAGTATGATGGGAGAACTAAATTTCTTTCTTGGACTACAAATTAAGCAAACTAAGGATGGAGTATTCATAAATCAAGCAAAGGACACAAAAAAGCTTTTGAAAAGATTTGGAATGGATCAAGCAAAAGGAATAAGCACTCCAATGAGTTCATCAACCAAACTTGATAAAGATGAGAAGGTAAAAATGTTGATGAAAAGATATATAGAGGTATGATTGGAAGTTTACTCTATCTCACAGCAAGTAGACCAGATATTATGTTTGTTGTATGCTTATGTGCTAGATTTCAATATTGTCCTAAAGAGTCACATTTAATTTCTGTCAAACGCATCTTTCGCTATTTGATTGATACATATGACTATGGTCTTTGGTTTTCAAAATCTTCATCATTTGACCTTGTTGGATATTCGGATGCTGATTTTGCTGGATGTAGAGTTGAACGTAAAAGTACCAGTGGTCATTGTCAATTTCTTGGTAGTTGTCTTGTATCATGGTACAGTAAAAAAACAAGCATGTATGTTTTTGTACACTGGAGAAGCTAAATAGATTGCAGCTGACAGTTGTTGTGCTCAACTATTATGGATGCATCATACATTACTTGATTATGATCTTAGATTCAATTGTGTACATATACTGTGTGATAATACTAGTGCTATCAATTTAAGTATAAATTCCATTCAATATTCTAGGACTAAGCATATTGAGATTAAGCATCATTTTATTCGTGGTCATGTTGCTAAAGGAGATATATGTTTGAATTATGTGAATACAAATGATCAAATTGCTGATGTTTTTACCAAGCCTTTGGCTGAAGAAAGGTTTAATTATCTAAGAAGGCTTTTAGGAATCTCAAAATTCAATTACTAATGAGTGCATTGAAGTCTGTCAAAAATAGGAAAAGTTCGGATGCACAATTCAGATGCATGAAGTGAAATAGTAACGTCTAAACTTTATCCAGAAAATTCTGGACAGAAAAGTTCGGACGCATGAAAGTTCGGACGTTCGAACTTTTTTAAAACTGAAGAAACAGAAAAGTTCGGATGCAGAACAGAAACTTCTGTCGTCCAAACTTTGCGGTTACATCGGTTTTAAAGAAACCGAACAGGCCGTTACACTCTATTTATCATCCAAACTTTCTCTCCTTTCAAATTCCAGTCCCCCATCTGCGTCCAAACCCTAATCTCTCTAAAATTTCACCAATTTCACATCAATCCATTCTGATTTTTTAGTTTCTAACCCTAAATACTTCTTAGATTTCACTACATTTCATATATAAAATCATCATGGTGAGAACTAAGAGAGCAAATGTGGAGAAAGGAAAAGGAAAAGCAAAGGAAGGAGATGGAGTACGAATTCTCAATGAACCAAGAAGAATTAGAGTTCCTCAAACATCATCTGGAACAGACAGATTTGTCTCCATCAAGGCTGCATCCGAATTTGAAGATTGGAATAAAAAATCCAGAAAGATTATCCCTGGAAACAAGGTAAATTTTGATAATCTGTCAAGTATGGAAAATGTGTTATCTTTGTTTAGTGAAATTGGATGGAGTAATTTATTAGCAATTGATGAAGAATACTATCCTGATCTCATATATGAATTATATGCAAACCTGAAAGAAGAAAGAGTTGAACAGATAGGAGATGATGTAGTTCATTGGTACTCATCTAGAGTATCCCAAGTTGATTTTGAATTCAATGATGCTTTGATTGATAGAATATGTGAAGTGATATTGGAGAAAAGTATTTTTCTTTGGGACAAGATTGTTATGACTGAGAGTTGTTTACCTTTGAAAGATTTGAGGAAGCCTTTACAAAAGGTAGACAGTTTAGGACTATAAAAGAAAGGGAAACCAAAGTCTTTGATGCTAGAGGAAGAGTTATGCATCATATGATAACAACCATGATTGTTCCTAATTTTGGTCATAAATCATTTGTTGGAAATATACACATGGTAATTATGTTAGCTTTACATGAGCATAGAAGACTGAATTTCGGTATATAGCAGTGAAGCACATGTTTAGTATTAAGAAGGCTGCCAACAAAGCTTTACCGTATGGGAGACTTTTGACAAGAATTTTCAAACATTTTCAAGTCAAACTTCCTATTAGGGGACAAGCTTTAAAAAGTGGACAAATTTATACTAATGATACCCTTAGAAGAATGCAATTGGTTCTTTATGAGGATGGTATATGGAGGACTAAAAGAGAAACTCCTCCTAGAATAGCAGAGGCCAAAGAAAGTGAAAATACTGAAGTAGAAGAAGAAGATGAGACAGAAGCATGGGTAAGGGAAATGAAATAAAATGAAGGCATGATTCATCAAGTGATGGGGAGCAACCTCCCTCCAAGAGAAAACTTTTTGAAGAAACACCTACTTCTCAGTCATATCCTAGTGTTGGAGAAGTTCCTACTGATGAAGGAATTACTAGAGGAGACATCATTGTTGCTAAGGCATTCCAAGAAGCCTTAAACAATCACATTAAGGAGATGGAGAAAATGTATAAGTTCTTTGAAAGTTTTGCTCCTATAGTTCTTGGGAAGCTGGATGGTTTGGAAAATAGAGTGAAAAACATTGAGGAAATGTTAACAAGAAATACTCAAAGTGGTGAAGGACCCTCTAGAACTCAAGAAAAGAAAGATGATGAGGAAGATAAGAACAAGGAAAAAAGAAAAGGCTAATGACAGTGACAAGGCGGATGACAGTGATGATGATGATGACAGTGGTGATGATAACCAAGGAAATGATCATGAACAAGCTGTTGAATCACAAAGAGGAGATCAAGAAGAGCAGTAAACTGAAACCAGTCAAGAAGGGAGTTTGATTGCAAGAGTTGAAGTGACATCACCATCCAATCCAACATTCAGCCAAGGAAGAATCAAGCATGTGGCAGTCAAGAAAGGATCAAGAAATAAATCTCCATCAACATCACAAGACTGAGCATTTCTTTCATCTTATCTCTATTTATTGCTTTTTGTTTTGCCTAGTCAGAATTATGAACAATAGTTTATACAATTTCTCTATTTTTCTGTTTTAAATTCTGAAATTTAAACTGTTTAATGTGATTTTTGTACTAGTTGAAGCTCAATGATGAAACCTTAGTGTTGAGAGCTTCTTTTGTTAATGATACTTTGATCCAAGGGGAGAAAAAGTTAATTTACCAAAATATTCTAAAACTGGTAATAACTGTTTGTTGCCTATAGTTTTTTTTTTCTGAATATTGTTGCCTATAATTGAATATACTAAACAGTTAAGTCTCATATTCATTACCCCATCTTTGAATGATGCCAAAAGGGGGAGAAAGAATGAAGAATGATGTCTGCAATGTGATGTCTGATGTCTGCAATATGATATGTATTTTTCATGCAATGTATTTTTCATGTAATGATGAGATGTGTATGCTGACTGCATTGTAAATGTGATGCATGTGTTTGGCAATATTGACTGCACTGTGATGGCAATATGTGTAATATGCAAACACTTGCATTTGGCTGCATTAAAATTGAAATTGATTTCTGCAAACCTTGAGATAAGGTTAAGTTAAACTTTTTTTTTGAAATCTTGATAATGGTTGTAACTTGACCTATAAAATTGGCTGATTTCATGAAATGCATAAGTTTTGTGGTTTTGCAAAGCTAAATAGAGTGTTATTGTGGCTATACATATTTGAGTACTTCTATAGTTCATTTGAGAATGAAAAATGACCTTTTCAAACTTGCTACCAAAAGTTTGGACTTGAAGTTCGTATGCAAACCAAAAGTTCGGATGCATCCAAACTTTCTTGCCAAAAATGTTTTTCTATTGTTCAAAATTGTTTGAAACATGTCTTAATCCTTCCCATCATATTTGAACAACTTAGGAAAACTTATTTTCGAAAATTGCAGCCTTCATCTCATATGTTTTAAAGTTCGGACTTGGAATTTCAAAAGTTCGGATGCATGTTTCAGAAATTCGGATGCATCCATATTTTGTTACCAAAAAAAGTGCTCTTTTGTTGTTCAAATTGATTCAAATATGTTTTAATCTCTTCGACTTTGTTTGAACAACCTTAGGAAAGTTTATTTTCAAAAATTGAAGTTTTCATTTCACTTCTATTATAGTTCGGACTTGACATGACAGAATTTAGATGTACAGTATCTCAAGTCCAAACTTGTTGAAAAATAAGCACAATGTAAGGGGGAGTATTGTTAAATTTTTTACAACCTTTAAAACCTCTCTTAGAAGTTTTCTTAATACTTAATTGCTATATCTTCTATCTTAGTTGTTGGAAGGAAGGAGGCAAATGGAGGTTGGTTGGGTCATAGGCTCATATTGAGCATTTGAATGTCAAAGTGCTAAATTGGTTTTTATTTATCTTAGACATCAATGCTTCTTTGTATTACATTGTTTAAATCCATCACATTTTGCATCAAAGTTTGTCATCATAAAAAAGGGGGATATTGTTAGCCCTAAGGACAAATCATGTAGTTTGATTAGTTTTGATTTATGACAAATATTGATGAGGACTAATATGCTTGTATGTTGTGTGATAGGATGTATGGATTGAGATGGAAGCAAGTCTCATTGCCTTGGACTTCAAAATGCTTAGGACAACTCTAATGTGCTCAAAGATCATGGATATAGAGCATGTTCTATGAATAAGAAGGCTTTGAAGAATATAGTGTAGGGCTACACTTGCATAAATAGGTATATTCTTGTAAACTCTACACTTGTGTATCTTGGAATCTATTGAATGCATAAGAGAGCATAAAACTTGTTTTTGAATCATAAATGGCTTTGAGTAAAATCTTGATGATCTAATGTTTGGTAACGGTTTTTAAGTTGAAAAGAGTTTGTATGATATGTCTTTTGATCCCAAATGATTTCAAACATTTTAAGATTGATTTTCAAGTGTTTTCACAAAGTTTGGAAAGTTTGGGCGCAAGTTCGAACGTCCAAACTGTGATATGGTTACTGTTTTTCCAGAGAAGTTCGGACGCATGAGCCAAAGTTTGGACGTCCAAACTTTGCCAAACAACATGTCACAGAGAAGTTCGGACGATAGTTCGGACACAGGGGAGAAAGTTCGGACGTCCGAACTTTCCTGAAACTAGCTGTTACTAGCCGTTTTATAGCTATTGAAACTAATTTTTAAACTCTATAAAAGCCATAAATTCTAGAATTTTTGTAAGTTTTGAATTCCTGAGAAATATAAACATTCTGAATCAATTGAAAACATCAAAGCTCTCTTTTATCTTGTGCTTTTAATTGATCATTCAATATTACAAAGACAAAAAAGTGAAGAAGAGCTACATTGTGTAATCATCCACCAAGAAGTGGTAACATCTTATTCATTATTTGTTTTAATTCTGTTTTCTACTTGTTCATTATAAGGTTATCTTGTAACATAAAATCCTTTTGAAAAGGGTGAGCCATAGACTAGATTGATCAAGGTTGTAGTGTAAAATTCATGTGTGAATGAACCTTGATTAGATTGGTCTTTAGGTTGTTTTTAGATATAAAATCCTTGGTTAAGAGGTTGTGAGAGTAAAATCATTGTGTGGTGAGCCTCTTGTGTAATTGTTGAACTTGAGCACATAGTAGATTGTTTGAAATCCTTGAGTGTAGACTCAAGGTAGTGGAGGTAAATATTGAGAAGATTGAACCACTATAAATTGCTTGTGTTCATTGCACTTAACTTATTTATTGCTTTGATATTGATTTGAATTTTCTCTCATTGAATTAAGTGATCATAATCTGCACCAACTAATCTTATAGAGGAAATAGTTTTCAAAAATTAGCCAAAGACCTAATTCACCCCCCCCCCTCTTAGGTCTTTCAATAACTATAATTGTAAAGTTTGTAAGAAATGTGCATGCTATTTTTTTTCCTATAAAAAAAATTTCAAGGTGATTCATAAACACTTACCATCATGATACAATCTCATCAAATTGCTTTGCCACATTAAAAAGATAAATCTTGGCTGTTGAATTTTAATTTAAAAACCATTCTAAGGATGTGGAAATTAGCAAGTAGATTAAGTGATATAAAACATCCTTTTCAATTGGAATGCATTTTCCTCATTGTCTTCACATCATCTTTTATCCTTCTTGTTCATAGAGGGTTTAATAAAAACATTCAAGATGAATCCAACAGCAAATTACTAATTTCATATTTGAAATATTGTAGCATTCATCTAATCAACGGGCTACATCATTATAAAATTCCATTGTGGTTTCATTGTGTATCATGAAATGATGATCTTGCTTATCATATTCTTCAAAAAAAACAAGGACTTTGATAGGGATTTTCGTATGAATATCAAAAAGAGTAACTTATTTTTCTACCATTTTTGGTGGGTGCAAAAGATTGAGCTTTTGATGTTTTTAATTATCAAATAGTAAAACAAAATTGTGATGCATCTAATGATAACATTAACAATTGCATTCGGTTAGTTAAAGAAGATGATTTATGTTAGCCCTAAGGGCAAATCATGTAGTTTTGATTAATGACAAATATTGATGAGGACTAATATGCTTATATGTTGTGTGATAGGTTTTGTGAACTAAGAAGTATGAAGTCTCATTGTCTTGAAGCCAAAGTGCAAGAACAACTTCAGTAAAGCAAAGTGATTGAAGTTTGATGAAGGTTGTTCTTCGATGATCTAAAGACATTGAAGACTTGAAGTGTAGAGTGTATATACTTAGTAGGTAAATCTCTATGTAAACTCTACACTTGTATGTCTTAGTTATCATTGAATGCATAAGAGAGCATAAAATGAGTTTTATGATCTTAAAAGACTTTGAATGAACTTTTTGATGAATGTGGTGTTTTGTTCTAAAGATTTTTAAGTAAACTTTATATGATCAAAGGAATTTGATTTTCAGACTTATATATGTCTAAATAAGTTTTCTATACATATCAAATGTTTTTCAAACTTATTGAAGTTAAATCCCAAATGATTTTACAAAGTTTGAATAAGCTTCCAAAAAATTTGGTCGTCCGAATTTTGTAGCAAAAGTTTGCTACTGTTCTTCCAGAGAAATTCGGAAGAAGATTCGGACGCATGAGGAAAAATTCGGTCGTCTGAATTTTGGCCTTCAGCATGGTCACTGTTTTCCCAGAGAAATTCAGAAGAAGATTCGGACGCAGCAGAAAAATTCGGTCATCCGAATTTCCTGAATATAGCCGTTAACTAGCCGTTTTATAGCTGTTAAAACTAATTTTCAAATTATATAAAAGCTATAAACATGTAATCTTTTGTAAGTTTTGAACTCTTGAAAACTCTAAGCATTCAAAAGCATTTAGCAAACATTTCTTAAGCTCTCTTATGTCTTGTGCATTCAATTGATCAATCCAAAGACATCAAAGTGTGAAGGTGCAACTTTGTGTAATATCTACCAACAAGTGGTAACATCTACACACTCTCCTTTATTTATCAAATTGTATTGTTCTACTAGCTCTAGCAAGGTTATCTTGATAACATAAAACCCTTTAGATAAGGGTGATCCTTGAAGTTGTGATTCAAGGTTGTTTGAGATATAGAAGAGGTTGTGAAGTGTAAAACCATAGTGTGGTGAGCCTCTCTTGTAATTTGTAAACCTGAGCAATTAGTAGATTGTTTGAAATTCTTAAGTGTGAGCTTAAGGTAGTGGACGTAGATCTTGAGGATCGAACCACTATAAATTGTTTGAGTTCTTTTCTATTACTTTCTTCCATTGCTTTGCTATAAATTGTCTCTATTTTGCTCATATAATCTGCTCTTGGTCTAAACGCATAAAAGGTTTGTTTTTGTAAAAATTAGCCAAATACCTAATTCACCCCCCCCCCCTTAGGTATTTCAACTCCCCTCTTAGGTCTTTCAATTGGTATCAGAGCAAGGTCTTCTTTTTAAGGTCTAACAACCTAGAAGTAAAGATCATATGGCTAGTTTATCAAATTTACCTTATACGAAAGGTTCCTCCACTAATAGACCTCCATTGTTTGATGGTTCTAATTATACTTTTTGGAAGTCTAGGATTGAGATATACATTTGTTCTATTAACTATGAATTGTGTAATATTATTGAGAAAGGTCCCTATGTACCATTGAGATTGAAAGTCGATGGAGTTACAAGGGAACCAAAGCCCATGGAGGAGTATGATGAGAGCGATTCAAGAAAGATGACCTTAAACTACCAAGCAATGAACATTCTTTGTTATGCGTTGGTCGTCAATGAATACAATAGAGTGATGAAATGTGATTCCGCTCATGAAATGTGGACGTTACTTCAAGTCACTCATGAAGAAGAAAGAGCAAATGTGTGTTTCATGGCAATGGAAGATGAGGTACAACCTACTCCATCTACCTATACTTATTATGATGATGATATTGATGATCCTAGTGAATTACTTGTTGAGATGTATGGAGAATTAAAAAAGGCTTCTAAAAAGAATAAAGAAATGAAACTCAAAATTAATGAGTTATTTAATGAAAATTCAAAATTATTTTGTGAGAACAAAAAACTTCTTGAATCTATTGATTGTTTAAATATTGAAAAAGAAGTTTTAAATGTTTCTTTACAAAACATATCTCTTGAAAATAAATCTCTTTGTACAAAAGTTTCTTCTCTTAAAAAAATGCTTAGTGATCATGAAATTTTGAAAAAGAAAGTTGATGGTCTTACGTCATGTGTTAAAAAATTTACAAATGGAAGGGATATTCTTGACAAAATTCTTGAAGCTCAAAGATCTCCTTTTGTAAAAAATGGTCTTGGTTATAATTAATTCAAAAATGTGCCTAAACATAACAACTTATTTGTTAGAGCTACTTCCACTTCCATGCATCATACTTGTTGTACTTATTGTGGAAAACATGGACATAAAGCTACCAAATGTTATGTTAAAAGAAAAGTAGAGAATGGTGTAAAAACCATTTGGAGAGTTAAGGGAATTATTACTAACCCCCACGGACCCAAGAAAGTATGGGTACCAAAGGATACTTCCTCTCCTTTATTGCAGGTAAGCTTCAATTCAAACTCAAGCACCACTAAAGGGTATATTGATGACATTGGCTTAAAGAACAACAGAAACACCTCATTCATAAGCAAGGTCAAAGCAACCAATGAAGGATTTGTTTTTGAGACAAGAAGCAAGGAAGAATTCTTGGAGTATCCAATGTTGGTAAAGGTTCCTCTCTTCTTTTTAAACAAATGTCTCTTAGTGCTGATTTGAACTATAACTTGCTTAGCATTAGTCAATTTTATGACAATGAATAAGAAGTTAAATGCCATCATGCGAATTTTCAGTTGAGAATTATTTTTTGTTAAGATTTGAAGATTTGCCAACCATGACTTGTTCATTGCTTCTATGGAGCTGATTAGGTAACATTGATGATATGAGATTGAATTCATGGTTGATATGTTCTTGAAATTGATTATATGTCATTATAAAATGATTAAAATAGATATGATTGAATATCTATGCATTTACTTGGCCAAAAACATCTTTATGAAACTTTATAAAATGTTCGGACATGAAGTTTGGATGTAGACCATAAGTTCGGTCTTCCGAACTTGTATGACAAAATGATATTTTGTGATTTTGATCAATCACTTACAAAATTTTTGAATATGTGTTTTATCTTGATAAACTTGAATGTCTTGTTACTTATGATAATGATGGGTTTTCTTGGCATAGAAGATTTGGTCAAGTGAGCATGGATTTGTTGAACAAACTTTCCTCTCAAGATTTAGTTAGAGGATTGCTTTGAGAAAATTGTCTTTGAAATACTTGTCAATATGGAAAATGAATTAGAGAATTTTTCAAACCCATGAAAATGCTTTTATACCTCAAAACATCTTGAGCTTGTTCATATGGATTGTTTTGGACTTATGAGGAACTCTAGTATTGATGACACGAAGTATGCCTTAGTAGTAGTTTATGTTTTCTCAATATTTACTTTAGTATTCTTCTTTGCTCAAAAAGATGAAGTGTTTCATAAGTTTGTAAAACTATTCAAAAAGGTTCAAGCCTCCCTTGAGTGAAAATTGATTTCCATTAGAAGTGAAAATGGGAGAATTTTACAACCAAGTCTTTACAAAATTTGTCATGAAAATTGAATTTCATATAATTGTTTCAACTGCAAAAACCCCACAACAAAATGGTATTACTGAAAGGAAAATTTGAACTTTGCAAAAATTGGCTAGGTCTATGCTTTGTGAAGATTCTTCTTCAAAAATATTTTTGGGCCAAAGCCGTAAACACCACATGCTATGATAAATAGGATTCTTTTAAGATCATTTTGAAGAAAAACATCTTTTGAATTCTCTTTTATAGAATGCCTCAAATTGCGTATTTTAAAATGTTTGGTGATAACTTACATAAACTTGATAGAAAACCGGATATTGGTATATCTCTTAGTTATTCTTCTAACAAAAAGGCATATAGAGTTTATAACAAAAAGAACCTTACATTATGAGGAAACCATTCATGTTAGTTTTGATGAATATTACATTACTTGGAAAGAAAAGATGAAGATGATGTAGGTACATCTATGAATGACTATCAAACCCATCTACAAGCACCAACTTTGACGAATCATACCAATGAGGAAGAAATGATTGAACAAAATCAAGATGATCAACCTAGTGGTGACCAAGAGCTC
Organism: Rauvolfia tetraphylla; assembly: GCA_030512225.1. Classification (NCBI taxonomy): domain Eukaryota; kingdom Viridiplantae; phylum Streptophyta; class Magnoliopsida; order Gentianales; family Apocynaceae; genus Rauvolfia; species Rauvolfia tetraphylla. The sequence continues at coordinate 1,464,465 of JAJQKT010000008.1, forward strand.
CCAAAGAACTTAGGATATCCAAAAGGCCACCCTAAGGAGCAAATCATTGAAGATATCTCCCAAGGAGTAAAAATAAGGCGGTACTTTATCAATAACTTTATTCTTTTATTGCATATGAGCCTAAAAGTATTAATGATGCATTGTGTGATGATTTTTGGATTATTGCTATGCAAGAGGAATTAAATAAATTTGAAAGATACAAAATTTTGGATATTCCTAAATCTCATGATCATTCCATTATTGGTACTAAATGGTTTTTAGAAATAAACTTATTAAATCCGGAGAAGTTGTTAGAAACAAGGTTAGACTTGTTGCCTAAGGATTCAATCAAGAAGAAGGAATTGATTATGATGAAACCTTTGTTCCGAATGAAGACTTGAGTCCATAAGAATGCTTTTGACTTGTACTTGCTTTAAGTTATTTCAAATGAATGTCAAAAGTACTTTTCTAAATGGTTTTATTGAGGAAGTGGTTTATGTGGAATAATCACCCGGTTTTACTCATGAAAAGTTTCCTAACCATATTTTCAAACTATCCTAAGTTTTGAATGGTTTAAAACCAGCTCCTAGAATTTAGTGTGAAAGATTGAGTAGTTTCCTTCTTTCAAAAGGATTTTCAAGAGAAAATTTGAAACTACTTTTTTTTTATAAAATCCTCATGCAACAATGATCTATAACTTGTCCAAATATATGATACAATTTTTGGTGCTTCTAATACTTCACTTTGTGATGTGTTTGCCAACCTGATGCAAAGTAAATTCGAAATGAGCATGATAGGAAAACTCAATTTCATTCTTGGCCTACAAATCAAGCAAACCAAGGATGGTACTTTTATGAATCAAGTTAAGGTATAAGCACTTCCATAAGTTTATCAACTATGCTTGACAAGAATAAAATGGTTTCATAGGAGTAGTCAACTCTATTTGACAACAAGTAGAGCCAATATTATGTTTGACATGTGCTTGTGTGCTAGATTTCATCTTGTCCTAAAGAGTCTCATTTGATTGTTGTTAAACACATTCTCTATTACCTTATTGATACTCCGAGTGATTATGGTTTATTTCAAATATGTGGCTATGTTATGAGATAATACTAATGCAACAAATTTGACAATCATATTATTCAACAAACTAGGACAAAGCATATAGAGATCAAACTTCATCTCATTAGAGATCATTCTACTAAGGGTAATATTTGTTTAAAGCATATTTGCACTAATGAACAAATTAATGATATTCTTACTATGCCATTAGCCGAAGAAAGTTTTAACCAATCTTAGAAGAAGCTTAGAAATTTAAAAATTCAATAACTAATGAGTGTATGCAAGGGTTGGACGCATACACAACATTCGAATGTCCAAACTTCACTATTAAATCACCAATCTCACTTGATTCTCGTATTCTAAACAGTAAATACTCCTTGAAAATCACATTCGTTCTCTGAAATTCACAATGGTGAGAACAAATAAGCCTAGCCTGAGAAAAGGAAAGGGACAAGCCAAAGAAAGAGAAGGAGGACAAGTGATTAATGAACCAAGGAAGGTTCAAGTTCCTCAAAGCATGTCATGGCTGGATAGATTTGTCACAGTAGAGGCTGCTACTGAACTTGATGATTGGACAAAAAGGAACCATAAGATAAATCCAAGTCACAAGGTGGATGACATCAAACTATCTGAAATGGCTAATATACTCATTTTTTAAATGATGTGAGCTGGACTAGTTTTCTTGTGTTTGATGAATGCTTTTACCTTCCTTAGTTTATGAAGTTTATGCAAATATTAAGGAAGAAAAAGATTGAGCAAATTGGTAATAAAGCTATTCAGTGGTATTCTTCAAGAATATCACAAGTTGATTTTTTGAGATTGATAATGCATTGCTCAATAGAATTTGTGATGTTGAGGATGTTGGGTTTAGGCATTATTCTTCTGGGGACATTGTTTTATAAGTGAGTTATACTCACATGAAAAAATTGAGAATTCCTATATATAAATGATAGAAGCCTCAAGACTAGAAAGGAGAGAGAGATAAAAGTTTTTTTTATGCTAGTGAAAGAATTTTGCATCACATGCTTACTACCTTGATTATAGCATACTTTGAGCACAAATCTTCTGTTGATAATATGTATGCTGTAACTATGCTAGTCATGCAAAAGAAAAGAAAATTGAATTTTGGATATATAGTGCTAAAGAATATAATGGCATCTAGAAGAACCAAGCATAAGGCATTGCCGTATGGAAGGTTATTGACAGGAATTTTCAAGTGTCTCCAAGTGCAATTGTCTTCTAGTGGTTTACCAATAAAGAGTGAAGAAGTCTACACCAACAACTCACTAAAGAAAATTACTTGAATACTTGATGATGATAATGCATGAAGGGCCAGAAGAGAAACTCCTCTAAGAGGTGATAGAAGAGGTGCTAGTAGTAAAGAAGAAAATGAAGAAGAAGAAGAGGATGAAAAGGAAATCATTGCTGGAAAAAGGAAAACTAAAATGAGGCATGAGTTATCTAGTGCGGGAGAGCAACCTTCCACAAAAGAAGACTATTTAAAGAGGTACTCTCTATTGAAGGAAAAGAAGTTGAAGATGATAATCTCACTAGAGGTGATACCATAGTTGCCAAGGTGTTTCAAGAGACATTGAACAACCATGTAGAGGAAATGAAGAAGATGGACAAATTCTTCAAGTCTTTTGCTCTGGTGATTCTTGGCAAATTTTATGGTTTAGAAGCTAGATTAAAGAATATGGAAGAAGACTTGAGAAAGATTTCTCAAGTGGTTTTAAATGGTGCAAGTTCCTATAAATCCAAAGAAGAAGAAAAGAAAGAAGATAAGAAAGAGGACAGTAAAGAGGAAAATGTAGAAGATCAAGAAGATAATATGAGTGGAGATGGAAGCAATAAGAATACAAAAGATGAAGGAAAAGGCAGTGAAGCATCCCAAGAAAAAGAAGAGGATGAGAATGAAGAACAAAGAGGTAAAGCTCAAGAGAACAAGCAAAAAGAAGGAGGTAAAGGGAGTTTAACAAAGTCAAATCACAAATCCATCACCAATTTCCTTCAGCCAAGGGAGGAGGAAAATGTGGTTCAAAGAAAGAAGATCCAAAGATCCTCTCAATTGGTAACTTTCCAAAGAACAATTACACGAGCAAGGAGCCAGCAAATGAAGGACCCCATCATATAGAGATCAAGGGAGACATGGCCATCATAACAAACAAATTTGGAAGTGAAGACCATGAAGCGCATCCAAGACTAAGCATTTCTATCCCTAAACTCTATTTTGATGCTTATTTTAGCTTATGCATTGATGAACAAGTTATGCTTTAATATTGAAATTTACTTGTGTCTTTCTAGTCATGATAATATTTTGAAGCTCAATATGTGAAATCTTTGTGATAAGAGCTTCATTTGTTTCACTTTTGTTGTCCAAGTACTCTTACCCCATCTTTGATTGATGACAAAAGGGGGAGAAGAAAAGTGATGACAAAATGTGTGAAAATGTGAAATAGCAGTGGAATTCCTCAAGCTTGAATAGAAAATGTGTGAATTTTCTGAAAATCCATGCATATGTAAAGGGGGAGAAAGAATGTTGACTGCAAGATGTGCTATGTGCTATGTGCTTGTTGTAAATGTGCTATGTATGTGTGCTATAGGTTGAAATGTAAAATGAATGTGTATTGTAAAAATATTTGGCTGCATTTGAATTTTAAATTGAATATGTTATACTATGTGAGGTTTTGATATTTTGAATATGGTTAAGTTAAGATTTTGAAATCTTGATACTAGTTCTTGACTTAACTTATGATTTTAGTTTACCTCATAAAAAAATTGAATGCTTGAGTTTTGTGGTTTTGCAAAGTTAAATTGAGTGCTATTATGGCTATACATTTGAGTACTTCTATAGTTCATTTAAGAATGCAAAATCACCTTTTCAAACTTGCTATCAAAAGTTTGGACTTGAAGTTCGGATGCATCCAAACTTTCTTGCCAAAAATGTTTTTCTATTGTTCAAATTGTTTGAAAACTGTCTTAATCCTTCCTATCATATTTGAACAATCTTAGAAAATCTTATTTTCAAAAATTAAAGATGTTATCTCACACATTTTACAGTTTAGATTTGAAATCTCAAAAGTTCGGATGCATCTATATTTTGTTACCAAAAAGTGATCATTTGTTGTTCAAATTGATTCAAATATGCTTTAATCTCTTCTACTATGTTTGAACAACCTTAGGAAATCTTATTTTCAAAGATTGAAACTTTCATTTCACTTCTATTATAGTTCGGACTTGACATTACAAAATTTGGATGAACAGTATCTCAAGTCCAAACTTGTTTAAAAATGAGCACAATCTAAGGGGGAGCATTGTTAAACTTTTACAACCTTTAAAACCTCTCTTAGAAGTTTTATTAATGCTTAAATGATATATCTTCTATCCTAGTTGTCGGAAGGAAGGAGGTTAATGGAGGTTGGTTGGGTCTTAGGCTCATATTGAGCCTTTTGTATGTCAATGTGCTAAATTGATTATTTTCTATCATTGACATTAATATTTCTATGTACTATATCATTTTAATCTATCACATTTTGCATCAAAGTTTGTCATCATCGAAAAGGGGGAGATTGTTAGCCCTAAGGGCAAACCATGTAGTTTTGATTAATGACAAATATTGATGAGGACTAATATGCTTGTATGTTGTGTGATAGGTTTTGTGAACTAAGAAGTATGAAGTCTCATTGTCTTAAAGCCAAAGTGCAAGAACAACTTCAGTAAAGCAAAGTGATTGAAGTTTGATGAAGGTTGTTCTTAGATGATCTAAAGACATTGAAGACTTGAAGTGTAGAGTGTATATACTTAGTAGGTAAATCTCTATGTAAACTCTACACTTGTATGTCTTAGTTATCATTGAATGCATAAGAGAGCATAAAATGAGTTTTATGATCTTAAAAGACTTTGAGTGAACTTTTTGATGAATGTGGTGTTTTGTCCTAAAGATTTTTAAGTAAACTTTATATGATCAAAGGAATTTGATTTTCAGACTTATATATGTCTAAATAAGTTTTCTATACAGATCAAATGTTTTTCAAACTTATTGAAGTTAAATCTCAAATGATTTTACAAAGTTTGAATAAGCTTCTAAAAAATTTGGTCGTCCGAATTTTGTAGCAAAAGTTTGCTACTATTCTTCCAGAGAAATTCGGAAGAAGATTCGGACGCATGAAGAAAAATTCGGTCGTCCGAATTTTGGCCTTCAGCATGGTCACTGTTTTCCCAGAGAAATTCAGAAGAAGATTCGGACACAGCAGAAAAATTCGGTCGTCCGAATTTCCTGAATATAGCCGTTAACTAGCCGTTTTATAGCTGTTAAAACTAATTTTAAAATTCTATAAAAGCTATAAACATGTAATCTTTTGTAAGTTTTGAACTCTTGAAAACTCTAAGCATACAAAAGCATTTAGCAAACATTTCTTAAGCTCTCTTATGTCTTGTGCATTCAATTGATCAATCCAAAGACATCAAAGTATGAAGGTGCAACTTTGTGTAATATCTACCAACAAGTGGTAACATCTACACACTCTCCTTTATTTATCAAATTGTATTGTTCTACTAGCTCTAGCAAGGTTATCTTGATAACATAAAACCCTTTAGATAAGGGTGATCCTTGAAGTTGTGATTCAAGGTTGTTTGAGATATAAAACCATTGAGTTTGGTGAGCCTTGTATTGTAAAAGTTACTAGAAGAGGTTGTGAAGTGTAAAACCATAGTGTGGTGAGCCTCTCTTGTAATTTGTAAACCTGAGCAATTAGTAGATTGTTTGAAATCCTTAAGTGTGAGCTTAAGGTAGTGGAAGTAGATCTTGAGGATCGAACCACTATAAATTGTTTGAGATCTGTAAGACCTAAGAGGGGGGTGAATTAGGTCTTAGGCTAATTATCAAAATCTTTTCCTGTTTTGCAAATCCTTTGCCTTAATAAAAGCTTTTCTTCAAATTCACAAACTCTAAGTTTATATGTGATGTAATGGTTGAGACAAGATGATCAAACAATAAAAACACAACCAATCAATCAACAACTATGAACAAATAATAATAACATAAGTATGTAAACAAGTAAAGCTATAAATAATTGAACACACGATTCAAGGATTTCAACCACTATATGCTCAATTTAGGCAGTTACACAAGAGGCTCACCACACAATGGTTTTACACTCACAACCTCTTTTAGTAATTATACAAACAAGGTTCACCCTTCCACAAGGGTTTTATATCTAAAGACAACCTAAAGACCAATCTAATCAAAGGCTCACCCACAAACGGGTTTTACACCACAACCTTGATTAATCTAGTCTATGGCTCACCCTAACACAAAAGGGTTTTATGTCACAAGATAACCTTGCAATGAGCTAGTAGAAAACACAATTGAGAGAAGAAAAGAGAGAGTGTAAGATGTTACCACTTTGTTGGTAGATGATTACACAATGTTTCACCTACACACTTTGTTGCCTTTGGAATCTTAAATTTCAATCTTTGAGCACAAGGCAATTTGAGAGCTTTTCAAATAATTTTGATGTAAAACAAGTTAGAGTATCAAGGATTTATTAAGTTCAAAGTTCTACTAAAAAATCTGGAGTTTATGACTTTTATAGAATTCAAAAATCAGTTAAAACGGTCATAAAACCGCTAGTAACGGCTAGTAACAGTAAAATTCGAACGACCGAATTTTTCTGCTGCGTCCGAATCTTCTTGCGAATTTTCTGGAAAAAATACTGTTCATGTGAACAGTGTTACTGTTCATGCATTGTTCACAAAATTCGGACGACCGAATTTCTTCTACTTCGTCCGAATCTTCGTCCAAATTTCTCTGGAAAAACAGTAAGTACTGAATTTGCTTTGAAAATTGAATTTCATATAATTGTTTCAACTGCAAAAGCTCCACAATAAAATGGTGTTATTGAAAGAAAATTTTGAACTTTGCAGAAATTGGCTAGGTCTATGCTTTGTGAAAATTCTTCTTCAAAAATATTTTTGGGCCAAAGCCTTAAACACCACATGCTATGATAAATAGAATTCTTTTAAGATCATTTTGAAGAAAAACATCTTTGGAATTTCTCTTTTATATAACTCCTCAAGCTGCATATTTTAAATGTTTTGGTTATAAATGTCTTATCTTGAATACTTGTGATAACTTACTTAAATTTGATAGAAAGACTGATATAGGTATATCTCTTAGCTATTCTTCTAACAAAAAAGCATATAGAGTATATAACATAAACAACCTTACATGATGAGGAAACCATTCATGTTAGTTTAGATGAATCTTACATTTGCTTGGAAAGAAAAGAAGAAGATGATGCAGGTACAACTATGAATAACTATCAAACCCATCTTCAAGCACCAACTTTGGAGGATCACACCAATGAGGAAGAAATGATTGAACAAAATCAAGATGACCAAACTAGTGGTGACCAAGAGATCTCAAAGAACCTAAGATATTCAAGAGGACACCCTAAGGAGCAAATCATTGGTGATATCTCCCAAGGAGTAAAAATAAGGCGGTACTTTATCAATAACTTTGATCTTTTATCTCATAATGAGCCTAAATATATTGATGATGCATTGTGTGATGATTTTTGGATTATTGCTATACAAGAGGAATTAAATAAATTTGAAAGATACAACATTTGGATATTCCTAAATCTCATGATCATTCCATTAGTGGAACTAAATGATTTTTAGAAACAAACTCAATGAATCCGAGGAAGGTGTAAGAAATAAATCTAGATTTGTCACCCAAGGATTCAATCAAGAAGAGTGAATTGTTTATGATGAAACCTTTGTTCCGAATACTAGATTTAAGTCCATAAGAATGCTTTTGACTTTTTCTTTCTTTCAAGGTTTTAAATTATTTCAAATGAATGTCAAAAGAGATTTTCTAAATGGTTCTATTGAGGAAGAGATTTATGTGGAACAATCACCCTGGGTTTTGATCATGAAAAGTTTCTAACCATGTTTTCAAATTATCCAAAGCTTTGTATGATTTAAAACAAGCTCCTAGAGTTTTGTATGAAAAATTGAGTGTTTTTTCTTCTTTCAAAAAGGATTTTCAAGAGGAAAGGTTGACACTACTATTTTCATAAAACCTCTTGTAACAATGATCTATAAGTTGTCCAAATATATGATACAATTTTTGATGCTTTTAATACTACACTTTGTGATGTGTTTACCAAGTTGATGCAAAGTAAATTTGAAATGAGCATGATAGGAAAACTCTATTTCTTTCTTGGCCTACAAATCAAGAAAACCAAGGATGTCACTTTCATGAATCAAGTTAAGGAATAGGCACTTCTATAAGTTTATTGACAAGAATAAAACGGTGTCATAGGAGTAGTCAACTACATTTGACAGCAAGTAGAGCCAATATTATATTTGTCATGTGCTTGTGTGCTAGATTTCATCTTGTCCTAAAGAGTTTCATTTGATTGTTGTAAACACATTCTCTATATTTCAAATGTGTGGCTTTGTTATGTGATAACACTAATGCAATAAATTTGACCATCATACTATTCAACAAACTAGGACAAAGCATATAGAGATCAAACTTCATTTCATTAGAGATCACTCTACTAAGGGTAATACTTGTTTAAAGCATGTTTGCATTAACGAACAAATTAATGATATCGTTACTAAGTCATTGGCCGAAGAAAGGTTTGACCAATCTTAGAAGAAGCTTAGGGATTTCAAAATTCAATAACTAATGAGTATATTTAAGTGTGTAGCTCCAGATGAGGACAAAGAAGCCTAGCATGAGAAAAGGAAAGGGAAAAAGCCAAAGATAGAGAAGGAGGACCAGTATTCAATGAACCAAGGAAGGTTTATGTTCCTCAAAACATGTCATGCCTGGATAGATTTGTCACAGTGGAGGCTACTACTGAATTTGATGATTGGACAAAAAGGAACCATAAGACAAAGCCAAGCCACAAGGTGGATGTCATCAAACTATCCGAAATGGGTAATATACTCTCATTTTTTAAATTATATGAGCTGGGCTAGTTTGCTTGTGTTTGATGAATGCTATTACCTTATTTAGTTTATGGAGTTTAAGCAAATAATAAGGAAGAAAGAGTTGAGTGAGTTGGTAATAAAGCTATTTAGTGGTGTTTTTCAAGAATATCACAAGTTGATTTTTGAGATTGATCATGCATTGATCAATAGAATTTGTGATGTTGAAGATGTTGGGTTTAGGCATTATTCTTCTGAGGGACATTGTTTTATAAGTGAGTTATACTCACATGAAAGAATTGAGAATGCCTATATAAATGGTAGAAGCCTCAAGACTAGAAAGGAGAGAGAGATAAAAGTTTTTTGATGCTAGTGAAAGAGCTTTACACCACATTCTTACTACATTGATTATAGCATACGTTGGACACAAATCTTCTATTGATAATATGTATGCCATAATTATGCTAGCCTTGCATAAAAAAAATGAATTTTGGATATATATTGCTAAAGAATATAATGGAGCAAGAAGAACAAAAATAAAATAAAATTATTCCTAGAAACAAAGTAAACTTGGATAAACTCTCCAATATTGATAATGTTCCATCTCTATTTGATGATATTGATTGGAGCAATTTACTAGTAATTGATGAAGAATTTTATACTGCCCTTACATATGAGCTTTATGCAAATCTTAAAGAAGAAAGAATTGAACATTAGGGGGATAATGTAGTTTAATGATATTCCTCTAGAGTTTATCAAGTGGATTTTGAGTTCAATAATGCCTTAGTGAACAGAATTTTGTGGGATAGATGATAATGAGGCAAGATATTACTCATTGGGATAACATTGCTTTATTCTTGAATTGTTCACAAATGAGAGATTTGAAGAGGCTTTCACAAATGGTAGACAATTTAGGTCATTTAGGGAAGAGGAAATCCTTGCTAGAGAAAGGAAAATTAAAAAAAAAAGGGAAGCATGGGTCACCAAGTGAGGGGGAGCAAATCCCTATAAAAAAAAAAGGAAGACTATTTGAAGAGGTATTCTCCATTGAAGGTGATAATCTCACTAGAAGTAACACCATAGTTGCCAAGGTGTTTTAAAAGGCATTGAACAACTATGTAAATTCTTCGAGTCTGTTGCTCTAATGATTCTTGGCAAATTTGATGGTTTAGAAGCTAGACTCAAGAATATGGAAGAAGACTTGAGAAAGATTTCTCAAGTGATTTTTAAATGGTGCTAGTTCCTTTAGAGCTAAAGAAGAAAACTAAGATGAAGGAAAAGGCAATGAAGCACTCCAAGAGAAAGAAGAGCTTGAGAATGAAGAACAAAGAGGTAATGCTCAAGAGAACAAGCAAGAAGAAGAAAGTGAAGGGAGTTTCACAAAGTCAAATCACAAATCCATCACCAATCTCCTTCAGCCAAGAGAGAAGGAAAATGTGGTTCAAAGGAAGAAGATCCAAAGATCCTCTCGATTAGTAACTTTCCAAAGTCGAACTACACGGGCAAGGAGTCAACAAATGAAGGACCCCATCATATAGAGCTCAAGGGAGACATGGCCATCATAACAAACAAATTTGGAAGTGAAGACCATGAAGCGCATCCAAGACTAAGCCTTTCTATCCCTAAACTCTATCTTGATGCTTATTTTAGTTTATTCCTTGATGCACATGTTATGCTTTAATATTGAAATTTACTTGTTCCTTTCTAGTCATTATAATGATTTGAAGCTCAATATGTGAAATCTCTGTGATAAGAGCTTCTTTTGTTTCACTTTTGTTATCTAAGTACTCTCACCCCAAGTTTAATTGCTGATAAAAATGGAGAGAAGAAGTCAATTTATTATTGTTGAAGATGCTACATAATGATTATTGCTGTTAGGATAATAACTATTTGACTAGAACTATACTGTTTATGAGAGTTGGTCAATACATTGCTAAATTGCCAAATGAGAGTTGATCAATATACTGCTTATATGTGATACATGTTGTCTCATTTTCATTAACCCCATCTTTGAGTGATGACAAAAGGGGAAGAAGAAATGGGATGACAAAATGTGTGAAAATGTGAAATAACAGTGGGATTCCTCATGCATGAATAGAAACTGTGTGAATTTTCTGAAAATCCATGCATATGTCAAGGGGAAGAAAGAATGTTGACTGCAAGATGTACTATATGCTATGTGCTTGCTATAAATGTGCTATGTATATGTGCTATAGGTTGAAATGTAAAATGAATGTGTTTTGTGAAAATATATGGCTGCAATTGAAATTTAAATTGACTATGTTATACTATGTGAGGTTTTGGTTATTTTCTGAGTTTTTGGAATATGGTTAAGTTGAGATTAAAATCTTGAACTTGGTTCTTGACTTGACCTACAATTGAATGCATTAGTTTTGTGGTTTTGCAAAGCTAAAATGAGTGCTATTGTAGCTATACATATTTGAGTACTTCTATAGTTCATTTGAGAATGCAAAATCACCTTTTTAAACTTGCTACCAAAATTTTGGACTTGAAATTCGGATGCAAACTAAAAATTCGGATGCATCCAAACTTTCTTGCCAAAAATGTTTTTCTGTTGTTCAAATTGTTTAAAAACTGTCTTAATCCTTCCTATCATATTTGAACAATCTTAGAAAAGCTTATTTTCAAAAATTAAAGTTGTTATCTCACATATTTTACATTTTGGATTTGATATCTTAAAATTCGAATGCATGCATATTTTGTTGCCAAAATGTGCTCTTTTGTTGTTCAAATTGATTCAAATATGTTTTAATCTCTTCCATTATGTTTGAACAACCTTAGGAACACTTTATTTCACTTTAAACATTCATTATATTGAATTTATTGCAGTTTGGACTTAAGATTTAAAAAATTCGGATGCAAGGTTTAAGAATTCGGATGCATGTTCTGAAATTCGGGTGCATGCATCTTTTGTTGCCAAAATGTGCTCTATTGTTGTTCAAATTGATTCAAACTTGTTTTAATCTCTTCCACTATGTTTGAACAACCTTAGGAAAGATTATTTTCAAAAATTGAAGCTTTCATTTCACTTATTTTACAATTCGGACTTGATATGTCAAAATTCGGATGCATAGCATCTCAAGTCCAAACTTGTTGAAAAATGAGCACAATCTAAGGGGGAGCAATATTAATCTTTTCTGACCTTTAATACCTCTCTTAGAAGTTGTCGTAATGATTAAATGATATATCTTCTATCCTAGTTGTTGGAAGGAAGGAGGTTAATGGAGGTTGGTTGGGTCATAGGCTCATATTGAGCCATTTGTATGTCAATGTGTTAAATTGGTTATTTTCTATCATTGACATTAATACTTCTATGTACTACATTATTTTAATCTATCACATTTTGCCTCAAAGTTTGTCATCATCAAAAAGGGGGAGATTGTTAGCCCTAAGGGCAAATTATGTAGTTTTGATTAATGACAAATATTGATGAGGACTAAAATGTTTGATTATTGTGTGATAGGTTCTGTAAATTGAGAAGTATTAAGTCTCATTGCTTTGAAGCAAAAGTTCAAGAACAACTTCATTTAAGCAAGTATTTGAAGTTTGAAGAATGTTGTTCTAAAGATGATCAAAAGGCATTGAAGACTTGAAGTGTAGAGTACATTTAACTTTTAGGTAAATTTCTATGTAAACTCTACACTTGCATGTCTTGGTTATCATTGAATGCATAAGAGAGCATAAAAATAATCTTATGATCTTAAAAGTCTTTGAATGAATTTTTTTTATAAGATATGTTTGTAAACTTCATATGTTCATGTTTTTCAAGCTTAAATATAGTTAAATAAGTTTTCTATATATATCAAATGTTTTTCAAACTCATTGAAGTTATATCTCAAATGATTTTACAAAGTTTGAAAATGCTTTCAAAAAATTCGGTCGTCCGAATTTTGTAGCAAAAGTTTGCTACTATTCTTCCAGAGAAATTCGGAAGAAGATTCGGACGCAGCCAAAAAATTCGGTCGTCCGAATTTTTGGCCTTCAGCACGGTCACTGTTCTTCCAGAGAAATTCGGAAGAAGATTCGGACGCAGCAAAAAAATTCGGTCGTCCGAATTTTTGTTCTCAGCATGGTTACTATTCATCCAGAGAAATTCGGTCGTCCGAATTTTCTGAAACTAGCCGTTACTAGCCGTTTTATGAACGTTTTAACATATTTTCAAATTCTATAAAAGCTATAAACATGCAAATTTTTGTAAGACTTGAAATCTTGAAAACTCCAAGCATTCAAAAGCATTTAGCAAACATTTCTTAAGCTCTCTTATGTCTTGTGCATTCAATTGATCAACCCAAAGACATCAAAGTGTGAAGGTGCAAAATTGTGTAATATCTACCATCAAGTGGTAACTTCTACACATTCTCATTTATTTATCAAATTGTATATTTCTACTAGCTCTAGCAAGGTTATCTTGATAACATACAATCCTTTAGATAAGGGTGATCCTTGAAAGTGTGATTCAAGGTTGTTTAAGATATAAAACCATTGTTTGTGGTGAGCCTTGTATTGTAAACATTACTAGAAGAGGTTGTGAGTGTTAAACCATAGTGTAATTAGCCTCTTATGTAATTGTTGAACTTGAGCTTATAGTGGATTGGTTGAAATCCTTGAGTGTAGACTCAAGGTAGTGGATGTAGATCTTGGAGAGATCGAACCACTATAAATCGTGTGTTCATTTTCTTATAGCTTTATTTATTTACATGCTCATGTTATTATTACTTATTGATTGTTGTTGATTGATTGGTTGTAGTTTGATGATATTATCTTAACCATCACATCACATATAAACTTGAAGCTTGTGGAATTAAAGAAGAGCTTTTATTAAGGCAAAGGATTTGTAAAAAGGGAAAAGATTTCGATAATTAGCCTAAGACCTAATTCACCCCCCCCCCCCCCCCTCTTAGGTCTTTCAACCACATTTAACCTACACTTCATGTCTTCAAAGCCTTCATTTATCTTGAACAAACTCTTCAATCTTTAATCACTTTGGCATATTTGAGTTGTTCTTGCATTGCTAGCTCCAAGGCAATGAGACTTCATACTTCTTAGTTTACAAAACCTCTCACACAACATACAAGCATATTAGTCCTCATCAATATTTGTCATTAATCAAAACTACATGATTTGCCCTTATGGCTAACAAGTTCTTTGCTATTACTTTCTTCCATTGCTTTGCTATAAATTGTCTCTATTTTGCTCATATAATATGTTCTTGGTCTAAACGCATAAAAGGTTGCTGTAGCTAGTCGACTGTTAGAGTTTGTTGAACTCGCTCTGAATTCGGTTTCAATTTCCTTCCAAACCCTTTTGTCGAAATTCCATTGACCCACTTGTTGGGCAATGACTTCCAACCGTACAAGTAGGTCGACGAACTGACGTCTCATGTTGTGAGGCCAATCCTCCTGGTGTTTGGAGCCTGTCAGATGCAACCTCTGGCTGGTCGGCTCAACCATCTTCTCAGGTTGGCATAAACCAAGGGGATGACAAGCATAGTCCCAGCACAACACTCAAAGGCATAACATAAAGATACTGAAAGTTAGTAGCATACGAGTACTAGGTATTGGGTACAAGTGGAACGACGCAATGCGTGACAAGCAAAAAGAGAATGGATTCTATGCAATGAACACATAGTACAAGCGATCAATATTAGTCAATAACATAAATGCAAAAAAGATCTACTCTTATCATGCGAGGTATTTTTTTTTTGAAGGTAGAGACGTGGTACGAAGATTGTTCAACCTAGCAGAAGATGTCACCAGCTGTAGTCTGTGTTTACAACTACAGGAAGGTTATTCCTGCAAAGTATGGTGAGAGAGCATAGGAACAATGAGAATGGATAACTTATAAGTCTAAGAAGTGGGTTGGGAACATGGACGTAAACGTGAACCTGTTCGGTAGAGGAAAAAGGAGCCATGGCTATGGAGTATGTGCGGGTGCCTCGCTACAAGAGACAGTCGTAACACTCAGTAAAATTAACCACATTTATTTGGTGATGCTTAGCAGGTCTAGTAAATATAATTTAAATCGTATTGTAGTCGACTATAAGGACTTAAAGAGATTACTAATAATTCCAGGATAATTACATAGCAAATGGCGTAAAACGTACAAAAAAATATCTAAACCAATTTTTGCAGGGGAATGAACTAGTAGGATTCCCTTAAATGCCCCAAAACTCGATACGACAAGATGTTTTTCCCATTCAACAGTGACGTGCACAACTCAAAGAGGTAGAATGTTACCTAGATGTATGTATTGTTGTTCTACCTCAACTAAGAACTTGGTGAAGACTACATACCTATTCAGATCTGCTGCCGGTGGATGTCAATATGGGAGAGATCGGGCAAAGCTACTAGGCTCGAGCTTCAAGGTCTTGAGAAAAACAAAGTATTGGATGATGTTGTGATGGTGCTTCTGTTTGTACATTTTCATTTGGAGGAACAACTACTACTTTTAAAGATAATCCCTCGAGATGTCGTAGAGCCCTCAAATCAGTAGTCTGTCCTACTAGATGTTTAATTTTAGAGGAGTTCCTTTAAGTGAACGAATTTACTGATTGTCGAACAAGAGGCGTCTAAAGAAAAAAGGCGGGTGCCATTGGATTCACAATGGGATTAGGCTTAAGTTTGGGCCAATACATGCAAGAGTTTTTGTTTTTTATTTGGATAAGGCAGCCCAAAATTCAAATGTAAATCGAATCCAAGATGACCCTATTTTTTTTAGATTTCTTCAACATGGAAATTTTGGCTTTCTTTGAGGGGAAATTCTTAGGTGAACCAGGTCCACGACCCCACATGTCGATCGGATTCATCAGGTTGTGCCATCTGTCCCCTTGACCTTTTGACCGGCTGCCCATGTTTTCCCCCCTAAATCCCAGCTTCACTTCTCTTCACTTCCTATTTTTGCTGGATGTCTTTCTTCTTCTTCTGCAAGGGCTCTTTTTAGCTTTTTTCTTTAATTTTTCCCTTCTTTGTGGCGGGTTGTTTTTGGTTCTTAACTAGTCTATGGTGGAGCTTGAAGGGCCTACGGAGGATGATTTTCTTTACCCATAAGGTGACTTATCAATGCACCATCACTGGCATGAAAAGGGCCGGAACAAGAATGCCAAGCAGCTCACTTGGGTACTTCTTCTCAAGGCACACAAGGTAGCTGGTTGCCTAACATCTATAGCTTCGGCATTGTTCAGCGTTGCCGCGGTCGTTCGCCGTCGTATTGCCTTCGGGCGGACTGACTCCACCGACAATATAGTTTCCGAGAACCCAGCTGTCAAGACTCGGTTCTACTCGTGTATAAAGGTGTTTCTTTGGTTGTCGATACTCTTACTTGGTTTTGAGATAGCTGCATATTATAAGTGTTGGCACTTTGGTACACCAGATCTTCAAGTTTTCCGATAATTAGATTAAGGAATTATGTCAAGGGGACAGATGTCACAACCTGGTGAATCTGGTCCACATGTGGGGTCGTGGACCAGGTTCACCTAAGAATTTCCCTTCTTTGAGAGGGTTTTGCTCAAATATTTGCCCAGGTTCCTCATTCTTTAAAAAAATGAGATATTTCTTTTTCTTAAGAATAGAATTTCGAAGAAATTATATCTTAAAAAAGAGTTTGGAAGAAAATCTTCTTCATATAAAAAAATCTTATTGCCGGATGGAAGGTGGAGCTTCTAAAATATGATCCATTAATGCATAATCTTCAAAGAAGAAACAAATTGTTAAATTATCCAGATTTTCTTCTTTTTTGTTTTACCTAAAAGAATAAAAAGGATTATCATCAACATGCAGAACCAATTCCTATTGTTCAATGATGTTTTGAAAGGGCAAGATTCAGAAGTGCATTAACAATGGTACATAGTATAACATATGATACTATTTAGTAAATAGCATCTATCCAAAATGGGCTACATTTTTTTAAAACTATTTGAACGCAGAGTGGTGCAAAGAGAAAATTGTTTGTCCAACATCAAGAAGAGACAAGAAAGGATGTTGAATGAGCTTTTGTAGTTCTCCAAACTCGTTTTGCAATCTTACGTGGCCCCGTGCATGTTTGGGACATTAATGTGTTGATGGATATAATTTATGTGTGCATAATATTGCATAATATAATTGTAAAGGATGATCGAAGATAAATTTGATTTTTCATACGAGGAACTAAACAATGACCACTCAATACATGAAGTTTCTCATGGTTTTCCGATTGATTTTGCAACATAACTTTAAAGGAGTGTAGTTCTTCATCAAAGGAGAAAACATTATCAGCTTTAAGTAGATTGAGTGGAGCATATTTGGCTTTTGATAATAATTAAAATTAAGCTGTGTAGTTTAAAGTAAAATTGTTTCTAGAAAGTTTTTTTTAAGTATGTATCGCTTTGATTAATAATAATAATAACAATATCATTATTTCTATTACTAATTTTTAACATATTTCTAGAAAGCTTTTGAAGTGTAATTGTAACAAATATGTTAATATTTTTTAATATATTTATTGTTATCGTAATAAATTAAAAATACATTTTAAATAAATATAATAAAAGATTGGTTAGTTTTGGATTCTATCAAGGTATTGGGAGAAGATAACTAGCATTTGAGCAAGTAGGTTGGTGCTTAAAAAAGTTCTTGCTATAAAAATTTGATGTGAGAAATTGAACCACTAAGCATGTAGCACCCATACCATTGGAACTACTCTAATTGGTCTTCTTTTTGCTTATTGTTAAGTATATAGAATTTTTGTTCGAAGTTGCAAGCAATCTCCATTTTGCTCGCCCATAGAAACCCAACTATTTCGCTCTCATCCCTCTTACTCTCTCAACTCTCTCTTACCTCCATTATTAAAAATATCAAATTAAAATCTGATCACAAGGAATTTCTTGAACAAATTTTTTAACATCATCCATTCTACTTAAATTAGTAACGTTTTGCATAAAATGTTAAAAATAACAAAAATTTTGAATTTTTATAATTATTAGATTTTGACAGCTGGCAAGAACTTAGTGAATTCCTAAACTCTTTCCAAGCTTCACCTAGGAGGTTTGTAGTCTTGGCAAAGCTCATTATTCCCCTTAATTTCTAAGTAAACTAATCTCTTAACATATTTATTATTTTTACATTTACATAATATGCAATTCTTCTTCTGTTTTCCTTTAAATTTGTTACTAAATTAATGTTAACATATCAATGACGTAATATGAAGTATTTTTAAATTTTTTATTTTTGAGTGGAGTAATTTGACATGTATTAAAATATTAGAAAAAAACTTGTTTGAACAAATTGCTCCAATAAAATAGGGTAAATTTTCTTAAAGAGAGATTCCTACAAATAGGGTTAAGAGTTACTTTACTCTTTTTAAGACAAATTTATCCTCTTTTGTTTCAATTAATTGTAGAGCAACTTCTCCCAAGAAGTATTTTTTAAACATATTAAGAAGTCAAAGCAAAACTCCATTTAAATTTTATTTTGATTTGGTAATTTTTAAGCTTTGAATGTCTTATTATATGAAAATTACTTCAAAACTTATCAAATTTAAATTAAATAAGAATTTTATTTTGAAGATTTTTGAGCGGAGATGGTTGGGTGTAGTTTTGTAGAAAGAAAAATAGCTAAGTTTGTGTCAGAAGTAAAACAAATATATGTTTGCTATCCAACTAAAAACTCTTTCCATTTATCAAATTTATTCTTTTTTTGGTTTTTTTTTCTCCCGCCGTCTTCCTTCCGAAGACCCATCCCTTTACTGTTGTTAAACCCCTTGAATCCCCTGTAGACCAGCAGGGCAAATTTTCTTCTCTCTCTCTAAGCATCCCTTACTCCATTTCCATCACTTATCTCCCTCCAAACGTTCTTGAAATATGCGTCCCTTTCTCCAATTGCATCTCAATTGGCCATAGCAATGTTACCTTTAAGCACCAGCAGCAATTCCAAATTGTTAATCCCTCAGAGCCCTTTTCAGAATCCTCGCAAAATCCAAAAATGTTGCACCCAAATAAGCAGAAGAAAATTCTATTTCAGCGCTAGGCTTAACAGGCCCCCATTAGACCCCTTCAGATTTTCGTTAACTTCCTCTCGAATGCAGTATCTAGAATCTGGCAAGGAGGAACACCTAGAGGTTTTGTCTTTTGCTGAGAATAAAGAGAGCCGAATAAAGAGATTGACTTTTGGTTCTAATGGCTATAATACACTTCAGAATTTTATCGGCAAGCCACTTGCCTTTGCGGTTTTTTATGTTGTTTTGGCTTTCTTTTGTCCAGTTGGTAGATTTCGTTTACCCCCTGCTGTGGCTGCTACTTCAGTGGTGAGTGAGGCTGTTAGAAAGACAAAGAACGGTAAAGAAGAAGAGCAAGAGTTAAATGAGCATGAGTATTCACATTTTACTAGGAGATTGTTAAAGACTGTTTCAGGATTACTTAAGAAAATAGAGGAGTTCAGAAACGGTAAAAATGATGTAAATATTGTAGAGGAGGCACTGAAAGAAGTGAAAATGAGTAAAAAAGAATTGCAAGATGAGATAATGAAGGGGCTTTATGCAGAGTTGAGAATACTTAGGACAGAAAGAGGGGCTCTGGCACAGCGTTCTAAGGAGCTGCTGGATGGCGTACTAAAGGCAAATAGGGAGGAGGATAGTTTGAGAAGGAAGGCAAAAAGTGGCCGTGGAGAAGGGGTACAGGAAAAGATTGTGAAGTTGGAGGATGAAATGAGGAATAGTGAGACGGAATATAATGAGATATGGGAGAGGATTGGGGAGATTGATGATCAGATATTCAGAAGGGAGACAATGGCATTGAGCATTGGTGTGAGAGAGCTTTCATTTATTGAGAGGGAGTGTGAGCAATTGGTTGAAACTTTTCGTTGGGAAATGAGACAGCAAGATGTCAAAAGGTAAGAAAGAAATAAAATTTGTTCCGTTAAAATGTCTCCCCAAGATGGTGAAATGCCTTACTACTTGTAAGGATTTCTTGTTATAGAGATGTATGTTCAACTTTTAGGAAAATAATCTTTACATGATTTGTAGTTGAGGTTTTCAAGTCCAATTGTTTTAGAATGTATGTCTTAAACACTGTCTGGCTCTTTAGAAGCACTAATTCTTTGGATTGAGCTTAAATGCAATAAGGATCCCCTGTATTAGCTACTGTTTAAGATCTGGATAACTAAAAATGCTGGTAGCTTAAATCATTTGGGTTTACTTGTTTATCACTTCAGGTGCCTGATTTAAATGCTTTGGTTTCTTGAACTTCTTGCTTGAGCAAATTTTCATTTTGTCCCAAAAAAAAAAAAACTGAACATTACTTGTGAAACTTATGTTTTAATTTGATAACCAGACATAATGTTCATCAAAGCGATATGATTTCACATGATGAACTTATTCTTTGCGTAGTTTTTTTTTTTGGGTATTTTAATCAAGTTGCCATTATTTCTGCAGTTACAGAAATGCAACTTCGTATTTTCAATCTTTTTTTTTTTTTGAATCTGGGATAACTCACTGCTTGAATTGATTATCTGTGCTTGCAGTTCATACGAAAGTCCTCTTACCAAGCTTTCTAGATCTGAGATTAAGGAAGAACTGCAAAGCGCACAAAGACAATTATTTGAGCAGATTGTTCTACATAATGTTTTGGAAAATGAGGATCCTCTCCATATACTTGATTCGAATTCATTAGGTTTTGCTCAACGTATAAGACAAGTTCTTAGAGATTCACAAGAGATGCAAAGGAATATGGAAACTTACATACGGAGAAGTATGAAGAAATATGGCAATGAAAAGCGTTTTCTTTTAAATACACCAGCAAATGAGGTTGTGAAGGGCTTCCCGGAAGTTGAGTTGAAGTGGATGTTTGGAAATAAGGAAGTTGTGGTTCCAAAGGCTGTTCGCCTCCATTTATTTCATGGTTGGAAGAAATGGCGCGAAGAAGAGAAGGCAAACCTGAAACGAGAGTTGTTGGAAAACGTTGAACTTGGTAAAAAATATGTGGCAGATAGACAGGTAGTTTTCTTTGTCACTTTTATAATACACTGTGGTTGTGCATTCATATGCACCACATGCTGTGATATTCTTCTTTTTCTTATTGCTTTTGAAACTGTCCATCTGCCTATGCTCCGTCATTTTTACTTGACTTTGTTATTATTATTATTGTTGTTGTTGTTGTTGAACATTTTGTTCTTACCACTTTATGGATGATTTATGCTGAGTTTATTATAATCTGATTCTTCTAGTATTATTTTGTTGGAGTATCTACCTTTTATGCTTCAGTTAATGATTATGTGTTTTAATCCTGTGAATCATAGTGGAATAAAGAGCCTGGTGGCTGCTAGATTGCATAGGACCCTCTATAATCTAAACCATATTTATGCATGCAATACGTCCTAGATAATTAGTAGAGCTAAGTATAAGTTTAAAAGCATTGAAACTACTTATTTACAACCCTAAAGAAATTAAAAAGAACATAGCAAAGCTTATAAAGCCAGGAAAAACTTATAACCAAATCAAAAACATCAGCCAAGACGTCACCATGATTGGCCCTAGGCATTGACCAGAAGGTTTTTGGTCTTTACTGGGTCAAACTATCAACTTCTCGGTCAATTTTAAGCCTGAAAACTGACGAATCTGATCTTGAGCTGCACATGGCATTGTAGATCTTGACCTTAACATCCTGGACCATCTTGAATCACCTTCATGCGATCCCTAGAACTTAAGTTATGATCGTTTTCCCAAACACTGTCGAAACTGGAACAAGATCTAGGAATACTGAATTTGCACCATACTTTGGAGGACCAAATAAACTCAGTTTGAGATGAAATACACTAATTTAGAAAGCTTATTCTAGAAATGTTAAGGAGGCCTTTTCTTTATTCGGAATACTTTACAATGTCAAAAATTCACTTGAACCAAATGTCTTCAAGGTTAGTGAACTTTATTTTTAAGACTGTTTTTATCCAACTTCCAGGGCTTCATTCCTCTAACTTTTGGATGTGTTTTTTGGTGAATTTTGAGCCTCAAATTGTGATGGCGGTGGAAGCATAGGAAGAAGGGCGGGGCCTTCGATTCATATTGAAGCTATGGACCAAATATAATAATAATATTATTGTATAGAATATATATACCTACATACATACATATATATGTGTGTGTATATATATCTCTATACTATTATATAAGCGGGCCGGGTTGAAAATGAGTTGAGCTTATCTAGGGCCGAGTTCGGCCTGAAAATAATTCGGGCTTCAAAAACTAAACAGGCCGGGTTCGGGCTGGCCCTAGCCCATTGACAGTGCTAGCAATGGTTTTTAGAGGAAAAACAAATAGGAAACCCAGTTTAGGGGCTAATTTAGCAAACCTGAGGTTCTTAAGGAAGAACACAAAGCCAAAGGCTATCTCTTATTAATGGGAAAGATATAAAACTTATTTTACAATGATGAATAACAAAGTTATAGAGTATTCCTAGTGTCTTACTCTTGTCGTATAAGATAGTAGCTAATATGGAAACTAAATTATGCTAGGATAAATTATAAGAAAACATAATAAACCTAAATAACCTGGTATTTTCTCCTGCATTAAATTACCTCCAAAACTGGTAAGATCTCCCTTAGAATGTTACACAATCCTTCTTCTCAAATGCCCTTGAAACAGTCTCGAACTCCAAGTCTTCATAATCTTCATAGAAGATGAGCCACTTCTTGGTTGTCATCTTGCATAGATTCTTATCACCCTGCTTGTGGTTTATGCAATATCAGTGGTGTAGGTGCATTCTTCTCTTAAGTTATCAAGGTACAGGCATTAGTATAATTTGATTCCTGGGGTTTTGGAATGGAGCTGTTTCTTTGTTTGCATATGTTCATGAAATAAGCTCATGTTGCACAATTTTACTCCCTACCAATCCACCCAACTGCGAAACTCGAAAGCACTTTTTTTTATTTTTTATTACTGTTAAATCTTTTGCGGGATTTGACCAGTACAAAATCCCACGCCTTTGTTTAGGTGACAGGATTTAAGCTTCTGCTCCTCCAACAACAATGATGTTTTTCTCTGTTTTCCTTTTCGAGTTATTATTCTGTGATGCGTCTATTATGTATGTAGGAAAGGATTCTCTTGGATCGAGACAGAGTAACATCAAAGACTTGGTACAATGAGGAAAGAAATAGCTGGGAAATGGACCCAATATCTGTTCCTTATGCTGTTTCCCGGAAACTTGTACAGAGTGCTCGAATAAGGCATGATTGGGCTGCCATGTATATTATGCTAAAGGGGGACGAGAGAGAGTATTATGTTGACATTAAGGTATTTAATCTCCATGATTTTAACTCTGTTTCTCATCAGAGATTTAATTTGCATTAACAACACTTTCTTGTTCCAGGAATTTGAAATGCTCTTTGAAGATTTCGGAGGATTTGATGGGCTGTATCTGCGGATGCTTGCTTGTGGTATTCCAACTGCAGTTCAGCTTATGTGGATTCCTTTCTCAGAACTAAGCATTCATCAACAGCTTCTCTTAGTAACAAGAATTTTTTACCAATGCTTGACTGCATTATGGAATTCTGGACTTGTGACATATGCCAGAGATTGGACTATTAAGAAAATTAGAGATATAAATGATGATATAATGATGATGATTGTCTTCCCAGTTGTTGAGTTCATTATCCCTTATTCGGTAATTTTTAATCCATTCATCTTTGTGTATTTATTGATGAATTTCTGTTTCCTTTACCGGATGCTGAAGCTGTACTCTTAGTGCAGAAATAGTTATAAAGAATTACTATCTCCATCCATTAATAATTGGCACTCTTTGGAATTCTGCAAATTAGGAAACTCATTAAATTAGTCTGATTTAATGATCCAAAAGACAAATTAACCCTCTTGAAAATTAGTTTTTGGTGGAGTAATAAAGCTAGGTGTAGAGTTGGAAAACCTCTAATAGCGCTGTCTTGATTTCACAAAATCACAGATAATTATGGACAAGAAAAGCTCAAAAAAGTAATAGTTATTTATGGGAGGGGGTAGCATTCTTGACTTCGATTAATTTTTTGTCCTTTCTTACAGATAAGAATGAGACTGGGGATGGCTTGGCCAGAATATGTTGATCAATCTGTGGCCTCAACTTGGTACTTGAAATGGCAGTCAGAAGCTGAAATGAGCTTTATATCAAGGAAAACAGATGAATGGGAGTGGTATTTTTGGTTTTTAGTTAGATCTGTGATATATGGATATGTGTTGTTTCATGCCTACCAGTTCATGAAGAGAAAAATTCCTCGGTTTCTTGGTTATGGTCCTCTAAGGAGGGACCCAAATTTAAGGAAGTTGCAGAGAGTGGTATAAATTCTTGCTTTGATTCAATTCATTTAACCTGTATGTCTTTAGCAAAATAAGAAGTAATTCACCATTCTACATGGTTGCTTATCCATTTTTTAGTCTTTAAATTTTATCTCAATGATGAGCATTTTGTCTTAGAGAGGTGTTCCTTTGGTAATAGGAAGGTTTCCTGTCGTTTAACTTCATCACGGCAATTTGATAGAAATCTAGTCTTGATGTCTTTCACTCCAAAATTTTTAAAAAGTTCAGCCAAAGCTGATATGCTTTCGTAAATAAGAACTAAGCAATGGACCATTTAGTGTAAATTTTACTTTATCTGCATCTGACTGTGCGTTCTTAACCCCCCCCCCTCTTTTGGGAAAATTTTACCTGCTAAGGTTTAGGCATTTGGCTTTAGTCATAAATATTTTTAGTGTTTTATTGTGCTGAAGCTTACAAAGACATATTGATCTTAGTACCAGAAGATACTTTCTTTTATCTGTTTCATGTAGGTGCGCTTGTTACCCCTTATAATACTTGGCAATCACTATGTACGCGCTTTTTCTTTTTCTTTTATTTTTTATAACCCCTCTTTTTTTTTTTTTTGGTATCTATCTAGATTTAGTTTAATAGTTGCACTTAAATATCTATTGCTTTAGAAATTAGAATATCAAGAAGTCATTTATTATACTTTTTACAATTTCACCCTCAGTCTTTATTACTGTCATTTTACCTTATAATTTAACATTTCCAATGACGACATGTAAAAAAAAAAAAAAGGATGAAGTACTAATGTGTCAAATTCATACTTTGTGAACTATACTTTTATACTCTTACAAGCACACACATCATTCTCTCAGTATATAAAAGCTAAGTTTCTTTGTGGATTCCAAGGGTTTTCAATCTGAAGACTGTTCTTTGGTATAAAAAGATGCTAATATTTTGTTAGGACCTCGTTGGAACTGGGTAAATCTTTTCCTAAAAGTGCATATTTGTATGGGTTCTGCATTGAATCTTGTCTAGAATGGAATTTCTTATTCGTATAATTTTTTCCTGCAGAAATATTATTTTGGGTATAGATTGAGGAGAATAAAAAGTAAGAAGAAGGAAGGTGTTGATCCGATTAGTACAGCTTTCGACCAAATGAAGGTTTGTGTAAACTTATAATTAGTGAAAATTTTAAGATGCAGTTTTCATCATCCAATATATAGCAGGTTCCAATATTCCTATTTATTGTTAATTTTAGAGGGTGAAGAATCCACCTATACGGTTGAAAGACTTTGCAAGCGTTGATTCAATGAGAGAGGAAATTAATGAAGTTGTGGCGTTTCTACAGAATCCTCGTGCATTCCAGGAAATGGGTGCTCGTGCCCCCAGGGTCTGTCCATCCTCTGTATTTTATGCTGATGAGCTATTATTTTGCTACTTGAAATATCTGCAACATGTAACAATCAAAGTTAGAAGTAAATGCTATGTTCTTTTCCTTTTTTTGGTAAAGGTTTCTGTAAGACAGCTTATATTCTTTTTGAAGCAGTAAATGGGAAATCCTCGTAGTCATCCAGATCATTTATCTTAAATACCATTGAGATTTGATGAATACCTCTTAATTTGCTAGACAGTGGCCTGGTATTGAAATCCAAGGCGGTTGAAGATTTTGACCCCCTCAAGTTAGATTGGAAATTAACTTCATAAAAAGAAAATGTTTTAGCCTCTATTTCAAAATTTTGGATAATCTGAGGAGAGAGAAATAGAAGAGCTTCTGAAGTAGCTGGGAAACTGTGGATTAAATCTAGTTTGTCCTTCAGACTTCTTCTGTGGATTCGGACAATGTTACCTGATTGTCACTCACCTCTCACCTCATTGCAGGATCTCTCTTTATTTATAGATAAATAGTGAGGGGTCGATATGGAGCACCCTTTTGGTGTGCTTCAAATGAAATTTAACTTAGAATAAAGGAGAAAGAAAAAAGTTTGTTATGGAAAATCAGTGCTGTATAAATACCACAAAGGTTTCACATGTTACATGATAATGATGATAATGATCTGCTGGTTGAGGATTCTTTGGTTGATGGTTTTACTAAGTCTGCTCTTTCTTCACTTAATATTTGAGTAATAGTTTTTTTTTTTTTTTCGGTTGCTAGATGCAGATAGTGGTTTTTAGAATCATAATTTAGAAATTGATCTGCAGATTCATATCAATTAACTCAGGCTAATAGTTTGAGATAGGGAAGTGATAATTCGGTCCCATGGGCTAAAAATGGCTCTGGATTCATATTAGTGCTTCTTTTAGTGTTTGTTACTTAAATTAGTTACAGATAATTTATTTTGCCCTCTAATTTACTCACACTATATGACCCTTGCAATGGGTTGCAGTGGCCTTGCAAATTTAATAGTCTATCTCTTCCCTTTTCTGACAGTACTCCTGGTAAATCTGTTCTGTTGGTTCTTTGTTTTCTCTTAAAATGAAATATATTTTAAAACCAGAAACTATTTCCTGCACTAGAAAATTCATTTTGATAGACAACCTTTTTTCGCCATGCCTAGAACCACCAGTAATAGCTTCAACAACATTACATTGGCCTGCGACAACAAAATCACAACCATTTGATTGAAATTAAATCATACTTGAAATGGAAGATCCAGTTTAATGTTTTATCTATGGAAAGAGAGGCCAGATTTGAAAGGAGAGGGAACGCAGACATAGATGAGGAGGAAAGGGAAGAGAGAGGAAGAAATAAGGTGGGAGGTATGGTTGTGTTGGCAGTAGAAGTCTGTGATGGCAGTGACTAGTTGGGAACTAAAGGAAATAGGGAAGGGAGAAGGAATATAGAGGAAAGAGAAGGTGGGAGACAGTGCTGTGGGTATGGGATTGGTGGGGGGGCAACAACTAGGTTGATTGTTGGATAGTAGGGAGGGGTCTGCATTTACCCTGAGAGGGTTGGGTCAGCCAGCTGTGTTGCTGGAGTGACTTGGGAGGGAAGATGGAGATCCCAGTAAGAGCTGAAAAGAAACATTTACCTGTGATGTATTTTTTGGCTTAAAATACCAAGGACCCTGGCATTTGATTTCTTCCTCTCTTCCCACTCCCCCTCTTTTTTCCAAAGTGGCTTTGTGGATCTACGTAGGTTTTAAATCCACATGGACTTGATTTGCTTTCTTGATGATCCCTCATCCTCTCTCCTGTACCTCTTTCCACTTGCAAAATTTCTTCTTCAACTCTAGAAACATAAAATTGCCAAGCAACCAAATTAAAATGCTGAAAAGGGATGGTGACCTTGCAGGAAGCTGATTTGAGAAGGATTTGTCCTTTGATTGGAAATTTTAAATATTTTGTATTACTCTCCAGTACTCCTAGTTATAGTCATATCCAATAATCCAAATGAGTAAGTGTATATGGAACAGTTTAACTCTTGAAGCTTGTAATTATATATGGAACATTTTAAGACCATTGCAATGAGTAAGCTGTAAAATAGAGTATATTCTAGTTAGGCACTAGCAATTTTATTTTCTTCATATTTCCTTGTTTTTTATGTTTTTAATGTCTATCCCCTTTCTTATCCGAATCATCTGTGTGTGTCATGGGTAGATAACATTTTCTCGTTTTAAGCTATGCTCTCTGCATTTCCTTGCAAATGACATTTCAGGGTGTGCTTATTGTTGGAGAGAGAGGAACTGGAAAGACATCCCTAGCATTGGCTATTGCAGCTGAGGCTAAGGTTCCTGTTGTAGAAGTTAAAGCCCAGCAGTTGGAGGCTGGTCTATGGGTTGGCCAAAGTGCATCAAATGTTAGAGAACTATTCCAAACAGCACGAGATCTGGTTAGCCTTCTTTTGCCTTCTGTTTTCCGTTTTAGATGGTTGTCACTTGCAAGCAGTTTTTGAAAGTAAAGGCCAAAGATTGGTGTAAAACCTTGAGGATTTATGAATATTTTTGTACCAATATGCAAGAAATGCTGTTGACATTTGGTTTAAAAATTGCAAAGGAATTATGAGAATAAATCTAGAGATAAGTTTCTAAGAGAAGGTAATACGCTACCAAGGTTTTCTTTCCTTTTCGATTCTCATGGTTCATGTCTAACGAAATTTCTGCTGAATTTTATTTGGCTCTGTTGCCTGTTGACTTCTTATCTCAAAATGATGAAGCAAATCTTGAGAAATCTTTTCATTTGAAAACAGATTAACTATAGACTGATAAAGTTTTCCAAGACAGAAGGTTTGCTTGAAGACTTAACTTTAGGGTTTAAAGGACTAGTACTCATTTGCTTGAAGTTAAAGCTAGTGAGAAAAGGCCCATGATAAGATGGAAAATAAGGTCCAAATTCAGTGTCTTAACTTCGTTTTTTAGGATTAGTCATGTCTCTCCTGTTTTAAGTTAAGATCCAAAATTTATGAGCATAGTATGAAGTTTTATGTCTATTTCTTGAAATATAATGGGCTTCATTACTTTAACAGCAACAAGCTTTTGGACAAACACGGATACTTTTGGACAAACAATGAAAGGTTGAACCAGCTCCTAGGAGGGGAAAAAGAGGCCAATGAATAACTGTAACAACTTGATATGTGCTCTTTTGATCTATAGAGGGTAGATGAAGCTTTGTGCCCCTAAAGAAAACAAAAAACAAAAAAACAGAAAGCAATGGAGAAAATGATTAGTCAATCTGAAGCTTTTTAATCAATTTTGAAGTTTTGCTGACTATGGCTTCTGATGTTACCTATTACCTGGTTTGAATTTAATTTGAATTTTTTAAATAAAATATTTTAGTATTAAGATCATTAATCCTTCTATCCCTCCTCTTTTTCTCTGTTATAAATGCATTTAAGATTTATATACTGATCATGGCTATTCTATGTCTAGGCTCCTGTCATTATATTTGTTGAGGATTTTGATCTCTTCGCTGGTGTCCGAGGCAAGTTTATTCATACAAAAAAGCAGGATCATGAGGCTTTTATCAATCAACTTCTGGTGGAGCTTGATGGGTAGGTACCTTTTTTGGAAGTTTAAGGTCATGTGGATTGACTGTGGAACAGTAAGGTAGCAATCTGTTTTATAAACTATGCCATGGGCATTGATAATTGGTGGGTTTGCAATTTATGCACTAGCTCTCATTATGGCTGTCTATCATGATATTTCTATACCAAACCTGTCTTCGAAATGAATGGAGTGGTCAGCTTGGTGGCTTTTCCGGTACAAATAAAAATTTATGCAGTATTTATGACGAATTAGAAGTTTGAATCTATTCTGTGCCCTGATCATCTAGTCTAACAGTTTGATGATTATTATGCACATGAATTAGAACCTCTTTATCAGGAAATAATTGACTTTTACCTGTAAATAAATTTGTGGATATCAAGAAGCGATGTTACATAAGTGGGGAAAATGGTTTTTTTTGTAGCTAACTGCCCATGCAATATATTCCGGACATGCTTAGCTTATTTTCTCAGTTTAAGTAGCATTTTTATTGCACCTAAGCAAATAAATTTGGGTATAATATCTTTTATATAAATATGTACTTGCTATTGATTTTCAGATTTGAGAAACAAGATGGGGTGGTTCTGATGGCTACTACCCGAAATCTCAAACAAATCGACGAGGCCTTACAGCGTCCAGGCCGGATGGATAGAATATTTCATCTTCAACGACCGACCCAAACAGAAAGGGAGAGGATTCTCCAAATAGCTGGAAAAGAAAGCATGGATGAGGACCTTATTGATTTAGTAGACTGGAGAAAGGTATTTATGGTTGCTTTAGGGTTTTGGTATTGTATGTTCTAATGCTTGCCTTGACTGCTTAACATAATAATACAGAAAAGTGTTTTTTACTTGTAGCATGTTGATGACTGCTTAACATAATAATATAGAAAAGTGTTTTTTACTTGTAGCATTTTGATGTTAAAGTCTGACATGTTTCCATCTGCTGCTTAACTGATTTCAAGTATAGTTTGTATACCCATGGATTTTCCATGAAAATGGCAAAAGAATTGTGCGATGTATCACGTATAGCTTTGAATACTAATAATGCATGTGATTGTGGTAAGTACATGTGCACCACTCTGGCATTTCAAACATTTCATTAGGTTAATTTGAGCTACCTTTTACTAATAGTTTTTATATTCAGAAGTGTTATTGCTTTTGCAATGCTTTATTTGTTGATATGTTTGTTGTAGAAAGCGTATAGGGTGAAAGTTTTCTTAATTACAAAGTATCTCCTATGCAGGTTGCTGAAAAGACAGCTCTTCTACGTCCAATAGAGTTAAAACTTGTACCTATGGCCCTGGAAGGAAGTGCCTTTAGGAGCAAATTTCTAGACACGGATGAACTTCTGAGCTATTGTAGCTGGTTTGCTGTAAGTGCTTTTGCTGTTATCTTAGTTTCTTCATCAAAATGCACCTTATACTTATCCTGTGGAATTTGCATTGCTTTTGTTGCTTTCTGGGAATTCTTATTCTTAGCTTGATTTGCGTTCTATCTACCTGAATTTACGAACTTGTGGTGGGTGTATTGCTGTCTAGTCCTCAGCATCAGTTTAGAATTGACACGTTGGATGCAATAATCACTGCCCATAACCCTTAGGTTTGCATCATAAACCAGTCAACTCCTTTTCAAACTGACTTCAGCTAGAAAGGAGTGAACCAAAGGCACCTGTGGTGGCACCGCCAAACTGAAAAGCCAACTGTCTTTTCATGAAATGGTAAGTGGTCAGTGGAAACCACATAACAACAGCGGAAACTTGAGCAGCTTCTGAAATGTGAAAATAAAAATTTAAGTACATTTTCATGCATACAGAGACACGTACAAGATATGAGTGTCAATTGATATTCTACCTATGGGCTTTAGTAATCCACCAGGAATATGTTTCAAGCTAACCTGAATGTGAAACCACATTAGTTTCAGCAGATTTTCACCATGCACTATCTACTCCTGGAACCACTTCTTGATGTCCCTCAACTAAAATGCACATGAAGCATGCTATTCAAGCAATTTATGGCAAAGTTTCTTACTAGTGGCCAGCTGTTGAGGCCAAGATTGGATGAAGAATAGCTCCAACTCCCGGCCATTCAAGCACAAGGTAGTTATTAATCTTGAGGAACTAGCAACAACTTCCACACATAAAATATCTTTTATTATAGCCTGTCAAGGCCTATCTCCACTTGATTTGGTTACAGCCTCAAGAGTACTTGAACACTCTAAAAAGCAATATCAAGGCCCGGATTTTCCCAATTAGTCTTCAATGTAAAGCTCTAAATTCTTCTGTCTTCTTAGTTTACAAACCACCTGCATTTTCAGTAAATTTACCATGATATGTTTGTCCGCTCTCATACTAGAATTTACTGCCTTCTGCCAGCTCAGAGCTGGTGGTGTTTACAGATATTTTGAGCGTCATGGCAATGTCACTAATGTCATCTTAAGTAATTCCTTGTTTACCAATTGTATGACATTATATACTGTCTAAAGCAATCTTGGAATGCATTAGCAATGTTGCAGGTATGCAAAATTATTGTTTGTTTTGTTCTTATTGGAATTTTAAGCATGCAGAATTACATGTTCCTCGGTATAAGTTGGAAATCTTTTATACTTCGTCTTTAGAATGTGAATAAACTTAACCAATTGGCCCCTTTTTGTGTTTTTACACCTCACTTGGAACCTTATCTGTGAGACAATGAGTGTTGTAGCTCTCTATTTTGGAATCATAACAATTGTACACTGATATAGGACTATTCAAATTTGATGAATATTGATGCAATTGAAAAGTAGCTGATAAGTGCGTCTTCAGAATTTGTTTGAGAGAATGAACTTCTGATATGGTTTTCCTTTACTTATTATCTTCCAACACATACTGAATTGATAATACCATGCAGACATTCAGTGGGTTCCTCCCAAATTGGTTGAGAAAAACCAAAGTTGTGAAGAAAGTGAGCAAAATCCTGGTAAATCATCTTGGGTTGACATTGTCGAAGGAGGACTTACAGAATGTGGTTGATTTAATGGAACCATACGGTCAAATAAATAATGGGATAGAAATGCTAAATCCTCCTCTTGATGTAAGTATAGTGAATAATTGTATATTTTACAATTTTGTTATTTTCTTTTTGTGACTGTTATTTTTTTGTTTTTGTTTACTTTTCTCCTACTATTGACACGTATAAGGTTTACATGACTACCAAAGGAATGTCTTTTGTTTCCGGGTCCTGTTTCGTCTAAGTTTTGTTGATATGCTCATTTGCATTGTCTGAGACAATTGTCATGGTGCTTCTCTAGAGTGTAACAAATGTTTTTGGTTCTTCTCAGAATTTAGTTGTGCTCACTTTTTTCCTTCGTAAGGGGGATAGGAAAAGAATAAATTGGGGCCCGAATCTTGTGAAGATCGAAAATATTTCATTCTTAGCCTTACTCTGGTCTGGGAAACCAGACTTTTTTCATTTGCAATATAAGAAACTTTACTTGTGCCTTACCAATTGAAGCTTCTTTTATCCAATATCTGAGCTTGTGTATTGTGTTAAAATAATATCTTTATTATGCCTCAGCTTAAGCTTAAGAGAGGTGAGTATACCTAATTGTTATTATTAAAAAAATTCGAATGTTTTATTGGTTGTCATTAAATGTCATCGTTTTCCCAGCACTTCCGAAATGGATCAGTCTGCCGTGCTTCTGAAATTATTGTTACATGTGGAAAGGTGGCATGTCTATCATTTCAGAAGTCATTTTCTTACAGGGGACTCTGTTAATAAATTTTTTGTTGGTAAAGTTTATTTGGTAGTGGAAATATATGCAACAAAGTTTACAAGAGTTGCATGTTTAAAATAAGTGCTGTTTGGAATATTCTCGGCTATGAGATTGATTAATCTTGCTTTATCTCAGCAGTTCTATCCATATTCTTTGTGTTATGATATTTAAATTTGTTTTGACTTTGAAGTTTTCTTTTGCTTAACATGTGTGTTAGTGTGTGTTTTATGTTTTGTTTCATGGGAAATCTCAGTACATTGCTATATTACATGACAAAAGTAATATGCAATCTTAGAAGTTGCACATATGACTTACCAACTTTCATGCCAAATACAGCCAGCTATTTTGTTGGTCCCAAAAGTTTTTGGACAGTTCTGGGCTGGTGCTGATCTGCCGAAGCGGTGGGCAGCTTGTTATTATCAAGCATCCAGCAAAGCATCAAATAATTTGTGCTAAGCTATACACCTTTGGTGCTTCTGGAGTGTCTACTGCTATCTTAACAACAAAATATGAAGCAATATAAATTTTTAGTCTCTTACGAGGTAGGAGTAGGACCTTGTTGAGAAGGCGTGGCATCCATGTTTCCTTACTAATTTTGATGGTTAACCAAATGACAAAGTGCCTTCTCAGATGCTTACTGATTTATTCGTGAAGGAAAAGTTCGGTTTCCTAGTCCTTGTTATACATTTAGAAATTTATTTATTTACTATGATTTATAATTTTACTTCTTTTGCTTGTTATTTACATATGACGTAGTGTTTTGAGCTTTTAGATTTTTTCACATACTCTCTTCTCCCAAATTGAATGTCCACGTTTGTATTCAGATTGTGCCAAAACAAATGTTCATTTCCTTGAAATAAGCATGTTTTTCACTAAATTTCTAGCCTTACTTGAAAGAAAACAATGATGTCGAACCAGTAACATTTGTGGGTCCTGTAAATAGGTCAGTAAGGGTAAGGCAGTAAATGAAGATGGTCAACCACTATTTGATGTTTTCTCCAAGTCTTGTCGACATCATATTTAGGATAGAGGCGTATTATTTAAGAACATGACTGTGATAGTCCTAAATGCTTCTTAGACCTACTATATTCTAAGATATGGAATTTAAATTGCTTTAATATATTTTTATTTTTAATACTAAACGAAATAATTGTTGTTATTATTATTTTTAATTTTTGCAGTGGACAAGGGAAGCGAAGTTGCCACATGCTGTTTGGGCTGCTGGACGTGGTCTCATTGCTTTTCTTTTGCCAAAATTTGACATTGTCGATAATATATGGCTTGAGCCTTTCTCCTGGGAGGTAGATATTTTGCTTCATATGTTATCTTAACAGAAAGAAAGAGGAATAGAATACCTAGTTCTTTGGGCTTCCAGTTTTTGGAGGCTGGTGAATGGTTAGGTGGATATACTGCATGTTATATAGCTGTTTTGAACAGCAAATGGGTGACCTACTGAGCAGAAGTCAAGCAAGCTTATTGTCATAGATGCATCATGGCTCTTTCATAGATCATTTACATAGTGAAATGTTGTATGGGTTGCTTATTGTGGTCCAATATTGCCATTATTACTATCACTCTTTACAAACAAATTAAATTATTAGTTTGCAAATGACAATATATATGTAAAGTCATAGAGTTATGCTAGGAAATTAACCAAACTGGGCCTAAAGTGCTGCTAAAAGGTTTGTAAGAAGGCTAAACTTTTGGCTGTGATTTCTGTTAAACGTATTTTTGCTTGCATTAGAGCCTAAAATGGGAGACATAAGTTATGCCTGCCTACTTTATCAATATCATTTCTTTTAGACTCTGTTTTGATGGAAAATGGGGAAGTATTTCTTATAGCTATTTAATGTATTGGAAATTTCGGAGTGAACATTAAATAGCTGAAAGTTGTGGAAATTGTTGAAGTGAGCGCTATGCAAAAGAACAGTTACAGGAAAATTTTTCCGTGACTGCTTTTGAAGAACAATAAATAAATCTGTTTTGAGGAAGTTTTCCCGAGAAAAGCTTTGTTTTTCCCCCCTATTTTCCCTTTTCTATCGGCTTTCTTTTGATATCCGGGGAAACAAAGTGTTTAGCAGAAAATTAGGAATAATTTCTGCTGTTTTGAATTCCAAGCATTCCATTTGTGAAAAGGACCATCCCTGGTGTCACTGATTGTTTTGTCTACACGTGTGTTTCTATTCTTAATTTATATTCTCTATGGATTTTGACCCTTATTAGCCTGTACAAAGGATGAAAATTATTGTCAAGATTACCAAAAAAAATTGAAAAATGGGAAAAGAAAATCATTATTACTGTCCTCAATAGCTTATTGATAAGAGTACGCTTCATATTAAGAACTATGCTGTTTTGATTCCTTATCCTTAATAGTTTTTCGCGATCTGGCTTTTGTAAATGCAGGGAATTGGATGCACAAAAATTACTAAAGCAAGCGAAGGCTCCATAAATGGGAATGTCGAATCTAGAGGGTACCTTGAAAAGAAACTTGTATTTTGCTTTGGATCTTGTATTGCATCTCAGCTTTTGCTACCATTTGGGGAAGAAAATATACTTTCTTCATCAGAGTTGCAAAAGGCTCAAGAGGTTGTATTAATGAACATTTCTATATTCATTTGGTCTAATAGTTATTAGACTTCTCATGTATGCAATATGGATGTGGTTACTCTTTTTCCTTGCAACAGATTGCGACAAGGATGGTTATTCAGTATGCATGGGGTCCTGATGACAGCCCAACAATTTATCACCATGGCAACACGGTATAATCATTTTCTTCTGCTATCAGCAACATTTATCTTATAACCATGTTTGTTTGTTGACCTTGAACTGCTAGATACTAGAGGTATGAAATTCTTTGTAAATATATCTGCTTAAAACACCTATAATGAGGAACTGTTGCATTCAATTAAATGTGCCTTTAACAGTCCATTAGAAGGAAAAATGCCTTGATTTTGGAAAGTTAGGAGTACGAAAATCTTTTTATTGTATGTGTATAATAACAGCAAATCTGGTAACAATTATTTTCATTTTATTTGTTCAGATATTGCCCTCATTCAAACTTTTAATTCTGAAGTGTTCTATTCCCCAAATTTCTCTTGGTTAATGTCCCACTCGCTGCACACTTCCATCAAAATGAGAAATCAGGAGAAAAAACTTTAGAGCTTCTGTCTCTTCCCTTTTCTGTTCTTCCACCAAACTGGGCCTCAATGTTTTGTTCAAATGGATGTAGAAGTGTTGCTAAAGTAGCATGTGCTATACTGAAATGCTCCTAGCAGAACTTCGTGGATACAAAATTCACACACAAAATGAGTTATCTGAACTTTGAATAGATTCCTTTCCACAGAAATTTCTAAAATCGCTCAAAGTTTTTTTTCCGGTGAAAATGCTAACCCAGATATAACAACAACAACAACCAAGCCTTAGTCCCTAATTAGGGTCGGCAACAGGATCCAAAAAAAGAATTACATGTAATCGTCAACATAAATACATTCTCTGCATTTCTTCCTATCCAAGGCTATATTCTCATCCAAATCTAGCAAAGCCATATCACCCTTAATGATGCAGGAAAAACTTAAGAATGCTATCCCACAAGAAACACCAAATTCTGCTGAGTTATGCACAGGAAACTGGCTATATTTAATGCTGAAAAATCAAGAAATACATGGAAAGAAGAAATAAACCCCTTAGCATCACACTAAGAGAACCTAGCATCACACCTAGAACCGTAGGGCATCACACCTTAGGCTTGATTGCATCACCCAATCAGATTTACAGAATCACTTTGCTGACTCTTGTCCCTGAA
Source organism: Rauvolfia tetraphylla (assembly GCA_030512225.1). Taxonomy (NCBI): domain Eukaryota; kingdom Viridiplantae; phylum Streptophyta; class Magnoliopsida; order Gentianales; family Apocynaceae; genus Rauvolfia; species Rauvolfia tetraphylla. The sequence goes on from JAJQKT010000008.1 coordinate 1,501,256, forward strand.
CAGCCGTAACATACCATACCCTTATCCAATAAAGAACCTATTTATAGAATCAAAACTAAATCCTAAACTGACTAGAACAAGACTAATACTCTAAAACCAAAACAACTAGAATAATAGGGTTTCTAAACCAACTCAATTTAGAAATCCCAATTAGTATAAAGACTCTCAAAACTACTGCAGTTTGAAGACTACTATAACACCTAAAATTCTGGAAACTCTTTTCAGTTTTGTATCACTTAATCACTTCCATCCAAATCTTCCTCAACCTCTCCCTACATCTTATAGCCTTATTATTCCTCCATCCTTCAATTCTTCTAACAGAAGCGTCACTGGTTCTTCTTTTTATATGTTCAAACCAACACAAACGATTCTCCCTCATCTTGTCTTCGGTAGATGCCACTTCTACCTTCTCTTGGATGATCTTGTTCCTCACTCTATCCTTCCTTGTATGCTGACATATCCACTGCAACATATGCATATCCGCTACATTTTTTTTTGAATATGACACCTTTTAATTGCCCAACTTTCTGTACCATATAATAAAGCAAGTCTGTGGTTGTTCTATGAACTTTCCCTTTAGTCCCAATGGCATATTTTGATCATACAAGAAACCATAAGTAACAAAATTTAAAAACTATTGAACCTTAATCAAGTAAAAGATAGGAAGAGAGGGAACATTGACTGAACTGAATCTAGCAAGATTAGCATTTTGGACGCAGAGAGAGGGAATGTGTGTGTGTGGGGGGGGGGCGGGGGGGGGGCTTAGCCCTAGGAACATTAACCAAACTGTATCTAGCTAGATCAGCATTTTGGTTGTCATTGTTAAAAATATATTTGACTAGAAGCTACTCATCACTATCTTTTGCAAATTGTCGTATTTTCATTCTCAAAAATCTGATTTCAAAAACTAAAATTTCTGAAATGCTTATTTACAAACTCAGATCTATATCCCTTCTTTCTTCTAATAGGAACCCCCCCCCCCCAAAAAAAAAAAAAAAAAAAGAAAAAAAGAAAAAAATCATAGGAGATAAGTAAGGACTTAAAAGGAATAAATAGAAATTTCTTAAATTCTCTTGCTCCCCTCCTCTCCCTCCACAACCCCCCCCACACCTATTTGCTTCTAATGGATTGAGCATCACATAACTTGAGGGAGCTTTGTGCCCCAATATATAGCTGTCTAAGCTGCATTAGAATTCTTGAACAATTGGACACCATTAAATTTATTTATTTTTTCCTGTGATCCAATGGTAATGCTCTTGATTGTTTGCTGAATAATATAATAGGCAACAGCTTTGAGCATGGGCAACACTTACGAATATGAAATTGCAGCTAAAGTTGAGAAGGTATGCATTATATGTGTGCAGAACATCTGTGGGATATATTCTATACTGGAGCAATTTTAGGTAGCTGGTTTTTAGTTCTTTTCTGTTTTTATATTTTTTTTAATAAATGGATTTTAGTTCTTCTCATTGGTATGATATAGCTCCCCTTGTTTTTCCATACCTTGAGTAAAGTTTTATTTTGTATAGTAACGGAAAAGAAAAACAATTATCTATACTATACTAAAATTTTGGATAGGGTCATGGTAATTTAAACTTGTTTGTTTCTTCATTTTGTGAATGGACTAAAATGTCCTTTAGTAATTTTTTTAAAAAATTTTTATGAAATGAATTATTGTCGTTTTAATGGTCTTTGGTATCTCTATGGCAATTATTTGGGAGTTATATTGAGAACAATTAATTTGGAGGAGTTAGATGTAAGGTAGGTTTAACATAAAGAGAAAGAACTTGCTGTAAGCAATTATCAAATTATATATGGTATATACTATCTCCTTTACGTAGCAGCAATTAAAGATCTTCAATGATCAGTATATATACCATCAAATCACAATTTGATTATCTGTTCACAAATTTACAAAATAGATAGAAAGGGCTTGAAATTTTTAAGAAAGTATTTGAAAAGGTTAAAAAAAAAACTGTACTAGAATTAGATGGTGGTAATAGTAGGGTGGATATAGAGGAGATTGACATGCAATATTTTGAGTGACTTTGGTATATCTAATGTAATAAGAGTTATTTGGGAGTTGTTATCGAGGGATAAACAAAATTACATGAAGTGTAATAGTGAAACAAACAATTAATTCTTGAGATGTATTTGTAATCTTAGAAATATTTTTAGCCTAAAAAAAATAAACTAAAAAAGTTTATTGTGCAAATTTTGTCACGTGTGAATGCACGTGGATAATGTTGGTGAAAGAAGTGAGCAGGATGAACTAGGGATAACTTTCTTGCAATACTCAGTGGAAGAACTTCAGTAATCTTTTGTTTCGGCTACATTTTAGTAGCCCTTAGAGGAGAGGAGGTTTGACGATCGTTCAAGGAAGAAATCTGTTCTCATTGAGAGAGAGAGACAGAGACAGAGACAGAGAGACAGAAAGGGAGGAAGGGAGGGTTAAAGAGTCTGTTTGATGCTGTAGATGCTTTTACCATATTTGGGTATGGGTATTTGGGAACGGGATCCAAATGAGAAGAGACGAGGAACACTGGGTGGGAATCAGAAATGATGCCCACCAATTTGATAGGGAATAATGATTCCGAAGTATTTGGCCTTCCATTTGCTTATTTTATACCCGTAGACTCCCACCAAACGTAAATGATGCATATGATTCTACCCCATTCCATTCCCTACTCCAAAATCTTCCAACGAAGAAATGCCCTGCTATTCATTACTTGCCAGAGACAATAACTTCAAATAAACTCCAAGCAAAACTCAGATACTATTACGTAATTAAACAGAGTCTTTAAGACTAAATCCTGCAAAATCTAACAATTAACTAAATGACCAAAACACCATTGACACCTAGAACACTAAATGAGGACATAAATTGAATTGTAGCTCATAATCACCATGAATCTCCCTTTAGACCAGAACTTTTTCTTATTTGCATATTAAAGGTTACATTTGTGTTTAGACTTCCCTATAATTCTTGTCCAGTCATTTAGTACCTTCTGCATCAGGAAGCTTTGCATGTAGAAATAGTAATTGGAATTTCTTCATGAATACGATCATACGGAAATCAAGATGCTCAAAGACGTGGGAACCAAAGGTGTATCCTTGAAACATATGCTATCAAAAGGGCATTACAAGGCTCAGACCTCTTGTTAGGAACCAAATTGAATTAGTCAGCCTCTATTTTCCATCCTGAGAGAATACTCTTTCTTATTACATAGATTAGGTTAGGCAAAACCTAATTTGGCTTTCTGAATAGGGGTAAGAACAGGTTTTACTATTGAAGAGCTTGATATCGATACAGATTCTTGTCACAAGCTGCATATATAAGACAAAAAACGTAAGAGAAATAACAGATAGTTTTACAAAAAACTTTAGTGTCTGCTTTTCTAATGTATCATTCTTCTGAGTAAGACGTATATTTTCATGAAGTTTCTTTACTTATCTATGATACTCTGAAAACGATACATCACATTTTACAGATATACTATTTAGCATACGATAAAGCAAAGAAAATGCTGCAGAAGAATTGCAAAGTGCTGGAAAAAATTGTGGATGAATTACTCGAGTTTGAAATCCTGACGGGAAAAGTAAGTGCACTGGACAATACTTGTCTTAATATTCCTAAGAATCTTTCATTTTGGTACTAAATTTTTCTTTAATGTGAAATGTTCTTACTGAATCATCTTTGAGACGTTACTGAATGCCATACAATCTTCAATTACTATCTAACCTTAGCTTGTGTATTGTGTGATTTCTAGTCTCTGCTTTGGAAAGGTCTTTTTAGTTGATCAACATGGATCTGATATTCATTATTGTTTGATTCATCTTTGCAGGATTTAGAAAGAATTTTTGCAGCCAATGGTGGCATTAGGGAAGAAGAACCATTTTACCTTTCAAATGCAAGTGATGCTAAGGTATGTTTCTGGCATCTATTTGACTAAAATTTTGACAATTTAGTATGTGATTAGTTGTTATTGCATAGTAATTATGTTGATCTTTCGCACACACAAAAAAAAAAAAAAAAAAGGTTGATCATTTTCCTTGATGAATTTGAAGACATAGGTTCACAAAAATCTGAAAACATTTCTGCCAGACTACGGTAGGATTATAGATGGCAACGAAAAACCATTCAGAATATGGTCAAACGTTGATGCTCATAGATCATTAATATAAAAGTTTAAACTGATAGAGAAAAAGGCGTTTTCAGAATTTCTTTTTTCAAGATTATAATCACTGAACTAGCAAATTATAAATTATGTTCACCAACTTCACCCTAGTGCATTCGCATTTCTCTTCAACAAAATACCTGACCATTTTTCCTTTCAGGAACAGCTTGCAAGAATAGAGCATCCATGTATCATTTTAAAATTCCTTCCTGTGGATGTAAAATAGCTTAAACCAATAGTACTTCTCCTTCACCTTTCTTGCATATTCATGGGTTGCCCCCTTCAGACAAATTTCCTTAAGCTGCACAGACAATAGGCCACTATTCTAAATTCTCTTTGTGTCTTGAATGGCTAGAAAACGCTGGTATGAGCTTGAGTGCTTATTCTAGCTGGCAAAACCCCTCTTCTTTGGCCGAGTTCTATGCTTCATGTAGACAGCCTTTCGGTCCCCTGTGTGAATTTGAAGCGCGAAAGTTTGACATTATGGAGCAAAATATTTTTTTTAGGAAACTCTTCTTGTTTGGAGATCATATCTTATAACACACGGTGAGGTTTTAACCAGTATGGCTGAGATAAGTACTTTAGTATCCTTTCTCTAGTACTGTTGTATTCTTTTTTCTTGGGACTTCAAATTTCTGCTGCTTATGTATTAGAACTATTAGATTCACTTCTCTTTAGAATTTTCTACTATGCAGTATTTACTGTTTTACTAGTTTTAGTATAGTTTTACCTTTATGTTTGTTACTTCTGGTTATTGGAACTTACCTTATTGCCCCCTAATATGTATACAAACTTCTTGTGATTTAATTGTACTTCAGCATCTGAATTGGCGCTAATGGCTTCCTTGTTTGCCTTTGCAGCCTATCTTTGGTAGCTTGCTTGAAAATGGTAACCCATCAGGAGCTAGTCTAGTAACTGCTCCAAACTAGCGCTGAAGCTAAAGCCAGATAGCATTGTATGGAGGCAGACGCGGCTTCTTCTTAGTGTGGTTGGGTACTAAAATTTTGAGTGAGGAGTAATCATATCAATGATTGGATACTTGCAGTAGCCTAATTTCAATTGAAATTTTTTTTTTCCTTTTCTAAAAGACTATTCTCAATTCTTCTGAATGAAATGTGTTTAATGTATCATTCCTGTAAGGATGTGGCTTAAAATTTTTATGTATATATTCTTATTTGGATAAATTTCATTGAACACCCCTAAACTTTTCTCCAAAATTCACTACCCCTTTGATCCTTCAATGAAAACGTTGTGCCTCATGATCTTATAATTTTCGCCAAGTAAGGATAATTTAAATTAGATTTTATCCGTTAGGTCAATCAACCCATTTACTTTAGGTCCAATTCTCTAACGGCCCTTTTGTCCTTAATATTAAGAAAATGAAAATAAGGGCATCTCACTTTCCCTCACTATTGTTCTTAACAGAGAAAGTGTTCTGGAGCAATGAAGGTGTGGAAGTAGGAAGAGCAGAAGTGTCATAAGGTTTTTGATTGGTCCTTATGATGGTGTTGGTTCAAGCCTCGTTCAAGGATGGTTGTCACTGACTTTGTCCAAAGCAACCAGCTCAGAAGTGGCACTAGCCACCAAGGGACTTTAACCTGCATAACTTAATTCTGCCAACCAGTCAAGACCAACACTAAGGTAAACATCAACCGGGGGACGAACTAGCTTGCCAGAATGAAGACTGGCTAACCGAGGAACCTGTTTGTTTGGTCCCAAACACAATAAGAGACACTTGACCACAAATTAACTAGTTGATAGAAAAGTTAGGAAACAAGGAAGAATCGTTTACGGCTAAAGCAAGCCTTTACTAATAACAATTGCTGCACAAGGAACTCTCTTTAAGGACAAAAGTTATATGACATGATCGTCAAAGTTGCTCCAAGAATACGAGCACTAGTCGTACACAAGCTTTAAGCACAAAAAGCCTATTATTTGCTCTCTTGTCTACTAAATATGAAAAACTCCTGAGTCTTTCTTTTTAAAAACCATGAAGACTTTTAATTTTTCTAAGTTTTTATTACGACAAATATTGATTTTTAATTTTTTAAAGTTTTTATTACGACAAATATTGATGAGATTTAATCTTTTGTGATTTCAACATGTAATATGACTTTTAGATTGGAGGATGATACAAAACAAGACCTTCACTTTACGAGCATAAATTGATCTGGGCAACTTGGTGGATTACAAAGAATGGGAGACTTATGCTTGAAGAAGCTATGTTCAAGAGTTGTCAATATTTGAAGACTTTGAATGATCATAAACTAGGGCTGATATAGGTAGGATCTTGGAAATCCTAGTTACCACAAAGCTTTGGATCTGTTTTCAAAATGGGAATCTTAGAAACAAAAAACTCACCCGTGCGTGGTTAGATGTGCTTAAAATGCTTTACAAAGGTTTCAAAATGCTTTTGAGACTACCTAAAGTGTTTTCAAAATGTTTGAAAGGAAGATGGAATGTTTAGAATACACTAAATGGGAATTTAGCTGCGTTCATTTGAGTCTAGGAAACTCCGATAACCAATCCTTAGAATGTGAACTCCAGGTTAGAAGATCTCCTACCCGATTTTGATGTCCAAATTACTGTAATTTTTCAACAAAAACTAGTTGTTATATGGCTATTTGTCTCTCATTTCCTAATCTTACTTTTCTGCAGTAATTTTGCTTCCACAAGCTAATATTTTCAAAATCACTGTGCTTTAGTAAAAGGGAAGAATATGGGCTCTAAAAGTTAAAAATCCTACAATTGTGTGGTAACATCTTTCCTTAACTTTATTCTTTGTGAGAATTTTAAAAGTTGTCTATAAGATATAAAATTCATTCGATCTAGGTGAGCGTAAATTGTGTTGGAAAAGATGGTGTTGGGGTAAAACCTATTTCGAGTGAACCTCAGAGTATAAGTAAAACCTGCCTTCAATATAAAATTTAAATCATAACATTTTATATCTGAAGGAAAACTTCCATCAACTCCACCACAAATTTTCCTGCAGCGATTTTCCAGCATCGTCATGCAGCTTTGCTCAAACACTATAAAGTCAAACTATAAATAGAAGAATTACAAAACCTCACATCGCAACAAAACTTTTATGCATGCGGAGCGTAGTAAATGACAAACATTATAAGGACTTCAAAATTATGAAAAGAAAACTAAAGAAAAGTCTATCATAAAGGATTTATAGAAGGAATTGTGTTTGCCATTCACTTCTTCATTGCAAATGCCCTCAAATAATATCTACACTAAAATTTTCCAACCTCTCAATATTTCTATTATGTTATTGAAGGCAGGATTTCAATTCTCGTGAAAGCGGAATTTGTTGAAGACAAGAAGAAGATTAAGTAGAATCGAAGGTCAAAAACCGAAGAGGGGGCGATGAATTAGATTTTTGGCTAAATTTTTAAAACTTTCCTTTTACAAAATCCCCTTTAAAAGTTCACAACCTCCAAGAACTTATAAGTTTGGAATAGAGTGGTTGAGAGAAAAAGAGTAGTCAAAGAAATAGCAATTAAGATTAACAATCACAACAAACACAAGACAATAAAGATAGCACATGTAAGTGAAAGCAATAAATAACAATAGAAGTACACAATAATTTATAGTGGTTCGATCTCCCGAAGATATACATCCGCTACCTTGAGTCTACGCTCAAAAATTTCAACCAATCCACTAAATGCTTAAGTCAAACAATTACATAAGAGGCTCACCCTCAAAGGGTTTTACACCAATAACCTCTTTTTCAATTCAACAAATAAGGCTCACCTTCACCATAAAGGGTTTTATGTCACAAGACAACCTTGAACAATTAAATCAAGGCTTACCCTCTCAAAAGAGTTTTATATCCTCAGGAAAACCTTGATTAAACAAAGTAAAGATGAGATAAGGATAGAAATTACCAATCAAGATGTTAGATATTTAACAAATCTAGCACCACTTCACTTTTGCTTTTGGAATCCTTGGATAATCACATGAACCACATAAATAATGAAAGATTTGCTTTGATCTTTTATGCTCTCAAGATAATAGCATGTAAGTTCATCAATCTTACTCAAAATATGAATTTCTAACCTTTTATATAACTCACAAATTCAAATACAATGTTCAAAAAATGGCTAGTAACAGTTAGTAACAATAAAATTTGATTGTTCGAACTTGGATCTTTGCATCCTAATTGGTCATCCGAACTTTTCTGTTTACTAGTACTGCAAGAAAAGTTTGATCGTCCGAATTTTGCATTTGAACATTTTGGCCGTCCAAACTTTGCATCTTAACTTTTCAAAACTTTGCTAAATTATTTAAAATTTAACCACAACAATTTTTAAATCATTTTGGATTAAAAGATAAGTCATTTAAAAGCTTTCGAACTATAAGCCATTATCAAACACTTCATTTTTCAAAGAATCATGAAAAACTTTTAAGCTCATCAACAAAGTTTAGGCTAGATCAAAATAGTTTGTGCTTCAACATGCAATGCATAGATTCCAAATGCAAGGAGTGTAAGGTTTACAAGATATACCTATCAAGCAAAAGAAAACCTACACTAGAGTGGCTTCAAAGCCTTCAATCTTCTTGAACAAACTCTATATTCTTCAATCACTTGAGCTCATTTGAGTTTTCCATTCATATTAGCTCCAAGGCAATGAGATCACTTTGCTTCTTCAATCCAAGAATCCTATCACAAAATAATTACTCAAGTTTGCCTATATCAATGGTTGTCATTAATCAAAACTATAAGATTTTCTCCTAGGGCTCACAAAAGGATATTCATACAATCTCAAAGTATTAAGCAAAACATTTTGGGCATCGACAATGTATTAGGTATTTATAAATGTCTTCAAACTCAAACATTTTTGGAGTGTGAAGATTCTAAAGTTCTTCTTATTTTGATAATAATGATAAGTCTGCTTTTACATTTTATGTAGACTTCTAGTTTCTAATTTGGAATTTTTTTTAGGTTGTTTTTTTAATTGTAAATAGATTCTCCTAACTAAACATGCAAAACACTTTAAAAGCTCTACTAGTCTTTTGGCTCTTATGTTGAATGTATTACCTTGATCGGTATTTCTTCGAGAGTATTGTCTACCCTCTATAACAAATGAATGTCTTACCTTTGGTAGATAGCAACAATTCAGTTTGGTTAGTGAGTTATAGCTGGTAATGCAATCTGAACTCTCCTAATGTGCTCACTGGTTATTTGAATTGATATGCCTCCATCATACAATTATTTTAATTTGTAGATTCTCTTCATTAATTGATGATTTTAAGCTAGGATTGCACTTAGAATGGATGATTTATATTACTCAAGTAATGAATGTAATATGAAGATGAAGCATGTGTCCTATGATAATAATAGCGATGGTTACAATGGTGACAGTTGATTTGGTAATAGGTATGTAGATAGAGTACAACAACATGGCTCAAGCAATGGTGAATCTGAAACTAGATATTGTGCATTGAGTAGAGCTAGTGTGTAGATTAAGAGATACCAAATTTTATAGAAGATGGTGCTTGTAGAGTTCCTATAGTTGGTCAGTACTTCATTATAATTGATGAATTCTTTGATTTTTACCAATAGTATACAAGGAGAAATGGAGTTTAGTATGTCAAAGAAATTTTCTGCAAAGGGAACAAATGGAAGTGTTTGTTAATATCAAACAATAAGCTGTGAAAGAGGAAGAAAATTGAATGCCACTCACACTTCAAAAAGAATAAATTGTCCTGCATGCATAAATACCATTATCAGAGACAATTGAATGTGTCAAATTGCAAAAATAGAACCAATGAATAACCATGAACTTGATCCTTTAATGACAAGGTTTATGGAAAGTGGCGAAAAGTTAACACCTAAAATTAAATGGACACTAGAAGCAACTGATATTGTAGATATAAGGCTAAGTAAAAGTTTTAGGTTGTTAGAAGTTCAAGTTGAAGGGCTGGATAAGTTAGGTTGCTTACTGAAGGATTGTCGAAATTATATATACAAAAGATAAAGAGAGAGGTGACAAATTATATATTGGTGCTCTAATGGAATATACAGTCGTTGCAAAATAAAAGAGAGGTGACAAATTGAATACATAACAAAAAGGACATGGGCAAAAACCCAAAGTAAAAGAGAATGGAGAAATTGCATAGATTACAAACTAAATTCGTAATAGAATAACAATATACACAAGCATAACAATATTCAAAGAAAAAGAGAATGGATAAATTATAAATTAGAAACTAAAGTCAGAATAGAAGAACAATACACACAGGCTAACAATATTAAAAGAAAAAGAGAACGGATAAATTACATGGATTACAAAATGATTTATAAACCACCCATACATTGCAAATAAACTTCCTTATTCAATAAATTTCAATAAACAATATAGTTACCTGAAAATTAGAATATCCCAAAAACTTTCATCCTTTATTTTTTTGTTCTTGATGTTTGTAATTGGAAAATTGAATCACATTTGCAACGAAGGCTACTCACAACAATGGCAGTTGGATTTTTTTGGTTATCTTGTGAAACATTACTTTTGGAATATCAAGGCGAAGAATAGGATTTCGTTATAGTCTTTTCCTTCCATTGTTCTTGTTCCTGGGGTTTGTAATAATAGAGGATTGAAGGATTTGGAACAAAAGACATAATATGGATGAATGGGGTAGTTGAGTGGTTAAGTTGAGGTGAAGATTTTAAAGGAAGATTCAATTATTTCAATCGCATTGAAACCGACAATTCTCCTGGGTAAGGCTATATACTTTGAATGTAGATTTCAAATCCTGTCGGCAAACTTCCCCAATCAGGGATCAATCCCTACTAGCTTAGCAAACCAATCAATTAGCTTTCCGTCTCTTGGATATTAAACATTCTTTTTAGTTTCCATTTAACCCTTGCAATTCAACACCATTTAAAATTTGCCCCATTGGCTCATCCAAACTCAGACCTCTAAACCCCTACAGTTAAATACCAATTGAAATTTGACCTATTATATTGGTACTTAAAATACCAATTTTGTCCCTGTAAGATTGAAAAGTGCTAGTCTATGCATTTTGTCGAATACAACATGTTAGTTGATGATTTTACCCCTCTAATATAATACGAACTCAAATCTTCTATTGTTGCTTGTAATAACATGTTAAATGACCATTTTACCCTATACAATAGTACAAGCTTTATTCTTCTAATAACATTTCAAATAACCATTTAGCCATGTAAAGTATAGTACGAGCTCAATTCTTCTACAGTTACTCCTAATTCCATATCAATTGAACATTTTGCCATTAGAAGATAGTACGAGCTTGATTTTTCTAAAGTTACATCTAATTACGTCATCATTATTCCTGCTTTGCTCCTACAAATGTCAATTAAACTATCTTGGCCTGCCAATTGATCATTCTTCTTGTTTTTCTTCCCAGTTCCACATGGTCAACTTTAAATCACTATGGGAGAAATGAAAATTAGAGGAAAAAGTTCTAGTGACAAAATTTTTTTGTAACTAAATACATGATTTAATGACAAAAATAAAACTTATCACTAACCTATTAATTGAATTAAATTTTAGTGACAACGATCACAATCGTCACAAGATCTTGTCACTAAAATCTTCCTACCATAATAAGTTTAAAGGCAGGAGTTCCAATAGTGGCAACATTTACAATGTTGTTACTTGCTTCACTTGTAGTCACAACATTATTTATGCCACTAAATTACTTGTAGTGACAACGTAGCTGTCATCACTATTGCAAGAGTATATTTGTTTATGCATTAGTGACAATTTACTTTCATTACTAAATCTATCAATGTATTTATTGTCACTAAAATTAAAATTTTGTGGTTTAAATTTATCATATAAAGTTATGAAAGACCTAAGAAGGAGAGGAAGGGGATTAATTAGGTCTTTGGCTAATTCTAACACAAGAATCAAGGTTCACCCTATCAAAAAAGGTTTTATATCTTCAAGACAACCTTGAATAAAACAAGTAAATGAATGAATGAAGAAAGATATTACCAACAACTTGGTAGATTATGACAAATGCTAGCACCACTTTACCTTTTTGTCTTTGGAGTCTTGAATAGTTACATGTAGCACAAGATAAAAGAAAGCATTTTGATGTTCTAAAGATGTCCAAACTAGAGTTTGAACTTTTCAAACTTCATCAAAATATTTGGAATCCAATTACAACAAGTTTCAAATTATTTTAGACTCAAGGATATGTCATCTAAGAGCTTTTGAGTACAAAGCCGTTAACAAACACTTAGTAAATCAAGAGTGATCAAAACTGTTTATAGTTCAACACCAAGTTAGAGAAAGAGTTTTGTGCAAACCCATGTATTCTATAGATTCCAAATACAAGAAATGTAGAGTTTACAAGGAAATACCTATTAAGCAAAAGTACACCTACACTAGAGTGTCTTCAAAGCCTTCAATCTTCTAGGACACACTATATTCTTCAATCACTTGAGCTCATTTGACTTGTCTTAGTATTATAGCTCCAAGGTAATGAGAACACTTGGATACCTCAATCCAACAATCCTATCACATAATTAGCATACTAATTAGTCCTCACCAATGTTTGTCATTAATCAAAACTACTAGATTTGCCCTTAGGGCTTATAACCTCTCCCTTTCGATGATGACAAACTTTGATGCAAAATGTGATAGATTCAATTAAAGTAGCACAAAGGAGCATTGGTGTCATAGATGAATGATAAACAATTTTGCATAATGACACTAAAGTGGCTCAAGTGAACCTATGACTCAACAAACCTCCATATTCCTCTTTCTTTCCAACTTTGTAGAGGATATAGCATTTAAGCATTAGAAATAACTCTAAGAGACGTTGTAAAGGTTAGAAAAAGGTTAACAAAACTCTCTCTTAGAGCGTGCTTATTTTTCAACAAGTTTGGACTTGAAGTGTTGTAAGTTAAAATTTTAAAATATCAAGTCCAATTTGCAAAATATACAAGGTAATGACTGTAATTTTTTAAAATAAGCTTTCCTAAGGTTGTGCAACTGAGGTAGGAAGTATTGAGATAGATTTTGTACAGTTTGAGCAATAGCAATGTATTTTTTGGTAAGAAAATTTGAATGCATCCAATTTTTTTGGTAAAAGTTTCAAAAGGTGATTTTTGTATTTTCAAATATTCATAGTGTAAATATGGCCTAGTAAGCTTGATTAGCGATGGATTTTTAAAATTTTTTCTAATTAAAAAACTAAGAGGCTGTTACTAATCCGTTGCAAATTTGCAACTGATTAGCGATGGAAATGTGAAAAAAATTAAATATATATATATATATATATATATACTAATTTAAAAATTATAAGCTCGTTGCTAATCCATTGCAAATTTGCAATAGATTAGTAAACGTGCCCATAATTTTTAAAATATCAAGTCCAATTTACAAAATATACAAGGTAATGACTGTAATTTTTTAAAATAAGCTTTCCTAAGATTGTGCAACTGAGGTAGGAAATATTGAGATAGATTTTGTACAGTTTGAACAACAACAATGTATTTTTTGGTAAGAAAATTTGAATGCATCCAATTTTTTTGGTAAAAGTTTCAAAAGGTGATTTTTGCATTTTCAAATATTCATAGTGTAAATATGGCCTAGTAAGCTTGATTAGCGATGGATTTTTTTAATTTTTTCTAATTAAAAAACTAAGAGGCTGTTACTAATCCGGTGCAAATTTGAAACTGATTAGCGATGGAAATGTGAAAAAAATTAAAAATATATATATACTAATTTAAAAATTATAAGCTCGTTGCTAATCCATTGCAAATTTGCAATAGATTAGTAAACGTGCCCATAATTTTTAAAATATCAAGTCCAATTTACAAAATATACAAGGTAATGACTGTAATTTTTTAAAATAAGCTTTCCTAAGATTGTGCAACTGAGGTAGGAAATATTGAGATAGATTTTGTACAGTTTGAACAACAACAATGTATTTTTTGGTAAGAAAATTTGAATGCATCCAATTTTTTTGGTAAAAGTTTCAAAAAGTGATTTTTGCATTTTCAAATATTCATAGTGTAAATATGGCCTAGTAAGCTTGATTAGCGATGGATTTTTTTAATTTTTTCTAATTAAAAAACTAAGAGGCTGTTACTAATCCGGTGCAAATTTGCAACTGATTAGCGATGGAAATGTGAAAAAAATTAAAAATATATATATACTAATTTAAAAATTATAAGCCGTTGCGAATCCTTTGCAAATTTGCAATGGATTAGTAAACGGGCCCATAATTTTTAAATTAGTATATATTTTTTATTTTTTTTTCACATTTCTATCGCTAATTCCTCCCAAATTTATGAGGAATTAGCAATGGATTTTTTAATTTTTTTCTAATTTAAAAACTAGGAGGCCATTGTTAATCCATTGCAATGTTGTGAGGAATTAGTGATGGATTTTTTAATTTTTTATAATTTTAAAAAATCTGATGCCGTTGCTAATCTATTGCAAATTTGTAATGGATTAGCGATGAAAATGTAAAAAAAAATTTAAAAATATATAGTAATTTAAAATTTTATGAGCCCATTGCAAATCCATTGCAACTTTGCCATGAATTAGCAATGGGTGCATAATTTTTAAATTAGTATATATTTTTTTTTTTGCAAATTTACGAGAGATTAGTAATGGATTTGTAATTTTTTTCTAATTTAAAAACTAAGAGGTCGTTGCTAATCCATTGCAAATTTGCGACGTATTAGAGATGAAAATATGAAATAAATTAAAAAAATATATATTAATTTAAAAATTATGAGCCTATTGCTAATCCGTTGCAAATTTACAACAGATTAGCGATGAAAATATGAAAAAAATAAAAAATTTAGCGGTCGTTGCTAATCACTCACAAATTGGCGAGAGATTAGCGACGAAATAGTTTTTTCTAAATTATGGTATTTTTTATTTTTATTTAGTTCAATAATATTATTTTTCTACTTGACATAAAAAATATGAATAGAAGTAAAATAAATTATATTGAATAATAGATACCAATTACTAAGTCTGCTTATTCCTATGTAGTACACATGTAATAAACCATGCAAAAATATAAGTATAATATATTAATAATACATATATGTAAGATAACATGTATAAGTATAACATAACATACATGTGTAGTATATATGTGTAGAAATAGACATACATATACATCAATAGAAGAAAGGGTAATTGGTTTATAGTTAGATATTTTAGACTATAAGTAAAGGTCAATTCGAAAAGGGTAGTGCTTAATACTCTGTCATAAATTAGGGTTTAAGATAAGTGAGGTCGAAGTAAATTAGTATTTAGGAAGCCTTTTTTCATTTTTACTGAAAAGGTCATTGCTAATCCCTAACAAATTTGCGAGTGATTAGCGACGAGCGCTTAATATTTAATTTTTTTTACACGTTTCCATAGCTAATCCGTTGCAAATTTCTTTGCGAGATGCTTTTCTCTTCCTTGACTAAATAAGATTATGGAGGGAGAAGTAATCTCGGCCTTATCAATCAAGCTTTCTTCTTCTCCAACATCCTCTTGCCTTACTTCTTGATTCCCAATTACTTGATCTTTTTCAGCCTCATTTCCTTTTTCTCCTTGCATCTCTTCATCACTTTATGCCTCTCATCTTCTCCATAACTTCTAGCTACAACATCAAATTCATCTTTGAAAGACCTAAGGGTGGGGGGGTGAATTAGATCTTTGGCTAATTTTCAAAATACTTTTCCTTTTAGACAAAATAAATTTGGAAGATGGTTATAATCAAATACTTCACAAAATATGCAAGTAAACACAATGTGATTCAAATTTAAAAGAAGTAGAGAGCAAGAGACAACACAAGAAATTTATAGTGGTTTGATCACACGAGATCTACATCCACTACCTTGAGCACCCAACTCAAGGATTTTAACCAAACTCAACTATAATCCCTAATTGATCAAATCGTACACTACAGGTTCACCCTTAAAGGGTTGTACACTACAACCTCTTTCTAACACAAGAATCAAGGTTCTCCCTATCAAAAAGGGCTTTATATCTTCAAGAAAACCTCAAATAAAAGAAGTATAAGTAGTATTAAAGAAAGATATTACCTGCAACTCGATAGATGATGACAAATGTTTGTACCACTTCACCATTTTGTCTTTGAAATCTTGAATAGTTACATGCAACAC
Source organism: Rauvolfia tetraphylla (assembly GCA_030512225.1). NCBI lineage: Eukaryota > Viridiplantae > Streptophyta > Magnoliopsida > Gentianales > Apocynaceae > Rauvolfia > Rauvolfia tetraphylla. The sequence goes on from JAJQKT010000008.1 coordinate 1,517,582, forward strand.
ATGAAAAAAGAAAGCTTTTTGATGTTTTAAAGATGTTGAAGTACAAAGATTCTCAAAGTGTTCAAAAGTTATCAAAACTCTGAATTTTATGAATTTTATAAGGTTTGAAATTCAATTCCAACATTCAAATAACCACTAGTAACAGTGCTATTTGGTCGGCCGAATTTGGATCTCTGCGTCCGAACTAGTCATTTGAACTCACTATGTACCAAACTACTAGGACAAATTTGGTTAACCAAATTTGGACCTCTACATCCGAATTTCACTGAAAATTCAACACCCAATGCCATTGTTATAAAAGAGATATATAGAGTTATAAGTTCATATATATATATATATATATATATATATATATATATATTAACTTATACATATAACTATTACATTTTTTAATATATAATAAATATATATTCTAAATGTTAGCCATAAAGGGCAAATCATGTAGTTTTGATTAATGACAAATATTGATAAGGACAAATGTGCTTGTATGTTGTGTGATAGGTTTTGTGAACTAAGAAGTATGAAGTCTCATTGTTTTGAAGCCAAAGGGCAAGAACAAGTTCAATAAAGCAAAGTGATTGAAGTTTGAAGAAGGTTGTTCTTAGATGATCTAAAGGAATTGAAGACTTGAAGTGTTGAGTGTATATACTTAGTAGGTAAATCTCTATGTAAACTATACACTTGTATGTCTTGGTTATCATTGAATGCATAAGAGAGCATAAAATGAGTCTTATGATCTTAAAAGGCTTTGAATGAACTTTTTGATGTATGTGGTGTTGTGTTCTAAAACTTTTTAAGTAAACTTTATATGATCAAAGGAATTTGATTTTTGGTTTTCAAACTTATATATGTCTAAATAAGTTTTCTATACATATCAAATATTTTTCAAACTTATTGAAGTTAAATCTCAAATGATTTTACAAAGTTTGAATATGCTTCCAAAAGTTTGCTACTGTTCTTCTAGAGAAATTCGGAAGAAGATTCGGACGCATGATGAAAAATTCGGTAGTCCAAATTTTGGCCTTCAGCATGGTCACTGTTTTTCCAGAGAAATTCGGAAGAAGATTCGGATGCAGCAGGCAGAATTCGGTCGTCTGAATTTCCTGAAAATAGCCGTTAACTAGCCGTTTTATAGCCGGTAAAACTGATTTTCAAATTCTATAAAAGCTATAAACGTGTAATCTTTTGCAAGTTTTGAACTCTTGAAAACTCTAAGCATTCAAAAGCCTTTAGCAAACATTTCTTAAGCTCTCTTATGTCTTGTGCATTCAATTGATCAATCTAAAGACATCAAAGTGTGAAGGTGCAACTTTGTGTAATATCTACCAACAAGTGGTAACATCTACACACTCTCCTTTATTTATCAAATTGTGTTGTTCTACTAGCTCTAGCAAGGTTATCGTGCTAACATAAAATCCTTTAGATAAGGGTGATCCTTGAAGTTGTGATTCAAGGTTGTTTGAGATATAAAACTATTGTGTTTGGTGAGCCTTGTATTGTAAAAGTTACTAGAAGAGGTTGTGAGTGTAAAACCATAGTGTGGTGAGCCTCTCTTGTAATTTGTAAACCTGAGCAAATAGTAGATTGTTTGAAATCCTTAAGTGTGAGCTTAAGGTAGTGGACGTAGATCTTTAGGATCGAACCACTATAAATTGTTTGAGTTCTTTGCTATTGCTTTCTTTCATTGCTCTGCTATAAATTGTCTCTATTTTGCTTATATAATCTATTCTTAGTCTAAACGCATAAAAGGTTTGTTTTTTTTGCAAAAATTAGCCAAATACCTAATTCACCCCCTCTTAGGTATTTCAATTGGTATCAGAGCTAGAACTTCTTTGTGTGGTTTTACAACCTAGAAGACAAAGATCCTCTGGCTAGTATGTCAAACCTACCTTTGTTTGATGGAACAAATTACACTTTCTGAAAATCTAGAGTTAAAATTTATATTTGTTCTATCAATTTTGATTTGTGGAACATAATTGAGAAAGGTCCTTATGTCCCAATGAAAATGAGTGCAGATGGAATAACCTCAGAACCCAAGTCCACTGATGAATTTGATGAGCATGATTCTAAGAAAATGACTTTAAATTATCAGGCCATGAATATATTAAGTTGTGCTTTAGATGTTACTGAATACAATAGAGTTAGTGGATGTGATTCTGCTCATGACATGTGGAGATTCTACAAAAAGGAGTTCATCAAGAAAGGAAGAAAACCAGTCAAGAAGAGTGGACAATCCTCATCCTACAAACCTCAATGCTTTGAATGCAAGAGCACTGAGCATCTTGTTGCTAACTGTCCTAAAGTGTTGAAAAGGGAAAGAGACAGTAAAAACAGAAAGAAATCTGTCAAGAAAGGAAAAGGATTAGCCGGAACGTGGGATCAACAAGAAAGCAAGGATGACAGTGAAGGAAAGGCCAACATATGCTTTATGGCCATTGATGATGAGGTACAATCTTCATCTTCCATTTCAAATGTATGTGATGATGATATTGATTCCAGTGATTTGATTGTAGAACTATATGAAGAATTGAAAAAGGCTTCAAAAATAAATAAAGAAATGAAATTCCAAATCAATGATTTATCCAATGAGAATTCAAAATTATGTGTTGAAAATGGTAAACTTCTTGAAACCATTAGTTGTCTTACCATTGAAAAAGAAGTTTTGAATACAACCATACAAAACATATCTCTTGAAAACAAAAAGCTTTGTACAAGAATTATTTCTCTTGAATTAATGATAAAGGATCATGAGTTTTTAAAAAGGAAAGTTAATGATCTAACTTTATGCATGGAGAGATTTACAAATGGAAGAGAAAATTTAAATAAATTACTTGGTTATCAAAGATCTTCATTTGTAAAACATGGTCTTGGTTTTACACATGATTGTTTTGCTCCAAAACAGAGTCTTTTGTTAAAGAATCTTCTCATTCTAGGTCACATATTTGTTGCACATATTGTGGTAAACATGGACACAAGGTTTCTAGATGTTTTATAAAAAGAAAGATACAAAATGGTGTTAAGACCATTTGGAAAGTCAAAGGAACTATTACTAACCCCCTTGGACCCAAGAAGATATGGGTACCAAAAATCAGTCTTTCTAATTTGGTGTAAGTACAATTTGCCTCAAGATCAAATGCCACAAAATGGTTTCTTGACAGTGGCTGCTCAAGGCACATGACTGGAAATGCATCACTTGTTAGTGAACTTCAAACTACAAGTGAAGGTTTTGTCACATTTGGAGATAAGAAGAAATGGAAAATACTTGGAATAGGTAACATTGGTAAAGGTTCTTTCCCTCTTATCAAGCAAGTTTTACTTATTGAAGGTTTAAAGTATAATTTACTTAGTGTTGAAATTGCCTTAGAATTCTAAGATTCACACTTAAAGTCTATATTGGTTGGCCATATGTTTTTCATGGTTTATCTTAGTCTTTGAGTGGCTAAGGAAATTCAATGTTGGTTACCTATGGTAGGTGAGCTAACTTGGACTAAGATGGTACATTTTCAACAATGGAAGGAAGACTTGAAGTGTATTCACATGGTGATACATCTCTATATAAGGCAATCTTGTTGGGAGCAAAGATGGCATTCAAGAGAGGAAGACATGCAATAGAGAGGAGTCACATCCAAAAGAGAGGAATTCATCCAAGAGAGAAATCATCCAAGAGCATCTCTCTAAACTATCCTCTTTCTTCATATACTACCTCTTCATATATATACACACTCTTGTCATATTTATTGAGTGTAGTGAGGTATTATCTTGAGTGTATTCTTTGTGTGGGTGTAAAACCATTTGTATCTTCTCCATATTTTTCATAGTGCATTTACTCTTCTCTTGCCCCGTGGTTTTTTCCCTCTACATTGGAGGGTTTCCACGTAAATCTTGTGTCTCTTCCATTTATTATTTTACTTCTCATTTTATCATCAACTACCCGAACTAAATATTTATCCATTACCACGCCAATTCCGCAACACTTAGTATTAGTCAATTATGTGACAATGGATGCAAAGTAGAGTTTAAATGTGATACTTGTACTATTCTTGACAGTGCAAGTAACAAAACTATTTTTGTTGCTAAAAGAGTTGGTAATGTATATGTGTTGTATCTTGATGAGCTTATTACTAATGATATTAAATGTCTTGCCATTCATGACAATGATAGATTTTTATGGCATAGAAGATTAGGACATGTGAGCATGGATTTATTGAACAAACTTTCTACACAAGAGCTAGTTAGAGGATTACCAAAATTGCATTTTGATAAAACCCATCTTTGTGATGCTTGTCAATATGAAAATAATCAAAAACATCTTTTAAACCAAAGAAAATGGTTTCTACCTCAAAACCTCTTGAACTAGTCCACATGGATTTATTTGGATCTATGAGGACTACTAGTCTTGGTGGTAAAAGATATGCTTATGTGATTGTTGATGATTTTTCAAGATTTACATGGGTAATCTTCTTAACAAAAAAAGATGAAACGTTTTATGAATTTTCAAAACTTTTAAAAAAGGTTCAAACTTCTCTTGATTGCAAACTGATTTCTATTAGAAGTGATAATGGAAGAGAATTCTGTAACCAAGATTTTACAAAATTTTGTGATGAGTATGGTATTACTCACAATTTATCAGTTGCCAAAACACCTCAACAAAATGGTGTTGTTGAGAGGAAAAACAGAACTTTACAAGAAATGGCTAGATCAATGCTTTGTGAAAACTCATTACCAAAATATTTTTGGGCTGAAGCTGTAAATATAACTTGTTATGTCATGAATAGAGTTTTATTAAGACCTTTTGAACTTCTATTTGATAAAACTCCATCAATTGTGTACTTTAAAGTTTTTGGTTGTAAGTGCTTTATTTTAAACACTAGTAACTATCTTGGTAAGTTTGATAGAAAATCAGATGAATGAATATTTCTTGGTTATTCATCAAATAAAAAGGCATATAGAGTCTATAATAAAAGGACATTGTGTGTTGAAGAAACTATTCATGTAACCTTTGATGAATCTAACATTTATCTTCAAAGAAGAAATGAAGATGATGCAGGCTCCTCAATGGTTGAAAATCAAACTCAACACCAAGTACCCACAATGGAAGATCATGCCAAAGAAGAAGAAATAATGGAGCAAGAATAAGATGGTCAATCAAGCAATGATCAAGAACTTCCAAAGGATCTCACATATGCAAGAGGTCATCCTAAGGAGCAAATCATTGGTGATGTCTCCCAAGGAGTTAAAACAATGCGGTACTTTATTGATAATTTTGCCCTTTTATCTCATATTGAACCGAAAAATATTGATGATGCATTGTGTGATAATTTCTGGATTATTGCTATGGAAGAAGAGTTAAATCAATTCGAGAGAAATAAAGTTTGGACTCTTGTTCCTAGACCTCATGATCATTCTGTTATTGGTACAAAGTGGGTTTTTAGAAATAAGTTAAATGAACTAGGAGAAGTTTTTAAAAATAAAGCTAGACTTGTTGCTCAAGGTTTCAACCAAGAAGAAGGCATTGATTATGATGAGACTTTTGCTCCAGTGGCCAGATTAGAATCTATAAGAATACTTTTGGCATTTGCTTGTTTTAAAGGATTTAAACTATTTCAAATGGATGTCAAAAGTACTTATCTAAATGGTTTCATTGAAGAAGAGTTTATGTAGAACAACCTCCTGGTTTTATTCATGAAAAATTTCCAAATTATGTGTTCAAGTTAACCAAAGCTCTATATGGATTGAAACAAGCCCCAAGAGCTTGGTATGAAAGATTGAGTGGTTTTCTTCTTTCAAAAGGCTTTACAAAAGGAAAAGTGGACACAACTCTTTTTATAAAAACATCTTCTAAAAATGATATCTTACTTGTGCAAATTTATGTTGATGATATTATATTTGGTGCTACTAATACATCTCTCTATGAAAATTTTGCAAAATCAATGCAAAATGAATTTGCGATGAGCATGATGGGAGAACTGAATTTCTTCCTTGGTCTGCAAATTAAACAAATCAAGGATGGAGTCTTCATCAATCAAACAAAGTATACCAAGGAGCTACTGAAAAGATTTGGAATGGATCAAGCAAAAGGAATAGGTGCTCCAACGAGTTCATCAACTAAACTTGACAAAGATGAGAAAGGTAAAAATATTGATGAGAAATTATATAGAGGTATGATTGGAAGTTTACTCTATCTCATAGCTAGCAGACCAGATATTATGTTTGTTGTATACTTGTGTGCTAGATTCCAATCATGTCCTAAAGAATCTCATCTAATTTCTGTCAAACGTATTTTTTGCTATTTGATTGATACACATGACTATGGTCTTTGGTTTTCAAAAACTTCATCTTTTGAACTTATTGGATACTCAGATGCTGACTATGATGGATGCAAAGTTGAACGTAAAAGTACAAGTGGTCGTTGTCAATTTCTTGGTAGTTGTCTTGTATCTTGGTTTAGTAAAAAGCAAGCTTGTGTGTCTTTATCCACTGCAGAAGCTGAATACATAGCTGCAGGTAGTTGTTGTGCACAATTGTTATGGATGCAACATACCTTACTTGATTATGGTCTTAAATTCAATTGTGTGCCTATACTATGTGATAATACTAGCGCTATCAATTTGAGCATAAATCCCATTCAATATTCTAGGACTAAGCATATAGAGATAAAACATCATTTCATTCGTGATCATGTGATTAAGAAAGATATATGCTTAGAATATATAAATACAAATGATCAAATTACTAACATATTTACAAAGCCTTTGGCTGAGGAAAGGTTCAATCACCTAAGAAGACTCTTAGGAATTTCAAAATTCAATGACTAATGTGTGTGTTGAAGTTTTGATGAAAACAGGAAATTTTCGGATCCAGAATTCGGATGCACTTCAGAAAATTCAGTCGACCGAATTTTCTGAGTGAAAGAAAACAGACTTTTGATCAAGAATTCGGACACAGGTCAGAAAATTCGGTTGACCAAATTTTCTAAACTGAAGAAACAGAAACTTTCGACCGTTTAAATGAAAATCAAACAGTTTTCTCAACACATCAACTTCCGAATTTCACATTCTTTTAAAAGGCTCTCATACCCATTCACATCCGAATCAAAATCCCTTCAAAAGTACACATTCTCATCCCGATTTGTCTTCACTTTTGAACTTCTAACCCTAAATTCATACCAAAAATCAGTACTTCTCAACAGAAATTATCAATGGTGAGAACAAAGAAGCCAAATGTTGAGAAAGGGAAAGGAAAGGCTAAGGAAGGAGATGGAGACTCAATCTTCAACCAACCAAGAAGAATTTGAATCCCTCAAACATTATCTGGATTTGACAGGTTTGTCTCGATCAAGGCTACTCATGAATTTGATGAATGGAATAAAAATAGCAGAAAGATTATCCATAGATATAAGGTGGATGTTGATAAATTCTCTAGCATGGATATTGTTCTATCTTGTTTCAATGATGTTGGTTGGAGTAGTTTGTTGTTCATTGATGAAGAATTTTATCCTACCTTGATATATTAATTCTATGCAAACCTAAAGGAGGAAAGAATTGAGATTGTAGGGGATAATGTGATACAATGGTATTCATCTAGAGTATCCCAAGTTGACATTGAATTTAGTGAAGCATTGATATACAGAATTTGTGGAGTAGGTGACAATGGAGCTAGATATTATTCACCTTCCATGCATTGCTATGATCGTGAACTCTTTACATATGTTAGATTTGAAGAGGAATTTACTAATGGAAGAGAGTTTAGATCTATAAAAGAGAGGGAAATCAAGAACTTGGATGCTAGAGGTAGAGTGTTGCATCATATGGTGACTACTATGATTGTTCCTAACTTTGGACATAAGTCATCAGTTGGAAATATGCATATGGGAATCATGTTAGCCTTGCATGAGCAGAAGAGATTGAACTTTGGTTATATAGCCTTGAAACACATGATTACTGCTAGAAAAACAGTAACCAAGGCATTCCCATTTGGAAGGTTGTTGACAAGAATCTTTAAGCATTTTAATATTAAACTTTTGGGAAGAGGGCAAGCTTTTAAGAGTGGGGAGATTTACACCAATGAAACTCTTAAGAGAATGCAGTTAGTTCTTGATAAGGATAATGTATGGAGGACAAAAAGAGAAACCCCTCCAAAAAGAATAGGAAGAGAAGAAAAGATAGAAAGTGAAGAAGAGGAAGAAGAAGATGATGAAGAAGAAACCCTTGCTAGAGAAATGAAGACAAAAAGGAAGCATGGCATCTCAAGTGAGGGGGAGCAACCTCCAACAAAAAGGAGATTGTTTGAAGAAGAAACTGGAATTGGATCAAGTGGTAAAGGAGTAACTAGAGGTGACACCATAGTGGCCAAAGCATTCCAAGAAGCCTTGAACAATTGTTGTGTTGTTTTGCATGCCCTTATACTTAATTTTATCACAATCTCTAACAATTGGACACAAACACTAGGCAAGTGCACCTATCGTTATGATTAGTACAATGACAAGTAATTTAAATATCGTATCCACAGGGATGATCAAATACCATTACTCACTTTTCACTCTATTGTCTAGCCTATCAAATTTGCTTGTAAATATGATAGAAACAAACTATTAGGAATGAAAATCTAACTTAAACAGAAAAAATCAGTTTATCTAAATTTTAGTTTGAAAGAGAAAATTTCAATTGAGAGAGTAATACTTGAATGGAAAATTCCCTAGAATTACCTATGTGATAGAAAAGTCTCTTGGTTAATGAATTCCCCTTCTTATGTTTGATGAAATTCCTAAATTAGAACTCACTCTATCTCTAGATGAAAGTTCTCTACTCTTAGATTAATTGGTTGAAATCTCTTCCTAACCAATTCAACCTAAAAATGCATTTACATTAGTGAATTTCCAATTAGATTGCACTAATTACCAAGAAGATGTTGAGGTTCCTATCTCTAGTCACCTAAATCATCCCCATTGTTTGTGTATGGTCTATTTCACCCTTCCTTTCTCAATTCCAAGTGAAAAATCCAGATTATGAGTCAATCAACAACTGAATTGATTCAAGCAATCAAACCCCCAAATTAGATTTCTCTAATTACCAAGAAGATGTTGAGGTTTCTATCTCTAGTTACCTAATCATCCCCATTGTTTGTATATGGTCTATTTCACCATTCCTTTCTCAATTCCAAGTGAATAAATCCAGATTATGAATCAATTAATAGCTGAGTCAATTCAAACAATCAAACCCACAAACAATCCACAAGAATTCGGAATTCAATCAACCAATAAAACCAATCATTCACATAGATAATAACTAGGGTTCATAACCATCCAAGTATTCAATAATTTAGCTCATCAACATATTACAATTCAAAGAACATAAAGCAATAAAGAAAGAGTAAGAATTTCTCATTTTCATGGCTCAAATCTTCTCTTCTTCAAGGCTTGGAGTTCTCCAACTTGGTTGTGGAAAGTTGTGTTCTTGAGCTTGAATCTTCAAGATTAATGTTCTCCTTCTTCAAAGATTTGATCTTCTCTCATGTTTTCTCTTGCAAAGATTGACGATTTTGGGAGAGGTTTTAGGATGTTTTCTCTCTGTTTTTCTTCTCTCTGGAACCCTAGACTGCCGCCCCTCCAAATGCCCTAAAAGGGTATATATATACCTCCCAAAAATAAAGCAACAATTGCAGAAAATTCTGTTTCTGCCAAAACGGTACCGTTTGGATTATTGGTGAATTCAGAGCATTAAATCGGACGATCTAGATTTTCTTGCCTTCATTAAAGTTGTAGCTAATACTCTGATGTTTCTATATAGCTTTGAAGCACCTCCATTGGACATCTAAAACTCCAGATATTCTAATTACACCACAATGTATCAAAACTGGAATCAAATCCAGAATTACTGACTTTGCACTGTATGTAGGTTGAACAAACGAATATGGATTGATGTAAATGTTACCATTATGAAAACTTCAGAATCTCTTCTATAATTATATAGAAGAACACTTTTGCATTTGAAATCTTCATGGAGGTCAAAATCCCACTGGAACTTTCTCTACCAGGCAGTTTCTCCTCTGCATTTCTCTGTTTTTCTCTTCGTTGTACAAAATCTCCTTGTTTGCTTCATTTAATTCCAAATCTTCAATAATCTCTCCTAAAGCAAATAAGAGATAAATGGAGTATAAATGGTGATTAAAACACCAAAATTTAACATAAATTTAAGCTCAAAATGATAATTATGTAGAGTACAAATATTGAATATCAAACTCCCCCACACTTAGACATTGCTTGTCCCCAAGCAATACTTCAAAATAACTAAGAAATTTGAACAATAATCCACAAGCAATAACAAGTGTTTTAAAGCATTACAAAGGACTGCAAAACAGAGAAGGCATTATTTCTTGAGAAATCTTTAGCAATATACACAATCAATCTAAAAGTCATCCCAAATACCCATCACAAAGATTAAACAATCACCCCCTTGCCTTACAATGCAAGCAAGAATCCGTGTGTGTTGTGTTTCCAGCCAATACAAATGCTCAACAATTATAAGAGTAAATTTCATGTTATTGGCCAAGGAATTCTCATCAAGAAAGCATAATACCCCATAAGCCCGACATTCACAAAACCTCTCCACTAATACGGCAACCAAATTTTAACCTCGATTAGGTAGGACTTTCATGCTTGTAACTTTAGGCTCAGGGAAAGTTTAGGGTGTCAAACGAAAGATAAGGAATTCAAAGTCAAAGAAATGAGAGCTAAAGAGAAAGGAATGAGACATAAAACAAAAGCAATAACCCATATTAGCCCCAAGGAATATCACCATTCCCCTACATTCAACCACAAACTCCTATTCTCTACAAAATCCCCTCACTTTGAATTCAACCACTTGCACACATTATGCTTCAACCCACACCTTTTCCATCGTCACCATCTTTGTCAACCCATAAATTTAACCTCAATCATGACAAAATTCACAATAATAATAATGAAAACATATATACATCTTGAAGGCATCAAGAAATGTAAGAAGCCTTCTCAATAATAGACAAATATATAACAATTTTTTTCACTCTTTTTTTTCTCTTTTTTTTCTATTTTTTCGATTGAGATTTAATCCAATTCCTGATCATATAAGGTCATCTCACCACTCTTTTCTTTTCTTTTTCTTTTTTTTTCTATCATCTTCCATTCCACCCATTGTTCAAATTTCCACAATACCCTTTGCTATCTTAAGGTAAAAATGCATTTAGCTCTCGTAAAGAAGGGTTAAATATAAAGAGTGGAATTTAAAATTTGAAAGAAGGAAAAATCTAAATTATAGATTGAAACATGTATGCACAAAGGCTTCAAGAAAGGGTACTATGGTTAAAATAAAGAGTGGTGGCTGGAAAGGCTCAATCGGGACAAAGAAGGCCTATTACCATCATTTCAAGATCAAACTAAGGTTACTTACTCATTTCGCCTCAAGGCAAGTGAATGTGGGTTCTAGGATAAAATTTATGTTGAATTCTAAGGCCAATAACACAAGATTCAACTCCATAATCATCACAACAAAAGCAAAGTGGAAATGTGCTTAAATGATAAATTCCACACAAGCAAGGAATACAAGGGGTGCTTACTTAATCTAAGTTTAAGGTACTAGTTATGACCTTTAGAACGCTTGTATAATTACTCTTTGAGAAAAGATTAAACATGCAATTTTTAAAATACCTTGAAGATTCCAAAAATAAAAACAAGCAAATTCAATGAAAAATCATAAAAATAGCCTACACTACTAAAGCCAACTCCCCCACACTTAAAACAACATTGTCCACAATGTTGGGGAAGAAACTCAAAAGACTAGAAATAGAAATTTAAAGTTCACTCCAAACAACCAAACACAAAAAAGGTTAACAAAATGGTTGTTTCGTACGTGAAGGCTGGGCGAACCCATATTAGTAGCAAGCTGCACCTTCTATATACTACACAATAAGAATAAATGAGAGAAAGTTGGAAAACAGGACAAAATTAAAATTCAAGCATAAAAACATAGGAAGAAAATAAAGAAAGAGAATGAGAAAAAGAGAAAAGAGAACTCCCTTGATGTAGCGTTTATACACCACTTGCTCCACCACTAGGTTTGGAGCTAGCTCCTCTCTCCTCTTTTTTTTTTTAACACCTGCGAATAGTGCTGTAAACGGCGCTGTTTCACCTTTTTTTTAACCAAGACTACTGAAAGACCTAAGAGGGGGGTGAATTAGGTCTTTGGCTAATTATCGAAAATCTTTTCCCTTTTTGCAAATCCTTTGCCTTAATAAAAGCTCTTCTTTAAATTCACAAACTTCAAGTTTATATGTGATTTGATGGTTAAGACAAGATTATCAAACTATAAGACCACAAGCAATCAATCAACAACTATAAACAATAATAATAACACAAGTATGTAAAACAAGTAAAGCTATAAAGAAATGAACACACGGTTTATTGTGGTTCGATCTCTCCAAGATCTACATCCACTACCTTGAGTCCATACTCAAGGATTTCAATCAATTCACTATATGCTTACTTCAAGTAATTACACAAGAGGCTCACTCTTCAATGGGTTTTACCACAACAACCTCTTTTCAATTTAATAAACAAGGTTCACTCTTATCACAAAGAGTTTTATGTCACTAGACAACCTAGACCAATTTAATCCAAGGCTCACCCTCACCAATGGGTTTTACACAACAACCTTGATTAATTTAGTCTATGGCTCACCCTCCACAAGGGTTTTATGTCTCTTGACAACCTTGTATCAATCACAACAATAATATAAAGAGAGAATTTGAATGTTACCAACACTTCTTAGTGGATGAATACAATTGCTAGCACCACTTCACTTCTTGCCTTTGGAATCTTGAATTTCAATCTTTGAGCACAAGGCAATTTGAGAGCTTTTGATATAATTTTGATGTAAAACAAGTTAGAGCTTCAAGGATTTCTTTTGTGCAAGAGTTCTTTCAAAAATCTAGAGTTTCTAGCCTTTATAGAATTTGAAAATCAGTTAAAACGGCCATAAAATGGCTAGTAACGGCTAGTTTCAGAAAATTCGGATGACCGAATTCTGCATCCGAATTTTTTGCTTCAAAATTTGGACGACCGAATTCTGCGTCCGAATTTTTCTCTACAAAATTTGGACGACCGAATTTTTTCCATGCGTCCGGATCTTCTTCCGAATTTCTCTGAAAAAATAGTAGCAAACTTTTGCTACAAAATTCGGACGACCGAATTTTTTGTCCTGCGTCCAATCTTCTTCCGAATTTTTCAAACTTTGTCTAAACATGTTCAAATCAATTCAAACAAGTTGGAAAACCTTCTAGCCTCAAAGATAAGTCATTAAAGACCTTTTAAGTGCAAAACCCATTTATGAAAACTTGATAATTTAGATAAGTTCAAAACCATTGAAACCATTTAAATCAAGTTTTGTGCTCTCAATTGCAACTCATAGATTCCAAGACTTAAGAGTGTAGGGTTTACAAAGTATACCTATTAAGCACATGCAACCTACACTTCATGTCTTCAAAGCCTTCTAAAATCTTGAACAAACTCTTCAATCTTCAATCACTTTGACATATTGGAGTTGTTCTTGCATTTTAGCTTCAAGGCAATGAGACTTCAAACTTGTTAGCCCTAAGGGCAAATTATGTAGTTTTGATTAATGACAAATATTGATGAGGACTAAAATGTTTGATTATTGTGTGATAGGTTCTGTAAATTGAGAAGTATGAAGTCTCATTGCTTTGAAGCAAAAGTTCAAGAACAACTTCATTTAAGCAAGTATTTGAAGTTTGAAGAATGTTGTTCTAAAGATGATCAAAAGGCATTAAAGACTTGAAGTGTAGAGTGCATTTAACTTTTAGGTAAATTTCTATGTAAACTCTACACTTGCATGTCTTGGTTATCATTGAATGCATAAGAGAGCATAAAAATAATCTTATGATCTTAAAAGTCTTTGAATGAATCTTTTTATAAGATATGTTTGTAAACTTCATATGTTCATGTTTTTCAAGCTTAAATATAGTTAAATAAGTTTTCTATATATATCAAATGTTTTTCAAACTCATTGAAGTTATATCTCAAATGATTTTACAAAGTTTGAAAATGCTTTAAAAAAATTCGGTCGTCCGAATTTTGTAGCAAAAGTTTGCTACTATTCTTACAGAGAAATTCGGAAGAAGATTCGGACGCAGCCAAAAAATTCGGTCGTCCGAATTTTTGGCCTTCAGCATGGTCACTGTTCTTCCAGAGAAATTCGGAAGAAGATTCGGACGCAGCAAAAAAATTCGGTCGTCCGAATTTTTGTTCTCAGCATGATTACTATTCATCCAGAGAAATTCGGACGAAGATTCGGACGCAGCCAAGAAATTCGGTCGTCCGAATTTTCTGAAACTAGCCGTTACTAGCAGTTTTATGAACGTTTTAACAGATTTTCAAATTCTATAAAAGCTATAAACATGCAAATTTTTGTAACTCTTGATATCTTGAAAACTCCAAGCATTCAAAAGCATTTAACAAACATTTCTTAAGCTCTCTTATGTCTTGTGCATTCAATTGATCAATCCAAAGACATCAAAGTGTGAAGGTGCAAATTTGTGTAATATCTACCATCAAGTGGTAACTTCTTCACACTCTTCTTTACTTATTCAATTGTGTAGATCTACTAGCTCTAGCAAGGTTATCTTGATAACATAAAACCCTTTAGATAAGGGTGATCCTTGAAAGTGTGATTCAAGGTTGTTTAAGATATAAAACCATTGTTTGTGGTGAGCCTTGTATTGTAGACATTACTAGAAGAGGTTGTGAGTGTAAAACCATAGTTTGGTGAAACCTTCTTGTAATTTGTAAACCTGAGCAATTAGTATATTTGTTGAAATCCTTAAGTGTGAGCTTAAGGTAGTGGACGTAGATCTTGAGGATCGAACCATTATAAATTGTTTGAGTTCTTTGCTATTGCTTTCATTACTGCCTTGCTATCAATTATCTATAATTAGCTTACATAACTTGTTCTTGGTCTAAACGCATAAAAGGTTTAAGTTTTCGAAAATTAGCCAAATACCTAATTCACCCCCCTCTTAGGTATTTCAATTGGTATCAGAGCAAGAACTTCTGTGTGTGGTTTAACAACCTAGAAGACAAAGATCCTATGGCTAATATGTCAAACCTACCTTACCTAGAAGGATTTTCCACAAATAGACCACCTTTGTTTAATGGAACAAATTACACGTTCTGGAAATCTAGAGTTAAAATTTATATTTGTTCTAGCCATGAATATATTAAGTTGTGCTTTAGATGTAACTGAATACAATAGAGTTAGTGGATGTGACTCTGCTCATGAAATGTGGAGATTACTTCAAATCACACATGAAGGTACTAATCAAGTTAAAGAATCTAAACTTGCCATGCTAGTTAGAGATTATGAACTGTTTACCATGAAACAAGGTGAAAATATTAGTGATATGTTTACAAGATTTACTAACATTTTCAATGGCTTAAAAGCTTATGGTAAAAGCTATACTATGGGAGAGCAAAACAGAAAGATTTTAGATGCTCTACCAAAATCCTGGCAGCCTAAAACACTTGCCATTGAGGAATCCAAGGATTTGAAGACTCTTCCACTTGAAGAGCTCATTGGATCTCTACTGACTCATGAAATGAAGATGAAACGGCTAAATGACAAGGAGGATGAAGAAAAGGGAAGAAAAGGAGTAGTGCTTAATGCCTCAAACAACTTGAGTGAACAAGAACAATCTTCAAGTGAAGAAGAAGGAGGAAACAGTGGAGAAGAAGAAATTGCAATGGCAGTGAAGAAATTCAAGAGATTCTACAAAAAGAAATTTCTCAAGAAAGGAAGAAAGCCAGTCAAGAAGAGTGGACAATCTTCATCATATAAACCTCACTGCTTTGAATGCAAGAGTACTGAGCATCTTATTGCTGACTGTCCCAGAGTGTTGGAAAGGGAAAGAGAAAGCAAAAACAGAAAGAAATCTGCCAAGAAAGGAAAAGGACTAGCTGGAAAATGGGATCAACAGGAAAGTGAGGATGAAAGTGAAGGAAAGGCCAACATATGCTTCATGGCCATTGATGATGAGGTACAATCTTCACCCTTTATCTCAAATGTATATGATGATGATATTGATTCCAGTGATCTTATTGTTGAGTTATATGAAGAATTAAAAAAGGCTTCAAAAATAAATAAGGAAATGAAACTCAAAATAAATGATTTATCTAATGAGAATTCAAAATTATGTGTTGAAAATGGAAAACTTCTTGAAACCATTAGTTGCATTGCTATTGAAAAAGAAGTTTTGAATACAACTATACAAAACATATCTTTTGAAAACAAAAAGCTTTGCACTAGAATTATTTCTCTTGAGTCAATGATAAAAGATCATGAGCTTCTAAAAAGGAGAGTTAATGATCTAACTTTATGCATTGAGAGATTTACAAATGGAAGGGAAAATTTGAATAAATTACTTGGCTATCAAAGACCTTCATTTGTAAAACATGGTCTTGGTTTTACTCATGATTATTCTGCTCCAAAACAGAGAAAATCTTTTGTTAAAGAATCTTATCATTCTAGATCACATATTTGCTGCACTTATTGTGGTAAACATGGACACAAGGTTTCTAGATGTTTTGTCAAAAGAAAAGTAGAAAGTGGTGTTAAAACCATTTGGAAAGTCAAAGAAACTTTTACTAACCCCCTTGGGCCCAAGAAAATATGGGTACCAAAAATCACCCTTTCAAATTTGATATAGGTACAATTTGCCTCAAGATCAAGTGCCACAAAATGGTTCCTTGACAGTGGATGCTCAAGGCACATGACTGGAAATGCATCACTTGTTAGTGAACTTCAAACTACAAGTGAAGGTTTTGTCACATTTGGAGATAAGAAGAAAGGGAAAATACTTGGAATAGGAAACATTGGTAAAGGTTCTTTCCCTCTTATCAAGAAAGTATTACTTATTGAAGATTTAAAGTATAATTTACTGAGTATTAGTCAATTATGTGATAATGGATGCAAAGTAGAGTTTAAATGTGATACTTGTACTATTATTGACAATGCAAGTAACAAAACTATCTTTGTTGCTAAAACAGTTGGTAATGTATATGTGTTGTATCTTGATGAGCTTATTACAAATGATATTAAATGTCTTGCCATTCATGACAATGATGGATATTTATGGCATAGAAGATTAGGACATGTAAGCATGGATTTATTAAACAAACTTTCTACACAAGAGCTAGTGAGAGGATTACCTAAATTGCATTTTGATAAAACTCGCCTCTGTGATGCTTGTCAATATGGAAAACAATCAAAAACATCTTTTAAACCAAAGAAAATGGTTTCTACATCAAAACCTCTTGAACTGATTCATATGGATTTATTTGGACCTATGAGGACTACTAGTCTTGGTGGTAAAAGCTATGCTTATGTGATTGTTGATGATTTTTCAAGATTTACATGGGTAATATTCTTAGCACAAAAAGATGAAACATTTCATGAATTTTCAAAACTCTTCAAAAAGGTTCAAACCTCTCTTGATTGCAAACTGATTTCTATTAGGAGTGATAATGGAAGAGAATTTTGTAACCAAGACTTTACAAAATTTTGTGATGAATATGGTATTACTCACAATTTTTCAGCTGCCAAAACACCTCAACAAAATGGTGTTGTTGAAAGGAAAAACAGAACCTTACAAGAAATGGCTAGATCAATGCTTTGTGAAAACTCATTACCAAAGTACTTTTGGGCTGAAGCTGTTAATACAACTTGTTATATCATGAACAGAGTTTTACTAAGACCTTTTATAAGAAAAACACCTTTTGAACTCTTATTTGACAAAACTCCATCAATTGTCTATTTCAAAGTTTTGGTTGTAAATGCTTCATTTTAAACACTAGCAACTATCTTGGTAAGTTTGATAGAAAATCAGATGAAGGAATTTTTCTTGGTTATTCATCAAATAAAAAGGCATATAGAGTCTATAATAAAAGAACATTGTGTGTTGAAGAAACTATTCATGTAACCTTTGATGAATCTAACATTTATCTTCAAAGAGGAAATGAAGATGACACAGGCATATCTATGGTTGAAAATCATACTCAACACCAAGCACCCACAATGGAAGATCATGCCAAAGAAGAAGAAATAATGGAGCAAGAACAAGATGGTCAATCAAGCAATATTCAAGAACTTCCAAAGGATATCACATATGCAAAAGGTCATCCTAAAGAGCAAATCATTGGTGATGTCTCCCAAGGGGTAAAAACAAGGCGGTACTTTATTGATAACTTCGCTCTTTTATCTCATATTGAACCAAAAAATATTGATGATGCATTGTGTGATAATTTCTGGATTATTGCTATGGAAGAAGAGCTAAATCAATTTGAAAGAAATAAAGTTTGGTCTCTTGTTCCTAGACCTCATGATCATTCTGTTATTGGTACAAATTGGGTTTTTAGAAATAAGTTAAATGAACTAGGAGAAGTAGTTAGAAATAAAGCTAGACTTGTTGCTCAAGGTTTCAACCAAGAAGAAGGCATTGACTATGATGAGACCTTTGCTCCAGTAGCCAGATTAGAATCTATAAGAATACTTTTGGTATTTGCTTGCTTTAAAGGTTTTAAACTTTTTCAAATGGATGTTAAAAGTGCTTTCCTAAATGGTCTTATTGAAAAAGAGGTTTATGTAGAACAACCTCTTGGTTTTATCCATGAAAAATTTCCAAATTATGTGTTTAAGCTAACCAAAGCTCTATATGGACTGAAACAAGCTCCAAGATCTTGGTATGAAAGATTAAGTGGTTTTCTTCTCTCAAAAGGTTTTACTAAAGGAAAAGTAGACACAACTCTTTTTTATTAAAACATCTTCTAAAAATGATATTTTGCTTGTACAAATCTATGTTGATGATATTATTTTTGGTTCTACTAATATTTCTCTTTGTGAAGAGTTTGCTAAAACTATGCAAAATGAATTTGAGATGAGCATGATGGGAGAACTAAGTTTCTTCCTTGGACTACAAATTAAGCAAACCAAGGATGGAGTCTTCATCAATCAAGAAAAATATACTAAGGAGCTATTGAAATGGTTTGGAATGGATCAAGCAAAAGGAATAAGTACTCCTATGAGTTCATCAACTAAACTTGACAAAGATGAGAAAGGTAAAAGTATTGATGAGAAATTGTATAGAGGTATGATTGGAAGTTTACTCTATCTCACTGCTAGTAGACCAGATATTATGTTTGCTGTTTGCTTGTGTGCTAGATTCCAATCATGTCCTAAAGAATCTCATCTAATTTCTGTCAAACGAATATTTCGTTATTTGATTGATACACATGACTATGGTCTTTGGTTTTCTAAAACTTCATCTTTTGAACTTATTGGATATTCTGATGCTGACTATGCTGGATGCAAAGTTGAGCGTAAAAGTACAAGTGGTCATTGTCAATTTCTTGGTAGTTGTCTAGTGTCTTGGTTTAGTAAAAAGCAGGCTTGTGTATCTTTATCCACAGCTGAAGCTGAATACATAGCTGCAGGAAGTTGTTGTGCACAATTATTATGGATGCAACATACTTTACTTGATTATGGTCTTAAATTTAAGTGTGTTCCTATACTATGTGATAATACTAGTGCTATCAATTTGAGCATTAATCCCATTCAACATTCTAGGACCAAGCATATAGAGATAAAACATCATTTCATTCGTGATCATGTGATTAAGAAAGATACAAATGAACAAATTGCTGACATATTTACAAAGCCTTTGGCTGAGGAAAGGTTTAATCACCTAAGAAGACTCTTAGGAATTTCAAAATTCAATGACTAATGTGTGTATTAATGTTGTGATGAAAACAGAGATTTATTGATCAAAAAATTCGGACGCAGGACAGAAAATTCGGTCGACCGAATTTTCTGAACCAAAGAGACAGAAACTTTCGACCGAAAATTTGGACGCAGACCTAAAATTCGGTCGTCCGAATTTTGAGGATGCATCCCTTTAAATGAAAATCGAACGGTTTCTTCCAATCATTACAACTTCCGAATTTTAAATCCTTTCAAAACCTCTCATACCCATTCACGTCTGAATCAAAATCTCTTCAAATCCACACACTCTCATCCCGATTTGCATTCATTTTTAAACTTCTAAGCCCTAATTTCATACAGAAAACAAACCCTTCTCAAGAGAAAACATCATGGTGAGAACAAAGAAGCCCAATGTTGAGAAAGGAAAAGGAAAGGCTAAGGAAGGAGATGGAGACCCAATCCTCAATCAACCAAGAAGGATTCGCATTCCTCAAACACAATCTGGGGTTGACAGGTTTATCTCTATCAAATCTACTCATGAATTTGATGAATGGAATAAGAATAGTAGAAAGATTATTCCTGGATATAAGGTAGATGTTGATAAACTATCTAGTATGGATATGGTTTTGTCCTATTTCAATGATGTTGGATGGAGTAGTTTGTTGTTTATTAATGAAGATTTTTATCCTACTTTGGTATATGAATTCTATGCAAACCTAAAGGAAGAAAAGAACTGAGATTGTTGGGGATGATAGGATACAATGGTATTCAACTAGAGTATCCCAAGTTGACATTGAATTAAGTGAAGACCCTGATTAATGCAATTTCGGGGTAAGTGACAGTGAGGGCTAAATATTATGCACCCTCAATGCATTGCTATGATCGTCAACTCTTTACATATGATAGATTTGAACAAGCATTTACAAATGGAAGAGAGTTTAGATCTATAAAAGAGAGGGAAATCAAGAATTTGGATGCTAGAGGTAGAGTATTGCATCATATGGTAACTACTATGATTGTTCCTAACTTTGGACATAAATCATCAGTAGGTAATATGCATATGGTATTAATGTTGGCCCTGCATGAACAGAGGAAATTCAACTTTGGATATATAGCCTTAAGACACATGATTACTCGCTAGAAAAAACAAGTAACCAAGGCATTCCCTTTTGGAAGACTGATAACAAAGATCTTTAAGCATTTTAAGATTAAACTTCCAGGGAAGAGGACAAGCCTTTAAAAGTGGAGAAATATACACTGATGAATCCCTTAAGAGAATGCAGCTTATCCTTGATGATGATGGAGTATGGAAAACAAAAAGAGGATCCTCTCCAAAAAGATTAGGAAGAAATAAAAGGACATAAAGTGTAGAAGAGGAAAAGGAGGAGGATGAAGATGAGGAAGATGAGGAAGAGACCCTTGCAAGAGAAATGAAGACAAAAAGAAAGCATGACACTTCAAGTGAGGGGGAGCAACCACCAACAAAAAGAAGAGTAGTTGAAGAAGAAACTGAAGTTGAGTCAAGTGGTGAAGGAATAACTAGAGGTGACACCATAATAGCCAAAGCATTCCAAGAAGCCTTGAACAATCAAGTCAAGGAAATGGAGAAGATGTATAAGTTCTTTGAATCATTTGCTCCAATGGTTCTAGGAAAATTATATGGACTAGAGAGTAGAGTGAAACACATTGAGGAAATCCTAATGAGAAATACTCAAAGTGGTGAAGGACCCTCTAGGCCTCAAGATAGAAATGAGGAAGATGATGATAAAGAGGAAGATAAGAAGGACAAAGATAATGACAGTGATGATGGGGATGACCAAAGAGGAGATGATGAGACAGTGGCAGAACAAGAAGAAGAAGAAGAACATGTACATGAAGAACCACAAAAGGCAGGAAGCCAAGTAGCTCATGCTGAAATTGTCTCACCATCACACATTTCATTCAGCCAAGGAAGAGTGAAGCACTTGGCCATCAAGAAAGGGATTAGCAGAGCCTCTTCATCAACATCACAAGACTAAGCATCTCTTCCATTCTATTTACTGCTTTAAGTTATTTAATTTTTTAGTTATGCATCTAATGTTATAATCTTCTTCAGTATTTTTCTTGCATCTTATGTAATAGTGAAGCTCAATGATGAAATCTCAGTGATGAGAGCTTCCTTTATGTGTTAAATTGTTAATCTCATTTTCATTGACTCCATCTTTGACTGATGACAAAAGGGGGAGAAGAAATGAGGATGACAAAATGTGTGAAAAAACTGCTCTATTGTATGAGATAATGAATTTTTTTTTCTGCTTATGAATTTTTTTTTGTATGCATGTTTTCTGAGTCTTATGTCTCAATCCTATAGATGTTTTCTGTGTGTTTTCTGTAAATGAATAACTTGCTCTTGAATTTTTACTCTATGAAAACTCTATGAAAACATTTGAATGCATGAATGCATGAATGCATGAGCTATACTTTGTTGCCAAAAAGTATTCTATTGTTGTTCAAATTGATCTAAATCTGTTTTAATCTCTTCAATTATGTTTGAACAACCTTAGGCATTCATTATATTGAATTTATAACAGTTTGGACTTAAGATTTAAAAATTCGGATGCAAGATCAAAAAATTCGGATGCATGTTCTGAAATTCGGATGCATGCATATTTTGTTGCCAAAATGTGCTCTATTGTTGTTCAAATTGATTCAAACTGGTTTTAATCTCTTCCTCTATGTTTGAACAATCTTAGGAAAGCTTATTCTCAAAATTTTAAGCTTTCATTTAACCTATTTTAAAATTCGGACTTGATATGTCAAAATTCGGATACATAGTATCTCAAGTCCAAACTTGTTGAAAAATGAGCACAATCTAAGGGGGAGCATTGTCAAACTTTTACAACCTTTAAAACCTCTCTTAGAAGTTTTCATAATGCTTAAATGCTATATCTTCTATCCTAGTAGTTGGAAGGAAGGAGGTTAATGGAGGTTGGTTGGGTCATAGGCTCATATTGAGCAATTTGTATGTCAATGTGTTAAATTGGTTATTTTCTATCATTGACATTAATACTTCTATGTACTACATTGTTTTAATCTATCACATTTTGCATCAAAGTTTGTCATCATCAAAAAGGGGGAGATTGTTAGCCCTAAGGGCAAATTATGTAGTTTTGATTAATGACAAATATTGATGAGGACTAAAATGTTTGATTATTGTGTGATAGGTTCTGTAAATTGAGAAGTATGAAGTCTCATTGCTTTGAAGCAAAAGTTCAAGAACAACTTCATTTAAGCAAGTATTTGAAGTTTAAAGAATGTTGTTCTAAAGATGATCAAAAGGCATTAAAGACTTGAAGTGTAGAGTGCATTTAACTTTTAGGTAAATTTCTATGTAAACTCTACACTTGCATGTCTTGGTTATCATTGAATGCATAAGAGAGCATAAAAATAATCTTATGATCTTAAAAGTCTTTGAATGAATCTTTTTATAAGATATGTTTGTAAACTTCATATGTTCATGTTTTTCAAGCTTAAATATAGTTAAATAAGTTTTCTATATATATCAAATGTTTTTCAAACTCATTGAAGTTATATCTCAAATGATTTTACAAAGTTCAAAAATGCTTTAAAAAAATTAGGTCGTCCGAATTTTGTAGCAAAAGTTTGCTACTATTCTTCCAGAGAAATTCGGAAGAAGATTCGGACGCAGCCAAAAAATTCGGTCGTCCGAATTTTTGGCCTTCAGCATGGTCACTGTTCTTCCAGAGAAATTCGGAAGAAGATTCGGACGCAGCAAAAAAATTCGGTCGTCCAAATTTTTATTCTCAGCATGGTTACTATTCATCCAGAGAAATTCGGACGAAGATTCGGACGCAGCCAAGAAATTCGGTCGTCCGAATTTTCTGAAACTAGCCGTTACTAGCCGTTTTATGAATGTTTTAATAGATTTTCAAATTCTATAAAAGCTATAAACATGTAAATTTTTGTAACTCTTGATATCTTGAAAACTCCAAGCATTCAAAAGCATT
Source organism: Rauvolfia tetraphylla (assembly GCA_030512225.1). Lineage (NCBI taxonomy): Eukaryota > Viridiplantae > Streptophyta > Magnoliopsida > Gentianales > Apocynaceae > Rauvolfia > Rauvolfia tetraphylla. Next base: position 1,541,391 of record JAJQKT010000008.1, read on the forward strand.
TAACAAACATTTCTTAAGCTCTCTTATGTCTTGTGCATTCAATTGATCAATCCAAAGACATCAAAGTGTGAAGGTGCAAATTTGTGTAATATCTACCATCAAGTGGTAACTTCTACACACTCTTCTTTACTTATATTCAATTATGTAGATCTACTAGCTCTAGCAAGGTTATCTTGATAACATAAAACCCTTTAGATAAGGGTGATCCTTGAAAGTGTGATTCAAGGTTGTTTAAGATATAAAACCATTGTTTGTGGTGAGCCTTGTATTGTAGACATTACTAGAAGAGGTTGTGAGTGTAAAACCATAGTTTGGTGAACCTCTCTTGTAATTTGTAAACCTGAGCAATTAGTATATTTGTTGAAATCCTTAAGTGTGAGCTTAAGGTAGTGGACGTAGATCTTGAGGATCGAACCACTATAAATTGTTTGAGTTCTTTGCTATTGCTTTCATTACTGCCTTGCTATCAATTATCTATAATTAGCTTACATAACTTGTTCTTGGTCTAAACGCATAAAAGGTTTAAGTTTTCAAAAATTAGCCAAATACCTAATTCACCCCCCTCTTAGGTATTTCAAAACTTCTTAATCCACAAATCCTATCACACAACATACAAGCATATTAGTCCTCATCAATGTTTGTCATTAATCAAAACTAATCATAACTACATGATTTGCCCTTAGGGCTAACAATCTCCCCCCTTTTGATGATGACAAACTTTGATGCAAAATGTGATGGATTTAAAACAATGTAGTACATAGAAGTATTAAGGTCAATGATAGAAAATAACCAATTTAGCACATTGACATACAAAAGGCTCAATATGAGCCTATGACCCAACCAACCTCCATTTGCCTCATTCCTTCCAACAATTAGGATAGAAGATATAGCATTTAAGCATTTAGAAAAAGTTCTAAGAGAGGTTTTAAGGATGTAAAAGTTTAACAATGCTCCCCCTTAGATTGTGCTCATTTTTCAACAAATTTGGACTAGAGATACTATGCATCCGAATTTTGACATATCAAGTCCAAACTTGTAAAATAAGTGAAATGAAAGCTGTAATTTTTGAAAATAAGCTTTCCTAAGGTTGTTCAAACATATTAGAAGAGATTAAAACATATTTGAATCAATTTGAACAACAAAGGAGCACATTTTGACAACACAATATGGATGCATCCGAATTTTAGAACATGCATCCGAATTTTGACATTCCAAGTCCAAATTGCAATAAATTCAATATAATGAAAGTTTAATGTGAAATAAATCTTTCCTAAGGTTGTTCAAACATAATGGAAGAGAATAAAACATATTTGAATCAATTTGAGCAACAAAGAAGCACTTTTTGGCAACAAATATGCATGCACCCGAATTTTTGGTCTAAATTTTAGACAACAAGTTTGAAAAGGTGATTTTGCATTCAAATGAAATGTTGATGTACTCAAATATGTATGTCCACTATAGCATTCAGTTTAGCTTTGCAAAATCACAAAATTCATGCATTCAATTGTTTTCTTGAAGTAATTCAAAATCATAGGTCAAGTCAAGAACCAAGTTCAAGATTTCAATCTCAACTTAACCATATTCCAAAATCTAAGAAAACAACTAAAACATCACATATTATAACACTTTCAATTTAAATTCAAATGCATAAATGCAGCCAAATATTTTCACATTACTCATTACTTATTGCACATCAACATATACACAACACACAACACATTTACAGCAAGCACATAGCACAATTTGTAGTCATTCTTTCTCCGCCTTGATATATGCATGGATTTTCAGAAAATTCACACATTTTCTCTTCATGCATGAGGAATTCCACTGCTATTTCACATTTTCACACATTTTTTCATCACATTTTCTTCTCCCCCTTTTGTCATCAATCAAAGGTGGGGTAAGAGTACTTGGACAACAAAAGTGAAACAAAAGAAGCTCTTATCATAAAGATTTCATATATTGAGCTTCAAAACATTATAATGACTAGAAAGACACAAGTAAATTTCAATGTCAAAGCATAACATGTGCATCAAGGCATAAACTAAAATAAGCAACAAAATAGAGTTTAGGGATAGAAAGGCTTAGTCTTGGATGTGCTGCATGGTCTTCACTTCCAAATTTGTTTGTTGTGATGGCAATGTTTCCTTGATCTCTATATGATGGGGTCCTTCATTTGTTGACTCCCTTCACCTCCTTCTTCTTGCTTTTTCTCTTGGGCTTTACCTCTTTGTTCTTCATTCTCATGCTCTTCTTTTGCTTGGAGTGCTTCACTTCCTTTTCCTTCATCTTAGTCTTCTTCTTTAGCAACAAATTGATAGCCATCTCAATTTTCACTGTCATTAATATCATCCTTAACGTTGCCATCTCCTTCCATATTTTTTTACTCTAGTTTCTAAATCATCAAATTTGCCAAGAATTGTTAGAGCAAAGGACTCGAAGAATTTGTCCATCTTCTTCATTTTCTTTACATAGTTGCTCAATGTCTCTTGAAACACCTTGGCAACTATGGTATCAGTTCTAGTGAGATTATTACCTTCAAATTCTTTTCCTTCAATAGAGGGTACCTCGTCAAATAGTCTTCTTTTGTGGAAGGTTGCTCCCCCTTACTAGATAACTCATGCCTCATTTTGGTTTTCCTTTCTTCAGCAAGAATTTCCTCTTTTTTTTCTCTTCTTCTTCTTCATTTTCTTCTTCCTCAACATCCTCACTTTCTTGTTAATAGTCTCCCATACGGTAAGGCTTCGTTGGCTGGTTTTCTTGCACTAATCATATGCTTCAACGCCATGAATCCAAAGTTTAGTCTTCTATGCTCATGCAAGGCAAGCATAAACACCAAATGCATAGTAGTAGTCATGTGATGCATAACCCTTACTCTAGCATCAAAGGCTTTGATTTTCTTTTCCCTAATTGACCTAAATTGTCTACCATTTGTGAAAGCTTCTTCAAATCTTTCATTTGTGAACAATCCATGAATAAAGCAATACTGTCCCAATGAGTAATACCTTGCCTCATTATCGTCTACCTCACAAATTATGTTAACTAAGGCATTATTGAACTCAAAATCCACTTGATATACTCTAGAGGAATACAATTGAACTACATTATTCCCCTCATGTTCAATTCTCTCTTCTTTAAGATTTGCATGAAAATCATATATAATGACAGTATAAAATTCTTCATCAACTACTATTAAATTGCTCCAATCAATATCATCAAATAGAGATAGAACATTACCCATATTGGATAGTTTATTCAAGTTTACTTTGTTTTTGGGAATAATTTTTCTGTTCTTCTTGCTCCATTATATTCTTTAGCACTATATATATCCAAAAATTCATATATATTTTTTTTATGCATGGCTAGCATAATTACAGCATACATATAATCAACAGAAGATTTGTGCCCAAAGTATGCTATAATCAAGGTAATAAGCATGTGATTCCAAAAAATATATATATATTTTTAAACATCAAAAAGCTTTTATCTCTCTCTCCTTTCTAGTCTTGAGGCTTCTTCATTTATATAGGCATTCTCAATTCTTTCATATGAGTATAACTCACTTATAAAACAATGTTCCCCGGAAGAATAATGCCTAAACCCAACATTCTCAACATCACGAATTCTATTGAGCAATGCATTATCAATATCCCAAATCAACTTGTGATATTCTTAAAGAATACCACTGAATAGATTTATCACCAACTCGCTGACCTCTTTCTTCCATACTATTTGCTTAAACTTCATAAACTAAGTTATGTAATAGCATCAAACACAAGCAAACTAGTCCAGCTCATATTATTTAAAAACGAGAGTATATTACCCATTTCGGATAGTTTGATGACATCCACCTTGTGGCTTGGATTTGTCTTATGGATCCTTTTTGTCCAATCATCAAATTCAGTAGCAGCCTCCACTATGACAAATCTATCCAGCCATGACATGATTTGAGAAACATAAACCTTCCTTGGTTCGTTGGTTACTAGTCCTCCTTCTCTATCTTTGGCTTTTCCCTTTCCTTTTCTCATGCTAGGCTTCTTTGTCCTCAACTGGAGCTACACACTTGAATATACTCGTTAGTTATTGAATTTTGAAATCCCTAAGCTTCTTCTAAGATTGGTCAAACATTTCTTCGGCCAATGACTTAGTAACGATATCAATGAATGCAAACATGCTTTAAATAAGTATTATCCTTAGTAGAATTATAACTAATGAGATGAAGTTTGATCTCTATATGCTTTGTCCTAGTTTGTTGAATAGTATGATGGTCAAATCTATTGCATTAGTGTTATCACATAATATAGCCACACATTTGAAATATAGACCATAATCACTTAGAGTATTAATAAGGTAATAGAGAATGTGTTTAACAACAATCAAATGAGATTCTAAAGGACAAGATGAAATCTAGCACACAAGCACATGACAAACATAATATTGTTTCTACTTGCTATCAAATAGAGTTGACTACTCCTATGAAACCTTTTTATTCTTGTCAAGCATGGTTGATAAACTTATGGAAGTGCTTATACCTTAACTTGATTCATGAAAGTGCCATCCTTGGTTTGCTTGATTTGTGGGCCAAGAAAGAAATTGAGTTTTCCTATCATGCTTATTTCAAATTTACTTTTCATTAACTTGGAAAACACATCACAAAGTGAAGTATTAGAAGCACCAAAAATTGTATCATATATTTGGACAACTTATAGATCATTGTTACAAGAGGTTTTTATGAAAATAGTAGTGTTAACCTTTCCTCTTGAAAATCCTTTTGAAAGAAGAAAATCACTCAACTTTTCATACCAAGCTCTAGGAGCTTGTTTTAAATCATACAAAGCTTTGGATAATTTTGAAAACATGTTTAGGAAACTTTTCATGATCAAAACCGGGTGGTTGTTCCACATAAACTTTTTTCCTCAATAGAACCATTTAAAAAAGCACTTTTGACATTCATTTGAAAGAGTTTGAAACCTTTAAACATGCAAATGCCAAAATCATTCTAATTGATTTAAATCTACTAACCGGAACTAAAGTCTCATTATAATGAATGCCTTCTTTTTGATTGAATCCTTGGGCAACAAGTTTAACCTTATTTCTAATAACTTCTCCGGATTCAATAAGTTTATTTCTAAAAACCATTTAGTTCCAATAATGAAATGATCATGAGATTTAGGAATTTGCAAATTTTGTATCTTTCAAATTGATTTAATTTCTCTTGCATAGTAATAATCCAAAAATCATCACACAATACATCATTAATACTTTTAGGCTAATATGTAATAAAAGAATAAAGTTATTGATAAAGTACCGCCTTATTTTTTTTTTCTCCTTGGGAGATATCACCAATGATTTGCTCCTTAGGGTGCCCTCTTTGATATCTTAGGTTCTTTGAGAGCTCTTGGTCACCACTATGTTGGTCATCTTGATTTTGTTCAATCATTTCTTCCTCATTGGTGTGATCCTCCAAAGTTGGTGCTTGAAGATGGGTTTGATAGTCATTCATAGATGTACCTACATCATCTTCATCTTTTCTTTCCAAGTAAATGTAAGATTCATCAAAACTAACATGAATAGTTTCCTCATCATGTAAGGTTATTTTTCTTAGAAACTCTATAAGCCTTGTTGTTAGAGGAAAAACCAAGGAATATATAGTTATTCAATTTTCTATCAAAATGTTCAAGTTATCACACATATTCAATATAAGGCACTTACAACCAAATATTTTGAAATAGGCAATATTAATTAGTAGTATACAATATAAAGTACATTGTTATGCATATTCATGTATATTTGATACAACCTGTCATGTATGTTTAAATTCTAGAGTATTCTATCAAATAAAAGTTCAAAAGATATTTTTCAAAAAAAAAAATGACTTCAAAAGAACTCTATTAAAAAACATAACACTGCAGTGTTTTCAGCTTTGTCCCAAAAATGTTTTGGTAAAGAATTTTCTCTTAACCATTTCTTGTAAGGTTCAATTTTTCTTTTCAATAACTCCATATTGTTGAGGTGTTTTGGCAGCCAAAAAGTTTGTGAGCAATCCCATTCTCATCACAAAGTTTTGTAAAATCTTGATTGTAAAATTCTCTCCCATTGTGACTTCAAATAGAAATCAATTTGCACTCAAGAGAGATTTGGACCCTTTTGAAAAGTCTTACAAATTCATGAAAGATCTTCATCTTTTTGAGCTAGAAAGATCACCCATGTAAATCTAGAGAAATCATCAACAATCATATATGAATTCCTCTTACCATCAAGACTAGTGATCCTCATTGGTCCAAACAATCCATATAAACAAATTTTAAGAGGTTTTGAAGTGAAAATCATTTTCTTCGGTTTGAAAGATTCTTTTGTTTGTTTTCCATATTGACAAGTATGTCAAAGTCAATTTTCTCAAAACACATTTTTAGCAATCCTCCAACTAAATCTTGAGAGGAAAGTTTGTTCAACAAATCCATGTTCACATGACTAAATCTTCTATGCCAAGAAATTCATTATCATAATCAACAAGTTCATCAAGCTTATCAAGATAAAACACACACTGAAATATTTTGTGAGTAATTGATCAAAATCACAAAATATCATTTTGTCATACAAGTTCGGGCGACCGAACTTATGGTCTACATTCAAACTTCAAGTTCAAACATTTTGTAAAGTTTCATAAAGATGTTTTTGACCAAGCAAATGCATAGATATTCAATCATAGCTATTTTAATCATTTTATCATGAAATATAATCAATTTCAAGAACATATCAACCATGAATTCAATCTCATATCTTCAATGTTACCTAATCAACTTGATAGAAGCAACTGGCAAGTCATGGTTGGCAAATTTTCAAATTTTAACAAAGGAATTCTTAACTGAAACTTTGCATGTTGGCATTTAATATCACACAATTGACTAATGCTAAGCAAGTTATAGTTCAAATCAGTACTAAGCAACATTTTTTTAAAAATAAGAGAGGAACCTTTACCAACATTGGTTACTCCAATAATTCCTCCTTTCTTCTTGCCTCAAAAACAAATCCTTCTTTGGTTGCTTTGACCTTGATTATAAATGAGGTGTTTTCCATTATTCTTTAAGCCAACATCATCAATATACCTCTTAGTTGTGCTTGAGTTTGAATTGTAGTGTACCTGCAATAAAGGAGAGGAAGTATCCTTTGGTACCCATACTTTCTTGGGTCCGTGGGGATTAGTAATAGTTCCCTTAACTCTCCAAATGGTTTTTACACAATTCTCTACTTTTCTTTTAACATAACATTTGGTGACTTTATGTCCATGTTTTTCACAATAAGTACAACAAGTATGATGGAAAGAAGTAGAAGTAGCTCTAACAAAGAAGTTGTTATGTTTAGGCACATTATTGACATAATTGTAACCAAGACCATTTTTAGCAAGAGAAGATATTTGAGATCCAAGTAGTTTGTCAAAATAGTCTCTTCCATTTGTAAATTTTTCAACACATGATGTAAGATCATTAATTTTCTTTTTTAAAACTTCATGATCACTAAGCATTTTTTCAAGAGAAGAAACTTTTGTACAAAGAGATTTATTTCAAAAGATATGTTTTGTAAAGAATCATTTAAAACTTCTTTTTCAATATTTAAACAATCAATAGATTCAAGAAGTTTTTTGTTCTCACAAAATAATTTTGAATTTTCATTCAATAACTCATTAATTTTGAGTTTCATTTCCTTATTCTTTTTCGAAGCCTTTTTTAATTCTCCATACATCTCAACAAGTAATTCACTAGGATCATCAATATTATCATAATAAGAAGTAGAGGTAGATGGAGTAGGTTGTACCTCATCTTCCATTGCCATGAAGCACAAATTTGCTCTTTCTTCTTCATGAATGACTTGAAGTAGCTTCCACATTTCATGAACGGAATCACATTCCATCACTCTATTGTATTCACTGACAACCAACGCACAACAAAGAATGTTCATTGCTTGGTAGTTTAATGTCATCTTTCTTGAATCGCTCTCATCATACTCTTCCATGGACTTCGGTTCCCTTGTAACTCCATCGGCTTTCAATCTCAATGGCACATAGGGACCTTTCTCAATAATATTCACAATTCATAGTTAATAGAACAAATGTAAATCTCAATTCTAGACTTCCAAAAAATATAATTAGAACCATCAAACAATGGAGGTCTATTAGTGGAGGAACCTTCCACATAAGGCAAATTTGATAAACTAGCCATATGATCTTTACTTCTAGGTTGTTAGACCTTAAAAAGAAGACCTTGCTCTGATACCAATTGAAAGACCTAAGAGGGGGGGTGAATTAGGTCTTTGGCTAATTATCGAAAATCTTTTCCCTTTTTGCAAATCCTTTGCCTTAATAAAAGCTCTTCTTTAAATTCACAAACTTCAAGTTTATATGTGATTTGATGGTTAAGACAAGATTATCAAACTATAAGACCACAACCAATCAATCAACAACTATAAACAATAATAATAACACAAGTATGTAAAACAAGTAAAGCTATAAAGAAATGAACACACGATTTATAGTGGTTCGATCTCTCCAAGATCTACATCCACTACCTTGAGTCCACACTCAAGGATTTCAATCAATTCACTATATGCTTACTTCAAGTAATTACACAAGAGGCTCACCCTTCAATGGGTTTTACCACAACAACCTCTTTTCAATTTAATAAACAAGGTTCACTCTTATCACAAAGAGTTTTATGTCACTAGACAACCTAGACCTATTTAATCCAAGGCTCACCCTCACCAATGGGTTTTACACAACAACCTTGATTAATTTAGTCTATGGCTCACCCTCCACAAGGGTTTTATGTCTCTTGACAACCTTGTATCAATCACAACAATAATATAAAGAGAGAATTTGAATGTTACCAACACTTCTTAGTGGATGAATACAATTGCTAGCACCACTTCATTTCTTGCCTTTGGAATCTTGAATTTCAATCTTTGAGCACAAGGCAATTTGAGAGCTTTTGATATAATTTTGATGTAAAACAAGTTAGAGCTTCAAGGATTTCTTTTGTGCAAGAGTTCTTTCAAAAATCTAGAGTTTCTAGCCTTTATAGAATTTGAAAATCAGTTAAAACGGCCATAAAACGGCTAGTAACGGCTAGTTTCAGAAAATTCGGATGACCGAATTCTGCATCTGAATTTTTCGCTTCAAAATTCGGACGACAGAATTCTGCGTCCGAATTTTTCGCTACAAAATTTGGACGACCGAATTTTTTCCATGCGTCCGAATCTTCTTCCGAATTTCTCTGGAAGAACAGTAGCAAACTTTTGCTACAAAATTCGGACGACCGAATTTTTTGTCCTGCGTCCGAATCTTCTTCCGAATTTTTCAAACTTTGTCTAAACATGTTCAAATCAATTCAAACAAGTTGGAAAACCTTCTAGCCTCAAAGATAAGTCATTAAAGACCTTTTAAGTGCAAAAACCATTTATGAAAACTTGATAATTTAGATAAGTTCAAAACCATTGAAACCATTTAAATCAAGTTTTGTTCTCTCAATTGTAACTCATAGATTTCAAGACTTAAGAGTTTAGGGTTTACAAAGTATACCTATTAAGCACATGCAACCTACACTTCATGTCTTCAAAGCCTTCTAACATCTTGAACAAACTCTTCAATCTTCAATCACTTTGACATATTGGAGTTGTTCTTGCATTTTAGCTTCAAGGCAATGAGACTTCAAACTTCTTAATCCACAAATCCTATCACACAACATACAAGCATATTAGTCCTCATCAATGTTTGTCATTAATCAAAACTAATCATAACTACATGATTTGCCCTTAGGGCTAACAACTACAAACATGCAACCACAAATTCAACAACTAATTTTAACAAAATAATAACTCAAGAACATAAAAATAACACCAAACAACACACAACATAAAATTTCACAACTCAAAACAATTAAAACTTGAAACTCAAAACCAAACTTGAAACTCAAAATTATGTACAGATGAATAGAAAGCATTGCAAATCACTTATCTTCTAGATCATGGAGGATTAAAGAAACTTTTTCAAGTCCCTTAGGATCCCCTCCATGATAGAGTTTGAGGCGATGACCGTTAACTTTAAATGTTCCTTTATCTGGAGGTGCAACCTCCACTACACCATAAGGGTAGACCTTGTTTACTACAAACGGTCTTGACCATCGAGATTTGAGCTTTCCGAGAAAGAGCCTCAATTGAGAATTGAACAATAATACTTGATCTCCTTCCTTAAATTATCGGTTTGGCAACACATGTTTGTCGTGCCATTGCTTCACCTTCTCCTTGTAAATTCGTGAATTATCATAGGCTTCTCTTCTCCATTCATCAAGTTCGTTGATTTGGAGCATTCTTTGCTTTCCTGCAATGTTAAGATCAAAGTTAACCAACTTGATAGCCCAATATGCTTTATGCTCAACCTCCACCGGCAAATGACAAGATTTCCCATAGAACAATCTATATGGAGTAGACCCAATGTGAGTCTTGTATGCTGTCCTATATGCCCACAAAGCATCATCAAGCTTAACACTCCAATCCTTTCTAGAATGCTCAACAATCTTTTCCAAAATTCTTTTGATTTCTCTATTAACGACTTCTACTCTACCACTAGTTTGAGGGTGATACGGGGTCGCCTTCTTGTGAGTAACACCTAATCGAAGCAAGACTTTCTCAAGTTCTTGGTTACAAAAGTGGGTTCCCCTATCACTTATTATAGCTCTAGGAATGCCAAAGCGAATAAACAATTTCTTCAAGAACTTAACAACCACTCTAGCATCATTTGTGGGCAAAGCTTGGGCTTCGACCCATCTAGAGACATAATCAACTGCGACCAAAATATATATATTACCAAAATATTTTGGAAAAGGACCCATGAAATCAATACCCCAACAGTCAAATACTTCACAAACTTGAAATGTAGAGAGAGATATTTCATGTCTTTTTGAGATATTTCCTGTCCGTTGGCAATTATAACACTTTTCAACATACCTTTTGGCATCCTTAAACAAAGTCAGCCAATAGAATCCCGACTCTAGTACCTTTCTGGCTGTCCCATTAGCTTGATAATGACCACCGGCCGGACCTTTATGGCAATGATCCAAGATGTCCATATTCTCTGGGTATGCTACACATCTCCTTATGATTTGATCTGCGCATATTCGAAACAAATATGGATCCTCCCAAAGATAATACTTTAACTCCGAAAAGAATTTCTTCTTTTGTTGAGGAGTCAAGTTCTTTGGTAAGATCCGACCTACAATATAGTTAGCATAATCTGCAAACCAAGGAGTGTGATCACTGTGACTTACAACCGAGTATAACCTCTCGTCAGGGAATGTATCATTGATGTCTTCCTCATTCAATCGCTCCAAATGTGGGCTCTCCAATCGTGATAGATGATCGGCAGCAAGATTTTCTGCTCCCTTTGTCCCTTATCTCCAAATCAAATTCCTGCAACAAAAGTACCCACCGAATTAGTCTAGGCTTTGCATCATGTTTGTTAAGAAGATATTTGAGTGCTGAATGGTCAGTATAAACAATGACTTTAGACAAAATGAGATAAGGTCGAAATTTTTCAAAAGCAAAAACTACAGCAAGCAGCTCCTTCTCAGTTGTAGTGTAATTCTCTTGTGCTTCCGTTAAGGTCTTGCTTGCATAGTATATTGGTTGAAAATACCTTTCTCTCCTTTGTCCAAGTATTGCTCCTACTGTAAAATCACTTGCATCGCACATTAGTTCAAAGGGAAGGGACCAATCGGGGGCAACCAAGATATGAGACTCTATCAGTTTTTGTTTCAACAAATTGAAAGCAAAGAAGCAATTTTCATCAAACACAAAGGCCACATCTTTTTCAAGTAAATTTGTGAGAGGTTTGGAAATTTAGAAAAATCCTTTATAAACCTTCTATAGAAACCAGCATGACCAAGAAAACTTCTAATTGCCTTCACCGAAGTTGGTGGTGGTAATTTCTCTATGGTTTCTATCTTGGCTTTATCAACCTCTATGCCCTTGCTAGAAATCTTATGCCCCAAAACAATACCTTCTTTAACCATAAAATGACATTTCTCCCAATTCAAAACTAAATTGGTTTCTTCACATCTTTGCAAAACCTTTTCAAGATTTTTCAAACAAAGTTCAAAGGAATCACCAAAGACAGAGAAATCATCCATAAAGACTTCCATAATATCCTCCACTAGACCTTCAAAAATAGCTAACATGCATCTTTGAAAAGTAGCAGGAGCATTACAAAGACCAAATGGCATACGACGATAAGCAAAAGTACCATAAGGACAAGTAAAAATAGTTTTCTCTTGATCTTCCGGGGCTATTGGAATTTGAAAATACCCTGAAAACCCATCAAGAAAACAATAATACCTATGACCCGCGAGTCTCTCAAGCATTTGATCAATGAAAGATAGTGGAAAATGATCCTTCCGAGTGGCAACATTGAGCTTCCGGTAATCGATGCATACCCTCCACCCAGTCACGGTCCTCATGGGAATCAACTCGTTTTTCTCATTGGGTACCACGGTCTTCCCTCCTTTCTTAGGGACTACTTGGACAGGACTAACCCATGTACTATCCGAGATAGGATAAATAATACCGGCATCAAGAATCTTGATTACCTCTGCTTTTACCACTTCCTTCATGTTTGGATTTAACCTTCTTTGGGGTTGCACCACTGGCTTGAAGTCTTCTTCCATCAATATTTTGTGGGTGCAAAATGAAGGACTAATACCATCGATGTCGGAGATTTTCCATGCCATTGCCTTTTTATGCTTCTTTAACACTTTGATGAGCTCTTGTTTCTGTTGATTTTGCAAATTGTTTGCAATGATCACCGGAAGTTTAGAATTATCTGCAAGAAAAACATACTCCAAATGATCCGGTAACTTTTTCAGCTCCAACTCCGGGGGATCTTCAATGGAAGATTTCATTCTACTCTATTTTTCCCTTTCAATCTTCTCAAACATCGTCCCTTTTGTTGTGAATGGGGATGACTCCAAATGTGCTATAATTTCGTCAACTTCATGCTACCCCTCCTTTATTTCTTCACCTTGAAATAGAGATATTTCCAAAGGGTCATCAATCAATTGTTCCTGCACATAATCGGAGACAATGTTACCAATAACATCTATCCTATAACAAGAATCATCATGATCAAAAGAATGTTTCATAGCCTCGGGAACTTTAAAAATAACCTCTTCTTCTCCTACCCTAAGGGTCAATTTTCCTTCACATACATCTATATTAGCCTTAGCGGTAGCTAGAAAAGGTCTCCCTAAAATTAATGGTACATCAATATCCTCATTCATATCAAGTATCACAAAATCAACAAGAAATATGAATTTATCAACTTTCACAAGCACATCTTCAATAATTCCCCTAGGATACTTAACCGATCTATCTGCCAATTGAATGCTCACCTAGTAGGTTTAGGTTAACTCAACCCCAATATTTTAAACATGTCATATGGCAACAAATTAATGCTAGCTCCTAAATCTGCTAATGCTCTACCAATTGACAAACTACCAATAGTGCTTTTGATAGTGAAACTCCCTGGATCCTTTAGCTTTTGGGGTAACTTGTCTTTGTTCTGAAGAATGGCTGAACATTCCTCGTTCAATGTCACCATTGAGAACTCTTCTAGCTTTCTTTTCTTGGAAAGGATCTCCTTTAAGAATTTAGCATATCTTGGCATCTGCGAAAGAGCTTCAACAAAAGGTAAGCTGATATGCAATTGCTTAAAAAGTTCGAGAAATTTACCAAATTGTTCATCCTTTTTCTCTTGTTGAAGTCGGGCAGGATATGGAATTTTGGGCTTGTATTCTGAAATTTCCTTTTTCTTTTGTGCTTCTTTCTTCTCAATCCTTCCTTCATCATCAGCATGCAATGGTTCTTCTCTCTTCTCTTTTTCTCTTTCATGCTCCTTTAGCTTTGGAACCTCAAATTCCTTCCCAATCCTCAAAGTGATGGCTTTAGCATGTTCTCTTGGATTCGGCTCGATATTGCTTGGGAGCGTTCCAACTTGCCTTTCCGAAACAAGCTTCGCCAATTGGCCTATTTGATTTTCCAAGTTGTGAATAGAAGCCTCTTGGTTCCTTAGGGATGCTTCTTGTATTTGGAATCGATTTTCGGTTGCCGCAATAAACTTTGTCATTAATTCCTCAAGGTTAGACTTCACCGGTGGTTGAGGAGGTAAAGGAGGTTGATGTTCGTAAGGAAGAGATGGTTGGGGTCAAGAGCTTGATGAAGATTGAAAACCGGGAGGATGTAGCGGCCTTTGTTGCCCTTGATTACTCCATGAAAAGTTTGGATGATTCCGCCACCCCGGATTATAAGTATTGCTATAAGGATTGTTAGGCTGCCTTCCTCCTCCAAGATAGTCCACATGCTCCAATGACGATGTATTAGAAGTTCCCATTATTTGGCATTCATGATTTGGATGACCACCACCGCAAAAGTCACAAGCCATCATCACTTGGGAGATTGGAGGTGACCGACTCAAACTTTCGATCTTCTTGTTTAGGGCATCAAACTTAGCCTCCAAAGCCGTCATCATATCCACATTGTGTACTCCACTAGCCTTGGCTTTCGGTCTAGGATTCCCCCATTGGTAATTGTTCATTGCAATATTTTCAATAAGGTCTTGTAACTCTTCCGGTGTCTTCAAATTTGTAGTTCCTCCCGAAGAAGCATCAATGAGTTGCTTGGAAGGGAAATTTAACCCACTATGGAATGTTTGCATTTGCAGCCCCAAATCTAGACCATGATGTGGGCATTTTCTCAATAGCTCCTTCCATCTCTCCCAAGAATCATATAAGCTCTCACTCTCCATTTTGTTGAAAAGAGAAGATGTCATTCCGTAGCTTGGCTGTCCTTGCCGGAGGGAAGTATTTAGCAAGAAACTTCTCGGCAAGATCGTTCCATGTAGTAATAGACCCCGGTGGAAGTGACTTCAACCATGACTTGGTTCGATCCCTCAATGAAAATGGAAATAGTCGAAGGCGGATAGCATCTTCAGAAACCCCGTTAATCTTGAAAGTATCACATATTTCCAAGAAGTTGGCAATGTGAGCATTTGGGTCTTCGTCCGGTAAACCATCGAATTGTACCAATTGTTGAACCATTTGAATGATATTTGGCTTGATCTCAAAGTTGTTTGCTTCAACTCTTGGCCGAGCAATGCTTGACTCCGTTCCTAACAAAGAAGGTCGTGCATAATCTCCCATAGTTCTTTGCCTTGCATTCCCATTATGTGCCATATTGTTCACTTGTTGAATATTTTCACCTTCAATTTCAACTCCCTCAAGCACTACTTCAAGATTGATACCCCTTGGATCCCAATGAAAAATATGTTCAGCTTGGGAACTAGGTTGAGCCAATTCCTCCAAATCACTTGAGATCATAAACCAAAACAAATTCACACCTTCACCACAAATCAAAGTAAATGTTTAATGCAAGCAATTTTTGTTTTTCTTCACTAAAACAGAAAAGAGAAAAAAAAAACAGAACAACAACTTAAACAAAACAAAAACAGAGGAACACAAACAAAGTACTTCAATTCACCAATAACTAACAAAATACAAACAAGAAAATAAATGCTAACACTAGTTCACACCTTCACACCTTCAGTTGACACCTTCACCACAAGTATAAACAAAATTTCAGCCCAAGGAATTCACACTAAAACAGAACAAATGCAAAAAACACAAGCTAGCTACTTCAATTCACCAATAACTAACAAAATTTTAAACAAGAAAATAAATGCTAATACTAGTAACAAGTATTACACAAATAACAAGTAAAATGACTAAATCAATAGAGTTTGAGCTTTCCTAATAATGACCAATTATTCCCCGGCAACGGCGCCAAAAACTTGTTGTGTTGTTTTGCATGCCCTTATACTTAATTTTATCACAATCTCTAACAATTGGACACAAACACTAGGCAAGTGCACCTATCGTTATGATTAGTACAATGGCAAGTAATTTAAATGTCGTATCCATAGGGATGATCAAATACCATTACTCACTTTTCACTCTATTGTCTAGCCTATCAAATTTGCTTGTAAATATGATAGAAACAAACTATTAGGAATGAAAATCTAACTTAAACAGAAAAATTCAGTTTATCTAAATTTTAGTTTGCAAGAGAAAATTTCAATTGAGAGAGTAATACTTGAATGGAAAACTCCCCTAGAATTACCTATGTGATAGAAAAGTCTCTTGGTTAATGAATTCCCCTTCTTATGTTTGATGAAATTCCTAAATTAGAACTCACTCTATCTCTAGATGAAAGTCCTCTACTCTTAGATTAATTGGTTGAAATCTCTTCCTAACCAATTCAACCTAAAAATGCATTTACATTAGTGAATTTCCAATTAGATTGCACTAATTACCAAGAAGATGTTGAGGTTCCTATCTCTAGTCACCTAAATCATCCCCATTATTTGTGTATGGACTATTTCACCCTTCCTTTCTCAATTCCAAGTGAAAAATCCAGATTATGAGTCAATCAACAACTGAATTGATTCAAGCAATCAAACCCCCAAATTAGATTTCTCTAATTACCAAGAAGATGTTGAGGTTTCTATCTCTAGTTACCTAATCATCCCCATTGTTTGTATATGTTCTATTTCACCCTTCCTTTCTCAATTCCAAGTGAATAAATCCAGATTATGAATCAATTAATAGCTAGTCAATTCAAACAATCAAACCCACAAACAATCCACAAGAATTCGGAATTCAATCAACCAAGAAAACCAATCATTCACATAGATAATAACTAGGGTTCATAACCATCCAAGTATTCAATAATTTAGCTCATCAAATATTACAATTCAAAGAACATAAAGCAATAAAGAAAGAGTAAGAATTTCTCATTTTCATGTCTCAAATCTTCTCTTCTTCAAGGCTTGGAGTTCTCCAACTTGGTTGTGGAAAGTTGTGTTCTTGAGCTTGAATCTTCAAGATTGATGTTCTCCTTCTTCAAAGATTTGGTCTTCTCTCATGTTTTCTCTTGCAAAGATTGACGATTTTGGGAGAGGTTTGGGATGTTTTCTCTCTGTTTTTCTCCTCTATGGAACCCTAGACGGCCGCCCCTCCAAATGCCCTAAAAGGGTATATATATACCTCCCAAAAAGAAAGCAACAATTGCAGAAAATTCTGTTTCTGCCAAAACGGTACCGTTTGGATTATTGGTGAATTCAGAGCATTAAATCCGACGATCTAGATTTTCTTACCTTCATGAAAGTTGTAGCTAATACTCTGATGTTTCTATATAAATTTGAAGCACCTCCATTGGACATCTACAACTCCAGATATGGTAATTACACCACAATGTATCAAAACTAGAATCAAATCCAGAATTACTGATTTTGAACTGTATGTAGGTTGACCAAACGAATTTGGATTGATGTAAATATTACCATTATGAAAACTTCAGAATCTCTTCTATAATTATCTAGAAGACCACTTTTGCATTTGAAATCTTCATGGAGGTCAAAATCCCACTGGAACTTTCTCTACCTGGCAGTTTCTCCTCTGCATTTCTCTGTTTTTCTCTTCATTGTACAAAATCTCCTTGTTTACTTCATTTAATTCCAAATCTTCAATAATCTCTCCTAAAGCAAATAAGAGATAAATGGAGTATAAATGGTGATTAAAACACCAAAATTTAACATAAATTTAAGCTCAAAATGATAATTATGTAGAGTACAAATATTGAATATCAACAATCATGTCAAGGAAATGGAGAAGATGTATAAGTTCTTTGAATCATTTGCTCCAATGGTTCTTGGAAAGTTAGATGGACTGGAGAGTAGGGTAAAGCACATTGAAGAAATCCTTATGAGAAATGCTCAAAGTGGTGAAGGACCCTCTCAGCCTCAAGATAGAAATGAGGAAGAAGGAGATAAGGAAGAAAAGAAAGGAGATGATAATGACAGTAATGATGAAGATAATGATCAAGGTGGAAATGAAGAGACTGTGGCAGAAGAAGAAGAGGAAGAACATGCACATGGAGAGTCACAAGTAGCAGGCAGCCAAGTAGCTCAAGCTGAAATAGTCTCTCCATCAATAATCTCTTTCAGTCACGGAAGAGTGAAGCACTTGGCCATCAAGAAAGGAGTGAGCCGAGCCTCTCCATCAACATCAGCATCACAAGACTAAGCTTTCTTTCCTTCTATTTTATTTACTGCTTTTTAGTTGCTTATCTGTACTGAATTTTTATCTGTTATGTATTCTGAACTTGTTAAGTATTTTTCTTCATTTTATGTAATAGTGAAGCTCAATGATGAAATCTCAGTGATGAGAACTTCCTTTATGTGTTAAAATTTTAATCACATTTTCATTAATCCCATTTTTTTTAGTGATGACAAAAGGGGGAGAAGAAAAGTTGATGACAAAATGTGTGAAAATGTTGAATTGTGCTATATGTTGAATTCTGTGTGTGATGAAAATTTTTATTATATGGATGTTTTATGAGTTAAGTTGTTCTTGACTTGTTACTTTATGAAAACAATTGAATGCATGAGTTATGTTTGTTGTCAAAAATTTTGGATTTGAAATTCGGATGCATCAAGTTCTTTTTGCCAAAAATTTTATTTTGTTGATCAATTTGCTTGAAACATATTCTAATCCTTTTTATCATGTTTGACAATATTATAAGAGCTTGTTTTCAAAAATTAAATTTGTTTATCTCACACATTTTACAGTTTGGACTTGAAATCTTAAAATTCGGACGCATACATATTTTGTTGCCAAAAAGTGCTCTTTTGTTGTTCAAATTGATTCAAATATGTTTTGATCTCTTCTAATATGTTTGAACAACTTTAGGAAAGCTTATTTACAAAATTTGCAGCTTTCATTTTACTTATTTTAAAGTTTAGACTTGATATGTCAAAATTTGGATGCTTAGCATTTCAAGTCCAAAGTTGTTGAAAAATGTGCACAATCTAAGGGGGAGCATTGTTAAACTTTTACAACCTTTAAAATCTCTCTTAGAAGTTTTCTAAATGTTTAAATGCTATATCTTCTATTTTTGTTGGAAGGAAGGAGGTAAATGGAGGTTGGTTGGGTCATAGACTCATATTGAGCCTTTTGTATGTCAATATGGTAAATTGGTTATTTTCTATCATTGACATTAATACTTCTATGTACTACATCGTTTTAATCTATCACATTTTGCATCAAAGTTTGTCATCATCAAAAAGGGGGAGATTGTTAGCCCTAAAGGGCAAATCATGTAGTTTTGATTAATGACAAATATTGATGAGGACTAATATGCTTGTATGTTGTGTGATAGGTTTTGTGAACTAAGAAGTATGATGTCTCATTGTTTTGAAGCCAAATTGCAAGAACAACTTCAATAAAGCAAAGTGATTGAAGTTTGAAGAAGGTTGTTCTTAGATGATCTAAAGGCATTGAAGACTTGAAGTGTAGAGTGTATATACTTAGTAGGTAAATCTCTATGTAAACTCTACACTTGTATGTCTTGGTTATCATTGAATGCATAAGAGAGCATAAAATGAGTCTTTTGACGTATGTGGTGTTGTGTTCTAAAAATTTTTAAGTAAACTTTATATGATCAAAGGAATTTGATTTTTGGTTTTCAAACTTATATATGTCTAAATAAGTTTTCTATACATATCAAATGTTTTTCAAACTTATTGAAGTTAAATCTCAAATGATTTTACAAAGTTTGAATATGCTTCCAAAAGTTTGCTACTATTCTTCCAGAGAAATTCGGAAGAAGATTCGGACGCATGATGAAAAATTAAGTCGTCCGAATTTTGGCCTTCAGCATGATCACTATTTTTCCAGAGAAATTCGGAAGAAGATTCGGACGCAGCAAGCAGAATTCGATCGTCCGAATTTCCTGAAAATAGCCGTTTTATAGCCGGTAAAACTGATTTTCAAATTCTATAAAAGCTATAAACGTGTAATCTTTTGCAAGTTTTGAACTATTGAAAACTCTAAGCATTCAAAAGCCTTTAGCAAACATTTCTTAAGCTCTCTTATGTCTTGTGCATTCAATTGATCAATCTAAAGACATCAAAGTGTGAATGTGCAACTTTGTGTAATATCCACCAACAAACGGTAACATCTACACGCTCTCCTATTTTTCAATGCGAATCCTTCTTGGTTGATTGAGGATTGGGTCTCCATTTCCTTCCTTAGCCTTTCCTTTTCCTTTCTCAACATTGGGCTTCTTTGTTCTCACCATGATGTTTTCTCTTGAGAAGGGTTTGTTTTCTGTATGAAATTAGGGCTTAGAAGTTTAAAAATGAATGCAAATCGGGATGAGACTGTGTGAATTTGAAGAGATTTTGATTCGGACTTGAATGGGTATGAGAGGTTTTGAAAGGATTTAAAATTCGGAAGTTATAATGTTTGGAAGAAACCGTTCGATTTTCATTTAAATAGATGCATCCGCAAAATTCGGACGACCGAATTTTAGGTCTGCGTCCGAATTTTCGGTCGAATGTTTCTGTCTCTTTGATTCAGAAAATTCGGTCGACCGAATTTTCTGTCCTGCGTCCGAATTTTTGATCAATAAATCTCTGTTTTCATCACAACATTAATACACACATTAGTCATTGAATTTTGAAATTCCTAAGAGTCTTCTTAGGTGATTAAACCTTTCCTCAGCCAAAGGCTTTGTAAATATGTCAGCAATTTGATCATTTGTGTTTACATGTTCTAAGCATATATCTTTCTTAATCACATGATCACGAATGAAATGATGTTTTATTTCTATATGCTTTGTCCTAGAATGTTGAATGGGATTAATGCTCAAATTGATGGCACTAGTGTTATCACATAGTATAGGCACACACTTAAATTTAAGACCATAATCAAGTAAAGTATGTTGCATCCATAATAATTGTGCACAACTGAAATACCTAAGAGGGGGGGTGAATTAGGTATTTGGCTAATTTTCTCAAATTCAAACTTTATAGATGAGCAGACCTATTGCAGATTAAGTGAATGAGAATAAACCTCAGTTTATGACAAAGCAGTATAAGAAATGTAAACAAATAAACACAAACAATTTATAGTGGTTCGATCCTCGAGATCTACCTCCACTACCTTAAGCATACACTTAAGGATTTCAATAACTCTACTATGTGCTCAAGTTCACAGATTACAGGAGAGGTTCACCACACTTTGGTTTTACACATACAACCTCTACTTGTAATTTTTACAAACAAGGCTCACCAACCTATGGTTTTATATCTCAAACAACCTTGAATCACAACTTCAAGGATCACCCTTATCTAAAGGGTTTTATGTTATCAAGATAACCTTGCTAGAGCTTAGTAGAACAATACAATTGATTAAGTAAAGAAGAGTGTGTAGATGTTACCACTGGTTGGTAGAATTTACACAAAATTGCACCTTCACACTTTGATGTCTTTGGATTGATCAATTCAATGCACAAGATGTAAGAGAGCTTGAGAAATGTTTGTAATAGACTTTTGTAAGATTAGAATATTCAAATTGTAAGTTCTTGTAAAAGATTGCACGTTTATAGCTTTTATAGAATTTGAAAATCAGTTGAAACAGCTATAAAACGGCTAGTTAACTGCTACTTTCGAGAAATTGGACGATCAGACTGCAGTCCGAATTTTTCGGACGACCGAATTCTTCTCGCTGCGTCCGAATCTTCTTCCGAATTTCTCTCGGAAGAACAAAGTAACCATCGTCGAAGACCAAAATTCGGACGACCGAATTCTTCTCGCTGCGTCCGAATCTTCTTCCGAATTTCTCTGGGAAGAACAGATAGCAAACTTTTGCTACCCAATTGGACGACCGAATTTTATGGAATTGTGTTCAAACTTTGTAAAATCATTTGAAATCAATCTTCCAAGTATTTGAAATACATTTGATATATATAGATAACTTATTTAGACAAACATAAGTTTGAAAACCAAAATCAAACTCATTTGATTATATAAAGTTAACTTAAAAACTTTTAGGACACAAAACCACATTTACTAAGAATTCATCCAAAAAACTTTTAAACTTAAGAAACCAATTTTATGCTCTCTAATGCATTCAATTGACTCCAAGACATACAAGTGTAGAGTTTACATAGATATTACCTATCATCATACCTACTCTACACTTCAAGTCTTCAATGCCTTGAGTTCATCTTTGAATAAACCTCAAAAGACTCATAGCTTACTGAGGTTGTTCTTGCTCTGTGTCTTGAAGGCAATGAGACTTCAAACTTCTTTCTTCATAAATCCTATCACACAATATAAACATATTAGTTCTCATCAATATTTGTCATGAATCAAAAATTACATGATTTGCCCTTAGGGCTTACAATCTCCCCCCTTTTTGATGATGACAAACTTTGATGCAATATGTGATGGATTTAAACAGATTAGCACAGAGAAGTATGGATGTCAATGACAGAAATTAACCAATTTAGCATATTGACATGCAAAAGGCTCATTATGAGCCTATGACCCAACCATCCTCCATTTGCCTCCTTCCTTCCAGCAATTAGGATAGAAGATATAGCATTTAAGTATTTAGAAAACTTCTAAGAGAGGTTTTAAGGTTGTTAAAAGCTTATCAATGCTCCCCCTTAGATTGTACTCATTTTTCAACACATTTGGACTAGATATATCATGCATCCGAATTTTGTGCATAGTAAGTCCAAACTTTAAAATAGGATAAATGAAAGCTCCAAATTTTGTGAATAAGCTTTCCAAAGGTTGTTCAAACATATTAGAAGAGATTAAAACATATTTGAATCAATTTGAACAACAAATGAGCACTTTTTGGTAACACAATATGGATGCATCCGAATTTTATATCATGCATCCGAATTTTGAATCACATGCGTCCGAATTTTGAATCACATGCATCCGAATTTTTAAACTCATGTCCAAACTGCAACAGATTCAATATAATTGAAGGTTTGAAATGATATAAAGGTTTCATACTGTTGTTCAAACATAATGGAGTAGAGTAAGACAGATTTGAAATCCAATCTTAAAACCTTGTCCGAATTTCATTAAGGACTGAGTTCATATTGCATCATATTTTTCTCCCCCTTTTGTCATCATAAAAAAAATTTAAAGGGATCAATGAAAATGAGATGTTCAAGTTAGCATATAAAAGAAGCTCTCATCACTATGATTTCATCATTGAGCTTCAGAATAGAAAATATTTAACGAGTTCGGAATAGAAAATGCAACAAAAAGCTTAGAAAACTGAACAAAATACAGTAAAGAGATTAGAAGAGAAGGCTTAGTCTTGTGATGATGAGGTTGATGGAGAGGCTCGGCTCACTCCTTTCTTGACTGCCAAGTGCTTGACTCTTCCTTGACTGAAAGAGATTGTTGTTGGAGATACAATTGCAGCTTGAGCTACTTGGCTCCCGACCCACTCGGGTGGATCTTCAAGAGCATGTTCTTGTTCTTCTTCTTCTCGCTATAGTCTCTTCATTTCCACCCTTATTATCATCTTCATCACTTGCTATCTTGATTATCTTCTTTTTCTGCTTCTCTTTTTCTTTCCTCCTCCTTTCCATCTTGAGGTTTAGAGGTTCCTTCACCACTTTGAGTATTTCTCATAAGGATATCTTCAATGTGTTTTACTCGTTTTCCAATCCATCTAGTTTTCCAAGAACCATTGGAGCAAATGACTCAAAGAATTTATACATTTTCTCCATTTTCTTGACATGATTGTTCAAGGCTTCTTGGAATGTTTTGGCTATAATGGTGTCCCCTCTAGATACTCCTTTACTGCTAGACTTAACTCCAGCTTCTTCTTCAAATAATCTCCTTTTTGTTGGGAGGGTTGCTCCCCTCACTTGAGGTGTCATGTTTTCTTTTTGTTTTCATTTCCCTAGCAAGGGTTTCCTCTTCATCCTCTTCTTCTTCTTCCTCTTCACTTTCTATAGCTTTCTCTCTTTCTATCCTTTTTGGAGGAGTTTCTCTTTTGTCCTCCATACATTATCCTCATCATGAACTAATTGCATTCTCTTAAGAGTTTCATTTGTATAAATTTCACCACTCTTAAAAGTTTGCCCTCTTCCAGGGAAGTTTGATCTTAAAATGCTTGAATATTCTGGTTAATAACCTTCCAAATGGGAATGCCTTGGTAAGCTGTTTTTACAGCTGCAATCATATGTTTCAATGCTATATACCCAAAATTCATCCTTCTATTTTCATGCAGGGGCTAACATGATTACCATATGCATATTTCCAACCGATGACTTATGTCCAAAATTAGGAACAATCATTGTGGTCACCATGTGATGTAAAACTCTACCTCTAGCATTCAAATTCTTAATTTCCCTTTCCTTTATGGCCCTAAACTCTCTTCCATTTGTAAATGCATCTTCAAATCTAACATGTGTGAATAGTTCACGATCATAGCAATGCATGGATGCTGAATAATATCTAGCTCCCTCATCTCCTACTCCACATATTCTATTTATCAATCCTTCATTGAATTCAATGTCCATTTGTGATACTCGGATGAATACCATTGTATCACATTATCCCCTATCATCTCAATTCTATCCTCTTTCGATTTGCATAGAATTCATATATCAAAGTGGGATAAAATTCTTCATCAATGAAGAGCAAACTACTCCAACCAATATCATTGAAATGAGATATGACAATATCCATATTTGATAGCTTATCAATATCAACCTTGTATCCAGGGAATGATTTTTTCTATTATTCTTATTCCATTCTTCAAATTCATGAGTAGATTTGATAGAGATAAACCTCGTCAACTCCTTGTGCTTGAGGAATGCGAATCTTTCTTGGTCGATTGAGGATTGGATCTCTATCTCCTTCCTTAGCCTTTCCTTTTCCTTTCTCAACATTGGGGATCTTTGTTCTCATCATGATGTTTTCTCTTGAGAAGGATTTGTTTTTCACGTATGAAATTAGGGCTTAGACGTGTAAAAATAAAGGAAAATCGGGATGAGAGTGTGGGATTTTGAAGAGATTTTGATTTGGATGTGAATGGGTGTGAGATGTTTTTTAAAAAAGATGTGAAATTCGGAAGTAGTAATGTTGAAGAGATTGTTTCAGCTTTATTTAAAAAGTCTCGTCCGTAAAATTCGGTCGACCGATTTTTTCGGGTCTCAGCGTCCCGAATTTTCGAGCGAAAGTTTCTGTTTCTTGATTCAGAAAATTCGGTCGATCGAATTTTCCGACTCGCGTCCCGAATTCTTGATCAAAAGTCTCTGTTTCTTGACACTCAGAAAATTCGATCGACCAGATCTTCTGCGAGTGCATCCGAATTTTGAATCAAAAATTTCCCTGCATTCATTATGACTTCAACAAACACATTAGTCATTGAATCTTGAAATTCCTAAGAGTCTTCTTAGGTGATTAAACCTTTCCTCAGCCAAAGGCTTTGTAAATATGTCAGCAATTTGATCATTTGTATTTATATATTCTAAGCATATATCTTTCTTAATCACATGGTCACGAATAAAATGATGTTTTATCTCTATATGCTTAGTCCTAGAATGTTGAATAGGATTTATGCTCAAGTTAATGGCACTAGTATTATCACATAATATGGGAACACAATTGAATTTAAGACCATAATCAAGTAAAGTATGCTGCATCCATAACAATTGTGCACAACAACTACCTGCAGCTATGTATTCAGCTTCTGCAGTGGATAAAGACACACAAGCTTGCTTTTTACTAAACCAAGATACAAGACAACTACCAAGAAATTGACAATGCCCACTTGTGCTTTTACGTTCAACTTTACATCCCAAAGCATAATCGCATCGAATATCCAATAAGTTCAAAAGATGAATTTTTCGAAAACCAAAGGCCATAATCATGAGTATCAATCAAGTAACGAAAAATTCGCTTTAATGTAAATTAGATGAGATTCTTTAGGACAAGATTGGAATCTAGCACACAAGCATACAACAAACATAATATACTGGGTCTACTAGCAGTGAGATAGAGTAAACTTCCTATCATACCTCTATATAATTTTTCATCAATACTTTTACCTTTTTCATCTTTGTCAAGTTTAGTTGATGAACTCATTGGAGTACTAATTCCTTTTGCATGGTCCATTCCAAACCTTTTCAATAGCTCCTTAGTATATTTTTGCTTGGTTGATGAAGACTCCATCTTTGGTTTGCTTAATTTGTAGTCCAAGGAAGAAACTTAGTTCTCCCATCATGCTCATCTCAAATTCATTTTGCATAGTTTTTAGCAAACTCTTCACAAAGAGAAGTATTAGTAGAACCAAAAATGATATCATCAACATAGATTTGTACAAGCAAAATATCAGTTTTAGAAGATGTTTTAATGAAAAGAGTTGTGTCTACTTTTCCTTTAGTAAAACCTTTTGAGAGAAGAAAACCACTTAATCTTTCATACCAAGATCTTGGAGCTTGTTTCAGTCCATATAGAGCTTTAGATAATTTGAAAACATGATTTGGAAATTTTTCATGAATAAATCCAGGAGGTTGTTCTACATAAACTTCTTCTTCAATAAAACCATTTAGAAAAGCACTTTTGACATCCATTTGAAATAGTTTAAAGTCTTTAAAACAAGAAAATGCCAAGAGTATTCTGATAGACTCTAATCAGCTACTTTGGAGCAAAAGTTTCATCATAATCAATACCTTCTTCTTGATTGAAGCCTTGAGCAACAAGTCTAGCTTTATTTCTAACTACTTCTCCTAGTTCATTTAACTTATTTCTAAATATCCATTTTGTACCAATAATGAGAATGATCATGAGGTCTAGGAACAAGATTCCAAACTTTATTTCTCTCAAACTGATTTAACTCTTCTTCCATAGCAATAATCCAGAAATTATCACACAATGCATCATCAATATTTTTAGGTTCAATATGTGATAAAAGTGCAAAATTATCAATAAAGTACCGTCTTGTTTTAACTCCTTGAGAGACATCACCAATGATTTGCTCCTTAGGATGACTTCTTGCATATGTGAGATCCTTTGGAAGCTCTTGATTATTGCTTGATTGACCATCATGTTCTTGCTCCATTATTTCTTCTTCTTTAGCATGATCTTCCAATGTGGGTACTTGGTGTTGAGTTTGATTTTCAACCATTGATGAACCTGTATCATCTTCATTTCTTCTTTGAAGATAAATATTAGATTCATCAAAAGTTACATGAATAGATTCTTCAACACACAATGTCCTTTTATTATAGACTCTATAAGCCTTTTTATTAGATGAATAGCCTAGAAATATACCTTCATCGATTTCACGTCAAACTTACCAAGATTGTCACTAGTATTTAAAATAAAGCATTTACAACCAAATACTTTAAAATAAACAATTGATGGAGTTTTATTAAATAGAAGTTCAAAAGGTGTTTTTTCTTATAAAAGGTCTTAGTAAAACTCTATTCATTACATAGCATCTTTGTATTTACGACTTTAACTCAAAAGTACTTAGGTAAAGAGTTTTCACAAAGCATTGATCTAGCCATTTCTTGTAATGTTCTGTTTTTCCTCTCAACAACTCCATTTTTGTTGAGGTGTTTTTGGTCTGCTGAAAAATTATGAGTGATACCATACTCATCACAAAATTTTGTAAAATCTTGATTGCAAAACTCTCTTCCATTATCACTTCTAATAGATATTAGATTGCAATTAAGAGAAATTTGAACCTTCTTAAAAAAGTTTTGAAAATTCATAAAATGTTTCATCTTTTTTGTGATAAAAATATTACCCATGTAAATCTGGAAAAATCATCAACAATCACATAAGCATATCTTTTACCACCAAGACTAGTAGTCCTCATAGGTCCAAACAAGTCCATGTGAACTAGTTCAAGAGGTTTTGAGGTAGACACCATTTTCTTTGGTTTGAAGGATGTTTTTGATTGTTTTCCATATTGACAAGCATCACAAATCCGAGTTTTGTCAAAATGCATTTTTGGTAATCCTCTAACTAGTTCTTGAGTAGAAAGTTTGTTCAATAAATCCATGCTCACATGTCCTAATCTTCTATGCCATAAAAAATACATCATTGTCATGTATTGCAAGGCATTTAATGTCATTAGTAATAAGTTCATCAAGATATAATACATATACATTACTTACTCTTTTAGCTACAAAGATAGTTTTATTGCTTGCATTATCAAGAATAGTACAAGTATCACATTTAAACTCTACTTTGCAACCATTATCACATAATTGGCTAATGCTAAGTAAATTATATTTTAAACCATCAATAAGTAAAACTTGTTTGATAAGAGGGAATGAACCTTTACCAATGTTACCTATTCCAAGTATTTTCCCTTTCTTCTTGTCACCAAAAGTGACAAAGCCTTCACTTGTAGCTTGAAGCTCACTAACAAGTGATGCATTTCCAGATCATGTGTCTTGAACGACCACTATCAAGAAACCATTTTGTGGCATTTGATCTTGAAGCAAATTGTACCTATACCAAATTAGAAAGAGTGATTTTTTGGTACCCATATCTTCTTGGGTCCAAGAGGGTTAGTGACGATTCCTTTAACTTTCCATATAGTCTTTACTCCAGTTTCTATCTTTCTTTTTATAATGCATTTAAACACTTTATGTCCATGCTTACCACAATATGTACAGCAAGTATGAGATCTATAATGAGAAGCTTCTTTAACAAATGTCTCTTTTGGTTTTGAATGAAGGCAATCATGTGTAAAACATAGACCATGCTTTACAAATGAGGATCTTTGATACCCAAGTAATTTATTTAAATTGTTTCTTCCATTTGTAAATTTCTCAATGCATAAAGTAAGATCATTAACTTTCCTTTTTTAAAACCTCATGATCTTTTAACATTGATTCAAGAGAAATAATTTTTTGAACACAGACTTTTTTGTTTTCAAAAGACACATCTTGTATGGTAGTGTTCAAAACTTCCTTTTCAATAGTAAGAGAATTTAAGGTCTCAAGAAGTCTATCATTTTCAAGACATAATTTTGAATTTTCATTTGAAAGATCACTAATTTTGGATTTTATTTCTTTATTTCTTCTTGAAGCCTTTTTTAGTTCTTCATACAATTCTAGAATTAAATCACTAGAATCAATATCATCATCACACAAATTTGAAATAGAAGTAGAAGATTGTACCTCATCATCAATGGCCATGAAGCATAAGTTGGCCTTTCCTTCACTTTCATCTTCACTTTCCTGTTGATCCCATGTTCCAGCTAGTCCTTTTCCTTTCTTGGCGATTTCTTTCTGTTTTTGCTTTCTCTTTCCCTTTCCAACACTCTGGGACAGTCGGCAATAAGATGCTCAGTACTTTTGCATTCAAAGCACTGAGGTTTATATGATGATGATTGTCCACTCTTCTTGACTGGTTTTCTTCCTTTCTTGAGAAATTCCTTTTTGTAGAATCTCTTGAACTTCTTCACTGCCATTGCAATTTCTTCTTCTCCACTTTGTTTCCACCTTCTTCTTCACTTGAAGATTGTTCTTGTTCACTCAAGTTGTTTGAGGCATTTAGCACTACTCCTTTTCTCCCCTTTTCCTCATCTTCCTTATCATTCAACCTCTTCATCTTCATTTCATGAGTAAGTAGCGATCCAATGAGTTCTTCAAGAGGAAGAGTTTTTAGATCTTTGGACTCCTCAATAGCTAGTGTCTTTGGCTGCCAAGATTTTGGTAGAGCATCCAAGATCTTTCTGTTTTGCTCTCCCATAGTATAGCTTTTACCATAAGCTTTCAAGCCATTGAAAATGTTAGTAAACCTAGTAAACATATCACTAATATTTTCACCTTGTTTCATAGTAAACAATTCATAATCTCTAACAAGCATAGCAAGTTTAGATTCTTTAACTTGATTAGTACCTTCATGTGTAATTTGAAGTAATCTCCACATATCATGTGCAGAATCACACCCACTAACTCTATTATACTCAGTAACATCTAGAGCACAGCTCAATATATTCATGGCTTGATAATTTAGAGTCATTTTCCTTGAATCATGCTCATCAAATTCATCAGTAGATTTGGGTTCAGAAGTTACTCCATCTGCTCTCATTTTTATTGGGACATATGGACCTTTCTCAATTATGTTCCATAAATCAAAGTTAATAGAACAAATATATATTTTAACTCTAGACTTCCAAAATGTATAATTTGTTCCATCAAACAATGGAGGTCTGTTTGTAGAAGATCCTTCTAGATAAGGTAGATTTGACATATTGGCCATAGGATCTTTGTCTTCTAGGTTGTAAAGCCACACAAAGAAGATCCTGCTCTGATACCAATTGAAATACCTAAGAGGGGGGGTGAATTAGGTATTTAGCTAATTTTCTCAAATTCAAACTTTATAGATGAGCAGACCTATTGCAGATTAAGTGAATGAGAATAAACCTCAGTTTATGACAAAGCAGTATAAGAAATGTAAACAAATAAACACAAACAATTTATAGTGGTTCGATCCTCGAGATCTACCTCCACTACCTTAAGCATACACTTAAGGATTTCAATAACTCTACTATGTGCTCAAGTTCACAGATTACAGGAGAGGTTCACCACACTTTGGTTTTACACATACAACCTCTACTTGTAATTTTTACAAACAAGGCTCACCAACCTATGGTTTTATATCTCAAACAACCTTGAATCACAACTTCAAGGATCACCCTTATCTAAAGGGTTTTATGTTATCAAGATAACCTTGCTAGAGCTTAGTAGAACAATACAATTGATTAAGTAAAGAAGAGTGTGTAGATGTTACCACTGGTTGGTAGAATTTACACAAAATTGCACCTTCACACTTTGATGTCTTTGGATTGATCAATTCAATGCACAAGATGTAAGAGAGCTTGAGAAATGTTTGTAATAGACTTTTGTAAGCTTATAATATTCAAATTGTAAGTTCTTGTAAAAGATTGCACGTTTATAGCTTTTATAGAATTTGAAAATCGGTTGAAACAGACTATAAAAGCGGCTAGTTAACTGGCTACTTTTCGAGAAATTCGGACGACCAGATTCTGCGTCCGAATTTTTCGGACGACCGAATTCTTCCTGCTGCGTCCGAATCTTCTTCCGAATTTCTCTGGAAGAACAGTAGCAAACTTTTGCTACCCAATTCGGACGACCGAATTTTATGGAATTGTGTTCAAACTTTGTAAAATCATTTGAAATCAATCTTCCAAGTATTTGAAATACATTTGATATATATAGATAACTTATTTAGACAAACATAAGTTTGAAAACCAAAATCAAACTCATTTGATTATATAAAGTTAACTTAAAAACTTTTAGGACACAAAACCACATTTACTAAGAATTCATCCAAAAAACTTTTAAACTTAAGAAACCAATTTTATGCTCTCTAATGCATTCAATTGACTCCAAGACATACAAGTGTAGAGTTTACATAGATATTACCTATCATCATACCTACTCTACACTTCAAGTCTTCAATGCCTTGAGTTCATCTTTGAATAAACCTCAAAAGACTCATAGCTTACTGAGGTTGTTCTTGCTCTGTGTCTTGAAGGCAATGAGACTTCAAACTTCTTTCTTCATAAATCCTATCACACAATATAAACATATTAGTTCTCATCAATATTTGTCATGAATCAAAATTACATGATTTGCCCTTAGGGCTTACAACAACAACTTCCTGCAGCTATGTATTCAGCTTCAGATGTGGATAAAGATACACAAGCCTGCTTTTTACTAAACCAAGACACTAGACAACTACCAAGAAATTGACAATGACCACTTGTACTTTTACGCTCAACTTTACATCCAGCATAGTCAACATCAGAATATCCAATAAGTTCAAAAGATGAAGTTTTAGAAAATCAAAGACCATAGTCATATGTGTCAATCAAATAACGAAATATTCGTTTGACAGAAATTAGATGAGATTCTTTAGGACATGATTGGAATCTAGCACACAAGCAAACAGCAAACATAATATCTGGCCTACTAGCAGTGAGATAGAGTAAACTTCCAATCATACCTCTATACAATTTCTCATCAATACTTTTACCTTTCTCATCTTTGTCAAGTTTAGTTGATGAACTCATAGGAGTACTTATTCCTTTTGCTTGATTCATTCCAAATCTTTTCAATAGCTCCTTAGTATATTTTTCTTGATTGATGAAGACTCCATCCTTGGTTTGCTTAATTTATAGTCCAAGGAAGAAACTTAGTTCTCCCATCATGCTCATCTCAAATTCATTTTGCATAGTTTTAGCAAACTCTTCACAAAGAGAAATATTAGTAGAACCAAAAATAATATCATCAGCATAGATTTGTACAAGCAAAATATCATTTTTAGAAGATGTTTTAATAAAAAGAGTTGTGTCTACTTTTCCTTTAGTAAAACCTTTTGTGAGAAGAAAATCACTTAATCTTTCATACCAAGATCTTGGAGCTTGTTTCAGTCCATATAGAGCTTTGGTTAGCTTATACACATAATTTGGAAATTTTTCATGGATAAAACCAGGAGGTTGTTCTACATAAACCTCTTCTTCAATAAAACCATTTAGGAAAGCACTTTTAACATCCATTTGAAAAAGTTTAAAACCTTTAAAGCAAGCAAATGCTAAAAGTATTCTTATAGATTCTAATCAAGCTCATTTGGAGCAAAGGTCTCATCATAGTCAATGCCTTCTTCTTGGTTGAAACCTTGAGCAACAAGTCTAGCTTTATTTCTAACTACTTCTCCTAGTTCATTTAACTTATTTCTAAAAACCCATTTTTTACCAATAACAGAATGATCATGAGGTCTAGGAACAAGAGACCAAACTTTATTTCTTTCAAATTGATTTAGCTCTTCTTCCATAGCAATAATCCAGAAATTATCACACAATGCATCATCAATATTTTTTGGTTCAATATGAGATAAAAAAGAGCGAAGTTATCAATAAAGTACCGCCTTGTTTTTACTCCCTTGAGAGACATCACCAATGATTTGCTCCTTAGGATGACCTTTTGCATATGTGATATCTTTTTGGAAGTTCTTGATCATTTCTTGATTGACCATCTTGTTCTTGCTCCATTATTTCTTCTTCTTTGGCATGATCTTCCATTGTGGGTGCTTGGTGTTGAGTATGATTTTCAACCATTGATGTACTCGTGTCATCTTCATTTCCTCTTTGAAGATAAATGTTAGATTCATCAAAGGTTACATGAATAGTTTCTTCAACACACAATGTTCTTTTATTGTAAACTCTATATGCCTTTTTTATTTGATGAATAACCAAGAAAAAATTCCTTCATCCGATTTTCTATCAAACTTCCCAAGATAGTTGCTAGTGTTTAAAATGAAGCATTTACAACCAAAAACTTTGAAATAGACAATTGATGGAGTTTTGTCAAATAAGAGTTCAAAAGGTGTTTTTTCTTATAAAATGTCTTAGTAAAACTCTGTTCATGATATAACAAGTCTGTATTAATGACTTTCAGCCCAAAAATACTTTGGTAATGAGTTTTCACAAAGCATTGATCTAGCCATTTCTTGTAAGGTTCTGTTTTTCCTTTCAACAACACCATTTTGTTGAGGTGTTTTGGCAGCTGAAAAATTGTGAGTAATACCATATTCATCACAAAATTTTGTAAAGTCTTGATTACAAAAATTCTCTTCCATTATCACTTCTAATAGAAATCAGTTTGCAATCAAGAGAGGTTTGAACCTTTTTTGAAGAGTTTTGAAAATTCATGAAATGTTTCATCTTTTTGTGCTAAGAAGATTACCCATGTAAATCTTGAAAAATCATCAACAATCACATAAGCATAGCTTTTACCACCAAGACTAGTAGTCC
This sequence comes from Rauvolfia tetraphylla, assembly GCA_030512225.1. Classification (NCBI taxonomy): domain Eukaryota; kingdom Viridiplantae; phylum Streptophyta; class Magnoliopsida; order Gentianales; family Apocynaceae; genus Rauvolfia; species Rauvolfia tetraphylla. Next base: position 1,575,182 of record JAJQKT010000008.1, read on the forward strand.
TCATAGGTCCAAATAAATCCATATGAATTAGTTCAAGAGGTTTTGTGGTAGAAACCATTTTCTTTGGTTTAAAAGATGTTTTTGATTGTTTTCCATATTGACAAGCATCACAGAGGTGAGTTTTATCAAAATGCAATTTAGGTAATCCTCTCACCAACTCTTGTGTAGAAAGTTTGTTTAATAAATCCATGCTTACATGTCCTAATCTTCTATGCCATAAAAATCCATCATTATCATGAATGGCAAGACATTTAATATCATTTGTAATAAGCTCATCAAGATACAACACATATACATTACTAACTCTTTTTAGCAACAAAGATAGTTTTGTTACTTGCATTGTCAAGAATAGTACAAGTATCACATTTAAACTCTACTTTGCATCCATTATCACATAGTTGACTAATACTTAGTAAATTATACTTTAAATCTTCAATAAGTAATACTTTCTTGATAAGAGGAAAAGAACCTTTACCAATGTTACCTATTCCAAGTATTTTCCCTTTCTTCTTATCTCCAAATGTGACAAAACCTTCACTTGTAGTTTGAAGTTCACTAACAAGTGATGCATTTCCAGTCATGTGCCTTGAGCATCCACTGTCAAGGAACCATTTAGTGGCACTTGATCTTGAGGCAAATTGTACCTATACCAAATTTGAAAGGGTGATTTTTGGTACCCATATTTTCTTGGGTCCAAGGGCGTTAGTAAAAGTTTCTTTGACCTTCCAAATGGTTTTAACACCACTTTCTACTTTTCTTTTGACAAAACATCTAGAAACCTTGTGTCCATGTTTACCACAATAAGTGCAGCAAATATGTGATCTAGAATGATAAGATTCTTTAACAAAAGATTTTCTCTGTTTTGGAGCAGAATAATCATGAATAAAACCAAGACCATGTTTTACAAATGAAGGTCTTTGATAGCCAAGTAATTTATTCAAATTTTCCCTTCCATTTGTAAATCTCTCAATGCATAAAGTTAGATCATTAACTTTCCTTTTTAGAAGCTCATGATCTTTTATCATTAACTCAAGAGAAATAATTCTAGTGCAAAGCTTTTTGTTTTCAAAAGATATATTTTGTATAGTTGTATTCAAAACTTCTTTTTCAATAGCAATGCAACTAATGGTTTCAAGAAGTTTTCCATTTTCAACACATAATTTTGAATTCTCATTAGATAAATCATTTATTTTGAGTTTCATATCCTTATTTCTTTTTGAAGCCTTTTTTAATTCTTCATATAACTCAACAATAAGATCACTGGAATCAATATCATCATCATATATATTTGAGATAGAGGGTGAAGATTGTACCTCATCATCAATGGCCATGAAGCATATGTTGGCCTTTCCTTCACTTTCATCCTCACTTTCCTGTTGATCCCATGTTCCAGCTAGTCCTTTCCTTTCTTGGCAGATTTCTTTCTGTTTTTGCTTTCTCTTTCCCTTTCCAACACTCTGGGACAGTCAGCAATAAGATGCTCAGTACTCTTGCATTCAAAGCATTGAGGTTTATATGATGAAGATTGTCCACTCTTCTTGATTGGCTTTCTTCCTTTCTTGAGAAATTCCTTTTTGTAGAATCTCTTGAATTTCTTCACAGCCATTGCAATTTCTTCTTCTCCACTGTTTCCTCCTTCTTCTTCACTTGAAGATTGTTCTTGTTCACTCAAGTTGTTTGAGGCATTAAGCACAACTCCTTTTCTTCCCTTTTCTTCATCCTCCTTGTCATTTAGCCGTTTCATCTTCATTTCATGAGTCAGTAGAGATCCAATGAGCTCTTCAAGTGGAAGAGTCTTCAAATCCTTGGATTCCTCAATGGCAAGTGTTTTAGGTTGCCAGGATTTTGGTAGAGCATCTAAAATCTTTCTGTTTTGCTCTCCCATAGTGTAGCTTTTACCATAAGCTTTTAAGCCATTGAAAATGTTAGTAAATCTTGTAAACATATCACTAATATTTTTACCTTGTTTCATGGTAAACAATTCATAATCTCTAACTAGCATGGCAAGTTTAGATTCTTTAACTTGATTAGTTCCTTCATGTGTAATTTGAAGTAATCTCCACATGTCATGAGCAGAATCACATCCACTAACTCTATTATATTCGAGTAACATCTAAAGCACAACTTAATATATTCATGGCTTGATAATTTAAAGTCATTTTCTTAGAATCATGCTCATCAAATTCATTCATGGACTTGGGTACTGAGGTTATTCCATCAAGCACTCATTTTCATTGGGACATAAGGACCTTTCTCAATTATGTTCCACAAATCAAAATTAATAGAACAAATATAAATTTTAACTCTAGATTTCCAGAAAGTGTAATTTGTTCCATTAAACAAAGGTGGTCTATTTGTGGAAGATCCTTCTAGGTAAGGTAGGTTTGACATATTAGCCATAGGATCTTTGTCTTCTAGGTTGTTAAACCACACACAGAAGTTCTTGCTCGATACCAATTGAAATACCTAAGAGGGGGGTGAATTAGGTATTTAGCTAATTTTCGCAAACTTAAACCTTTTAAGCGTTTAGACCAAGAACAAGTTATGTAAGCTAATTATAGATAATTGATAGCAAGACAATAATGAAAGCAATAGCAAAGAACTCAAACAATTTATAGTGGTTCGATCCTCAAGATCTACGTCCCACTACCTTAAGCTCACACTTAAGGATTTCAACAAATCTACTAATTGCTCAGGTTTACAAATTACAAGAGAGGTTCACCACACTTTGGTTTTACACTCACAACCTCTTCTAGTAATTTCTTACAATACAAGGCTCACCAACCTATGGTTTTATATCTCAAACAACCTTGAATCACAACTTCAAGGATCACCCCTTATCTAAAGGGTTTTATGTTATCAAGATAACCTTGCTAGAGCTAGTAGATCAACACAACTGAATAAGTAAAGAAGAGTGTGTAGAAGTTACCACTTGATGGTAGATATTACACAAATTTGCACCTTCACACTTTGATGTCTTTGGATGGATCAATTGAATGCACAAGACATAAGAGAGCTTAATAAATGTTTGCTAAATGCTTTTGAATGCTTGGAGTTTTCAAGATTTCAAGAGTTACAAAAATTTGCATGTTTATGGCTTTTATAGAATTTGAAAATCTGTTAAAACGTTCATAAAACGGCTAGTTTCAGAAAATTCGGACGACCGAATTTCTTGGCTGCGTCCGAATCTTCGTCCGAATTTCTCTGGATGAATAGTAACCATGCTGAGAACAAAAATTCGGACGACCGAATTTTTTTGCTGCGTCCGAATCTTCTTCCGAATTTCTCTGGAAGAACAGTGACCATGCTGAAGGCCAAAAATTCGGACGACCGAATTTTTTGGCTGCGTCCGAATCTTCTTCCGAATTTCTCTGGAAGAATAGTAGCAAACTTTTGCTACAAAATTCGGACGACCGAATTTTTTGAAAGCATTTTCAAACTTTGTAAAATCATTTGAAATATAACTTCAATGAGTTTGAAAAACATTTGATATATATAGAAAACTTATTTAACTATATTTAAGCTTGAAAAACATGAACATATGAAGTTTACAAACATATCTTATAAAAAGATTCATTCAAAGACTTTTAAGATCATAAGATTATTTTTATGCTCTCTTATGCATTCAATGATAACCAAGACATGCAAGTGTAGAGTTTACATAGAAATTTACCTAAAAGTTAAATGCACTCTACACTTCATGTCTTCAAAGCCTTCTAACATCTTGAACAAACTCTTCAATCTTCAATCACTTTGATATATTGGAGTTGTTCTTGCATTTTAGCTTCAAGGCAATAAGACTTCAAACTTCTTAATCCACAAATCCTATCACACAACATACAAGCATATTAGTCCTCATCAATGTTTGTCATTAATCAAAACTAATCATAACTACATGATTTGCCCTTAGGGCTAACAGTTTGAAATCCTTAAGTGTGAGCTTAAGGTAGTGGACGTAGATCTTGAGGATCGAACCACTATAAATTGTTTGAGTTCTTTGCTGTTGCTTTCTTCCATTGCTCTGCTATAAATTGTCTCTATTTTGCTCATATAATCTATTCTTGGTCTAAACGCATAAAATGTTTATATTTTTGCAAAAATTAGCCAAATACCTAATTCACCACCCCTCTTAGGTATTTCACTAAATATTGTACCGTGAGCCTAATAATTAATGTATTAATTTATTAAAATTATTTGAATATACTAATAGTATGTACCCGCTCACACACATAATGTATATAGTATAATATGTATAGTATATATATTTCAAAGTGTATCTATTTATATATATATATATATATATATATATATATAGGCTTAAGATTTTATAGATAAAAAATGCATTTCTAAAAATTTTCATAAATATTCTTCATAAAAATAATTTATGTACATATTTTAATAAAAGTAATATACGTATATATATTGTGTACACCATCGCATGAATAAGGATAATATATGTATATTTTATTTTTATGTAAATTTATACATTATGTTGGTTTTAGGACAAATGTCTAATTTGAGTCCTTTGGGCAAAAATATTTTTTATTAATATATAGATATAAGATCCAACTTTCTCTAAAAAAAAAAAAAACTAGGTCCAATTTGGAATTATTGTCCAAAAGTTTCTTTTCTTTTCGCGTTTTTTAGCGTAAGGCCCAGCATTGACCTATGCCTAAATATTTTTTTTTATTGAAAAGTATGAAACCTGGACAAACATATTCGGACGAGTAAATCCTAGAGAGAATGCAATTCAAGAATTTATAAGGAGTTTCAACTGGTGCCTTTTCACTTCCATTTAAAATTGTCAACAGCCGACTCCTCCTTTCTAACAAAACCCATCCACCTTTCTCCTATCCAAACCTAAAATTCACCCATATTAAATTCAATTTGAAATACCTAAGAGGGGGTGAATTAGGTATTTGGCTAATTTTTACAAACTTAAGCCTTTTACGCGTTTAGATCAAGAACATATTATGTAACCTAATTAGAGACAATTTAAAGTAAAGCAATGAAGAAAGCAATAGCAAAGAACTCAAGCAATTTATAGTGGTTCGATCCTCAAGATCTACGTCCACTACCTTAAGCTCACACTTAAGGATTTCAAACACTCTACTATTAGCTCAGGTTTACAGATTACAAGAGAGGCTCACCACACTATGGTTTTACACTCACAACCTCTTCTAGTAACTTTTACAATGCAAGGCTCACCAAACTCAATGGTTTTATATCTCAAACAACCTTGAATCACAACTTCAAGGATCACCCTTATCTAAAGGATTATATGTTATCAAGATAACCTTGCTAGAGCTAGTAGAACAACACAAATTGATAGATAAAGAAGAGTGTGTAGATGTTATCACTTGTTGGTAGATGTTTACACAATGTTGTACCTTCACACTTTGATGCCTTTTGAATAATCAATTGAATGCACAAGATAAGAGAGCTTTGAAGTTTGCTAAAAGCTTTTGGAATGCTTGGAGTTCATAAAGATTCAAGAGTTACAAAAATTCTGAAGTTTTATAGCTTTTATAGATGTGAAAAATCAAATGCAACAGCTATAAAACGGCTAGTAACGGCTAGTAACAGTAAAGTTCGGACATCCAAACTTTCTGTTATGCGTCCGAACTTGCGTCCGAATTGTACTGTGCCAAGCTTTCTGGAAAAGTTCGGACGTCCGAACTTTTCCTTATGCGTCCGAACTTGCGTCCGAAGTTCTCTAGAAAAACAGTGACCATGCTTATCAGAGAAAGTTTGGACGTCCGAACTTTTCTCCATGCGTCCGAACTTGCGTCCGAAATTCTCTGGAAGCACAGTACTATTTCCAATGTTTGGACGACCAAACTTGCATCCAAACTTTTTAAACTTTGTCAAAACTTGTTCAAAACAATGTTAATAACATTGAAAATGTTTTGCATGAATGGACACATCATTTAAACACATTTAGATACCAAAACCTTTACCAAAAATATTTTGATTACACAAAATCTTTTTAAGATCATTTTAGATTCCAAAAACATACTTGTTAACACAAAGTTCATTTTAGATCATTTCAAAAACAAGTTTTATGCTCTCTCATGCATTCAAATGAAACCAAGGCATACAAGTGTAGAGTTTACAGAAAAATATACCTGTTTAACATAAAACTCTACACTCTAAGTCTTTAATGCCTTCACTCTTTTTGAACACACTCTTCAATCTTCAATCACTTTTGGCATGGTAGAGTTGTTCTTGCATTGTGACTCCAAGGCAATAAGACTTCATGCTTCTCAAATAATCAATCCTATCACTCAACATACAAGCATTTTAGTCCTTATCAATGTTTGTCATTATTCAAAACTAATATGATTTGCCCTTAGGGCTAACAATCTCCCTCTTTTTGATGATGAGAAACTTTGATGCAAAATGTGATGAATTTAAACAATGTAGTACAAAGAAGTATTTATGTCAATGATGGATAATAGCCAATTTAGCACATTGACAAGCAAAAGGCTCAATATGAGCCTATGACCCAACCAACCTCCATTTGCCTCCTTCCTTCCAACAACTAGGGTAGAAGATATAGCATTTAAGCATTTAGAAAACTTCTAAGAGAGGTTTTAAAGGTTGTAATAATTTAACAATGCTCCCCCTTAGATTGAGCTCATTTTTCAACAACTTTGGACTTGAGATGCTAGGCATCCAAATTCTGACATTTCAAGTCCAAACTTTAAAATAAGTAAAATGAAAGCTTCAATTTTTGAAAATAAGCTTTCTAAAGGTTGTTCAAACATAGTAAAGAGATTAAAACATATTTGAATCAATTTGAACAACAAAAGAGCACTTTTTGGCAACCAAATATAGATACATCCGAATTTCAGAATATGCATCCGAATTTTTAAGTTTCAAGTCCAAACTGGAAAATATGTGAGATGAAGACTTTGATTTTTGAAAATAAGTTTTCCTAAGGTTGTTCAAATATGATAGAAAAGATTAAGACAATTTTCAAACAATTTGAACAACATAAAAATCAGTTTTGGCAAAACAGTTTGGATGCATCCGAACTTTTGGTTGGCATCCAAACTTCAAGTCCAAACTTTAAAATTCTATCTTCACATATTATAAATCTTCCAGTTTATAGTTTAAGTACACCAATACAATTAAATATGCCATAAAACAAATTTTCAATGTATCACATACTCATATTAGCACACACATTTCAGCATATTTAACACAAAATTTAGCACAAAACAGCCATTATGCATAACACACATCATGCACATCATGCAGATTTCAGCACATTCATTGCAGCCATCATTTCCATCATTCTTCTCCCCCTTTTGTCATCAATCAAAGATGGGGTAAATGAAAATGAGAATGACAATTACCAAAGGAAGATCTCAACTCTAAGGTTTCATCATTGAGCTTCATAAAAAAAACTATTACATGGCAATAAAAATGATAAATTGCAGAAAGATAAAGTGCAAAAATAGAAAGAGAATAGAAAACAACTAGTAAATGTTCATAAACAGCAAAAAATAGTAAATGAAGAGAAGAGTGAATGTATGCTTAGTCTTTGGATGTTGATGGAGAGTCCTTTCTCGGTTTCTTCTTGACAGCAACATGTTTGACTCTTCCATGGCCAAATGCTGGATCAAATGGAGTCACTATTTTAGTTCTTGCAATTTGACTTCCCTCTTGACTGACTCCAGTTTGCTGCAATCCTTGATCTCTTCTTTGAGATTCCATGACTTGCTTATTGCCATTCCCTTGATCACCATCATCATCTTCATCATTACTGTCACTTCCTTCTTCACCTTTCATGCTATCTTCATCATACTCATTATCCTTTTTCTCTTGTGTTCTAGAAGGCCCTTCATCACTTTGAGGATTTCTTGTCAATATTTCCTCAATGTGCTTGACTCTATTCTCCAAACTATCCAGCTTTCCAAGCACCATAGGAGCAAATGTTTCAAAAAATTTATACATTTTCTCCATTTATTTCATGTGGTTGTTTAGTGCTTCTTGAATTTCAGCACTAGTTCCTTCTCTAGCAGTAGGATGTGATTGTGAAGTTTGCTCTTCTTCAAAGAGTCTTCTTTTGGAGGGAGGCTGCTCCCCCTCACTTGTTGAATCGTGTCTTTTCTTGGTCTTCATTTCCCTTGCCCATGTTTTTGCCTCATCTTCTTCTTCTTCTTTAGTTTTCTCACTTTCCTCTACTTCAACTCTCCTTGGAGGGGTCTCTCTTTTAGTTCTCCATACTCCCTCATCATCCAAAGTCAATTGCATCCTTTTGAGAGAATCATTTGTATAAATTTGGCCTCTTTTAAAATTCTGCCCTCTAGCAGGAATTCTAACTTGAAAATGCTTGAAGATTCTAGTCAAAAGTCTTCCATATGGTAGAGCCTTGTTTTCAGTCTTTCTAGCTCCAAACATGTGCTTCAATGCCATATATCCAATGTTCAATCTTCTATGCTCATGCAAAGCTAGCATAATCACCATATGAATATTTCCCACAAATGTTTTGTGTCCAAAATTAGGGATTATCATGGTTGTAATCATATGATGCATAACTCTTGCACTTGCATCTAAAACCTTAATTTCCCTTTCCTTAATGGTCCTAAACTTTCTACCATTTGTGAAAGCTTCTTCAAATCTAGCATTTGTAAACAGTTCTCGTTCATAGCAATGTTGCCCCATAGAATAATATTTAGCACCAACATCACTTACATCACAGATTCTATTCAACAATGCATCATTGAATTCAAAATCTATTTGAGATACTCTAGATGAATACCACTGATTAACATTTTCTCCTTCATATTCTATTCTTTCTTCTTTCAGATTTGCATAGAATTTATACACAAGAGAAGGATAATATTCTTTATCAACATTCAACAGATTACTCCACCCAATATCACCAAATAAAGATAGGACATTACCCATATTTGTGAGCTTTTAAAAATCAACTCTATTTCCAAGGATGATTTTCTTTGATTTCTTGTTCCAATCTTCAAATTTTGATGCAGCTTTAATTGAGATGAACTTGTCTGCACCAGAGGATGATTGAGGAACCCTAATTCTTCTTGGTTCATGATGAGTTCGTGCTCCTTCACTGGCCTTTGCCTTCCCTTTTCCTTTTTCAACATTGGCTCCTCTTGTTCTCGCCATTTTGATTTTCAAACAGAAAAGCAGTGAGTTTTGAGAAGTATCTAGGGTTAGGAATTCAAAAATTCAAGTTTTTTGATGTGAAAATGGTGAAATCACAGAGGTATTTATGTTTGGACGCTAGTGGGTAGAGAGAAATTTTGAAAAGGAGAGAGTTCGGATGTTAAATTATGTGAATAAAGGCTTGTCAGTTTCTTAAAAACCGCTGTAACCGCAAAGTTCAGACGACCAAACTTTTTGGTATGCATCTGAACATGTGTCCGAACTTCTCTATTTCTCCAGTTTCAGAAAGTTCGGACGTCCGAACTTTCTATCAAGCGTCCGAACATGCGTCCGAACTTATCTGTCCAGAAAATTCTGTCAAAGTTTGGACTTCCATTTTCACTCAATGCATCCAAATTTTTTCTGCTTTTTTTTCACACTTAAACAAACAGATTAGTAATTGAATTTTGCAATTCCTAAAAGCCTTCTTAAATGACTAAACCTTTCCTCAGCCAAAGGCTTTGTGAATATATCAGCAATTTGATCATTTGTATTTATATATTCTAAACATATATCCTTTTTAGCAACATGATCACGAATGAAATGATATTTTATTTCTATATGCTTAGTCCTAGAATGTTGAATGGGATTTATGCTCAGATTGATAGCACTAGTATTATCACACAATATAGGTACACAATCAAATTTAAGACCATAATCAAGAAAGGTGTGCTGCATCCATAACAATTGTGCACAACAACTGCCTGCAGCTATGTATTCAGCTTCTGCAGTGGATAAAGACACACAAGCTTGCTTTTTACTAAACCAAGATACAAGACAACTACCAAGAAATTGACAATGACCACTTGTACTTTTACGTTCAACTTTGCATCCAGCATAATCAGCATCAGAGTATCCAATAAGTTCAAAAGATGAAGTTTTTGAAAACCAAAGGCCATAGTCATGTGTATCAATCAAATACCAAAAAATACTTTTGACAGAAATTAGATGAGATTCTTTAGGACATGATTGGAATCTAGCACACAAGCATACAACAAACATAATATCTTGTCTACTAGCTGTGAGATAGAGTAAACTTCCAATCATACCTCTATATAATTTTTCATCAATATTTTTACCTTTTTCATCTTTGTCAAGTTTAGTTGATGAACTCATTGGAGTACCTATTCCTTTTGCTTGATCCATTCCAAATCTTTTCAGTAGCTCCTTGGTATACTTATCTTGATTGATGAAGACTCCATCCTTTGTTTGTTTAATTTGCAGCCCAATGAAGAAGTTTAGTTCTCCCATCATGCTCATCTCAAATTCATTTTACATTGATTTGGCAAAATCTTCACAGAGAGATGTATTAGTAGCACCAAATATAATATCATCAATATAAATTTTCACAATTAAAATATCATTTTAAATGATGTTTTTATGAAAAGAGTTGTGTCAACTTTTCCTTTTGTAAAGCCTTTTGAAAGAAGAAAACCACTTAATCTTTCATACCAACCTCTTGGGGCTTGTTTCAATCCATATAGAGCTTTGGTTAATTTGTAAACATGATTTGGAAATTTTTCATGAATAAAACCAGGAGGTTGTTCTACATAAACCTCTTCTTCAATAACACCATTTAGAAAAGCACTTTTGACATCCATTTGAAATAGTTTAAAACCTTTAAAACAAGCAAAAGCCAAAAGAATTCTTATAGACTCTAATCTGGCCACTGGAGCAAAAGTCTCATCATAGTCAATGCCTTCTTCGTGATTGAAGCCTTCAGCAACAAGTCTAGATTTATTTCTAAAAACTTCTCCTAGTTCATTTAACTTATTTCTAAAAACCCACTTTGTACCAATAACAGAATGATTATGAGGTCTAGGAACAAGAGTCCAAACATTATTTCTCTCAAATTGATTTAACTCTTCTTCCATAGCAATAATCCAGAAATTATCACACAATGTATCATCAATATTTTTTGGTTCAATATGAGATAAAAGGGCAAAATTATCAATAAAGTACCGCCTTGTTTTAACTCCTTGGGAGACATCACCAATGATTTGCTCTTTAGGATGACCTCTTGCCTATGTGATATCCTCTGGAAGTTCTTGATTACTGCTTGATTGATCATCTTGTTCTTGCTCCATTATTTCTTCTTCTTTGGCATGATCTTCCATTGTGGGTACTTGGTGTTGAGTTTGATTTTCAACCATTGAGGAGCCTACATCATCTTTATTTCTTCTTTGAAGATAAATGTTGGATTCATCAAAGGTTACATGAATAGATTCTTCAACACACAATGTCCTTTTATTATAGACTCTATATGCCTTTTTATTTGATGAATAACCAAGAAATATTCCTTCATCTGATTTTCTATCAAACTTACCAAGATAGTTACTAGTGTTTAAGATGAAGCACTTACAACCAAAAACTTTAAAGTAGACAATGGATGGAGTTTTATCAAATAGAAGTTCAAAAGGTGTTTTTCTTATAAAAGGTCTTAGCAAAACTCTATTCATGACATAACAGGCTGTATTTATAGCTTCAGCCCAAAAATATTTAGGTAGTGAATTTTCACAAAGCATTGATCTAGCAATTTCTTGTAAGGTTCTGTTTTTCCTCTCAACAACACCATTTTGTTGAGGTGTTTTGGCAGCTGAAAAATTGTGAGTAATTCCATACTCATCACAAAATTTTGTAAAATCTTGATTACAGAATTCTCTTCCATTATCACTTCTAATAGAAATTAGTTTGCAATCAAGAGAAGTTTGAAACTTTTTGAAAAGTTTTGAAAATTCATAAAACGTTTCATCTTTTTGTGCTAAGAAAATTACCCATGTAAATCTTGAAAAATCATCAACAATCACATAAGCATATCTTTTACCACCAAGACTAGTAGTCCTCATACGTCCAAATAAATCCATGTGAACTAGTTCAAGAGGTTTTGAGGTAGAAACCATTTTCTTTGGTTTAAAAGATGTTTTTGATTGTTTTCCAAATTGACAAGCATCACAAAGATGAGTTTTGTCAAAATGCAATTTTGGTAATCCTCTAACTAGCTCTTGTGTAGAAAGTTTGTTTAATAAATCCATGCTTACATGTCCTAATCTTCTATGCCATAAAAATCCATCATTGTCATGAATGGCAAGACATTTAATATCATTAGTAATAAGCTCATCAAGATACAACACATATACATTACTAACTCTTTTAGCAACAAAAATAGTTTTGTTACTTGCACTGTCAAGAATAGTACAAGTATCACATTTAAACTCTACTTTGCATCCATTGTCACATAATTGACTAATACTAAGTAAATTATACTTTAAACCTTCAATAAGTAAAACTTGCTTGATAAGAGGGAAAGAACCTTTACCAATGTTACCTATTCCAAGTATTTTCCCTTTCTTCTTATCTCCAAATATGACAAAACCTTCACTTGTAGTTTGAAGCTCACTAACAAGTGATGCATTTCCAGTCATATGCCTTGAGCAGCCACTGTCAAGGAACCATTTTGTGGCACTTGATCTTTGAGGCAAATTGTACCTACACCAAATTGGAAAGAGTGATTTTTGGTACCCATATCTTCTTGGGTCCAAGGGGGTTAGCAATAGTTCCTTTGACTTTCCAAATGGTCTTAGCACCATTTTCTATCTTTCTTTTTATAAAACATCTAGAAACCTTGTGTCCATGCTTACCACAATATGTGCAACAAATATGTGACCTAGAATGAGAAAATTCTTTAACAATAGACTTTTTCTGTTTTGGAGCAAAGCAATCATGTGTAAAACCAAGACCATGTTTTACAAATGAAGATCTTTGATAACCAAGTAATTTATTTAAATTTTCTCTTCCATTTGTAAATCTCTCAATGCATAAAGTTAGATCATTAACCTTCCTTTTTAAAAGCTCGTGATCTTTTATCATTAATTCAAGAGAAATAATTCTTGTACAAAGCTTCTTGTTTTCAAAAGATATGTTTTGTATGGTTGAATTCCAAACTTCTTTTTCAATGGTAAGACAACTAATGGTTTCAATAAGTTTACCATTTTCAACACGGAATTTTGAATTTTCATTGGATAAGTCATTGATTTTGAATTTCATTTCTTTATTTCTTTATGAAGCCTTTTTCAGTTCTTCATATAGTTCTACAATTAAATCACTGGAATCAATATCATCATCACATACATTTGAAATGGAAGGTGAAGATTGTACCTCATCATCAATGGCCATAAAGCATATGTTGGCCTTTTCTTCACTGTCATTCTCACTCTCTTGTTGATCCCACGTTCCAGCTAATCCTTTACCTTTCTTGACAGATTTCTTTCTATTTTTGCTATCTCTTTCCCTTTCCAACACTTTAGGACAGTCAGCAACAAGATGCTCTGTGCTTTTGCATTCAAAGCATTGTGGTTTGTAGGATGAAGATTGTCCATCCTTTTTTACTGGTTTTCTTCCTTTCTTGAGGAATTCCTTTTTGTAGAATCTTTTGAACTTCCTCACTGCCATTTCAATCTCTTCTTCTCCACTATTTCCTCCTTCTTCTTCACTTGAAGACTGTTCTTGTTCACTCAAGTGATTTGAGGACTTGAGTACCACTCCTTTTCTTCCTTTTTCTTCATCCTCCTTGTCATTTAGCCGTTTCATCTTCATTTCATGAGTTAGTAGAGATCCAATGAGCTCTTCGAGTGGAAGAGTCTTCAAGTCCTTGGATTCCTCAATAGCAAGTGTCTTAGGCTGCCAAGATTTTGGTAGAGCATCTAAAATCTTTCTGTTTTGCTCTCCCATTGTATAACTTTTACCATAAACTTTCAAGCCATTAAAAATGTTAGTAAATCTTGTAAACATATCACTAACATTTTCACCTTGTTTCATGGTAAACAGTTCATAATCTCTAACAAGCATGGCAAGTTTAGATTCTTTAACTTGATTAGTACCTTCATGTGTAATTTGGAGTAATCTCCACATGTCATGGGCAGAATCACATCCACTAACTCTATTGTATTTAGTAACATCTAAAGCACAACTTAATATATTCATGGCCTGATAATTTAAAGTCATTTTCTTAGAATCATGCTTATCAAATTCATCAGTGGACTTGGGTTCTGAGGTTATTCCATCAGCTCTCATTTTCATTGGGACATAAGGACCTTTCTCTATTATATTCCATAAATCAAAATTGATAGAACAAATATAAATTTTAACTCTAGATTTTCAGAAAGTGTAATTTGTTCCATCAAACAAAGGTGGTCTATTTGTGGAGGATCCTTCTTGGTAAGGTAGGTTTGACATATTAGCCATAGGATCTTTGTCTTCTAGGTTGCAAAAACACATGTTAGCCCTAAGGGCAAATCATGTAGTTTTGATTAATGACAAATATTGATGAGGACTAATATGCTTGTATGTTGTGTGATAGGTTTTATGAACTAAGAAGTATGAAGTCTCATTGCTTTGAAGTTAAAATGCAAGAACAACTCCAATATGTCAAAGTGATTGAAGATTGAAGAGTTTGTTCAAGATGTTAGAAGGCTTTGAAGACATGAAGTGTAGGTTGCATGTGCTTAATAGGTAAACTTTGTAAACCCTACACTCTTAAGCCTTGGAATCTATGAGTTGCAATTGAGAGCACAAAACTTGATTTAAATGGTTTCAATGGTTTTGAACTTACCTAAATTATCAAGTTTTCATAAATGTTTTTGCATATAAAAGATCTTTAATGACTTATCTTTGAGGCTAGAATGTTTTTCAACTTGTTTGAATTGATTTAAACATGTTTTGATAAAGTTTGAAAAATTCGGATGAAAATTCGGCCATCCGAAATTTTCCTGCACTGTGAACAGTAACAGTATTCACGTGAACAGTAACACTGTTCACATGAACAGTATCTACTATTTTTCCAGAAAAATTCGAAAGAAGATTCGGACGCATGGAGAAAAATTCGGTCGTCCGAATTTTGTAAATAGTGCATAAACAGTGATTACTGTTCACATAAACAGTGCCGATTGTTTTTCCAGAGAAATTCGAATGAAGATTCGGACGAAGCTGGAAAATTCGGTCGTCCGAATTTTTGTGACCGGTGCATGAATAGTGAATGAACAGTATCACTATTTACATGAACAGTGTATGAACAGTACCACTATTTACATGAACAGTATTTTCTGAAAAATAGCTGTTACTAGCCGTTTTATGGCTGTTTAAACTGATTTTTGAATTTTATAAAAGCCATAAACTCCAGATTTTTTAGAAGAACTTTGAACTTAACAAATCCTACATGCTCTAACTTGTTTTACATCAAATTGAATTGAAAAGCTCTCAAATTGCCTTGTGCTCAAAGATTGAAATTCAAGATTCCAAAGGCAACAAAGTGTGAAGGTGAAACATTGTGTAATCATCTACCAACAAAGTGGTAACATCTTACACTCTCTTTTCTTATCTTAATTGTATTTTCTACTAGCTCATTTGCAAGGTTATCTTGTGACATAAAAACCTTTTTGTGGAAGGGTGATCCATAGACTAGATTAATCAAGGTTGTAGTGTAAAACACATGTGTGGGTGAGCCTTGGATTAGATTGGTCTTAAGGTTGTCTTTAGATATAAAACCATTGTGTTTGGTGAACCTTGTATTGTTTGTATAATTACTAAAAGAGGTTGTGAGTGTAAAACCATTGTGTGGTAAGCCTCTTATGTAATTGTTGAACTTGAGCATATAGTGGATTGGTTGAAATCCTTGAGTATGGACTCAATGTAGTGGATGTAGATCTTAGAAAGATCGAACCACTATAAATTGTGTGTTCATTCCTTATAGTTTTATTTATTTACATGCTCTTGTTATTATTACTTATTCATAGTTGTTGATTGATTGGTTGTAGTCTTATTGTTTGATGATCTTATCTTAACCATCACATCACATATAAACTTGAAGTTTGTGAAATTAAAGAAGAGCTTTTATTAAGGCAAAGGATTTGCAAAACAAGAAAAAGATTTCGATAATTAGCCAAAGACCTAATTCACCCCCCCCCCCCTCTTAGGTCTTACAATTGGTATCAGAGCAAGGTCTTCTTGTTAAGGTCTAACAACCTAGAAGTAAAGATCATATGGCTAGTTTATCAAATTTGTCTTATACGGAAGGTTCCTCCACTACTAGACCTCCATTGTTTGATGGTTCTAATTATATTTTTTGGAAGTCTAGGATTGAGATATACATTTGTTCTATTAACTATGAATTGTGGAATATTATTGAGAAAGGTCCCTATGTGCCATTGAAAGCCGATGGAGTTACAAGGAAACCAAAGCCTATGGAGGACTATGATGAGAGTGATTCAAGAAAGATGACATTAAACTACCAAGCAATGAACATTCTTTGTTGTGCGTTGGTCGTCAATGAATACAATAGAGTGATGGAATGTGATTCCGCTCATGAAATGTGGAAACTACTTCAAATCACTCATGAAGAAGAAAGAGCAAATGTGTGCTTCATGGCAATAAATGATGAGGTACAATCCACTCCTTCTACCTCTACTTGTTGTGATGATGATGTTGATATTGTAGATGATCCTAGTGAACTACTTGTTGAATTGTATGAAGAATTAAAAAGGGTTTCAAAAAGGAATAAGGAAATGAAAACCAAAATTAATGATTTATTGAATGAAAATTCAAAATTATTTTGTGAAAATAAAAAGCTTCTTGATTCTATTGAATGCTTGAATATTGAAAAAGAAGTTTTGAATGTTTCTTTACATAACATATCTCTTGAAAATAAATCTCTTTGTACAAAAGTTTCTTCTCTTGAAAAAATGCTTAGTGATCATGAAATCTTGAAAAAGAAAGTTGATGATCTTACATTATGTGTTGAAGAATTTACAAATGGAAGAGACAATCTTGACAAACTAATTGGACCTCAAAGATCTTCTCTTGTTAAAAATGGTCTTGGTTACAATTATGTCAATAATGTGCCTAAATATAACAACCTATTTGTTAGAGCTACTTCTACTTCCATGCATCATACTTGTGGAAAACATGGACATAAAGTCACCAAATGTTATGTTAAAAGAAAAGTAGAGAATGGTGTAAAAACCATTTGGAGAGTTAAGCAAACTATTACTAACCCCCATGGACCCAAGAAAGTATGGGTACCAAAGGATACTTCCTCTCCTTTATTGCAGGAACATTTTAATTCAAACTCAAGCACCACTAAGCGGCACATTGATGATGTTAGCTTAAAGAATAAAGGAAAACACCTCATTCATAATCAAGGTCAAAGCAACCAATGAAGGATTTGTTTTTTAAGAAAGGAAGAGTTCTTGGAGTAATCAATGTTGGTAAAGGTTTCTCTCTTCTTCTTAAACAAGTTTTGCTTATTGATGATTTGAACTATAACCTGTTTAGCATTAGTTAATTGTGTGACAATGAATAAGAGGTTGAATGCCAAAATGTGAAATTTCATTTAAGAATGCTTTTAGTCAATATTTGAAAATTTGCCAACCATGACTTGTCAATTGCTTCTCTGAAGTTGATTAGGTAACATTGATTATATGAGATTGAATTCATGGTTTATATGTTCTTGAAATTGATTATATGTCGTGATAGCTATGATTGAAGATCTATGCATTTTCTTGGTTAAAAACATCTTTATGAAACTTTACAAAATGTTCAGACTTGAAGACCATAAATTCGGTTGTCCGAATTTGTATGACAAAATGATATTTTGTGATTTTGGTCAATTACTCACAAAATGTTTCAATGTGTGCTTTATCTTGATAAGCTTGAATGTCTTGTTCCTTATGATAATGATTTTCTTGGCATAAAAGATTTGGTCATGTGAACATGGATTTGTTGAACAAACTTTTCTATCAAGATTTAGTTAGAGGATTGCTAAAAATGTGTTTTGAGAAAATTATTTTTGAGATACTTGTCCATATGGAAAACAAACAAAAGAATCTTTCAAATCCATGAAAATGATTTTAGACCTCAAAACATCTTGAGCTTCTTCAAATGGATTGTTTTGGACTTATATGGAACTCTAGTATTGATGACTTGAAGTATGCCTTACTAGTAGTTGATGATTTCTAAATATCATTTTAGCATTATTCATTGTTCGAAAAGATTAAGTGTTTCATAAGTTTGTAAAATTATTCAAAAAGGTTCAAACCTCCCTTGAAAATTGGAGAAGTGTTTCACAAGTGACAATGGGAGAATTTTACAACAAAGTCTTTACAAAATTTGCTTTGAAAATTGAATTTCATATAATTGTTTCAACTGCAAAAGCTCCACAATAAATGGTGTTATTGAAAGAAAATTTTGAACTTTGCAGAAATTGGCTAGGTCTATGCTTTGTGAAAATTCTTCTTCAAAAATATTTTTGGGCCAAAGCCTTAAACACCACATGCTATGATAAATAGAATTCTTTTAAGATCATTTTGAAGAAAAACATCTTCTGATTTCTTTTTTATAGAATGCCTCAAGTTGCATATTTTAAAATGTTTGGTTATAAATGTCTTATCTTAAAGACTTGTGACAACTTACTTAAATTTGGTAGAAAAATGGATATTGATATATCTACTAGCTTATCTTCTTACAAAAAGCCTATAGAGTTTATAATGAAAAGAACCTTATATGATGAGGAAACCATTCATGTTTATTTTGATGAATCCTACATTCACTTGGGAAAGAAACGATGAAGATGATGTAGGTACATCTATGAATGACAATCAAACCCATCTTCAAGCACCAACTTTGGAGAATCATACCAATGAGGAAGAAATGATTCAAGATGACCAACCTAGTGGTGACCAAGAGCTCCCAAAGAACTTAAGATATCCAAGAGGCCACCCTAAGGAGCAAATCTTTGGTGATATCTTCCAAGGAGTAAAAATAAGGCGGTATTTTATCAATAACTTTATTCTCTTATTGCATATGAGCCTAAAAGTATTGATGATGCCTTGTGTGGTGATTTTTGGATTATTGCTATGCAAGAGGAATTAAATAAGTTTGGATACAAAATTTTGGATATTCCTAAATCTCATGATCATTCCATTATTGGAACTAAATAGTTTTTAGAAATAAACTTATTGAATCCGTAGAAGTTGTTAGAAACAAGGTTAGACTTGTTGCCTAAGGATTCAATCAAGAAGAGGAATTGATTATGATGAAACTCTTGTTCCGAATGCTTTTGACTTGTACTTGCTTTAAGTTATTTCAAATGAATGTCAAAAGGACTTTTCTAAATGGTTTTATTGAGGAAGTGGTTTATGTGGAACAATCACCCGGTTTTGCTCATGAAAAGTTTCCTAATCATATTTTCAAACTATACTAAGTTTTGAATGGTTTAAAACCAGCTTTTACAATTTAATGTGAAAGGTTGAGTAGTTTTCTTCTTTCAAAAGAATTTTCAAGAGGAAAGGATAACACTACTATTTTCATAAAAAAAAAACCTCTTGTAACAATGATCTATAAGTTGTCCAAATATATGATACAATTTTTTGTGTTTCTAATACTTCACTTTGTGATGTGTTTTCCAAGTTAATGAAAAGTAAATTTGAAATGAGCATGATAGGAAAACTCAATTTCTTTCTTGGCCCACAAATCAAGCAAACCAAGGATGACACTTTCATGAATCAAGTTAAGGTATAAGCACTTCCATAAGTTTATCAACCATGCTTGACAAGAATAAAAAGGTTTCATAGGAGTAGTCAACTCTATTTGATAGCAAGTAGAAACAATATTATGTTTGTCATGTGCTTGTGTGTCAGATTTCATCTTGTCCTATAGAATCTCATTTGATTGTTGTTAAACACATTCTCTATTACCTTATTAATACTCTAAGTGTTTATGATCTATATTTCAAATGTGTGGCTATATTATATGATAACACTAATGCAATAGATTTGACCATCATACTATTCAACAAACTAGGACAAAGCATATAGAGATCAAACTTAATCTCATTAGAGATCACTTTACTAAGAGTAATACTTGTTTAAAGCATGTTTGCATTAATGAGCAAATTAATGATATCGTTACTAAGCCATTGGCCGAAGAAAGGTTTGACCAATCTTAGAAGAAGCTTAGGGATTTCAAAATTCAATAACTAATGAGTGTATTCAAGTGTTGTAGCTCCAGGTGAGGACAAAGAAGCCTAGCATGAGAAAAGGAAAGGGAAAGCAAAAGATGTGAGAAGGAGGACTAGTGATCAATGAACCAAGGAAGGTTCATGTTCCTCAAAGCATGTCATGGCTGGATAGATTTGTCACAGTGGAGGCTGCTACTAAATTTGATGATTGGACAAAAAGGAACCATAAGACAAATCCAAGCCACAAGGTGGATGTCATCAAACTATCCGAAATGGGTAATATACTCTCATTTTTAAATGATGTGAGATGGACTAATTTGCTTGTGTTTGATGAATGCTATTACCTTCCTTAGTTTATGAAGTTTAAGCAAATATTAAGGAATAAAGAGTTGAGCAAGTTGATAATAAAGCTATGCAGTGGTTTTCTTCAAGAATATCACAAGTTGATTTTTGAGATTGATAATGCATTGCTCAATAGAATTTGTGATGTTGAGGATGTTGGGTTTAGGCATTATTCTTCCGGGGGACATTGTTTTATAAGTGAGTTATACTCACATGAAAGAATTGAGAATGCCTATATATAAATGATAAGAAGCCTCAAGACTAGAAAGGAGAGAGAGATAAAAGCTTTTTTATGCTAGTGAAAGAATTTTGCATCACATGCTTACTACCTTGATTATTGCATACTTTGGGAACAAATCTTATGTTGATAATATGTATGCTGTAATTATGCTAGCCATGCATAAGAAAAGAAAAATGAATTTTGGATATATAGTGCTAAAGAATATAATGGCAGCTAGAAGAACCGAACGTAAGGCTTTGCCACATAGCAAATTGTTTACCAAGGTTTTCAAGTATCTCCAAGTGCAATTGTCTTGTAGTAGTTGACCAATAAAGAGTGAAGAAGTCTACACCAACAACTCACTAAAGAGAATTCCTTGAATACTTGATGATGAAAATGTATGAAGAGCTAGAAGAAAAACTCCTCTAAGGGGTGATAGAAGAGATGCTAGCAATGATGAAGAAAAGGAGGAAGAAAGTAATGAAAAAGAAGGAAGAAGAAAATGATGAAGAATAAGAGGATGAAGAGGAAATCCTTGCTAGAAAAAGGAAATTAAAATGAAACATGACTCATCTAGTGAGGGGGAGCAACCTTCCACAAAAGAAGACTATTTGAAGAGTTGCCAAGGTGTTTCAAGAGACATTGAACAACCATGTAGAGGAAATGAAGAAGATGGACAAATTCTTCAAGTCTTTTTCTCTGATAATTCTTGGCAAATTTGATGGTTTAGAAGCTAGAGTCAAGAATATGGAAGAAGACTTGAGAAAGATTTCTCAAGTGATTTTTAAATGGTGCTAGTTCCTTTAGAGCTAAATAAGAAAACTACGATGAAGGAAAAGGCAATGAAGCACTCCAAGAGAAAGAAGAGCATGAGAATGAAGAACAAAGAGGTAAAGCTCAAGAGAACAAGCAAGAAGAAGAAGGTGAAGGGAGTTTAACAAAGTCAAATCACAAATCCATCACCAATCTCCTTCAGCCAAGAGAGAAGGAAATTGTGGTTCAAAGGAAGAAGATCCAAAGATCCTCTCGATTAGTAACTTTCCAAAGTCGAACTACACGGGCAAGGAGTCAACAAATGAAGGACCCCATCATATAGAGATCAAGGAAACATGGCCATTACAACAAACAAATTTGGAAGTGAAGACCATGAAGCACATCCAAGACTAAGCCTTTCTATCCCTAAACTCTATTTTGTTGTCTATTTTAGTTTATGCCTTGATGCACATATTATGCTTTAACATTGAAATTTACTTGTGCCTTTCTAAGTCATTATACTGTTTTGAAGCTCAATGTGTGAAATCCTTTTGATAAGAGCTTCTTTTGTTTCACTTTGTTGTCCAAGTACTCTTACCCCATCCTTGATTGATGACAAAAGGGGGAGAAGAAATGTAAATGACAAAATGTGTGAATTTTCTAAAAATACATGCATATGTCAAAGGGGAGAAAGAATGATGGCTGCAATATGCTATGTAATGTGAATGTGCTTGCTGTAAATGTGCTATGTGCTATGTGTTATAGGTTAAAATGTAAAATGAATGTGTACTGTGAAAATATTTGGCTGCATTTGAAATTTAAATTGAATATGTTATAATATGTGAGGTTTTGGTTATTTTCTGAGATTTTGGAATATGGTTAAGTTGAGATTGAAATCTTGAACTTGGTTCTTGACTTGACCTATGATTTTGGATTGTTGATTCATGAAACCAATTAAATACATGAGTTTTGTGGTTTTGCAAAGATAAACTGAGTGCTATTGTAGCTATACATATTTGAGTACTTCTATAGTTCATTTGAAAATGCAAAATCACCTTTTCAACTTGTTTCCAAAAATTTGGACCTGTCAAAAATGTTTTTTCTGTTGTTCAAATTGTTTGAAAACTGTTTTAATCCTTCCTATCATATTTGAACAATCTTAGAAAAGCTTATTTTCAAAAATTAAAGTTGTTATCTCACATATTTTACATGTTGGATTTGAAATCTTAAAATTCGGATGCATGATTCAAAATTCGGATGCATGTTTCAAAAATTCGGATGCATCCATATTTTGTTGCCAAAATGTGCTCTTTTGTTGTTCAAATTGATTCAAATATATTTTAATCTCTTCCATTATGTTTGAAAAACCTTAGGAACACTTTATTTCACTTTAAACATTCATTATATTGAATTTATTGCAGTTTGGACTTAAGATTTAAAAAATTCGGATGCAAGGTTTAAGAATTCGGATGCATGTTCTGAAATTCGGATGCATGCATCTTTTGTTGCCAAAATGTGCTCTATTGTTGTTCAAATTGATTCAAACTTGTTTTAATCTCTTCCACTATATTTGAACAACCTTAGAAAAGCTTATTTTCAAAAATTGAAGCTTTCACTTCACTGATTTTACAATTTGGACTTGATATGTCAAAATTCGGATGCATAGCATCTCAAGTCCAAACTTGTTGAAAAATGAGCACAATCTAAGGGGGAGCAATATTAATCTTTTCTGACCTTTAATACCTCTCTTAGAAGTTTTCTTAATGCTTAAATGCTATATCTTCTATCCTAGTAGTTGGAAGGAAGGAGGCAAATGGAGGTTGGTTGGGTCATAGGCTCATATTGAGCCTTTTGCATGTCAATGTGCTAAATTGATTATTTTCTATCATTGATTAATACTTCTTTGTACTACATTGTTTAAATCCATCACATTTTGAATCAAAGTTTGTCATCATCAAAAAGGGGGAGATTGTTAGCCCTAAGGGCAAATCATGTAGTTTTGATTAATGACAAATATTGATGAGGACTAATATGCTTGTATGTTGTGTGATAGGTTTTATAAACTAAGAAGTATGAAGTCTCATTGCCTTGAAGTTAAAATGCAAGAACAACTCCAATATGTCAAAGTGATTGAAGATTGAAGAGTTTGTTCAAGATGTTAGAAGGCTTTGAAGACATGAAGTGTAGGTTGCATGTGCTTAATAGGTAAACTTTGTAAATCATACACTCTTAAGCCTTGGAATCTATGAGTTGCAATTGAGAGCACAAAACTTGATTTAAATGGTTTCAATGGTTTTGAACTTACCTAAATTATCAAGTTTTCATAAATGTTTTTGCATATAAAAGATCTTTAATGACTTATCTTTGAGGCTAGAATGTTTTTCAACTTGTTTGAATTGATTTAAACATGTTTTGACAAAGTTTGAAAAATTCGGATGAAAATTCGGTCATCCGAAATTTTCCTGCACTGTAAACAGTAACATTATTCACGTGAACAGTAACATTATCTACTATTCTTCCAGAGAAATTCGGAAGAAGATTCGGACGAAGGTGGAAAATTCGGTCGTCCGTATTTTTGTGACCGGTGCATGAATAGTGCATGAACAGTATCACTATTTACATGAACAGTACACTCTCTTTTCTTATCTTAATTGTATTTTCTACTAGCTCATTTGCAAGGTTATCTTGTGACATAAAACCCTTTTGTGGAAGGGTGAGCCATAGACTAGATTAATCAAGGTTGTAGTGTAAAACTCATGTGTGGGTGAGCCTTGGATTAGATTGGTCTTAAGGTTGTCTTTAGATATAAAACCATTGTGTTTGGTGAACCTTGTATTGTTTGTATAATTACTAAAAGAGGTTGTGAGTGTAAAACCATTGTGTGGTAAGCCTCTTATGTAATTATTGAACTTGAGCATATAGTGGATTGGTTGAAATCCTTGAGTATGGACTCAAGGTAGTGGATGTAGATCTTAGAAAGATCGAACCACTATAAATTGTGTGTTCATTCCTTATAGTTTTATTTATTTACATGCTCTTGTTATTATTACTTATTCATAGTTGTTGATTGATTGGTTGTAGTCTTATTGTTTGATGATCTTATCTTAACCATCACATCACATATAAACTTGAAGTTTGTGAAATTAAAGAAGAGCTTTTATTAAGGCAAAGGATTTGCAAAACAAGAAAAAGATGTCGATAATTAGCCAAAGACCTAATTCACCCCCCTCTTAGGTCTTACACCACACAAAGAAGTTCTAGCTCTGATACCAATTGTCTTCTAGGTATATGGCTAATTTTTGCAAACTTAAGCCTTTTACGCCTTTAGATCAAGAACATATTATGTAAGCTAATTAGAGACAATTTAAAGTAAAGCAATGAAGAAAGCAAGGCTCACCAAACTCAATGGTTTTATATCTCAAACAACCTTGAATCACAGCTTCAAGGATCACCCTTATCTAAAAGATTTTATGTTATCAAGATAACCTTGCTAGAGCTAGTAGAACAACACAAATTGATAGATAAAGAAGAGTCTGTAGGATGTTACCACTTGTTGGTAGATGTTTACACAATGTTGTACCTTCACACTTTGATGCCTTTTGAATAATCAATTGAATGCACAAGATAAGAGAGCTTTGAAGTTTGCTAAAAGCTTTTGGAAAGCTGGGAGTTCATAAAGATTCAAGAGTTACAAAAATTCTGAAGTTTATAGCTTTTATAGATGTGAAAAATCAAATGCAACAGCTATAAAACGGCTAGTAACAGTAAAGTTCGGATGTCCAAACTTTCTGTTATGCGTCCGAACTTGCGTCAGAATTTTACTGTACCAAGCTGTCTGGAAAAGTTCGAACGTCCGAACTTTTCCTTATGCATCTGAACTTGCGTCCGAAATTCTCTGGAAAAATAGTGACCATGCTTATCAGAGAAAGTTTGGACGTCCGAACTTTTTTCCATGCGTCCGAAATTCTCTGGAAGCACAGTACCATTTCCAAAGTTTGGACGACCAAACTTGCATCCAAACTTTTTAAACTCTGTCAAAACTTGTTCAAAACAATGTTAATAACATTGAAAACGTTTTGCATGAATGGACACATCATTTAAACACATTTAGATACCAAAACCTTTTCCAAAAATATTTTGATTACACAAAATCTTTTTAAGATCATTTTAGATTCCAAAAACATACTTGTTAACACAAATTTCATTTAAGATCATTTCAAAAACAAGTTTTATGCTCTCTCATGCATTCAAATGAAACTAAGGCATACAAGTGTAGAGTTTACAGAAAAATATACCTGTTTAACATAAAAACTCTACACTCTAAGTCTTTAATGCCTTCACTCTTTTTGAACATACTCTTCAATCTTCAATCACTTTTGGCATGATAGAGTTGTTCTTGCATTGTGAATCCAAGGCAATAAGACTTCATGCTCCTCAAATAATCAATCCTATCACTCAACATACAAGCATTTTAGTCCTTATCAATGTTTGTCATTATTCAAAACTAATATGATTTTCCCTTAGGGCTAACACAATTCAAAGCAAAACTTCCTCAAAAGTGTGTTCTACACTTTTGATTTCATCATAAACCCTACAAATTTCTAAAAAATTCATCATGGTTAGGGCTAAGGGACAAGTTGGCGACAAAGGAAACAAAAAGGGCAAGGGAATTGACACAAGCCTCATCATCGATGAACCAAGGCATGTGAGGATTCCAAAGACTGATTCAGGGCTTGAGATATTCATCTCAACCAAACCGAACATTAAATTTGACAATTGGAGCACCAAAAATAGAAACATCATCCCAGGTCACAAGGTTGATATGAAAAAATTCAATGATATGGATAATGTGCTTACATTATTTGGTAGAATTGGTTTGAGCAATGTGTTCGTTGTTGATGAAGATTATTTCCCTTATTATATCTATGAATTTTGTGCAAATTTGAAAGAAGAAAGGCTAGAGAAGATTGATAATGAAGTAATGAATTTGAGTTTGATGTTCGTATCTAGTGGAGATAGATATTATTTCATGGGAGAACAATGTATGATTTTGGAATTTTTTATAAATGAAAGATTTGTAGAAGCATTCACAAATGTTAGGAGATTTAGGAGTGTTAAGGAAAGGGAGATAAATGGCTTTGATGCCAGAAACAGAGTGTTTCATATGGTTGTTATGTTAGCTCTTCATGAAGGCAGGAGAATGAACTTTGGTTACATGGCATTGATATGACAAGTACAAGGAAGACGGAAAACAAGGCATTGCATGCAGAAGACTCCCTACCAAGTTGTTTAAGCATTTCCAAGTTCTACTACCCAAACAAGGCCTTAGCATCAAGAGTGGGAGTATATACATCGTTGAGTCACTCAAGAATGAAGCTTACCCTTGATGATGAAGGCATTTTAAGGACTAAGAAGGAAACCCCATTGCAGAAAGGAGAAGAAGAGGAAGAGGAGGAGAAGATAGAAGAAGAAGAAGAAGAGGTGGAAGAAAGGGAAGAAGATGAAGATGAGGAAGATTTTCAGTTACGAGAAACAAAGACCAAGGAGACAAATGAGTCCACTACAAAAAAATACGCGATTAGCGACTGCAAAACCATTGCTAACTTTGTGACAATTTAGCTAGGGAAAGCTACATACAGATGGTGAAAGTTGACCAACAATTGCAGCTAATTACTTGCTACTTTGCGAGGAATTAGTGACGGATCAGTAATTTCAAAATTAAAATATTTTTTGCTTTTGTGTTGCTAATACATCACTAAATTAGCGATGGATTAGTAACAACAAACAATTTTCAAATTAAAATTTTATGTTTGCTACTACTGAAGGAATGCGTTGCTAATCCCTCGTTGATTGGCGGGCAATTAGCGACGACTAGTTAATTTAAAAATCTCTCACTAAATGTTGCTTCTTTTAAAATTTTTGTCGCTAATCCCCCGCTATTTAGCAATGGATTAGTGATGGAATGTGGAATTCCAATTCCACATTCCCTTGTGTTCCAATTCCCTTGCTAAGTAGCGAGTGATTAGTGACGGAATGTGGAATTTTCCAATTCACACATCTTTCTTGATGGGAAATGCTTAATTTTCAAACTAATTTATTTTTAATTTTAAATTAGAGAGTAATTAGCGACAAAATATTGAATTTTTGAATTCTCACTTCTTTTGTTGCTTGTGAGTAGACATCCATTGCTAATCCGTAGCTAATCAACTATGGATTTGTGGCGGACATTATTCTTTTTATATTTTATTTTATATTTTTTATGTCCCATATCACAAAGGTGATGTAGATATGTGAATAATATATACTTCTTAACTACAATATTATAATACACCTATAATTGATATATATATATATATATATATATATATATATATATATATATATATATATATATATATATATATATATATATATATACACATACACACACAAATATACATAAATTTTATTTAAGATGTTTAATACTACCATTCATATGTCAGAAGAAAATATATGGTAACTACGTATAACATATATTAGTGTAACTTAACATATTATAGCTTATATAGCATTAATTATTCTTTGGTTCAATTACTGCATAACCAATTTATAAAATGGATCATATGAAACATTGATTTAAGTTCATATTGATTATAAATAATATTTTTGATAAATAATTATAGTAACAGATTGGTTGAATAATTTAAATTATTAATAAATCTTCCAATGTTGCAAATTATAGGAACACTAGTTACTAATATTTAGTTTTAAAATTTTTATTTTTTTGCAATCCATCGTAAAACAATTGCAAATCTATAAGGGTTCTGCGATGGAACACGAATTTTTAAAAATTAAAATTTATATTTTTTATTTTCATAGCACACCATGGCTAATCGCTCACTAATTTGTGAGGGATTAGTGACAAAAAGATAATTTATAGAATTAAAATACAATCGCTATGCTGCCCTTTCTAATCCCACGTAAATTACTGACAGATTACCAACAAAACTTAATGTCTAAAATTAAAATATAGGTTTTTTTTCTCTATATTGCCCTCGTTAATCCCTAGCAAATTTGTGAGGGATTAGTGATGAAACCTAAAATTTGTAAAATGAAAATATAGTTATTTATTTTTTATATTACTGTCGCTAATCGCTTGCTAATTAGTGAGAGATTAGAAATCGAACCTTAATTTTGTAAAATTAGTATAATTTTTTATTATTTTATTATGACATGGCTAATCCGTTGCTAATTTGTAAGGGATTTGTGATAGAAAGTTAATTCTGTAAAATTAAAACATATAATTTTTATATTTTTTATATTTCCTTGGCTAATCCCTTGAAAATTAGTTAGGAATTAGTGACTAAAATTTAATTTTAGAAAATAAAAATATATTTTTTATTTTTTATGTTTATGTGGCTATTCCCTTGCAAATTAGCGAAGGTTTAGCAACAAAATGGTAATTTTGTAAAATTAAAATATAATTTTTATTATTTTAATTTTTTCGTGGCTTATCTGTTACTAATTTGTGTGGGATTAGTAACAAGAAATTATTTTTGTAAAATTAAAATGTATATTTTTTATTTTTTATATTGTCGTGGCCAATCCCTTGCTAATTAGCGAGGGATTATTGACGAAAATTTAATTTATAAAATTAAAATATTTTTTATTTTTATGTTGCCATTGCTAATCCCTTGTTAATTTGTGAGAGATTAGGGAAAGAAAGTTAATTTTTGTGAAATTAAAATATATTTTTATTTTCTTATATTACCGTGGCACATCCCTTGCTAAGTACTGCGGGATTGGCAACAAAAAATCCCTTGCTAATGCCATTTTTTTAAAATTGTTTTTTCCATTTTGTAGAATGCATTATCTCTATGAGTCTACGTTGTAGAAGGCGTCATTGTAACTCGTTCTTATCCTTTGTAGGTATTACCATAATGTATCCATTTGAAGACAAAACTCCAGAAAAATAACTCACACTTCGAACCTTCCGTATAAATCCCCCCAAACCCAATGGAACCCTTTTGCTCAATCAGTAGAACTCTTCACTTGCTTATTCACTTAAGTCAGTCGAAGCCTCCATTCCACAACAAATTGTTTCAAAATTTCTGACCAATGCCTTTGTCTTTCATGAATAAATGAATGTTGCCAGTTGATTGTGGTAAATCTTCATGATGACATTCTTGATACCTGGAGCTAAGATTAGTTTGTTATGAGGTTAGTCTTTTGCGAAGATTTCTTTGTTTGTTTTGAGGTTAGTCTTATATTTTCTTTCATATATCAAATGATTTGATTAGCTTGCATTTTTATTTTTTTTTCGTATGAGATGTTTCTATAAAAAATGTGAACTTGAGAAATTTGATTCCTTTTTAGTTGGGCTGTTGCTCCTGTAAAAATAAGGAAACATGATATTCAGAAAACCTAGTTAGTGAAAAGCTTAACTTTTACGCCTTTGTCGAGTGATATCTTTTATAAAAGCTACTTCAGATGCCTCTATTGAGTGATCTGTTAATTTCGTGCAATGCTTAATGTGATGTGTTAAATTTTGTGATTTGAGAAAATGACAAAGAACTTGTATCATCAGTTCTTTAGAGGTTTTATTGCCTTTGGATCATGATATTAATGTCTATAGTTTCCATTCGGATTTGATGTGTTTGGTTGAGGAGTTAATTAATTCTCGATACTAAGTAATCCATAAAAATACTCTAGTGGATGAAATACATGGAATCATAAATTAAGGGAAGGAATGAAAGATTCTTATTGGAAGAAAGTCTGTTACTCATTTCATGGGCTATGTTGTACAATTAAAAAGATGAAATACATGGAGTCATAAATTAAGGGAAGGAATGAAAGATTCAAATTGTGTTTAGTGCATTATGAACAAGGACTTTCAGGGAATAATAAATTCATGAAAACCAGACAAAGATGGTAAGCTATTTGGAGTGCTGAGTTAAATCACAGAACAAACTATTTTGAAGGATGGAAATAAGTAAAAATATGTACTTTTGTGTAAAATGTTAGAGTTATGAGATAATTTGATTTGTTATTGACAACTTTAAAAGTTGTTTCATTCCATGCTTGTCATTGTATGTAGTGAAAGTTGTGGATTTTGGAGAAGATATATTCGTCTCCGATACCTATTGCATCAAATGTTCATCCAACTTATGGTGCTGAGTTCCGTATGATGAATCTTTGACTACTTATTCTAATTTGAAGGGAATAAAACATGCCTAAATATGTATGTAAGCTCTCAAGGGCAAATCATGTCGTTTTGATTAGTGACAAACATTGATAAGTGCAATGTCCTATAGAAATAATATTGATTAACATTGATATGGAGTAATATGCTTGTATGATGTGTGATAGGATTTTTGGATTGAGAAGAATACAAGTCTCATTGCCTTGAAGTTACAATGCAAGAACAACTTAAATATGTCAAAGTGATTGAAGATTGAAGAGTTTGTTCAAGATGATTGAAGGCTTTGAAGACATGAAGTGTATGTTACACGTACTTAATAGGTAAACTTTGTAATCCCTACACTCTTAAGTCTTGGAATCTATGATTTACATTTGAGAGCAAAAAACTTGATTTGAAAAGTTTCAATGGTTTTGAACTTACCTGAATTATCGAGTTTTCATCAACGATTTTTGCACTTAAAAGGTCTTTAATGACTTATCTTTAAGGCTAGGATGTTTTCCAACTTTGTTGAATTGATTTGAATATGTTTTGACAAAGTTTGGAAAATTTGGATACAAGTTTAGATGCAGGATGAAAATTCGGTCGTTCGAATTTTTCCTGCAATGTGAACAGTAACTACTATTTTTCTTGAGAAATTTAGACACAAGTTCAGACGTAGAAGGCTAAATTCGATTGTCCGAATTTTGAACAGTAACACTGTTTCGATGAACAGTAACTTCTAGAAAAATTTGGATGCAAGTTTGGACATAGAGGTGCAAATTCGGTCGTCCGAATTTTACTGCTACTAGATGTTTTTGAATGTTTGAGCTGATTTTCCTGCATTGTGAACAGTAACTACTATTTTTCTTGAGAAATTCAGACACAAGTTCAGACGTAGAAGGCTAAATTCGATTGTTCGAATTTTGAATGAGAACATCTTGCTTTCGATGAACGAGTAACTTTCTAGAAAATTTTGGATGCAAGTTTGGACATAGAGGTGCAAATTCGGTCGTCCGAATTTTACTGTTACTAGATGTTTTTGAATGTTTGAGCTGATTTTTAAACCCCAAACTTCAGACTTTCAAGAAGAACTTTGAAATTTTGAAATCCTACAAGCTCTAACTTGTTTTACATCAAAATTATTTGAAAAGCTCTCAAATTACTTTGTGCTCAAAGGTTGAAATTCAAGATTTCAAAGGCAAGAAGTGAAGTGGTGCTATCATTGTAATCATCCAACAAGTTTTTGTTGGTAACATCTAAATCTATACTTCATCTATTTACTTTGTTGATACAAGGTTGTCAAGAGACATAAAACCCTTTTAAAGGGTGAGCCATTGACTAGATTGATCAAGGTTGTCGTGTGACATAAAACCCTTTGGTGAGGGTGAGCCTTTGATTAGATTGGTCTATGTTTTCTAGTGATATAAAACCCTTTGTGATAAGGGTGAGCCTTGTTTATTTGGTTTGAAAAGAGGTTGTTGTGGTAAAACCAACTGAAGGATAAGCCTCTTGTGTAATTGCTTGACTTGAGCATACTTGTGTTGATTGATTGGTTGTGATCTTATTGTTTGATCATCTTGTCTCAATCGTTAAATCACATATAAACTTGAAGTTTGTGAATTTGAAGAAGAGCATTTATTAAGGCAAAGGATTTGCAAAAGCGGGAAAAGATTTTGATAATTAGCCAAAGACGTAATTCACTCCCCTCTTATGTCTTTCAATGTACTCTATCCTTCATATCCTTATAAATACATAAAATGTAGATGAAATATTCCAACTAAAAAATATTGAACTACAATATCTTCTGGTATAACTATTGTCTATAAGAGTGAAATCATCACTGGCAAGCTAAAAACAGTAGACGAACATAGTATATGAGTTTGAATTGATGGTTATGTGATTCTAACCTTTCTTGGCCTAACCATAACTTATATGTATGTTGAGTTGCCATAGTATTTATTGTAATAAAAGTAATAAAAAGTGTCTTTGAGATTTTTTTATAGCTTGGGTCATTTCTAGTTTAATTCAACTATTTGGGAGTGGTATTTGTGCTTGAAAAATGTCCATTTTTTAGGGGAGACTTAGTCAAAATATTTTAAAGAATGTCTTAATTGGAGAGATTTTAAACACAAAACCCTTTACTCTTAACGAAAATGGTATAATATATTTTTAAAATGTATAATTTTTAATGTATCTTAATATAGATGGATGACCATAGTTGGATGTATAGGAGACACGTGCAAGGGATTAAAAGAATTACAGTTGAGTAAGAACAAGGGGGTAAAGGGTTTATTCCCTATTGTTTATCAAAATGATAGGCGTCGAGGCTTAGATGTCATGTGCCAAATTTAAGAACAAAGCTCACTTATCTCCTGCTGAAATGGAGATGCACTTGGACAAGTCATGGAGGGGTATTACTGTTGTGCTACCTATGGAGTCACCAACTAGTTCCTCGGTCGGGTCATTATCCATTAATCAATTCCAATGGATGGTAATTGATGTAGTTGGTGGAGACTTTACAAATGAGCCTCTGTCATTTTTTTTATCTTAAGGAAGCCCTAATGCAGTAGCTAAGATATTTTATGACATTTTGGAAGCCACCGACACGTCGGTGTGAGAAGGATGCACTGAACCATCGCTGTTATCTGTTGTGTCTCGGTTGTTAAATATTAATTCAGAGAATAACATTTTAGAGAGATGCTTCAATCAGGTGATGCAATTGATGAAGGAGGTTTTACCAAGCAATAATAGGTTTCCAGATGATTGATATCAAATAAAGAAGATGGTTTTCGGACTTGGTTTGCCAGTTCAGAAGATAGTGTTTGGACTTGGTTTACTGGAAAGATGATATAGATAGAATTGATTGCAAATTCTGTGGTCATGCCTAATATATGCCAAAGAAGAAAATCAAGAAGAATAAACAACGAAAGGATGTTCCTTTCAAAAAGATGTAATACCTTCCATTGACACCAAGCCTTCAGAGACTTTTTGCATCTAAAACAACTGTTGAACACATGAGGTGGCATGCAGAGAGTCTACTGAAACAGGGAGTTATGAGCCATCTAAGAGATGGTGAAGCTTGGCATCATTTCGATCATACCCATCCTAAATTTGCCAAGGAAGTTTGAAATATTCATCTTGCTCTATGCACCAATGGGTTTTCACTCTTCGGGTTGTCGTGAAAGCAATATTCTAATTGGATTTTTGGATTGAGAAGAATACAAGTCTCATTGCCTTGAAGTTACAATGCAAGAACAACTTAAATATGTCAAAGTGATTGAAGATTGAAGAGTTTGTTCAAGATGATTGAAGGCTTTGAAGACATGAAGTGTATGTTACACGTACTTAATAGGTAAACTTTGTAATCCCTACACTCTTAAGTCTTGGAATCTATGATTTACATTTGAGAGCAAAAAACTTGATTTGAAAAGTTTCAATGGTTTTGAACTTACCTGAATTATCGAGTTTTCATCAACGATTTTTGCACTTAAAAGGTCTTTAATGACTTATCTTTAAGGCTAGGATGTTTTCCAACTTTGTTGAATTGATTTGAATATGTTTTGACAAAGTTTGGAAAATTTGGATACAAGTTTAGATGCAGGATGAAAATTCGGTCGTTCGAATTTTTCCTGCAATGTGAACAGTAACTACTATTTTTCTTGAGAAATTTAGACACAAGTTCAGACGTAGAAGGCTAAATTCGATTGTCCGAATTTTGAACAGTAACACTGTTTCGATGAACAGTAACTTCTAGAAAAATTTGGATGCAAGTTTGGACATAGAGGTGCAAATTCGGTCGTCCGAATTTTACTGCTACTAGATGTTTTTGAATGTTTGAGCTGATTTTCCTGCATTGTGAACAGTAACTACTATTTTTCTTGAGAAATTCAGACACAAGTTCAGACGTAGAAGGCTAAATTCGATTGTTCGAATTTTGAACAGTAACACTGTTTCGATGAACAGTAACTTCTAGAAAATTTTGGATGCAAGTTTGGACATAGAGGTGCAAATTCGGTCGTCCGAATTTTACTGTTACTAGATGTTTTTGAATGTTTGAGCTGATTTTTAAACCCCAAACTTCAGACTTTCAAGAAGAACTTTGAAATTTTGAAATCCTACAAGCTCTAACTTGTTTTACATCAAAATTATTTGAAAAGCTCTCAAATTACTTTGTGCTCAAAGGTTGAAATTCAAGATTTCAAAGGCAAGAAGTGAAGTGGTGCTATCATTGTAATCATCCAACAAGTTTTTGTTGGTAACATCTAAATCTATACTTCATCTATTTACTTTGTTGATACAAGGTTGTCAAGAGACATAAAACCCTTTTAAAGGGTGAGCCATTGACTAGATTGATCAAGGTTGTCGTGTGACATAAAACCCTTTGGTGAGGGTGAGCCTTTGATTAGATTGGTCTATGTTTTCTAGTGATATAAAACCCTTTGTGATAAGGGTGAGCCTTGTTTATTTGGTTTGAAAAGAGGTTGTTGTGGTAAAACCAACTGAAGGATAAGCCTCTTGTGTAATTGCTTGACTTGAGCATACTTGTGTTGATTGATTGGTTGTGATCTTATTGTTTGATCATCTTGTCTCAATCGTTAAATCACATATAAACTTGAAGTTTGTGAATTTGAAGAAGAGCATTTATTAAGGCAAAGGATTTGCAAAACGGGAAAAGATTTTGATAATTAGCCAAAGACGTAATTCACTCCCCTCTTATGTCTTTCAATGTACTCTATCCTTCATATCCTTATAAATACATAAAATGTAGATGAAATATTCCAACTAAAAAATATTGAACTACAATATCTTCTGGTATAACTATTGTCTATAAGAGTGAAATCATCACTGGCAAGCTAAAAACAGTAGACGAACATAGTATATGAGTTTGAATTGATGGTTATGTGATTCTAACCTTTCTTGGCCTAACCATAACTTATATGTATGTTGAGTTGCCATAGTATTTATTGTAATAAAAGTAATAAAAAGTGTCTTTGAGATTTTTTTATAGCTTGGGTCATTTCTAGTTTAATTCAACTATTTGGGAGTGGTATTTGTGCTTGAAAAATGTCCATTTTTTAGGGGAGACTTAGTCAAAATATTTTAAAGAATGTCTTAATTGGAGAGATTTTAAACACAAAACCCTTTACTCTTAACGAAAATGGTATAATATATTTTTAAAATGTATAATTTTTAATGTATCTTAATATAGATGGATGACCATAGTTGGATGTATAGGAGACACGTGCAAGGGATTAAAAGAATTACAGTTGAGTAAGAACAAGGGGTAAAGGGTTTATTCCCTATTGTTTATCAAAATGATAGGCGTCGAGGCTTAGATGTCATGTGCCAAATTTAAGAACAAAGCTCACTTATCTCCTGCTGAAATGGAGATGCACTTGGACAAGTCATGGAGGGGTATTACTGTTGTGCTACCTATGGAGTCACCAACTAGTTCCTCGGTCGGGTCATTATCCATTAATCAATTCCAATGGATGGTAATTGATGTAGTTGGTGGAGACTTTACAAATGAGCCTCTGTCATTTTTTTTATCTTAAGGAAGCCCTAATGCAGTAGCTAAGATATTTTATGACATTTTGGAAGCCACTGACACGTCAGTGTGAGAAGGATGCACGAACCATCGCTGTTATCTGTTGTGTCTCGGTTGTTAAATATTAATTCAGAGAATAACATTTTAGAGAGATGCTTCAATCAGGTGATGCAATTGATGAAGGAGGTTTTACCAAGCAATAATAGGTTTCCAGATGATTGATATCAAATAAAGAAGATGGTTTTCGGACTTGGTTTGCCAGTTCAGAAGATAGTGTTTGGACTTGGTTTACTGGAAAGATGATATAGATAGAATTGATTGCAAATTCTGTGGTCATGCCTAATATATGCCAAAGAAGAAAATCAAGAAGAATAAACAACGAAAGGATGTTCCTTTCAAAAAGATGTAATACCTTCCATTGACACCAAGCCTTCAGAGACTTTTTGCATCTAAAACAACTGTTGAACACATGAGGTGGCATGCAGAGAGTCTACTGAAACAGGGAGTTATGAGCCATCTAAGAGATGGTGAAGCTTGGCATCATTTCGATCATACCCATCCTAAATTTGCCAAGGAAGTTTGAAATATTCATCTTGCTCTATGCACCAATGGGTTTTCACTCTTCGGGTTGTCGTGAAAGCAATATTCTAATTGGCCCATCATTGTTACACTATGCAGTTTACCTCCTTGGATGTGTATGAAAGATCCAATAATGTTTATTATAGTAACTGTGCCAAGGCCAAAGAATTCGAAACATAAAATCGATTTTTATCTACAACCTTTGGTAGATGAATTACATCAATTATGATCTAGTGGAGTTCCGATATATGACATTTTGGAGAAACAAAATTTTCAAATACAAGTAGCACTTCTATGGACTATTAATGACTTCCTTGCATATGGTATGTAAGTGGATGGAGTGCAGCTTAAAGTTGTTAGCTTGTCCTTATTGCATGGAGCTAACAAAATCATTTCAGTTGTAGAATGGGTCAAAACATTCCTAGTTTGATTGTTATTGGCAGTTCTTGTCCTCGAATCACCCATATAGGAAGGATACCAAGTCATTCAGAAAGGACAAGGGTCATGAGATTTTCATACCTATAAGGCAAGCTTCTGGAGATTAGATGTGGCATAAAGTTTGCAATTTGCCAAAGATAGTCGATACAGCAGTAGAAGTTGGTAGGGACATGGGTAGAGGCATCTACCACAATTGGGCTAAAAGGAGCATCTTTATAGATTTGTCGTATTGGAAAACTAATTTGATTCGTCATAACATTGACGTCATGCATAATGAGAAAAATGTCTTTGATAATGTATTTAACACCATGATGGATGTAAAATGTAATCGAAAGATAATGTAAAACCTCGTCGTGATATTGAGGTGTATTGTGACAGACCTGAGTTACATGTTATTAGTGTCATTGAAAGCAAGGTTTCCATTCCAAAGGCTAAATATTCGCTTACACCACAACAAAAGAAACTTGTTCTCCAGTGGGTGAAAGATATTCGACTCCCTAATGGATATGCCTCTAATTTGAAAAAATGTGTTGATTTGAATGAACTAAAAATTTCAAGAATGAAATCTCATGATTGTCATGTGTTTATGGAGAGATTGCCTCTATTTGCATATAGAGAATTCATTCTGATATCAATATGGAATGTTTTAATGAAGTTAAGTCCTTTCTACCATTACTTGTGTTCCCCTAAAATATCAATATCTTGTATAAAGAAATGGGAGAACAACATTGCAATTCTCATTTGTAGGTTGGAAAAGATTTTTCCACCTGGGTTCT
Source organism: Rauvolfia tetraphylla (assembly GCA_030512225.1). Taxonomy (NCBI): domain Eukaryota; kingdom Viridiplantae; phylum Streptophyta; class Magnoliopsida; order Gentianales; family Apocynaceae; genus Rauvolfia; species Rauvolfia tetraphylla. The sequence goes on from JAJQKT010000008.1 coordinate 1,613,192, forward strand.
CAATTGGAAAAGATTCTCAATTGCTTTACTTGATGCCTGATATAATGTTTGTAAGTTCATTATTGATGTTTCAAGTTCTTATATCGTTTGAAATCTAAGGTTAAGAATAAGGCAAGGGTTGAAGGATCTATTTGTAATGCTTACTTAATCAAAGAAGCGTCAACTTTTTTCTCCTATTATTTTGAGCCCCATTTGCAGACAAGATATACAGCCATGTCCCAAAATCATGAAGGTGTTAGTAAAACAAACTTGCATGACACTAGTTTGCCAATATGAAAATTTTTGGGAAATGTGATTGGGTATATTCAAACAAGATATCTAACAATAGAGGAATTAAAGGTTGGCACGAATTTTATCTTTCTCAATTGCAACAAGCTACGTAAGTTTACATTATTAGGCAATTATATAACTCACGTGTTACTTTTATTCTATAGACTGATAATTAGCCGCATGATTATGTTATAGGAAATTCAAGGCAGAATTACAATCCGTTGCACCATATATGGCGGAGAAGGTAGTTGATAGGAGATTAAAGGATGAGTTTCCGGCATGGTATAGGCCTTATGTAATTCTTGTAATTTGAATATTTTGGTGTTTTTTAATTACCATCCACGATTTTTGCCTAACATGGAGTTTTGTTATAAAAAGCATGGTTTGGGGCCTTTCAAGGCAAGTGAAGTCCTTTCACGGGTATTTCATAAATGGTCTTAGATTCCACATCATGATTATGATATTTGGAAAGAAAATTGTCGATAGTGGAGTTTACGTTAGAGGCAGAGAAGAAAATATGGGTGACTATTATAGAATCTTGAAGGAGATTATTGAGATGCAAATCCCAGGGACTCCCTGTCAAAAGGTTGTATTGATCAAGTGTGATTGGTTTGATCCAACTATTAATAGGGGAGTGAAAGTGCACTCACAATTTATGTAGACATCAATTGCAAGAGGAAGCACCCAAAAAGGATGACCCATTTGTATTAGCTCAGCTAGCCAATCAAGTATATTATGCATCCTACCCAAGTAGTAAAAAGGCCAAGTCTAATTGGATAACCATCTACAAATCAAAGGATCGTCACATGATTGATGCACTCACAGTTGATTGACCATATCAAGAAGAGGTCGATGACTCGATGGCTATTAAAGTAACTTTTGAAGATGAGATGGTTGCTAGACTAGCAAATGGGTCTGGTGAAGGTGACATAGTGAATGTTCACGAATTAGGAGCACAAGAAAATGTGGACATGGATGATGAAGAGGTTGATTTGGAAATCAATTCTTCTACGGATGAGGATATGGATGATGATGTATTAGAGGATGAAGAAAATAAATAGCATTAGTTTCTTTCATTATGTGAGCTCTGATTTATAATTTGACGAATAATTTGTTTTGTATTCATTATGTTAGAATCTAACTTGTTTATTTTTATGTATTTAGATTATGTCTATGGGACGATCACTACTAGAGCAGTCTGAGATTGGTGATGATCATACTCCATATCTGAGTCAGGGTTTGCAATTAGGCAGTCTGCTATCGTTACTATCTTCTGACTTGTTGACACCATAACAGACCCTATATTGATACCTTCTATAGTTGCATTTGTACCCGGAGTAGAACTCTTGGAAACTCGCATTTCGATTGTATTTGATTATAACAGGAAAGTACTAGCTATTTTTGAATTTTTTCCCTATTCTCCGTGTAATACAAAATTTCACTTATAACTGTTGTATAATTTCTATTTTTCTTTGCCCTGGAACTATATAACTAAATGTCGTTTCACTGAAATAGTTTCTCCCCATCGGTGGAGGCTGTTAGAGAGATATCATAGATATTTCAACTTTGTTACACTGCACTTTGCTATAGATTCCTAGATATTCCTATAGATTTGTTGAACATGGGTTTGACTTACGGATTGTAAGTAGCAACATATATAAGCTTCATTCCTTTTATATTGTTAACATTGGTTTTAATATACTTTTAATAGCATGTAACAGATGTTTTTCTATCTAACAGTTTTCCATTAGTGACGTCACCATTTGAGGGGGAGCAACCCCCTTCCAAAAGAAGGTTATTCGAATCAAGTGAAGCATCACAAACTCAACCTAGAGGGTTCAAAGACTTCATTGGTGATGAAATCACTAAAAGTGTTACCATTGTAGCCAAAGTGTTTCAAGAAGCCTTAAAAAATCATGCCAAAGAAATGCAAAAGATGTACAAGTTCTTTGAAAGGTTTGCTTCTATCTTACTCAACAAGCTCGATGACTTAGAAGTAAGAGCAAAAAGCACTAAGGAACACTTGAAATTCACAGGATGGTAAGGGCAGCTTAAAAACAAAAGAGGAAGATGAAGCTGAGTTGAAAAAAGTATGAAGAAGGGGGAGAGAAAAGTGAGAAGGAAGTGGAAGAAGAAAAAGATGAAAGTGAGGAAGATGAAGATGGAGATGATAGAGATGGTAAAGGAAATAATGAGCACGATAGTGATGATGGAGATAATGATGGTGGATCCGACTTTGAGTTAGTAGCTAGAGGTGGTAGAAGGGACGACAGAAAAAAAGGTGAAATGAGAGCAAAGAAGAAGATGGAGAAGAACAAGAAGAAAAGGGAGAGGGCCAATGCAAGTTGCTAGAGAAGGGAGTTTAATTGAAACGGTTGAAATTGTAGCCCCGTCATCTATTGCATTCATAAGGAGAGAAAAACGAAAATATCAAAAGCATTTGGCTTCAAAGAAGGGGACAAGAAGATCGACACGGTTGTGATAGAAATCAAATTGAAATGATGGAAATATTATGAAATTGAAGGTGGAAGCAACCTAAGATCCTCCAAGATAGGAAACCACAAAACTCACAATTCTAGATCCCTAAAAACCCTAGGGAAACTAAGGCCCTAGAACCCAAAGAGGATAGTAAGAATTATTTCCTCCAAACACCTAATTAAAACTCTAACTAAAGATATAGAACCCCAATTAGAGTGAATGCCACTTTCCCCAATCCAATCAAAAACCCTAGAAGAACAAGGCAACTAGAACCCCCACTTGAGAATAGTGAAAAAGTTGATCCACTAGGACCCGTTGAATTTAAGGAATGAAGAACCCTAGTTGAAAGACGCCACAAGGATGGATAAAAAGCCTGATAATTCTAGATAGAGTAGGCAAGAAGAGTTGCTCTTTCAAACTCTCTCAAGGACATAGAGTTCATTTCATCAAAATTCGTAAGTTAATGAGATTCTCCCATGAAGAGAGTTTGAAATTTCATCAAAATTCGTAAGTTAATGAGATTCTCCCATAAAATTAAAACAGGAAGTTATGAGCATTACTTAATTACAACTTAAAATTTCCAAAAAAATCAAGTTAAAAAAAGAAAAATGGCCAAAAATTGAAATTGGGACTTGCTGGAAAAAAGTCAAGTGGCATTGCCAAGGTGCACCCAGGCGGTATCACCTGGGTGTTTCTGAGCGGTGCTGCATGGTTTCTCAGGTAACTGTCAAAACTTTCTCTGACCCAAATTAAGTTCTTTCAACTCCAACATTACCATAACTTTCCACCTCAATTTCCATGAGAAAAATCTCTCTTTTGGTCTCTTCAAACCCTCCAAAATACATGAACTTGAAGCTTTCTTTGTGTACTTTGGGTCTTATTAGGTTGGCCACTACCCTAAAATCAAACTACACTAGAAAGACGCATGCTAGTGAAGGTCCACTCCAAATTGAGCTAAAGGACAACATGGTAATCACCACCAACAAGTATGGAGTGAAGACAATGAGAAGACTTTTGACGGATAATGATCAAAGCATGAAGGAGGACTAATATTTCTATTTCCTATCTTTCCTAGTTTATTTGTCCTATTACTTTGTCTTGTTCTTGATTAATTTTCGTTACCCACTCCTTGATTAGCTTAGTTGATATTTAGTTTAGTTTATACTTATTAGAATTGCTCATATGATCTTACTTGCTATATGTAATTTATGAGCTTTATGAAATGCACTTACTTTACATGTAGTTCAATGATGATTTTTAGTTTTGAGAACTTCTTTTTGTTGACTAAATCACTATAGCCACCTAAGTTGATTGATGACAAAAGGGGGAGTAAGTAATTTGTTGCAAAATGTTCATCTTGAGTGGTTTGCAAATTGTGGTTGTACATAGCTTTGTACATGTTTTCTATATGATTTGACTTTATGCAAAAGGGGAGTGAGTAGTGCAAAACATGGTATTGTATGGTTATTACATGTTAGGGATAGTTGATTTATGCTTGATAAAGATACTTGGTGAAGTTTAGGAAGCTTTTTGGTTAATGTGTGATATTGGTTATTAAAGTGTCAATTTTATATTTGAAATGATTCTATTGTCACTTGAATTTGGGCCTTGAATATGTGAAGGGGGAGTCGGTGTTGGAGATCTTTTGGCTATTAAATTTAAAGGTGGAAATTGTTGTTAATTGATTTGATATTTTAATGATTAAATTTTCAAATTTGGAGTTGGTGTAGCTCGATTCGGACTTGATCCAAAATCTCACAAAAATCAATCATTTTGTTGTCCAAACCTTACAAACTATCTTTAAAATCCTTTTAACCTTGATTGGACAACTTTGAGAAAGTTCATTTGCTGAAAATGTATCCATTATCTTGCAAATTTTACAATTCTGACTTGGAAACTTGAATTCAAACTTATCACTCTTCTCAAGTCCAAATTTGTTCAAAAATAAGTTCAATCTAAGGGGAGCTTTGTGAACTCTTTTCTATCTTTAAAAATCTCTCTTAGAAGTATTCTTGATGCTAAATCTTTTAATAAATTGGAAGGAATAAGGCATACGGAGGTTGGTTGGGCCATAAGCTCCTCATGAGCCATGTCATTGTCACTATACTTCTTTGTGATACATTATTTTAATCCTTTACATTTTGCACCAAAGTTTGTCATCATCAAAAATGGGGGAGATTGTTGGTCCTAAGGACAAATCTTGTAGTTTTTATTAATGACAAACATTGATGTGAGCTAATTTGTGTAATTCTTGTGTGATAGGATTTTTGAATTAAAAAAGCAAAAATCCATTTGCCTTGGAGCTAAATAGAAACAAGGACATCCCAAGTAAGTCTAAAAGCTTGAAGATTGTAGAGTATGTCAATTTATTGAAGGCTTTGAAGATCCAACAATGTAAGACATTGGTTGCTCAATAGGTATACCTTGTATGCTTTACACCTTTTTGCTTGTGGAATCTATAAATTGCACCTTGAAGTAAAAATCCTATAATAAACTTTGCTTTCAGACCAAAGTGATTTAATGATCTTTGAAGAACAAAGCTTTTTGTAATGGCTTTCTGGTTAATAGCTCTTTAAAAATTTTATCTTATGTTTCAAATGCTTTAAAACATGATTTGATTAAGTTGAAATGGTTTTGTCAAATCTAAAAAAGTTGGGATTTTGTATCACCAATTCGGACATCTGAGCTGGGTTGCACTATTGAAGTCCTAGAGAAATTTGGACGACCAATTATGACTTGGATGTGCTCCATGTGACCGCCTAAAGGTTCTAAAAGAATAAAAGTAAAGTCGTGCTAGAATTGTTTATTATCAACTAAGTTGTTGGATAATCTCTTTCCATCTTTTCTACTTTATCTTGATTGTTCAAGGTTGTCTAGAGACATAAAACTCTTTTGGTGAGGGTGAGCCTTAAATATGAGTTAAAGAGGTTATTGGTGTAAAACCCTTGGTGGGTGACACTAGAAGAAAAAAGAAAATTTGAAACCGACAAATCGATTTCAAAACAAGGATTTAAAATTGATTTGAAACTGCACAAAATCGGTTTCAATTTTAGTGGTCGTGGCATGATTTTGAAATCAAATTTGAACTGATTTGTCAGTTTCAAAATTAACCCGAGAACTAACCAAATAGAACAACCAGTTTTGAAACCTCATTGGAACTGATTTGAAACTAAATTGAAATCAAATTTAGAAACCGATTTGAAGAAAAAAATAAAATAAAATAAAAATTGATCAAATTGGAAGGGTTGGCCTACCCCGACGCAGAGAACCCCACCCAAATCAAACACATGCATGCAACTTATTGTATTATATTTTAATATATTATTTTGAAATAGACCATGTAAATTTGAAATAGATACAGAAACCAACTTCTATTTTTTATATCCCTAAACTAACAAAATGAAAAATAATCTAAAATTTTTAATAAATTTTATTTTCAAGAAAACATTTTTAATTTTTATTAGGTTACAAACTCATATTATTAACTTATTAAGTGTATTTATCAATTATAAAAAATTAATAGTTGTATTTATATAGACAAAACATATTACCATTATATATAATTACTATTTTATATAATTATATACTTATACGAGTGTTAATTATAGATCACTTATAAGATATTAGATAATATTTTTATAATAATTGAAATAAGTATAGATCTACATATATCTTAGACATAAGCAGTGCAAAACAAATATGTTACATAATAATCAAAATTCATACATAGACTAATTACATATCAATTACAATAATTCGTCTAACTCCATCAAAGGTGTATGAGGTCATGTCCTAAACATTAATTATAATCTATAAATCTTATTATTAAATATTAGATTTGAAATCGATTTTAGATTTGCTACCATATTAAAACAAATTTGAAACTGCATTAGGGCTTTGTAACCTATTAGAAACCGATTTAGAACAGCTCTAGGGTATAGGGTTTAGAAACTGATTTGAGACCAAATTTTGAAATAAAAAAATTATAAAGTCAAAAAAAATTAAAAAAATTATTTAAAAACTATTCTAACCGATTCCTTAATCCATAAAAAAATAAAAAATTTTAATGTTAAAATGATTAGAAAATAAATTTTATTTGAAAACAATTAAAAAACCAATAATAAAATTCATAAAAAACAAAACAATATTTGATATAGAAACTGATTTTTCTTGAAACTAAAATTAAATTAGTTTCTAATTAAAGAGATCGAACTACTATAAATTACTGTATTTCTTACTCTACATTTATGGCTCGCATTTACTTATGCCATGTTCCTTCGTTCTTTGTGGTTGTTGATATTTATTGTGAGCTTATAAATTGCTTTTCTTCCTTCAACTACTTTCTTTCAAATACATTAATTCTTGGAAGTTTTAAATTTCTACAAGGTAATTTTATTAAAATAAAAGTTTTTAAAAATTAGTCAAAAACATAATTCACCCCCTTAGTTATTTCACTTGCTATATAAAGAACTTAGTTTAGTGCACTTAGTGCGAGAAATAATTTTGAAAAACCTAAGGGAGTGAATTAGGTATTTTGCTAATTTTTTGAAAATTTTTCTCTTATGAAATCTCCTTTTAAAATTGCAACATCCAAGATGTAGTTATCTTAAAGAAAATAGTTGGAAGAAAATAAAAAATCAGTGTGGTAACGATCAATAGCAACTACTCTCTAAGATCCACATTCACTACCTTGAGTCCACACTCAAGGATTTAACCAATTCACTAAATTTTCAAGTCACACAAATACACAAGAGGCTCATCCATCAAGGGTTTTACACCAACAACCTTTTTGATTCAACAATCAAGGATCGTCCTTAGCAAAAAAAGGTTTTATGTCCCAAAACAACCTTGAATATGAGAAAAGAATAGAGATTACCCAATAAAATGGTAGATATTCAATAATTCTAGTTCCACTTCGCTTTTTGCTTTTGGAAACCTTTGATAATCATGAACAATGAAAAAATTTCTTTGATATTTTCATGTTTCTCAAGAGTGTGGCATGTAAAGTTCATCAATCTAATAAAAATATGAAGTTTAAGCCTTTTATATGACTTCAGTTTTCAAATGCAATGTTCAAAAAACTCCTAGTAATAGTGCTATCAGTTGACTGAATCGGGCTTATTGCATCCGAGTAGGTCGTCGAAACTTCTCTATCACTGTGCTGCACAAGTCAATTTGGTTGTCCGAATTTGGACATTTGCGCCTGAATTGGTTGTCTGAATTTCTCTAGAAATTCAGAAGCACAAATACATTTGGATGTTTAAATTTTTTAAAAATTTGTAAATTCATTTGAAACTCAATCATAATAAGTTTTAAATTAATTTGGATCATAAAATAAGTCATTTAAAAAATTTTGAGATACAAGCCGTTATCACCAAGAACTACGAGATCACCCCTTTCATTATGGGGTGACGGAGGGATCGTACCATTCGAGCCGTTTTTTTGTCATGCTTTTCCCGGAGGTCTGGAGAAAGCTGCAATCAATAGGATTTCCCTAGTCCTCCCTTCCCGAAACACTTTTGTTTCCAAAAGAATCATGAAAACTTTTTCAGTTCAACAACAAAGTTTAGGCTTAATGAAAATGATTTGTACTTCAACATGCAATGCATAGATTTCAAATTTAATAGGTGTAGGATTTACAAAGGTATACCTATAAAATAAGCATAACCCTACACTATAAGATCTTCACAGCCTTCAAAGATTTGGCATCCTCTTTATTCTTCAAGTTTTTAGCCATACTTGCAAAATCTTTGCATCTCTTTGGCTTCAAGGTAATGAATCACTTTGCTTCTTCAATCTAAAATCCTATCACACAATATTTACTTATATTAATCTACATCAATATTTGTCATTAGTCAAAATTACAAGAATTGTCTTTAAGGCCTGCAATTTTGGGTTCAACCATTTATGCCATCATGGGTTATAGTTGTTTGTTAAGTTGGGTTTCCCCAAAATAGTTGTACTAGGTTTAGGCTTTTTGGGTTTGATAGAGTTTTCTCTATTTGTAATTCTCCACAAAATTAGTGGTTTTGCTTCTCCTTCACTTCGACTTCCGGCCAAGCAAATTTCTTGTGTTCTCCTTCTTGCTTTATCGATGTTATTTTCGTGCCATGATTTTATCTAGATAATTAAAATATCAACTAAGGTTTTTATAAAGAGTTAAAAAGTTTCAATCAAAAGGTAAATCAAAGGATTAAGAAGTAGAATGAACCGTAAAGAATTAAGCACTAATCTAGTTGTTTTCAAGCTCTATCAATCTTCATCTTTACCCATAGTGTACGTGAGGAAATTTGAAAATGTTGATTTCTTTACTTCTTGCATTGAATACTTTCACATGCATCTTGCACCAATTAAAAAACCCAAACACAATTTAAAGGATTTTTATCAATAAAGCATCTTAACATTTGTCTACGTTTTCACTTTAGTATCTGAATCTTTGTTTCCTCATTAAAGTACCTTACTTTTGCTAAAATTATAAAAAAGTAATATTTGATTTATTGTTACTTATTGGTATCTTATAGGGCAAATTTTAAATTTTTTATTTTTTATGTTATCTTTGTAATTCTTCATAAGTCTTTCGTAAACTCTTCATTTCTCTTTTTACTGCACCTAATCAGAATAAAAGAATCCTCATATTGTTTTCCTTATCTCACGAATTTCAAGCTCAATTCACCTCATTCTGAAGTCAAGCTAATAGTTAATAGTTGAAATATTAATAATTTAATAGATTGTAAAAAGTATTAATAAAATAAGAATAGTTATTTCGAACTACAAGTGACTTTTGAAAATTGTAAATTGCTTTTGAAAATTTGAAAACAATAGTTGTTCATTTGTATTTAACAAGAATGAGTATTTTCATCAAGAAATTGTAACAATCATGCACAGACAAGAAAGACACTTTTCTCAAAATTTGTAATGGTAAAAAGACACATTTTTATTACATCAGCAAAAGGAAGGTGCTTTAGTGAGAAAAAATATGTTAAGGTATTAAAACTGAAAAAGTGTACAAAGGTTATGACTCTTTAATCAACAAAAGAAGGGTACTTTACGGGGAAAAAATAAATTTAAGGTCGGAAAGTGAAAAGCATACAAATATTAGGGTACTTCGATGATATAAATCTTAATTTACAATATAGTCCGACTTTTTTAATATTTGTTATACTCAGAACTTAACTAGTCAAAATTCTAACTACTTTCAAGATGAATGTTCAATTGCTAGTATCACTGTTGGGTTACACCGTTGAAAACTAATTTTCTTGGATGGGGAAATAAGATTCACCTTTATAAAAAGAAATTCTTTCTGCTTAATGAAAACTAATGTAAAATTCTCCTACGGTTCTTAAATGTATTCCAAAAATGGAGAACATGAATAACTCAGATTTGTGGATGATTGAGTAGCAAGTAAGCCATCGATGAAGAATTTAGAGCTTTAGAAGACTTCTCATCAAAATACTAAAGGGGTTTAGAGTTGAGAAGTTTATAAAATTTTACACTCATTCTCCCAATTTCTAATGATTTTCTCACGATATTGGGATATTTCAAAATATTTGATATTCTTTATTAAAAAATATTTTAATATATTATATATACTATGAATCAATCACTATTCCTAATTACTTTTATATATTTAAGTTTAATATAAAATATCTATTGACTCACATGTCTTTTACTTTTTATTATATTATATTATTTTTATAATACAATTTAAACTTTTATATAAAATTATGTATCTGATCAAATACTACTAATAGAAATGAGACAACGAGAGTAGTACTCTGAATTTAGATTAGCTTTTGATGAAAAAGAAATATTAAAGTAGCTAATTGACAAATATATGTACTGTTAAGAACTTTAAAAATCCATAAACGTTATAAAAAAGAAAAATCAGAGAAGAGTTAATTTGATTTTTGTTGATCATTTGACATGCCCTGACTTGTCAAGCTAAAAAGGTATAGAATAAGAGAAATGTTTTATCCTTCTATAATTTGTCAGGATTATATTCTTTTTTCCTTGCTACATTAGGAGGACAAAGTGACAATCAAATCAAGATCTACCCTTTGTAAAGAGTAATTTTTAACCAGTTAATTATCACATTGTCAAAAATAAAATTAAAAATTAAAATTGATGTTCCCAACATTTTTTTTTTCAGCACTAAAGAGGAGAAAAACATTAATACATAAGTATCTTAGCCAAAAGCTACAAGCATTTAAAATAATTAATAGCATTTTCTCCCAATGTAGGCCAAATACACATTCTTATACATAAAACATCTAAAAAGACAAACTTAGTACTTCAGCAATAATAATAATAATAATAATCTATTTCTGCACTTATTCTCCTGCTGTGAATTTCATGCACAATGGAGGCTGTACACCAGCCAAAGCAAGTATAGCTGCAGGGACACCCCACAAGGACTCACCACAGATAAGGCCAGAAGCTACTGCTGGTCCAAAATCTTTTGCCTTTTTCAAGTTTTTCCTCTCCCAAATGAAGAGAATCAAACTTCCAACACACATATCTATGGCGAAGTAGCCACCAAGATAGAAAGGAATTGCCATGCACATAGGACTTGGAACAAATCTGTAAATCCTATATCTAGTCTCAAAGTTCTTCAGAAGCTCAGTCAAAATATTGAGAGCAATTGCAGCAAAGAAGCAGATAATTGCTAGTGTCAGACAATTTCTTGGAAGTTAATTAGTTCCTTCAACTCCTAGAAGAGCGATTCCTCTATATGTCAATGCATAAGGGGCAGGGTAGTCCCCTGTAGGATCTCCAAGATCAGGATATGCTTTGTAGAAGAACCAAAAGACTGCAGGTGTCATGAGACAGCCCATAGCAGTACCAATAACTTGTGCGAAAAACATCGTTCGTGGGGATGCTAGTGTCAAATACCCCGTCTTGAAGTCTTGCATTAGATCAGCGGCTGTTGAGGTAATGCTCATCATCACACCACAAGCTGCAAGGCCAGCACTAATGCCACCGTGAGCATTCCCAACCCAAGCACTAAATGTGATTATGGCAATTTTTCCATAATTTGAGGCTAGGGACCAATCTGTTAGACCACAGCCATAGGCATTGCAGAATGCCATAATTGGTGCAATAAGATAGCAGATCAAAATGTGATACCATTTGAGTCTCTGTTCAAAGATGAATGGCACAACTATAATGGATAGGATTGCAAGAACAGTGTAGCCAGAGAGTGCAAGATAGTTTGGGATTTGATCTTTCAAGAAATAGTCCGTTCTTATTATCTCTTCACGGTTAACATTTTCTTCATCTGCTGAGGACCAGTCAGCATTGGCAGGATTAATGGACGATGAACCTTTCATTTTTAATCTCTTTGATATGTAACTCTTTGTTGTAAGAATAACCATATAGAACACATGGAATAGACCATCACCAAACATCAAGGAAATGGCAAGGAAAACCTGCAAGCAAAAAATTGAAATAAAACTACTACTTAGCCAACATAATTTATATTGCTTGTACAGGGAAATTCAAGCAGTGTATTTGAGGGGCACTTCCCTATATCCCTGTATTCCATGAAGATCGCCGCCTTTTAGTCCGGAAGCATACCAGATGCCTTCCTTCTTCTCAATCAGAGGCCATAAGATTCCCCATGAGACGATGGCACCAATGAGCAACGAAATATTAACCATGTAAGGGCAAATCATTCCAACACCAACATATGTTGATGAAAAATCGAAGTAATATCTGGAATACAAATATCACTATAAGAAAATCAAATCTTCCATTAAGAACCCTTGGGAACAAGGCTTAAAAGTATTAAACTATTAAATGCTTAACTTTGATTGCAAAGTTTTAACTTATTATAGTATCAAATTGAGGACCTCTAAAGTGAAGAGCAACTTCATGCAAGTGTGGAATCTCAGAATTGATTGTACCTTTGATCAAATGCTTTGAGACCAAAGGTGGGGAAACTACCAAATCCACAGCCATCACCAGCAGCAAAAAACCATTGGAAGAATGCAAAAGCAAAGCTACAGCAGAAGCTTTTGAAGAGAACTGCAACTTGTTTCCTGCATCCTTATTGGATCAGTACTCACAGAGTTCTTAATTTCACAGTATAAAGAAAAGGGCAATTCATCCCTCTATTCTGCGATCGCTGTATCAGGACATGCAGTTCCTTCTCCAAGTACGAATGAGAAAAGTGCTATAAATTCAAGGGACGAGGTCTATCTTGAGTAATCCAACATATTCGAACGTTCTAAATTATTTTCAATTTTGAAGTGAAGGAGTAATAAACATTCAACAATACACTTCAAAGTAGAACTTACGTTGCCAGCTTTGCACCTTTTGATGTGTGGAAGCTATTGATAAGATATGCAGTAGCAGTTCCACTGGGATAGGTTAACTTATACTTCAAGATCATCATCTATACAACATTTTTACTTAGAAATCAATTTCGATATCAGTGATAAATTAAAGAAACAAATAGTAAGATCCGCAACACAAAAAGTTGGTATAAGACGAAATCGAATAAAGTACGTTTTTCCACCTTTCTTAGAGGCATAATTGAGAACAACCCAGCAAAACTCACAGCAAAGAGAAAACCAAAAAGCCATCCAATGTCAAGCCTCTTCTGGTTCATTAGACCATTCAATTCTCCGGCTTGTGCTGCTATCTTTGGAGTCATTCCCAAAATATAAGAAGCAGTCCCACCTGAAATTTATCAAAAAATTTTCGAAAGTGATGCTCCTGATTCAGATCATGACCAAATGAAAGGTAACTAGAAAGAATTTATACGTACTGCTGAAAGCGATTCCAGAGGATGCAACAACACAAGTTTGGATAACAGTGTTTTCTTGTCTTGTAAATGGCTGCTTCAGAAGGCCATATTTGTCGATAACAGAAGTGTAAAACTTCACAATGCCAAAGCCAAGCAACCCAGCAGCAACATTGAGCGAAGGTATGACACCAGTGGTGAGGTTAAGCTTGCAAACAATGATGTTGAAAACAAAGCTCAAAAGAGCAATGGTCATAATTGACCTCCATGTTATTTGCTTTGTCCATGAAGGGACCTCAGCAGCTTTGTAGAGAGCACTCTCTTTATCTTCCACATCTAAGCCTCTCTCTTCAGGTTCAATCTCCATTGGAAATTCTTGGCTTACTCTTCTGATTCTTTCGGTGATGAATGTGGTAAAGGAAGAATCCCAAGAATCTGATAGAAAATGAAAGACTGAGAAAATGTATATATAGACATATCCCAACTACTAACACTTACCATATGCATTATAATTTCAATATTTGGAAAAAAATGTAGCAGAGTAATTAGTACTAATTAATTGAAATTAGTATGCAATATTGGAAATGAAAATTTGACCAATACCAAAATCATATAGTAAACTTAGTTCCAGCTGGAATTTTCTGTTTTTACCATGGTAATTAAAGACTATTATGAGACGCACATTTAATACTTGACTCGGAAGAAAACAATTGTGGAATATTTAGAAGTTTACAAATATATGCTATTTCTGTACAGCAAAGAGAATTAATTTTTGATTTGGATGCCGGCAGAAATTGATCATATCTTGTGTCTATTAGGTGCACAAGTTGGAAGCAGAGAATTCGGGACAGGAAAATCATATATATTTGGAATGTCTAATTGACTCCTGTCTTGTAATATTCTCGAGAAAGGAAATATTTTTTGGTAGCTAATAAGTAATACTTTTCCTTTTCTGGTTGAGCTTTCTGAGAAAATAATGCCTAAATATGTTGGAAGGTGGTGAATTATAGTAAGTTATAAAATTCAACTGCCATAAAATACGTCCTTACGCGTTATGACATTTCCAAAACTTTTTGAAATAGTAAGACTCATACCAAGACTAGTTTTCTTTTGGTGGGAAACCTCATACCAAGACTAGTTTTCTTACTACTCTCCTCATTTCAGTTGTTGAAAAATTACCTTTTTATTGGTTACTTTTACTTGTTAATTTGTAGCTTCAATAGTGTTTTTTACAAGCAATTTCTAACTCTACTCCCATTCATCATTGAAAGACTGATCAATCAATATTTATTAGCATCATTTTTTTTAAATTGAATGATTTATTTCCAACAATCTACTGCCTAAATGCAACCGATTGCAATTTATAGATATTACTCAAGTTTTGAATTTCGTAAATCAATACAAGGGTATTATAGTCTTTAATTGAATTTGTTCGGAATTCAGAACTTTCCTAATTTGTGTGTTTTTGCCATTTTTTGACAACCATTTGATCATTAGTGTAAGAGAGTACAAAGAGTAACCATGTTTCGTATTTTTAAATTTCAGTTTTTGAGTTATTATTTATGTCTTGAGAAAAGAAAAATTAGCCATTTTCATCCATAAAGTTTTTTTTTCTTGACCGTTTTGCTTCTTTTATGAATATTTTTAACTTTTTTAATTCGTGATGTTTTCATCTTTGACTAATTTTGGTCACTCATGAATATTTTTAATTTTTTGGTCTGTAAAATAATTTTTGACCATTTTGGTCCTTGAATCGTTTTTTCTTTACCTGTTTTAGTCCCTTACAAAATCATTATATGCCTGTTTTGGTTCTTTAGTAAGATTCTATAGATTAATACCTTAGAACTAAAATGATCAAAGAAAAATATTTTATGGACCTAAAAGGTTAAAAATTTAAGGGACCAAATCAGTCAAGGATTAAAAGAGAAAAATATTTATAAATGACCAATACAGTCAAAGAAAAAAAGTATCAAGGACCTAAACCGAAAATTTCCCTCCTAAGAAATGAACGTAGTGTAGCTATTTTAAAATGTAAGTCATTTTTAAATTATGCACACATATTAAAAACATTAAAAACAATATATTCTTTTCTTGAGAAAAATCCTATAACTATCCATTAATTATTTTTACATTTCACAATTTATTCAAAAAAAATTTTCTTTAATCTTTTCATATATATGAACTATTTCGAGACAATTTATAAAATCTTGTCATTCACTGCAGAATCTGGCAAGACGAAGATACCCCTATACTTGTTCTCAAACTCAAGGGCATTTTTGCCCATTCAAATAGCTCCCTCCACTCACAACAATTTGAGCCATGCATCAGAATGAAGAAAAACATCACAAACCTCAAAGCAAGTACTTCTCATTTTTTCTTCAACCAATGCACCTTCTTGGGAGGCTAATCTTACGGTCCTATAGTACGGGACCAAATCTAGTATGTTAGATTTGAAATCTAATCTCAAATCTAATCTTACCGATTAAATTTTTTATCTTTAAATATATTTTTTTAAAAAATGTTCAAATTTTCACAATCATCGACTGAGATTCAACACATACAAACAATCCGTGCGTGCAGAACTGTAGCAAATCCGGTGTTACCTTGGAAGCCCATTGAAAACTGCAACAACAGAATCCTCACTCCCTTACACATGTCAACCACCATGTTTGGACCGGTGGTTTTGGGATCAAAGCACCAGATCTTCTTTGCAAGATCCTTGTCCCATCCAAACTCTTCTGACAAGATCTTGGCACGGTTCCTAGGATCATCATTTGTAAATGCATCCTTCATCTATGGCCTCTGCAAGCCCTTCATCCACGCATCTTGCTTCCATGAATATGCGATTATGCTTGTTAGGATATTTTCTTATCACATTATACCAAGATTTCTCAAGAACAGTCTCCCGGAAAGACACAATTGGATTAGACTTGATGATCTCAGCACCACCTATGAAGTCTTCTTACAAATCCTTCAAACAAATCTAAAGGCGGAGTTCAACGGCACTAGCAATAATCAGTTGTTTTACATCTAGACTAAACGAAGAACTCACCGGGTTCTCCTTGTCTCCTTCTTTCTTTCGAATCTTCATCTTTTCCAACACTTCTCTGAAAATTTCCCTTCAAATTTCTTCGTTTTACTTGAGGACAAATTTTTGGCTTCACTGTGAATTGAGGTTGTGATTGTGGGTTTGAGCTGCCCTTTGCAGTAAACAAATTCTTATTATGTTTAAGGGTTTTGAGAAATTTTGGTATTGAAACCCAGCTGAAGTTGGAAAATATTATGGGTTGTTGGGTCGGGTAGGTTATAATGCACGTGAGCCTAGGTCAGGCTATTGAGAGTGGAGGGAGGAGTTTGAATGGACAAAGATGCCCTTGAGTTTGGGAACACGTGCAAGGGGCGTGTCTCCGTCTCGACAGATTCCGCCACAAATGGCAAGATTTGATAAACTGAGTGTCCTAAAAATAGATCGGGTATATGAAAAAGATAAAAAAAAAATTTTGAAAAAAGTGCAAAAGCAAAAATAGTGTATGAATAATTATAGCAGTTTTCTCTTTTTTCTTTTAAAATACCTAAATTATCATATCTCTCTCATTCTTTTCTCCATTGTCCAAAGCAATATCACATTATTGAAATAGTAAATAGGGATAATGATAAGCACAAAAAGAATAGGGATAATAATAGAAGAAGGAATTTATAGATATGTATTAAATGACCTATATTTTGAACTAAAGGGAGTTATTTTTTAGATTTGTAAAGATAAGTGTAAAATGCTCCAAAGTTTGTGAATCTATAAATAAAGGCCGGATTGTGATTTATTTTCTTATGATTTTAATAAAATAACTTTTGAGAACAAAAACTATGTGGGAAAATCTTCTATGTATTTCCTAAATTAAGGATTAGTCATACTTAAATTTCCAAAGTTTTTTTTCCAACTAATATAATAGTTTCACATTTTAAGTGCCTTTACAACATATTGTAACAAAAAAAAATCCACGATCTAAAAATGCACTGCATCTAGAAGGGCATATTATCCATGAGATGGTTTATGTACAAAATACTAAAGAATGATATGAGAAATGAATCAAATGAATTAAAGGCCGGTAATAGAGTCATAATAAAGAATTATGCGTCACATGATAGTTTTTTCTAAAAAATCATATGATGGGATGACTATGCTCTTATAGATGTTATATACCCATACTTAAGAAGGTATGGATTCTTTTCGTTAGAGTTTGCCACCAAGAGTGGTGACGAATCACTTTATTAGGCACTCAAAATGTTTAAAGTTTACCATATTTACTGGGGAGAAACAAACTTTGAAGAACTAACTTTGAGAATTACATATGATAGTTTTCCGAACTGTGTAGAAGACTTCCTTCAAATCTTCACCTCTTCATTTCTATTGCCCGTTTTCGTCCTGAATTATCCCATCTGCGCTCACGCCTCCCTCAACCAAATAAAGTAATAATTAAAGTTTGGATAAATGCATTTCCTCTCGTCAAACATTCTTCGATTAGCAGTTGCCTCCTTATATTTAATTACTTTAATAACCCCCTCAAACTTTGACTCCATTTGAATTATTGCAATTTCATATATTAAGACACATTTACCCTTTCTAAATATTTTTAGATTTCTTTCCCGCTTCTCTTTTCTGTTTTTAGTTCCCTTTTCTTCTCCTGTCCTGCCTACACCCATCCTCCACATGTAACCTTTCTCCTTCTCACATCTCTCTAACCTTTCAGACTCACGTCCAATTTCATTCTGTTTCTTCATAGATACAAAGCCACTGTTTCTATATGAAATCCATTGAAATCTTTGTATAATTTATTAAAAATGAAAAATGGAGAAGCTAAAGGAATTAGCTGGCTGTAAGTTTTGATAAAGTGAAAAATTTACTGCTGAAACATAAACAAGGAGCAGCCTGTGCGGCCAACAGTAGGTTATTAACGCCAAGTTTCGAGATCTCAATCTTGAATGGAATGAGAAGCTTCTTGGTGCATGATCCTGAGTATATTAGTGCTTAAGAATTGGATAGAAAGGAGTCTCTGAAACAAAAGAGCTGCTGAAGCACTTTTTCGAAGCTTGGTTTTAAGGCTCTGACTTTTCATCCCTTCGAGAAGATAAGCGTTTCCAGGCAGATTAAAGGCGACATCCAGCTTAATATTTTGTTATATTTATGAAGAGGCTTGAGCAACACAATTGCCGCCGTCAAACGGAAAAGAAATCTGAGCTTGCTTTTCCTCCGGCAACAAATAGGGGAAGCCACAAGAGAAAGAAGGTTAAAAGAAATCAAAAATGTATTTTTTTGCAGTTTTGTAGGTTTGAATCGAATTCTATTGCAGAAAACTAGTGATTGGCCGCAGTAGTCTATGGGTTTGTCTGTAATGCTGGAAGGAGGACGAGAACTGAGAAGAAGAAAGAGGAAAAAGGAAGGAGGTTAGAGATCAAATTTGGAGCAAAAAATTGAGGGAGTAGTTGAAGACATAGAGGAATTCTGCTGAAAAAATAGAGGAAGCGATTGAACATTGTCACACCCCACAATCAACTACTTGACAACCGTTATTATATCAAAATGTATATCTCAAATTGACTATAGATACAAATTATCCCATGTGGGATCTTCTTGGGGCATCACAGTCACCCGCTTAAGACCCTAGCGTCATTATATCAAAATGTATATCTCAAATTGACTATAGATACAAATTATCCCATGTGGGATCTTCTTGGGGCATCACAGTCACCCGCTTAAGACCCTAGCGTCCTCAGGACCACAGGACCGAAACAGGGTATGGGATTATAGAAGTCAAGCATCACCCACAACCAATTACTTGGCAACCGTTCTCGCTATATCAAAATGAATATCCCAAATTGATTATAAATACTTAGACCCATGATTATATACAAATCACAAGTTTCATAATTATCCAATGTGGGATCTTTTTGGGGCATCACAAACATAATCTCGTGTATGTCTAAAATCAAAGATGTGAGAATTACCATGATAATAGACCACTAACCACCTCCTACCCACAACCACCATGATCTACTAAGTGCATATTATGGACAAAATTTCAGGGATGGTGGAGGAGAAAGAATACATTACAAGTTCTATAAATAGGAGAAGAAAATTGATAAGAAAGGAGGAGTCCAACTCCAACAAATCAAAAATCATTTTCTTACTTTAAATTCCATTCTTTTAGGTATTTTCGTTACATTCAACCATTATTACTGCTTTCATTGTATTGTTTTCAGTCTTTAACAAAATTTCCAGCAAATTTCTTCTTACATTAGTCTTATCCTTCACCACTTCTTCAAA
Organism: Rauvolfia tetraphylla; assembly: GCA_030512225.1. Taxonomy (NCBI): domain Eukaryota; kingdom Viridiplantae; phylum Streptophyta; class Magnoliopsida; order Gentianales; family Apocynaceae; genus Rauvolfia; species Rauvolfia tetraphylla. The sequence continues at coordinate 1,633,006 of JAJQKT010000008.1, forward strand.
GTTTGAGCGTTCTTCTTCTCATTAATTTAACGCATTCATAGTGCAAAAAAATTATTGGGGATCTCTAGAATACCCCTAAGAACACAAATTCCAAGCCTTCATCTTTCTTCTGAATCCAATTCCCTTAAACAAGTATTTAAGTGTTTTTTTTGTGAAAAAATTAGTCTACTAGCCAACTTAACTATTAGAGAGACAGCCAACTCAATTCTCAACTAAACATCAGGCTAGGAAAATTTTGCAGCAACAAACCCTTCTTTTTATGTTTTCATATCTCTAAAAATCTATTGTTTTGATAAAATACTCAAGTATTTGACAATTGTTAAAATATCCTTAAAAAACTCAGCAGAGTTTCTCCTAAAAAGTGAACGTTTTTCAGGCACAATGCAATCCCAACAACCACAATACATTCCATCCATAATTGAAACTAAATCGCTCTTTTCAACAAAATCACATTTCAAATCTAAAATCTATTAAACATAATTCTAGAAAATTAAAAACAGTAAATATATTACCAAAAGATTGAAAAATCAAACATAAAAAATCACTAAAAGTTAAAAACCAGAAATTACATAAAATAAAAATAACAATAATAGAAAATTAAAAACAGCACATATATTGCCAGAAAAATAAAGAATCAAACATAAAAAATCCTTAAAATTAAAAATTAAAAATTACGTAAAATAAAATGCAATAATAACAGAAAACTAAACATGATATTAATGGAAATAACACAAAATTTTAGAAAATTAATAACAGAAATTAACATATTATTAAATTTAATAACAAAAATTAAGAACAAATCAGAAAATATAAAATAAAAATTAAAAACAGTCCAATCCTGAAGCCAGAAAAATAAAAAATCAAACATAAAAAGTCCAAAAACTTAAGAAACAGAAATTACATAAAATAAATTGCAACAATAACAGAAAAATAAACATAATATTAAAGGAAATAACAAAAAATTTTAGAAAATAAAAATCATGTTAAATATAATATCAGAATTTTAACAACAAAATGAGTAAACATAAAAGCACAAAAGTAAAACAGTAAAATATATTTCCAAGAAACTCAAAAAATAAAAAATCAACCATTAAAATAAATAAAACATAAAAAATTATATAAAATAAAGTACAAAAACAACAGAAATTAAATATTTTACTCAACTAACATAAATTAACATCAAAATATTTTTTAAAATTTTACAAACCTCAGCGGTGGCAATGACAAACAACAGCGGAAATAGCAACTCGGGCAGCAATCTTCCTCAGCAACAACAACCCAAGGTCGACACACTGTAGGGAGAAGTAGAAGGAAGAGAGAAGAAAGAGAAGAAGAATAGATAGAGAAATCAGGTAGAGAGAGAGAGAGGGAGATGAAAATGCTTTGAAAAAGATGATGAAGCTTCTATTATAGAGTTAGGAATTTGCAACGGAAATATTCTGTTGCAAATTAGAGACGGATTTACGATGAAAAGGGAATTTTTTTTTTTTAAATTTTAATTGCTGTAAGAAGTCTGTCGTAGATCTTGTGAATGAGTTGCTAAAGTCCATCGCAAAATATTTTGGCCATCACAATTTTGTAACAATTTTGCGACGATATTAAGATTCTAGATTTTTGCCTACACTTTTCTTTTTTTCTCTGATCCTTGAATAAGTTTTTCATGAAGATTTGTTAATTGCTCGTATTTCTTATATATATATATATATACACACATAATTATCATATACATTAACATAATTTTTAAAAAATATTTTATTTTCTTTATGTCACAATAAATAGTGACAAATTGGTGATGGCTTTTCATTTTTATTAATAATTGTTATTTTTTCATGCCATCGCAAAACTGTTGCAAATAAGTGACTAATTTGCAATAGATTTAATATTTGATTTAAAACTATTATTTTTTTTCCTTTTGTCACAATTGTCACAAGAAACAACGACAGATTGGTAATAGCTTTTCATTTTTTAATAAAAAACTGTTATTTTTTTATTTCCTCGTAAAACCATTGCAAAAATAGTGATAAATTTGCGACGGATGTTAAAATTCGTTTAAAATTTGTTATCTTTTTTACTTTCTATCACAAATATGTTGCTACATAGCAAAGAATTTGCTACAGAATTATATTTTTATTTAAAATTTGTTGCTATTTTGTAACGAATTTGCGACAGAGAACATGTTAAGTTTAGAAGTATTGAACTAATTTTCGTGCCCATTTACAAACAGCTTGTAGATTTGTTCAGGATTAGCTTCAATATCTTTAGATTGACTCATTTCCTATTCAGTATCTTTTTGCTTAATATTTTCTCTTTGAGGTTCATTGCTGGTTTCTTCATTCTTGTTGTTTTGATCATTTCCATTTTCATCACAAGTAGCTCATGTTCCTCTTCATTTGGTATAGTTGAGTTGGCTTCACTGAAGGAAACATGGATTGACTCTTCCACAATAAGTGTCCTTCGATAGAAAACTCTGTAAGCTTTGCTTTCATTTGAGTATCCAAAAAATATTCCTTCGTCAGCCTTTGCATCAAAATTTCTTAGGTTGTCCCTTTTTTCATTTAGAATGAAGCACTTGCATCCAAAGACTTTGAAGTATCAATGTTGGGTTTTCTTCCTTTCCAAAACTCATGTTGTGTCTTTTTCAATATTGATCTCACCAGTGCTCTGTTCAAAATGTAACAAGCTATATTCACAGCTTCAACCCAAAAGTGTTTTGAAAGCCTACACTACTCTATTTTGCTGTGAAGATTTTAGTGCTAAGAAGTTATGACTGATGCCCTTTTTATTGCAGAAATCCTCTAATAGATTGTCTACTCACTTCTGATTTTAGGCACACTATATCCCTTATGGTTTTGAATTTTCTTGCACAAATTAAAAAAATGATTAACTTCCTCATCCTATCGAGCTAGGAAAACGGTCTAAGTGAATCTAGAATAATCATCCACAATAACAAAAACATAGGACTTACCACCTAAGCTGGATGGAGTAATAGGACCAAAAAATTAAAGTGAAGTATTTTAAGTGGCCTAGAAGTAGATATAATCTTTTGAATTTAAATGATAATCTAGTCTGTTTTTAGCTGACATGCATCATATAAGCTATCTTTTTCAAACTTTAGCTTAAGAAGAACATCAACAAGTTTTTTCTTTGAAAGTTTTGAGATGAGATGCATACTAGCATGACCTAGTCTTCTACTGTGAAAGATCCACTTATTTTGTAGAACAATTTGAAAGAGTGATTTGACGACCAAAAGATGGCCATCCTTCCTAAAAACGATATCATTGGATGCATTTGCAGCTGTAGGATTTTAAATCCCTCAGTAAGTATAATTCCACTTTGTTTAAAATTACTTCTCAACTAAAATTGTTCAGAGAAAATACCATTGATGCTGACATGCTAGAGAATATTTTCTCTATTTTCATGCCTCGAATATTGTAATGCAACAATATTATTGAGAAAAGTATTTTAAAAAATAATCTAAACTAATTTCTTGTCTTCTTGTGGCCAAACAAAATGACTTGTTGATGAAAAATCGTGAATCTTAACTAATAGGTTCTACTATATTACCTCAAATGAAAGCTGTTAGAACCTAAGTTTTTATCCCTAAAAGAGACTATGAATGTGCATGCGGTCAAAATAGAAATAATCCATATAATCATGTTGCCAATGATGTTAAGTGTTGCCGTTCATGATAATGATGGATATCTTTGGCATAGAAGATTAGGTTATGTGAGCATCGATTTGTTGAACAAACTTTCCTCATAAGATTTGGTTAGAGGATTGCCTAAAATGCGTTTTGAAAAAAACTATCTTTGTGATGCATGTCAATATTGAAAACAAACAAAAAATTCTTTCAAACCCAAGAAAATGGTTTCTACTTCAAAACCTCTTGAACTTGTCTATATGGATCTATTTGGGACAATAAGGACCACTAATCTTAGTGGTAAGAGGTATGCATATGTTATTGTTGATGATTTTTCAAGATTCTCTGGGCTACTCTTTTTATCACAAAAGGATGAAACTTTTCATGAATTTGTGAAACTTTTAAAAATGTTCAAACCGCCCTTGATTGCAAATTAATTTCTATTAGAAGTGACAATGAGAGAGAGTTTTACAATCAAGATTTTATAACACTGTGATGAGAATGGGATTGTTTACAATTTTTGGCTACCAAAACACCTCAACAAAATGGGGTTGTTGAGAGCAAAAATCAAACTTTACAAGAAATGGCTAGGTCTATACTTTATGAAAACTCTTTACCAAAATATTTTTGGGCCGAAGCCGTGAACACCGCCTTGCCATATTATGAATAAAGTTCTCTTGAGCCCATTTTAAGAAAAACACTTTTTGAATATCTATTTGGAAGGACTCCCTCTATTTTCTATTCCAAAGTGTTTGGTTGCAAGTTCTTTATATTGAATATCTGTGACAACTTGAAAAAAATTTATAGAAAATCGGATGAAGGCATCTTTCTTGGTTATTCTTCTAACAAAAAGGCATACAATTTATAATAAAAGAACTTTATGTTTGAGGAAACCATACATGTGAATTTTGATGAATTTAACATTTACTTGGAAAGAAGAGATGATGAGTAGGTACTTCAATGAATAATAATCAAAATCATTTTCATGTACCGACTTTGGAAGATCATGTCAATGAAAAAGAGATGATCAGCAAAAACAAGACAACCAACCTAGTGGTAACCAAGAGTTTCCAAAGGATCTAAGATATACAAGAGGACACCCTAAGGAGCAAATCATTGACGATGTCTCTTAAGGTGTTCAAAACAAGGCAGTACTTTATCGATAACCTTGCACTTTTATCTCACATTGAGCCTAAAAATATTGATGATGCTCTGTGTGATGATTTTTGGTTTGTTGCTATGCAAGAGGAATTAAATCAATTTGAGAGAAAAAAAGTTTGGATTTGTGTCCTAAGATCCCGTGATCACCCCGTTATTGGTACAAAATGAGTTTTTAAAAATAAATTAAATGAATCCGAAGAAGTTATAAGAAACAAGGCTAGACTTGTTGCCCAAGGATTCAATAAAGAAGAAGGCATTAACTATGATGAAACTTTTGCTTTGATAGGTAGATTTGAATCTATAAGAATGCTTTTGGCATTTGCTTGCTTTAAAGGCTTTAAGTTGTTTTAAATGGATGTCAAAAGTGCATTTCTAAATGGTTTTATTGATGAAGAAGTTTATCTGGAACAACCCCCTCACCCCCCTCCCCCCCGGCGGTTTTGCTTATGAAAAATTTCCTAACTATGTTTTCAAACTATCCAAAGCTTTATATGGTTTGAAACAAGATCCTAGAGCTTGGTATGAAAGATTAAGTGGTTTCCTACTTTCAAAAGGATTTTCTAGGGAAAAAGTTAATACAACTCTTTTATAAAAACCTTTTGCAACAATGATCTCTTACTTGTGCAAATTTATGTAGATGATATCATATTTCGTGCTACTAATGTTTCTTTTTGTGGGGAATTTGTCAAGTTAATGCAAAGTGAGTTCAAAATGAGCATGATGGGAGAACTTAACTTCTTTCTTGGGCTACATATCAAGAAAACCAATGATGAAACTTTTATAAATCAAGCCAAGTATACCAAGGACCTATTGAAGAGATTTAGAGTGGATCAAGCAAAAGGTATTAGCATACCTATGAGTTCATCAACCAAACTTGACAGAGATAAGAAAGGTAAAAATGTTGATGAAAAAGTATATAGAGGTATGATTGGTATCGTACTGCAAGTAGGCAGCATATTATGTTTGTCGTGTGCTTATGTGCTAGATTTCAATCTTGTCCAAAAGAATCTCATTTAATTGCCCCTAAGCGTATTCTTCATCATCTCATTGATACACATGATTATGATTTTTGGTTTACAAAATCATCTTGTTTTGACCTTATTGCCTATTCGGATGCCAACTATGTCAGATGCAAAGTCGAGCATAATAGTACAAGTGGTCATTGTTAATTTCTTAGTAGTTGTCTTGTATCTTGGTATAACAAGAAACAAGCTTGTGTGTCATTGTCTACCATTGAGACCGAATATATCGCCGCCATTAGTTGTTATGCTCAAGTGCTATGGATGAAGTACACTCTACTTAATTTTGCCTTAAATTTCAAATGTGTACCTATCTTATGTGACAATACTATACACCATCAATTTGAGCGTAAATCTGATTCAACATTCTAGGACTAATCATATAGAAATTAAGTATCATTTCATTCCTGATCATGTATTTAAAGGTGATATATGCTTGGATTATGTGTGCACAAATAAATAAATTACTGACATTTTCATCAAGGCTTTGGCTGAGGAAATGTTTTGCTACCTTAGGATAAGCTTAGGAATTTCAAAATTCAATTACTAATGTATGTATTAAAGTGTGACAAAAACGGAGAAAATTTAGACTTACGATTCGGATGCATGTTCTGAAATTCAGACGTCCAAACTGCTCTTCAAAAGATTTTAGACAAAAATATTCAGATGCAAGTTTTGACGCATGATTGAAATTCGTTCGTCCGAATTTGCTGGAGTTGAAGAAATAGAATGGAAGTTCGGACGCAGACCAACAAGCTTGGTCGTTCAAACTTTGTGATTACAGTGGTTTGAAAACCTCTCGAATGATCATTTCTCTCATTTCTACCATCCGAATTCTCTCTACTCTCAAAACCCACTCAATTGAATCTCATCCAGACTTAAATTTCTTCCATATTTCACCATTTAATCTTGAAATCTTTCTCATTTTCATTTTCTAAACCCTAAATTAACCTTGAAAATCACCTTCCTTCATAGAAAAACATAACGGCGCATTTAAAGAGGGCAAATGTTGCTAAAGGAAAAAGGAAAGCAAAGATGGTTGATGAAGGGCTGATTATCAACGAACTAAGAAGGACTCGTATTCCTCAAACCACCCTAGGAGTGGGTAGATTCATATCAACAAAGGAGGCTCTGAAATTTGAAGAATGAAGCAAAAGAAGTAGAAAAATCATCCTCGGGCATAGGTTGATTTGGACAAGCTCTCCAATATGGGTAATGTACTCACTTTTTGGTGAAATTGGATGGAGTAGCTTGCTTGTGGTTAATGAATAATATTACCTTACCCTTGTATATGAAGTTTATGTGAATCTTAAGGAGGAAAGGGTTGAGCATGTTGGGGATAGCGTAATTCAATGGTATTCATATAGAGTATCTCAATTTGATTTTGAATTTAATGATGCTCTACTCTATGAAATTTGTGGTGTGGATGATATTGGTGCAAGAAATTATTCATTGGGGCAACATTGTTACATTTATGAATTATTCACAAATGAAAAGATTTGAAGAAGCCTTCACTAATGGTAGGAGATTTAGGTCCAAAAAGAAAGGGAAATCAAAACTTTTGATGCTATAGGGCGTTTATTGCATCATATGATTACCATTATGATTATTCCCAATTTTGAACATAAGTCTTTCATTGGTAACATGCATGTTGGGGTAATACTTGCTTTACATGAACATAGAAAGTTAAATTTCGGGTATATGGCTTTGAAACACATGATTGGTGCAAGGAGGACGGCAAACAAAGCTTTACCCTATGGAAGATTGCTAATCAAAATTTTCAGACATTTTCAAGTTCAACTTCCCGGAAGAGAAAATGCCATAAAGAGTAGAGAAATCTACACCAATGAGTCCCTCAAAATGATGCAATTATCTCTTGATGAGGATGGTGAATGAAGGACAATGAGAGAAACTCCTCAAAGGAATGAAAATATGGAGGATAGTGAAGATAATGAAAAGGAAGAGGAGATTGAAGAAGAAGATGATGATGAAGAAGAGGCTTTGGCAAAAGAAAGAAAAACAAAGAAAAGACATGATGTATCAAGTGGGGGAGCAAGGAGATTATTTGAAGAAGGGACCACTCCTCAATCTCATCAAAATGTTGGAGAGGTGCCAAGTAAGGAAGTAGTTACTAGAGAAGACACCATAGTTGCCAAGGTGTTTCGAGAAGCCTTGAACAATCACATCAAAGAAATGGAAAAGATGTATAAATTCTTTGAATCTTTTGCCCCCATAGTTCTTGGAAAATTTGATGGATTGGACACAAGAGTAAAGAACATAGAGGAGCTGTTAGCCCTAAGGACAAATCATGTAATTATGATTAGTTTTGAATAATGACAAATATTGATGAGGACTAATGTGTTTGTATGATTGAGTGATAGGATTGATGACTTGAGAAGCATGAAGTCTTATTGCCTTGAAGCTAAAATGCAAGAACAACTCAATATCCCAAATGTGATTGAAGATTTGAAGAGTATGTTCAAAATGATTGAAGGCATTGAAGACTTAGAGTGTAGAATTATTAAAATAGGTACATTCTTATGTAAACTCTACACTTGTATGTCTTGGTTTCATTTGAATGCATGAGAGAGCACAAAACTTATTTTGAAATGGTTTTCAACAAACTTTGTGATAACAAGTATGTTTTTGAAATCTCAAATGAACTTGAAAAGATATTGTATAATCAAAGTGTTTTTGTAACGGTTTTTGTGTTTAAAAGTGCCAAAATGATGTGTCCATTCTTGCAAATGGTTTTCAATGATAACAACAATGATTTTCAGATAATTTGATTGAATTTGAAAAGTTTGGATGCAAGTTTGGAAGTCCAAACTCTGGAAATGGTTACTGTGTTTCCAGAGAAGTTCGGACGCAAGTTCGGACGCATGGAGTAAAGTTCGGACGTCCAAACTTTCTCTAATAGCATGGTCACTGTTTTTCCAGAGAAGTTCGGACGCAAGTTCGGACGCATGAGGAAAAGTTCGGACATCCGAACTTTTCCAGACAACATGGCACAGTAAAATTCGGACGCAAGTTCGGACGCATAACAGAAAGTTTGGACGTCCGAACTTCACTGTTACTAGCCGTTACTAGCCGTTTTATAGCTGTTGCATTTGATTTTTCACATCTATAAAAGCTATAAACTTCTGAATTTTTGTAACTCTTGAATCTTTATGAACTCCAAGTATTCCAAAAGCTTTTAGCAAACTTCAAAGCTCTCTTATCTTGTGCATTCTATTGATTATTCAAAAGGCATCAAAGTGTGAAGGTACAACATTGTGTAAATATCTACCAACAAGTGGTAATATCTACACACTCTTCTTTATCTATCAATTTGTGTTGTTCTATTAGCTCTAGCAAGGTTATCTTGATAACATAAAATCCTTTAGATAAGGGTGATCCTTGAAGTTGTGATTCAAGGTTGTTTGAGATATAAAACCATTGAGTTTGGCGAGCCTTGCATTGTAAAAGTTACTAGAAGAGGTTGTGAGTGTAAAACCATAGTGTGGTGAGCCTCTCTTGTAATCTGTAAACCTGAGCTAATATTAGAGTGTTTGAAATCCTTAAGTGTGAGCTTAAGGTAGTGAACGTAGATATTGAGGATCGACCCACTATAAATTGCTTGAGTTCTTTGCTATTTCTTTCTTCATTGCTTTACTTTAAACTGTCTTTATTTTGCCTATATAATTTGTTCTTGGTCTAAAAGCATAAAAGTTTTAATTTTTCGATAATTAGCCAAATACCTAATTCACCCCCCCCCCCCTCTTAGGTATTTCAGGAGCTACTATTAAAGAATACCAAAAGTGGTGAAGGATCTCTAAACATCAAGCAAGGGATGAAAAAAAGTATGATGTAGAAGATGAGGAAGAAAAGAATGAAGAAAAGGATAAGGATGATGATAATAATGACGATGGTGATTACGATCATAATAATCATAGAGGTGACTTTGATTTTGTGGTAAGAGAGAGGGTTGAACACTCACAACAAGGTGAAGTAGATCAAGAGGAGCCACGAGAAAGTGAAAATCAAGAAGGAAGCTTGATTGAAAGGACCGAAATCACCTCACCATCCACCATGACATTTAGCCAAGAGAGAGTCAAGCATGTGGCTAAAAAGAAGGGATCAAGGAGGTCATCTTGGTTGGCCGCAACTCCAAGACCGAATTGCACTGGCAAGAAGCAAGCTAGTGAAAGGCCCCTACACATTGAGCTCAAAAGGAATATGACCATCACAACCAATAAATATGGAGTGAACACAATGAAGAGACTTCAAGACTAAACACTCCTTAACTCTATGTTACTTTACTTATGTACTTAGTATAGTTTATGTAATTTATGACCATTATGTGTCATGTCTAGTCCATGTATCTGGCATAGTTTATGTATTCTCATGCTTCATCTTTCCATGTGCCTTTCTAGCTTATGTGATGCTTTAAAGCTCAATGATGATACACTAGTATTGAGAGCTTGTGTTTTTTTTTGTTTATGTATTTGCTTCACTTTCATCACACCAAATTTGATTGATGACAAAAAAAGGAGATGATGTAGAAGTGATTGCAAAATGTACTTTGACATTGATGAATATGATGAATCTACTATGTTAATTGTGATCTACTATGTTGATGAATGTGATGAATCTACTGTGTTAATTGTGGTCGATTGTGTTGATGTTTTGAGAATGATGGTTTTAGTTGGTGTAGTTGGTTTATATGGTCTTAAGTTAATCTTGGGTTTATATGATTTTAAGTGGAGCATTGGTTGATCAAAAATGATTGTGTATGATTGTTATAGTTGATCACCTTGCCTTGATGATTGAGTGATTGGTTTTAACCAATTATGTTGCAAAATTTATCTTTTGAAGCTTTTACTGAAAGTTCGAACTTGAAGTTCGGATGCAAACCAAAAGTTCAGATGCCCTTACTTTCTTGTCACAAGTAATGATTTGCTATTTTTTCTTAAAACTGTCTTGATCTTCCCTAAAATGGTTGAACAAACTTGGAAAGACTCATTCTTAAAAGCACAAATCATTTATCTTGAATATTTGTGCAATTCGGACTTGATTTTTCAAAACCTGGTTTTATAACACCTCAAGTCCAAATTTGTTAAAAAATAGGCACAATCTAAGGGGAGAGGGTTTTGAAAACTGTTTCTAATCTCTAAAACCTCTCTTAGAAGGTATTCTAAATGCTTTCAAGCTATATCTTTTATCTGCATGGATGGAATGAGGATTATGGAGGTTGGTTGGGCCATAGACTCACTCATGAGCCATTCTATGTCATTGTGCTAAATTGTTCATCATTCATCTATGACATTAATGCTTCATTGTCCTATGTTGTTTAAATCAATCACATTTTGCATCAAAGTTTGTCATCATCAAAATGGAGGAGATTGTAAGCCCTAAGGGCAAATCTTATAGTTTTGACTATGACAAACATTGATATGAGCTAACTTGAGTAATTGTTGTATGATAGGATTATTGGATTGTGGAAGTTAAGAAGTCTCATTGTCTTGAAGATAAGGTGCTAAGGACAACTCAAATGTGCTCAAAGAATTAAAGTATGTAGAGCATGTCCTGAGGATTGAAGACTTTGAAGACTTTAGTGTATGTTTACACATGATTAATAGATATATTCTTGTAAACCCTACACTTGTTGTCTTTGAAATCTAAAGAATTTACAAGAGAGCACAAAACTTGGTTTTCAATCTTAAAAGGTTTTCATTATATATGGTTTACCAAGTTCTTGGCAACGGCTTGTGGTTTAAAAGCTCTTAAAAGTCCAAAATGATTTCAAACTTGTTGTACTTGATTTCTAAATATTTTGATAAAGTTTGAATAGTTCGGATGTCCAAACTGAAAACTTTAGCTGCTGAATTTCCAAAGAAATTTGGACGACCATTCTGACACTTATGTCCAAATTCGGTCGACCAAATTTATCCTAATAGCCAGTAAACAGAGAAGTTGGAACGATCATTTGAACGCAAGAGTCCATATTTGGTCGACCGAACTTTACTATTACTAGCCATTACTAACTATTATTTGAACATTAAAACTGATTTTCAAATCCTAAAAAAGCCATAAACTTTAAATTTTTGAGTAATTTTTTAGCCTTTAAGAATATTTACTCTTTCCAATTATTCAAATATCAAAAAGTTCTTTTCTTTCTTGTGCTTAAAAGTTACTTTTCAAGATTTTATAGACAAAAAAGTAAAGTGGTGCTAGATTTGTCATCATCTATCAAATTGTTGGTATTATCTTTCTATCTTACTTCATCTATTTGCTGTCTTCAAGGTTTTCTTAAAGATATAAAACCCTTTTGAAAGGGTGAACCTTGATTGTTGTAAGTAAAAAGAGATTGTGGAGTAAAACTCTTGTTGGGTGAGCCTCTATTGTGTGTTGTATAACTATTGTTTAGTTTAAATTGTTTGAAATCCTTGAGCGATGACTCAAGATAGTGGATATAGATCTTGTGTTATCGAACCACTATAAATTGCTTGTGTGATCTTTTATCTTCTATCTTTATTAGAAAATTTATTGTGTTAACTTGAATATCTTCTTGTGAACTTGATTTCAAATCTCTTCCAAACTATATTTATAAAAAGAAAAAACTTTTAAAAAATTAGCCAAAGACTTAAGAATTCAACCCCCGCCCCTCCCTCTTAGGTCTTTCAAGTTATTCAAACATTTTATCTAACACTTCCAAAGTATACAATTTTCAAAGGTTCGAAATTCACAATTTGAATCGCATAAATGATATTCATTTCGATTTAACCAAAAAACCATACATTTAGCATACAACACAATAAATTACAGCAATCCCAAAAGGGGTTTTTTCATCAAAAGTCAGTGGGACTATAACCCTTACCTCAAACGCACAACAATTCTCATCAAACTCCTTCATGAAATCGTTAGAACTCATTCCTTATTTTGTAGTTCTGAACTCTTGATACTTGATCTCTAACTCCATAGAAGCATCTGCTCCTCTCCCTACCGCTTCACCTTTCAAAACGCGATGAATAATCATTAAGTGATTAGATGTGTGATATAACCTAATGTTTAATTTTACTTATTAACTCTTACAACTTCTAAATATTATGGAGTGGACCCTTAAGACTTAAAATCTTAGTAAAAGACCTATTTATTAATTAGGCTTCACTAAAAAGGCCTAATTATAAATTCAAAATTCTTAATCAAAAGTCTAAGAATATAAAGCATTTATTGCGAAACCCACTTGGGTGGGATAATTACACAAATAGATATTATTATTTTATACATAACTTCTTATGTGGATATCGAGAGCAATAAAGGGGAGAGATGATGTGAGAGATAGAGGTTAGAAACAAATATAATTTGCCTATCATGATGGATGGATGGGCAGTATACCAATATAAACATAGAGTGCGTAAATGACAAAAAGGAGGCAACCATAAAGAAGAAAAACAAAGAAAATGGTTGGTGTTTACCGTTTCATTACAAGGGGGAGACTTGTTAGAGGTTACAAAGTAAAGAAAATGAAAAATTATGAATAATTGGATGCTAGTGTTGAGCTGATTACGCGTCTCTCCATTTACTATTATTTCCTCACTTTTGTTTGAAAGTTCTGCCCATTTTCTTCTTTCGGCAGTATGTGCGCCCCGGCCGCTTGTTTTGCTTCCCTGCAAATATAATGAAGGAAAAGGTCAACAGTCACCACTCCTATACTTTATACTTACAAATTTATATTAATAAAAATTTATTCCATTATAATTAAATAACTTTGACTTATGTAAAATTTAAAATAAAATTTTAACTTATTTAATTTATTAATTTTATTCTTATTAATTTTATAATATTTTTCTTAATCAAAAAGTTTAGTGGTAAGACACGTATTAATAGAAATTTCTTAAAAAATGAATTTATATCCTTATTGGAATATTATAAAGATATTTAAATTAAGCAATGCACTTTAACTTTTAATAATATAAATTTAAGAAAAAAGGAAAAATATATTATTATTTTATAAAAAACTAAAATAATTATAAGGCTGAGTTCTGTTATAAAATTTAATATAATTTTTTTTATATTATATCATATTTTTTCTTACGTATCTAATATAAAAAATTTTTAAACCAAAACAAAAGTAATATAATCTTTACTAAAATCTGTATATATTATTTATGAAATTGAAAAATATAATGGTACAAAAGAGAGTATAAAAAGCATTATCAAAAAGTTAAAAAAAACCCAAAAGTACCTATCTTAATTAAAAGTCTAAAAAATGGGTATAAATCCCTCGTGCTTTGTAAATGCAAATAAGCTTTTAGAAAATTAATAACGATAAATTTAAATAAGAAGACTGGAGGACTCTATAGAATGACCTAAAAGTTAAAAGTTTCATCTGTGCCTCCATTCTCAACCCAGTAATTTGCTCAAACTCAAGGTTTCTCTCCTGAAGCTTAGGAGCAACAATGGCCAGACCATATCCAGTGAGCCATGAAGATATGGTCAAAGCTGAAAGAGTAATTGAATTTGCACTTGAGAGCCTGAAACTACTTTCACTCTTTAAATCTGTTACTCTAAATCGCGAGAGGAATGAAATTGAGACACTTCATAAAAATCTGAAATTTCTGCAAGACTTCATTAAGTTTGGGCTGAAAAGTTCCATTAAGCGGCCACTTATCTCAAGGTTAGTTGTGGAAACACTAGAAGCTGCTGATGAACTTTTAGTCGTTACCGACTCTGGTTTCAACAGCAATCTGTCAGATACGAGCCGTTTCCTCCGGTATTCTCCCAGAGTTCGAGATCTAGTTAAGAAGATCAGAGGAGCTTCCAAAAAATTACCGTGTTCTTCGAGAATCGCTGATGTGGTTAGACACATCGACACAATTACTTTAAGATCAACTGCTTCAAGATTAGTCGTTACCCGAGATGGTTTCTACGGCGATCTGTTGACTATTGCTATACCAAAATTCTGGCGGAAATCTCCAAGTGTTTCTGATCTGGTACGAGAGATTGTATCATTGCGGGGAGAGGATTTAGATACTGATTTCAGATTAGTCCTCACGGACTCTGGCTACTTCTGCTTTCTTCATCATGCAGTCCCTTACTTCGTTTATTCTCCAATAGTTGCTGATTTTGTACAAGGGATCAAATCTTCGGAGGAAAAGGATAATATTTTTCCTGTAGAAGGTGCAATACTGGTAGCTGACGAGTTTGGTTACTTCTGCAATGTGTCTGATTTCAAGCGTCTCCTTGAATATTCACCAGAAATTGCTCGTCTGGTTCAAAGTAGAAGTTCTACAGAGGAAGAGATCGATGCTGGTCCCAATGGAGAAGATATATTAGTACTTCATAACACTGATTTCTACTCTAGTCTGTGCTTTTGGCGGGATTGCGATTTTGACAGTGCAATACTTCTTGTCAACGGCTCTGGTATCGACAGCCACATGCTGGATGAAGGTCACAATATCAGATCTACAGAGGAAAGGATTCCTGATGGTCCTAATATTGAAGGTGGAAGCTCCTCTTCTGAAAGTTCATCTAGTCAACAAGGGACCTCTGTTGTTGTAGAAAAGATAGTAGTTGGTTTTGTAGAAGAGACCACAGAGCTACGTAACAGACTCGTCCGAGGGAGAAAGCAACTGCAAGTGATTCCAATTACTGGGATGGCCGGAATTGGTAAGACAACATTGGCTGGAAAACTGTATAACGATTTGTCAATTACTTATTATTTCCACATTCGTGCATGGGCTTCCATTTCTCAAGATTATGGTAAGAGAAAATCATTGCATAGCATTTTAAGTTCCATTCTGAATGAAAATGATCCAGTTCTTAGCACTGAAGATATAGGTGAGAAGTTGTACAAATGTTTAAAGGGAAATAGATATCTAATTGTCCTGGATGACATATGGGACATCCACGCCTGGAATGAATTGAAAATCTATTTTCCGGATGAAGAAAATGGCAGTAGAATTTTGATGACTAGTCGAGTAGTGGATGTGGTTGCAAGTCCAGATAGCCCTCCTCACTTGCTACGGTTTTTCACTCGAGAGGAAAGTTATGATCTGTTTAAACGCAAAGTGTTTGCTGATAAGAGTTTTCCTGAAGAGCTTGTCCAAATGGGGGAGAAAATTGTTGCAAAATGTAAGGGCCTACCGCTAGCAATAGTTGTTGTAGCTGGACTTCTTGCCCAGAGGGAGAAGACATCAGACTGGTGGAGGCAAGTTGCTGACAGATTAGGCTCATCTGTTAATAGTGATTCAGAACAAATCATGGATATATTAGAATTGAGTTATACTCGCCTCTCTCCTCGATTAAAATCTTGCTTTCTATATCTTGGATCCTTTCCGGAAGATTATGAAATCCCTGTGAAGGGACTGATAAGGTCTTGGATCGCTGAAGGGTTTGTTGAGTATTGCAATCTAGAGGGTTTGGAGAATGTAGCAGAGAATTACCTGATAAATCTCATAAACCGAAGTCTTGTTACAGTTGGAAAGAAAAGTTCTGGTGGAGGAATAAAATCATGCTATCTTCATGATGTTTTGCGAGAATTTTGCCTCAGGAAAGCTAGTGAAAAGAAATTTCTCCAGCTTATCTGCAGATGTGAACCAAATCCTGCTCCCCATCTCAAACCTGAACTTGATCATTCTATTGATAATCCTTACCAAGTCCAAAGCTTTTCTGATTGCCAGTACTTTCACTTTTATAAGGGACGCTATGTTACTCAACACCGCGTGTCCAATCCAGAGACTTTGGCGGTGTATAGACTCCTCAAAGCCTTGGATCTAAGGCACATCATGCTTGACAAATTTCCTGAGAAGATATTGGAGTTAGTTCATTTAAGGCTTTTGGCTCTCTGGATTGATCGCTACCAGAACCTACCGCAGGCAATATTCAAGCTTTGGAACTTAGAAACCTTCATTCTGGATGGTGATAAAGCAGGAAGAATTGAGCTACCGAATCAGATTTTGAAGATGGTAAGGTTAAGGCATGTAGAAATTTCCAAGGAACTTCTTTGTCATGAAATGTATTGGGGAAGTGCTGAGCATATTCACTCATCAGTTTTAGAAAATTTGCAAGTCCTTTCCCAAGTGTGTCCTTCAGGTTCCTTTCTCGTTCTATTATCCAAAACTCCCCATCTTAGAAAGTTGGGACTGCATTTGACTTTCTCAGAAAAAGAAAACCCTTCTTTCTTTCCTGATCTTCCTTATTTGGATAAGCTGGAAACATTGAGATTTGAATACCAAACTTTAGGTATGGTGCCCTTTCACATTCCTCAGTCACTCCCTCCAAGCTTGAAAAAACTAACTCTTGTTGGTAGCCATGTCAGGTGGGAAGAGATCTCAATTATTGGATTGCTTCCAAATTTGGAAGTTCTCAAGATTAAGGATAATTTCTTCAGTGGACCCAAGTGGGAAACAAGTGAGAATGGTTTTTGTTCCCTCAAGTTCTTGAAACTATCACATTTAGACCTTCAAGAGTGGATTTCCGATAGTAGTCATTTTCCTAAACTCGAGCATTTAGTGCTAAATGGATGTCTAGATTTACAGGAAATACCTTTTGATATTGAAGAAATCGCAACACTCCATACTATTGAGGCGTATCGATCATCAAGTTCTACTGTGGAATGGGCCAAGGAAATTCAAGAAAACCAGGGTCATGCAAAGGCCCTAATTTACCAGCACTTTAAAGAATTCTAAATGCTGCAGCCTTCCACGGTTTGACCAATGAACCAAAACTTCAGAGACAACAAACATAGGTAGCCTTCACTCTTAAAAATTTTACAAGTTTTGTAATTGCTTTCTTCTTTTTCCCAGAATTTGATCTATCTCTTATGTTAATATTAATATGCAGAACCTCAGCTACAGTTCTATTGACTTAATGTCGGAAGGAGACCATCAAATAGCGGCAAATATGTGAATGAGAACTTCTGGAAAAACACGAGTGAAAGGCTTTTTACATAGTACATATTTGTCTTTCATTTTGCAACCTTTCACTCATTAACTGTATGAAGAATAGTTGTTCCGTGTTCTCTTGCCTTAGTTTTTGTTGGGGACTCAATCATGTAATGTTGCGATTTATTTGTATGGGTAATCCAAGAATTACACTGCTACATTCGTTTGAAAATAATTTACAAGTACTCTCTGTTTTTTTTTTTAGCTGTAAAAAATGATCTGTGTTCATTTTCAATTATCAAATTTGTGAATTTGAGGATGTTTTTAGAATAAAGTTTCAAATAGACCCTTAATTGAACACGGATCTTGGTAAGAGATTTTATCACATTTACCACTAGAGAGAGAGAGAGAGAGAGAAATGAGATCTTTTTAAGGGGAGGGCAGAGAAACTTTGAAGTTTTGTTTTTTAATCAATGAATGGGTAACATAGTCCCATAAGCTCTAATATATCTGGAATTTTATTATCTCTTTGCATTAAAAATGAATAGAGGGAGTATTATGAAATGATAAAAATAAACAAATAATTATTAGTTTAAAATGAAGAAAGTGTACTCTTTTTAAATATAATATCATTTTTTTAACATTATATTTGGTTAGTGAGGGGGAAGGGGAAGGGGAAGGGGAAGCGGAAGGAAGAATGACACCTTTTACTTCCTTTGATAGCATATTGATGTGGATGGAGGGCTCTTTCCGTTTAATTTACTTCCGCTCCATTCTAATTTATTAATATTTTTACTCAATTTTTTCCCCAGCTTTTTAATGTGTGGATTTGTAAAGTGCTCTTCGAGGAGTTGAATGGAATAATTTAATTAGTAAAATTGATTAAAAAACAGTACTGGGCAATGGATATTTTTAAATCATGTGAAGAAAAATAGATTGAACTTCTTTGTTGATTCAATCACAACCAGTTGGTGAGGTCCCGGCAATGTGCGGACAGTTTGCCCATTATAATTTTGCATATCGATTTCGTTTAAAAAAATTGATCAAGTAATTTCAATAGTATTTGATATTACTACTTATAAAATATTGAAGATTGAAAAGTGAATATTTCAACTTAAAAGTGATTGATAAATCTAAATATCTAAAATTTCATCACAGATGCACTGATAAAACCAACACATTATAGATCAAAATACATTTCTATTCCAAAAGTGTGTAATGATCAACAATGCCACACAGTAACATTTTGCTAACATTCTTGATAGAGAAAGAAAGGTGACATTGTAACAAAGTCTCGTGCCAACAAATTCTTTAATCCTAAAATAATCACAAGGTAGGCATTCTCTTCTTGATGATACAACATAACATACTCGTTCCTCTTGATTTAAAGGTCTTTAACAAACTGATGCCATCCATGTAAGAAGACTGTCTAGATCATCATTTGAAAAGAGTTTCCTTGTGTATTTCAAAATAAGCGGCGGCGGCATGGTGCTGATTTTGTTATTTGTGTAAGCCTTTGGAATGCCCTGGGTAGCGAAAAAGACAATTACATATATAGATTATGTATTAATTAGCTTTTACACTGAAAGGGATAAGGTAAAACAAAATTTTACCATTGCAGCCATATAAGCTAAATAGGTTTTGCAATGCATTTAATAAACGCATTCTGAAACATTCATAAAAATATTAACAAAAGAACGCGTTATTTTAGAGAAATAAATAAATATAATAGGAAGAACATTTAAAGTTAAAGATTTTATAATTCGAGAAATGCAGCCAGCAACAGTAGACAACAATGCTTGGAATTCAATGTGCACGCAGACAAAAAAATTGCGGATCCAAAATGCAGAGTTTATTATGTTTTATAGAACAAAAAAGAAAGCAGAAGAAAGCAATTAATGTACGCATTGTACGCAGCTAAATCTTTAAGATGTTTCAATTACCTTCTAACTCCTTCAGTGTTTTGCACAAAATGGGAGCATAGAGATCGTTAGTTGTTGCAAGCAGTGCAAGAAATGCAGACAAATGAAATTTTTGTCAAACTACAATCAAAGGCATAGAGCATCCATTTAGAGAGACGAAATCAAATGTAATATTCAGGCATAAAAAGAAGTTGGATGATATTCAATAGCCATAGGAGCTGTTCGCCCAATCTGAATATTTGTAGTTAAACATGAAACAAATGTAAGAATCAGATTTCTATCTCCCAGGATTGTTTCAAGACAAAAAATGTTCCGCCAATTAAACTCAAAGACAGAGAGAAACTTGTCCACATATGATCCAATTGCAGACTCATCAAAGAGCATCAAATGCATTAGTGTACTGGGAAACTACTTCAGAAACATTAACAACCTATAAAACCGGAAAGCCTGTTGGTTGACGTGCCTCAGAAAGACAAAATTATCTCTCGCTGAAGTAAACAAAAACTAAATAGTTAACCCCAAGATAAGGTTGATAATTACGAAAAGAAATTCAAAAGCTACAACAAATCAAAAAACTTAAGAAAGCTAAATACATAATATATAAAGTTTAAAACTTAAAAGATTACCATATGAGGAATAATTCCAACACCACTACCCATGTATAAAAATGATGATTGCTGCACAAAAACATGAATTTGCAAGTAAAATTATCAGAAGAAATTTGATATTAGTAAACTCGGTGAAATTATACCAGATAATGACTAATTGTTCACCCTGGCAAATAAAATAGAGTGCCATCCAATTATACAAGGAATTGCAGCTATCATCAATGACTGCATTTCATCATTACCGGCTACCAATATAGACAAAGCAATTATTAAAGTAAAATACATAGCTATTGCTGAAATAATTACACAGAACTGAAATTCTTAATTAAACTGATCTTTCTTTAGTGCATATGCTTTCCTTTTATAGAAATACACTCAAGAAATCATAGTTCTGTACTCTCTTTTAGTAAAATTTGTAGTTTGAGCATACAAAGGTATTATTACCTCAGTGAAAAGCTTGATAGGTTTATTCTGCTAAGTCTTTGGAACTTGAAATTGCAATCTGTAGCAACCATTCCCTCAGTTCCGTTTGTAAATGAAAGATCAAGTTGAAAACTGCAATGATACAATACCTAGGAATGGGTCAAGAGAAAGTGCAAAAAATTGAATGAGGAGAGAAAAAAACTTAGTACGTTCTGATATATTTACCATTACCATGCTCAGCGATGAATATCTGGATTGTATATACTAGTGGATCACCACTACACATTATCAGCTGATTGAAGACTCCTATAACACAGAAGGTTCAAAGAAATCATTGAGGAATCCAATAGCACCATAAAACACTTGAAATAAATGACTGGATGCTCAATGCCTTTATTTTCTTATGGACAATTTTAGATAAATGTGGAACACAATTCCCTGAATAGAAAAAGAGAAAGGCATGATTAGGAAAACCAAATCTACTCACCTACATATTTAGTGAAACAGAAGAATGAATGCAGTTCCTCATCTTCCAGAAGCCTCCTCTGCACAACTTCATCAAGAAGTCAAACAACTAAAGAATCACAAGAGCAACCAAAATAAAAAAATAAAGAGTTGCAATCAATAGCAGCTCATTATGAAACCATCTCTAAAATAGTTTTCAGATAATAGTAACGGTTTATGACCGAATATCTTATTCCAGAGAGAAGAAATTATATTTGCACGGTAATATAGAATTACAGCCACAACAATATCCATTCTTTTCAAGCACAAAGAGCAAAGGACAGGGACAGGTGTTTACCTGTATCATTAGAGAGAATGTCTAAAATCCAATCGGCAAGATCCTATAGTAAATCATTAAAGACAAAGTCTTAAAACATTTTAATAAATGATACATACAAGATATGATGAGCACTGAAAATACCCTATACACCGCAGAACTAAACATATACTGATAAAAAAAGAACAATATTTGACCTACACATGCAATCTCTAAAGCACCAAAACCAAATTTCAGGAAGACCCATGTTTACTAGGAAATACTTGCTCTATATAGTTTTAGTGGTTCTCGTAAATGCAAAGCATTACATGAGATTTTGTACTTTTTGATACAAAACTTGCTTTTTTCCCAATTTCGAAAGATCTAGTTGTACAAGAGAATCTCTGAGCTCCTTTATGTTCTAAAATATGGTAATTTGTTCTCTAAAAAGAAAAGAATTAAGTACTAATAACTCAGACATGCATTACTTCCTCCTCCCCTGCTTGCGCAAACAAGAAAAGGAAGGACCCCAAGTAAAATAAATAATCAAAACCTTCATCAACGTACGTTTCGTTATCAGGGAGGAAAGTAATATGATTTTACAATCTAATGATAATAGAGTTGCAAAGTTAACCACCCTCCTAAAACACAAAAGGCTGAACGAAATCATTGAGGAATCTGTAAATACACGATAGAAATTGAACACAAATCCAAGAAAGAAATCAAGAACAAAAATTAACAAGAAAAAGGTTACATTTTG
Organism: Rauvolfia tetraphylla; assembly: GCA_030512225.1. Taxonomy (NCBI): domain Eukaryota; kingdom Viridiplantae; phylum Streptophyta; class Magnoliopsida; order Gentianales; family Apocynaceae; genus Rauvolfia; species Rauvolfia tetraphylla. The sequence continues at coordinate 1,655,166 of JAJQKT010000008.1, forward strand.
TCGATTCCCTAGTTGGTTTGAGACAAAATTACATACCGCAGCAGCCTTGTACAAAGTTCAAATATCTCGCAACATAGTACAAAGACAGCTACTTGAAGAAAAGAAATGCTCTCAGGATCTTTCTTTTTTACCTTTCATTTACTGACCGTAAACATAGCCCAGTGAGCATCCTAAGACTTCAGCTGCTCAAGGTCAGACAAAGAATTCCTTCCTTCTGTTGCGCTGCACTGCAAAGTACTCAGGCGCTGCCCGCTCATCTTTGCTCTCAGCACCAGCACACTTGTTATTAAGAGAGTGGGTCACACGGAAGCATGGAAAAGGAGCTTGAAAATTGATGATCGAAGAAGCAAGAGGAGGAGGTAAAGGAAAAGTCCCACTCGGGTGGAAGGGAAAGAAAGAAAAAGAGACGGTAAAAGACGCGAGGAAAAGGAGAGGTTTGTCTAGAATCTTCACCCAAATCCTTTCTATCTTCTAAATCTCAACCATCCAAATTGATGCATCTGAATTTGAACCATCCAAATTATTAAATTTTATTTAATTTAATAATTTATTAATATTTTAATAATTATTTAATTATTAATAAAAAATATATAAATAAAATAATTAACTTAATACATAATAAAATAATTTTTTATAATTTTATCTACATATTTTTTATTAATAATTAAATAATTTTTAAATATTAATAAAGTTAGTAGTAAACCAAAATAAAACTATTTTAATTTGATAATTCACGTAACATCGTCTTAATCACCAAAACGTCAGATCAAACATCACTGAAAGACCCCCAAAGAAACACGACAATGCTTAACTGAAATGAGTTCAAACGTTCAATTTACCTTGCATCACATAGAACGCTTCACTTTAATGTGTCCAATATTGATCTTCACTTTATTCACAAATAGATAATATAGATAGATTAATTCATTTTCAAGTTTGGATTACCACTCCCTCAAAAAAAAAAGTCTAGATTATCACATTATATGATCGATTAAAAAATACGAACTTAAAATTATTTAGTTTATTATTATGTATAAAAAAATTCTACGTTTACAAGAGAGACAAGAAAAATAGTTATATAATATTCATTAAATATTATGTATATTTTTTTAAATTAGTCTCCATTAAATAAATTTATTTATTTCCTTCCAAAAATTTATTTGTCTACAGTTATTCTTAATTTATTTTGTTAATCAAATTTCTTCTTAAGATTAAACACTATTATTATTATATACAATATTTTTTATATTTTATTTTTAAGAATTCGCTCTTTCTCTAACTCATACACATACAGATCTAAAAAATTAGCTTAAAATATATTTAATTTTTTTAGATTTTAAATTCTAAGAAACTGTAGAACGCAATGAGTAACAAGTCCACACCAAATAACTTCAATTATAACATGAAAACTAGCAAAAACTTTGAAGATTTGAACTTTTCACATTTTAGGATAGCTGCATTAGAGTTTTATGGAATTTACTGTCAAGTTCTACAATGCGAGCATATAACTTGTTCAAGTTCTGATTTTTTTTTTTTTTGAAAAATAGATGAGTGGCGGAGCTTTCATGCAAGTTCTACGAGCCTGGATGAAACTTGCATGCATAATTCCGCCACACTTCATGGAAATTTCAAGCAATTTCCACCCCCGATGGAACTTGCATGCTTCTTTCCCCTTTGTTGGTTCTTTCTAATTCTTTAATTATCATAATTATTTGGAATTGTTAATAAAAAATATTATTAATTAATAATTATTCATATTATTATATTAATATTAACATTATTTTTATTTTTAATTATTTTGCACTAATTAATTAATATTATTTAATGTTATTATTCATATTAATTTTGTAAGATTCTTTAATATTGCAATATTGCAATGTTATAGTGAAGACATACAGAAAAGGACAGGAAAGATGTATGATAGAGAGAGAGTTTGAAAAATAATTAAGTTTTATATCGTATATAGTAAAAACATTTGTACATAGTAATACCCTAGATTATGATCAAATAGGGCTAATTTTAGAAGTTGGAATGGTACCGCATAAAGTTGTTGTAGGATTTTGGAGATTCAACTAGTAATACAGCTTTAATGCAGCAGCCTGTTAATTAGTCATGTTTGTGCAAAATTTTCATTAGTGAAGTTGCAGGATACCATTATAGTACTAGATGAATGAGATATATGAGTACTTGGTTTGCTTTATAGACACTGCTAAATGAATCAAGTTATCTACGAATACATGGATCAAGGAGGATAGACACTATTAGTGGACCTAAATTACCTTTTGGAGGGAAGATTGCCTTTATTCCCTCTAAAAATCTTCTTTCCTTTCAATCATTCTTTCTGTCTAATCTCCCATCTAAATTAACATTATTGACCTCATAATGGAAGACCAGAATGATGTAGTCAATGACAGGCCACAAATTGATTACTATGATGATTGATGGGACTAAGAAATTGAACCTGCGAAATTTGCGCAATGCTCATTTTTTCTTCATATCTAATCTCAACGAGCCTATACAGAAGAACAAGTTGAATCTTTTGCCGGTTGTTGCTTTAACTTCTTTGTGTCCACAATCTCTATCTTCAATTGCTATTTCCTTTTGTGTTAAATCAACAACGTCGCTAGAAGAAGGTACTTTGGACACATTTCCTATTACTACGACCAACCTTTGAAAGTTTCAAGAAATTTAGAAGAAGAATCTACTTTGTTCTTTACTAGATTGAGAAGAACTGAGAATAAGGGAGATTAATTATTGACTAATGAGAGAAGATTGATTGTTCTATTGGTGCTTTAACTTTATGTATTTGTTTCTTTTAACTGGTATTTTCTTTGAAAGAAATTTAACAAACAACAAATTCAAAATTCTTTCTATCTAGAATCCTCTAAAATAAACATTCACATACTAGTCTAAAATTTAAAGAGAGACAGAGAGAGGGAGAGAGAGGTGAATATGAATAAAAGAAATTTGCAAACTAAAGAAACTAAAAAAATGATAATAGTGAAATCTGAAAAGTAGTCTAATTGTTTGAATTAAAAATGAAGATTCATACTAAAAAATAAAAATAGTGTAAAAGAAAGTTGCTAATATTAAAAAGAAAGATTCTTTAATAGATGTGCTAAAGAAAAAAAGAAGGAAAAAGACATTTTTTAATATGCATATGTTATTGGGCAATGTTCCCTTTGATCCTAGCAACACAACATGTCCTAAACACCTTGAAGTGGAAATAAATATATTCTAATTAAAAATGAAAAGGAAAAGTGATTATAAATAAAAGAGATCTTATCAAACTAAAAAAAAAAACAAATATCAATAACATAATCTTTTTAAAGGAAACAATAATATAATTTGAAAAGTACTCTAATAATTTAAATTAGAAATGAAGATTCATACATAACATATAAAAATAAAATCTACAAAGAATGAATTCAATTATAAAAAATGGCTTTCTTTATTTAAAAGGAAAATTTACTAAATACCGTAAAACTATTTACAAGAGTGTTATTCTACCCATATTCTTTATTTATTTTTTTATACCAATGAACTAAAATTGTATATCAATTTAAGGAAAGCAACCCTCACACGATGGTTTTCTGGTGAATTTTGTGTATAATGAAACTTTGGTAAATAATTTATGGATATAATTGGTAGATAACCAGAGGGAATAGTGTGCCGAAAACTACCATATTTAGTGAAAGTGATCTAAGAAAAGAAACAAAAAATAGTGTAACGATACAAAAAATAAAACTAAAAGTATGAAATATAACGAAAACCTCATAAATAGTTGGTGGGTAATTGTAGAAATTTTTTATTTAAAAAAAGAAAATAGTTATTATGATCAATAACATATTGATAGTGGTTTTTTATTTAATAATTTACGCGCACAACATATAAAAATTTACAATTAGAAATGAATTAATCGAATAAATTAGATATGATCTATAAAGTTGATTAAAGTATTGCTTAGTAGATAACACTAACAAAATATCAAGCCAAAGATTTTACTGGTCAATCCTTTATTGAATCCCAGTGAAACTCAATGTCCAATACACTATTAACTAAAGGTTCATATATAAAATATAAAAAAGAAAGTTATAAAGAATGAATTAACTTTCTTTATTCAAAAATAGATAACAGTTATTTTGATCAATAATAGTACTGATCTTTGAACAAAACAACTAAAGATTCATTATGTTTTTTCTAGAAATCCAATCCTTCCGAGTCCTCGCTAGCCTTTCTGTTAACTGTAGAGCCTGTGTTTCAGAAGTAGAGAGAGTAGCCGTTCCTCAATGAAAGAGGAGATGGAGGCTTTCATTAAGCATGTTCTAAATGGAGCTTGGTACAAGGGATCCCAAGGGTATGACGTTTCAAGAGAAATCACTTCTCAAACTCTTTGAAATGTATGTCGGAGGAGATTGTAAAGGCCAAAGACAACGCTGAAGTTGTAATTGTGGACTCTTTTTCAGAAGTTGAATCCACCCTATTTGGAACCTATCTCTGTCTACTACAACTACCAGCTTTTCTATTTTTATTTTTCTATATTTTTCTCTTTGTATTTGAGTTTCCGTGCAACAATATTAATGGAAGACAAATTTCAGCACTATTTTCCTGGCATTTCCCGGCTTAGTTTTGTTAGTAATCTAGTGTTAATGGTCATGTCTGGATTGTCAGGTAACTTTTTTTGAACGATTTTAACTCGTTAAGATACACTGACAAATTGTGTAACCTTGATAGCTGTTAAAAAATATAATACAATCAGCTAGACAACCAAAAAAGCATAAGCACCAGCCGAAGGAAAAGGTTTGCGACTCAACTTGGGTTATAGGTGTATGAAATAAAAAGAGCTGAACTTAGCACAAACTCAATGCTGGCTTGTCAAAGCTAGAGAGGGAAAAGAGTAACTCTCAATTAATATGATGTCTAAAATTGAAATTTTAAACTTTGAAATTAAAATAGACAAATAAATAAGGGACAAAACTGTAATAGTGTATTATGTTTTAGCCGCAAATTACCCTATTACCCCCTTGATTCATAAGCATTTTTCTTGCTTTTTTTTCTTTCTGTATTAGCGCATTCAATTGGTCAGAGCAATTACGTAAATTATTTCCATTGATCCACATACTGTAATGCCGGGAAGCACTTTGCTAGGATTCTTCTGAATTTAACCCTTTTACTATTAACTTGAGACTAGTGGTGAGGCCGTGCACCAGTTTGCCATTTGTTTATGATGTAATAAATATAGTAATTCTTTTAAAAATAAATTGATTAATGATATTTCACTTAAACGGGTAGACCTTCTTTACCCTATCCTATTAAATATAAATAGGATGCAACTTAAAATTTATATCATTTACTAAATAATTTTTAGAAAAAAAAACCAAATGGTTCCGGTGCCTTCACAAATGGCTCTATTCCCTAGTGCTTTATAGAATTGTGTCGTGTATTTGTGTAGGAAAAATAACAATAAATTTAATTATTAGTCATATCTAAGTAATTAAAAATTACAAAGATCTTGGCAATTCATCAATAGCAATAAAGTCTATGCTCACACTACAAGAAATTGCGTCTTTAGCGACGGACAAATCCGTAGTAAATCCGTCACAAATTCGTCACTAATTTCAATTTGCGATGGATTTGCGACGGAAATAGCGCTCGCTAAAAACGTCGTCGCAGATTGCGACCGAAACGTATTTTCCTCGCAATTAGCGACTGATTTACGAGGAAAAAAATTATTGGTCAACGCCCACGGGCTAAAGTATTAGCGTGAGACTTAGCGAAGGAATATTAATTTAAAATTTAAAAATTATTCCGTCGCAAATTCCGTTGCTAATTTGCGAGGGATTAGCGACCGAACTTTATTTTTTATTAAAAATTATTTTTTTCGTCGCAGAATCCGTCGCTAATTTGCGAGGGATTAGCGACAAAAAAAATAATTTTTTAATTTTAAATTAATATTCCGTTGCAAAATCCGTCGCTAATTAGCTACGGATTAGTGACATATGTTTATTTCCAAATTAATTTAAATTTTAATATTCCGTCGCTAACTTTAATTAAAAAATCCTTATACCGTCGCTAATCCGTCTTTTTTTAATTAAAAAAATAATTATCCGTCTCTAATCTGTCGCAAATTCGTCGCTAATTTATTAAATTTTTTTAAAAAATTAAATAATTATATTAAAATTTCCTGTAAAAATTCAAAATTAAAATTTTATAACCTGTTGTACATGAATAAATATAAAGCAAATACTCATACAAATGCAAATCGATAAATAAACTTTTTGTAAAATATGAAATATGAAATAAAGTTATACATATCAAATAAAATATCTGTAATATATTAATTTGCCATAACGGCAGATCCCGGAGTCGGAGCTGAGGGCGGTGGCGAAGGCGGTGAAGAATCTGTTGGGCCCTGTGGAGGAGGATGGTCATCCGGTGGGTCAACTGTGTATTCGTTGTCATCCTCATTATCCGTATTATCGTTGTCACCAGGCAACGGAGGCGGAGGCATATTCAGAGTTTCTGACAAGAACGAAAAGTACTGTGTCATAGTCTGTTGCACGTTATGCAACTTCTTCTCAACTTTTCGTCGCATCCTTGTCTCATCATCCAACTTCTTCTGTAGCTGGATAACAATATGGGACGAGAAAGCAGGCGCTCCCTCAGAAGAAGAATGATTCAACCCCGGTTTTGCCTTCGATCCCTCAGATCCTAGTCCGAAGACGCGATTCTTCATGAATCCTCCCACAACCTCAAGGAATAGTGACTTGTCGTCAGGTAGTTGTCGAGAAGTCACAGAACATTCGGACTCTGGCTGAGAAGAACACTCCTTAATTGCGATAACATTATCCTGCAGAAACAGAAAAGAAAAAACGGTGTATAAATATCAACAACTATAATTGCAATTTTATAATTGATTCATCACTTACTTGATTATTACATAAATTTCAATATTTTATCTAAAATAACTTTGATTCTCTTGTATTCTTAGGACAGAATTAGATCAGCAATTAAAGTGGCATAAAGGAATGAAGAAGGATGCTCGTTTCATTCCCTCAACCTGGAGGAAAAACAACAAAAAGACATCAATAAGCCAATTAAGATTTGTAAAAAACAGAATAAACTAAACGGTTGAAAATTCTTTTAGAGTGGCTTTGAATTTCCTAATAAAATAAAGGAATGAATGAGAAGCGGAGTTGAATGTGGCTTTTGTTTTTTATTAATAAAAATATAGTTTACAATAACTTATATACAAAAAGAAAGCTGAAGTTAAGGAATTTCAATCCTATTATACTATGACTACTATAAAATTAAAAAATACATGCTAATGATATGATCACAACAAAAGCCTTTATCGTATAGTTTTCTCCTCAGCCTTTATCCTACTTTGTTGATACCTTTAACACCCCCTCCCCCCGCAAGCCGGACGGTGAGTAAATATCATGAAGACCGAGATTGGTGACAAGAAATATGAATAGCGAAGAAGGTAAAGCCTTTGTGAATATATCAGCAAGTTGAGAATGGGAAGAAATTGGCAGGGGCTTAATAAGCCCGGCTTGAGCCTTTTCACGAACAAGATGACAATCAATCTCCAAATGTTTGGTTCTTTCATAAAAGGCAGGATTGGCAGCAATATGTAGAGCACCCTCATTATCACAAAAGAGTGGAGTAGCACGATGTTGAGGGACTTGTAAGTCCTTGAGGAAGTATAGTAACCATAAGAGTGGCGGAAGCCATTGCTCTATATTTAGCTTCAGAAGAACTTCGAGCAACAGTAGGTTGTTTCTTAGATCTTCAAGAAATTAATGAAGATCCTAGAAGCATACAATAACCAGCTATAGAACATCGTGTGTCAGAACAACCTACCCAATATGAGTTTGAAAAAGCAAAGAGGTCCAATGAAGTCTTGGAAGAAAAGAACAAACCCATGGCAGGACTAACCTTTAAATATCGTAAGATACAATGGGCGACACGTAAATGAAGGATAGTGGGTTTGTCTAAAAATTGACTTAGGGGTTGGACAGCGTAACTAATATCAGGGCGAGTATTAGTTAGATATAAAATCCGACCAATGAGACGTCGATAAACTCAAATATCTAAGAGATGTTCAGAGTCATCATGAGAAGGTGTATAAGAAGTATCCATAGTAGTAGTAACTGCTTTGGAACCAAAGAAACCTTCAGCCTCCAATAATTCAAGAGCATACTTTCTTTGACATAAATTAATACCTTGGGCAGAATGTGCTACTTCTAGGCCAAGAAAGTATTTGAGTTTACCGAGGTCCTTGATGCAAAATTGTTCATGAGAAAAGTCTTGAGGTTATTAATTTCATCCAAATTGTCACCAGCTATTACTAGGTCATCAACATAGATAAGCACAACCATGAAGAAATAAACATGCTTTAGAATAAAGAGAGTAGGGTCACTATGAGCTGATAAAAAACCTTGCGAAAAAGAGCTGAGGTAAGTTTAGAATACCATTGGCTACTCGCCTGTTTTAGTCCATAAAGGGATTTATTAAGTTTGCATACAAATCCTAAAGGACAAGAATAATCTGTTGGAGGCTGCATATAAACTTCTTCCTTTAAGTCTCCTTGGAGGAAGGCATTATTTATGTCTAACTGTTCAAGAAACCATCCTCGGGCAGCAGAGACAGCAAGAAGAGTTCGGATAGTTGTCATTTTTGCAACAGGAGAAAAAGTTCTCAAAAAATATACGCACTCTTGTTGGGTGTATCCTTTTGCCACTAGCCTCGCTTTATACCTTTCAATAGTACCATCTGCTTTGTATTTGATGAAATATACCCATTTACAACCGATGGGTATTTTTCCATTTGGCAAGGGAACAAGAGTCAAGTAGTATTCTTATGTAAAGCTTGCAACTCATCATGCATAGCCTGTTTCCGTTCATCCTGCAAAATAGCCGCATGATAGGAACTTGGTTCAATGTTAGCCAAGATATTTAATGCAAAAGATTTATGATATGGTGATAATTGACTATAGCCATGTGTCTTTGACAAGAGAAGAGGAGTGCATGCTAGTGTAGGAACAGATGAGTTGGTGAGTAAAGTGCATGCATAGTCTTTAAGGTATGAAGGAATCTGTTTTGTCCTTGTAGAAGGTCGAAGAGATAGAATTGATGATTCGAGAATATTGGTCTCTGAAGAAGAGGAATTGTGATCAAGATTAGGAACTTGTCTTTGACTAGATGATGAAATAGGATTTGGTGCAAGATGGATTTCAATAGAAGGACTTTGTGGTGCGATTTCTGGCTGAATAGAATCAGAATAATCTGTATGTGATGGAGAAAAATTTTCAGCCAAACATTTAGAGGGAAAAGATTGTGGTAAATCAAATTGAGATGGAAAAGGCAATGGTAGACCTACTTTTTTGTTATTCGATAAAGTATGAGAAGATAGCGAAATGTTAATTCATGAAATACCACATCTTGAGAGACAAATATTTCTCTGGCATGGCAGTCCAAAAGAATGTACCCTTTTGTGTGAATTGGATAGCCTAAAAATACACTTCTACGACTACGAGGATCAAATTCTAATCGACCGTGAGAAAAGGTACAAGCAAAAGCTAAACACCCAAAAACTCGAAGAGATTGAAAAGGAGGAATTTTGGAATATAATATCTCATAGGGAGTTCTATTTTGGAGAGTGGGTATTGGTGTAATATTTATGAGGAAAGTAGCATGCTGCACACAATAGTTCCAATAAGCTAAGGGTACAGAAGACTGAAATTTGAGCACCCTAGCTACATTAAGAATATGTTGATGCTTACGTTCAACAATCCCATTTAGTTGGGGTGTTTCCACACAAGACGTTTGATGAAAAATTCCATTAGAATTATAGAAAGAAGGCATTTGAAACTAAATTCCATTGTCGGTTCGGATGACTTTTATAGTTTTTTGAGATTGAGTTTGGACAAAAGTACAAAATCTCTGAAGTAAAGGGCGTGTTTCAGATTTTTGTTTCATAAAATAAATCCAAGTAAATCTACTGAGGTCATCGACTATACTGAGAAAATAACAATGCCCATGAACACTATGAATTCTAGTTGGCCCCAAAATATGAACATTTTCCAAGTCGAAACATGCAGAAGTAGATTGTGTGTGTAGAGGAAATGGTAGTCTCTTTTGCTTAGCAAGAGGACAAATAGAACAATAGGAATCATCAACAAATTTAATTGAAGAATCCAAAGTTTGCAATGATTTTATTCGAGAATGAGACAAATGGCCAAGCCTATAGTGCCATAAAAGTGACTTATCAAAGTCTTGATGAGAACTATTAAGAGCAGAAACATTAGTCATAGATATTGATTATTCAAAAAACGAAAATAAGGGATCAAGAACATATAAGCCACATTGTTCTCTAGCTAATCCAATCGTCTTCCATTGTTTGATGTCTTGAAGAAGATAAAAACCAGATTGGAAAATGGCACAAGCAATAGAATATTGAAAAAGTTGGCTAAGTGAGACCAAATTAAAATGAAAAAATGGAATAAAGAAAACATCTTTCAGAATTAAATTATATGATAACTGAACGATGCCTTTTTTTTTGTGACAGGAACAATTGTTCCATTTGGAAGACGAACTATGATATGGTGAACTGAATAAGTAGTGAAAAAGAGGACAAAGAACATGCTATATGATTAGTAGCACCTGAATCAATGATCCAAGGCATTAAAAACGAGGCTAAAATCTTACCATTTTCTTTACCATTGAGAGTGCCAGGATTTGCAGTAAAAGCCATAACTTGATGATCAGCAACTGAACTTGGGAAAGCATTCGATATGTTTGGAGTTGGCAATGCCGTGACATTGCTAACAGCCGAAAAAGAAGGTGCAAGACTTTGCAGTAAAGAAACCAAGTGGTTGTATTGATCATAAGTGATACTGGAAAATGGTGTTAAGTTTGCTCCATTCTCATCTGTCATCGCAGAAACCTGATTAGTACTCTATTGCAGCTTTACTTTTCCTTTCGGTAGATACCTTTGCTTTTTGTAACATCTATCATGAGTGTGCCAAGTTTTTCCACAAAAAGTACAAATTAAGAACTTCTTAAGACTCGGAACTGCCCATCCTTTTGTACCAGAAATACCAGTCTGTAGTACCGGCAAATGTGAAGGACCAATAGTAGGAATAGTCACAATAGTTATTTGAACTTTACTGTTATTAGCCATTACTAGCCGTTATTTGAACATTAAAATTGATTTTCAAATCATAAAAAAGCCATAAACATCATATTTTTTAGTAATATTTTAGCCTTTAAGAATCTTTACTCTTTCCAATCATTCAAATATTAAAAAGACCTATTTTGTCTTGTACTTAAAAGTTCATTTTCATGATTATATAGACAAAAAAGTAAAGTGGTGCTAGATTTGTCATCATATATCAAGTTGTTGGTATTATCTTTCTCTCTTAGTTCATCTATTTGCTATCTTTAAGGTTTTCTTAAAGATATAAAACCCTTTTGATAGGGTGAACTTTGATTGCTTTAAGTAAAAAGAAGTTGTGAAGTAAAATTTTTGTTAGGTGAGCCTCTATTTTGTGTTGTATAACTATTGTCATAGTTAAAATTATTTGAAATCCTTAAGCAAGGGCTCAACGTAGTGGATGTAGATCTTGTGTAATTGAACCGCTATAAATTGATTGTGTGATCTTTTATCTTCTTTCTTTATTAGAGAATTCACCGTGTTAACTTGAATATCTTCTTGTGAACTTGATTTCAAATTTCTTCTAAACTATATTTAAAAAAAGAAAAAAGTTTTCAAAAATTAGCCAAAGACCTAAGAATTCACCCCCTCTTAGGTCTTACAAGTTATTCAAACATTTTATCAAACACTTCCATAGTATATAATTTTCAGAGGTTCGAAATTCACAATTTGAATCGCAGCAATGATACTCATTTCGATTTAACCAAAAACAATACATTTAGCATACAACACAATAAATTACAGCAATCCCAAAAGGGGTTTTTTCATCAAAATTTAGTGGTACTATAACCATTACCTCAAACGCACAACAACTCTCATCAAACTCCTTCATCAAATTTTCAGAACTCATTCCTTATTTTGTAGTTCTGAACTCTTGATACTTGATCTCTAATTCCATAGAAGCATTTGCTCCTCTCCCTGCCGCTTCACCTTCGAAAACGCGATAAATGATCATTAAGTGATTAGATGTGTGATATTACTCAATCTTTAATTTTACTTATTAACTCTTGCAACTTCTAAATATTATGGAGTTGACCCTTAAGACTTAAAACCCTAGTAAAAGACCTATTTATTAATTAGGATTCACTAAAAAGTCCTAACTATAAGTTCAAAATTCTTAATCAACAGTCTAAGTATATAAAGCACTTATTACTAAACCCACTTGGGTGGGATAATTACACAAATAGATATCATTATTTTACACATAACTTCTTACGTGGATATCGGGAGCAATAAAGGGGAGAGATGATGTGAGAGATAGAGGTTAGAAACAAATATAATTTGCGTATGAAGATGGATGGATGGACATTAAACCATAAACATAAAGTGCGTAAATGACAAAAAGAAGGTAACCATAACAAAGAAAAACAAAGAAAATGGTTTGTGTTTACCGTTTCATTACATGGGGGAGACTTGTTAGAGGTCACAAAGTAAAGAAAATGAAAAATTATGAATAATTGGATGCTAGTGTTGAAAGTTCTGCCCATTTTCTTCTTTCGGCAGTATGTGCTCCCTGGCCGCTTGTTTTGCTTCCCTGCAAATATAATGAAGGAAAAGGCCAACAATCAACCACTACTATACTTTGTACTTACAAATTTATATTAATAAAAATTTCATCTATCATAATTAGATAACTTATTTTAACTTGATATAAAATTTTAAAAAAATTTTAATTTATTTAATTTATTAATTTTATTCTTATTAATCTCATAATATTTTTATTAATTTAAGAGCTTAGTAGTAAAACTCATATATTACTGGAGATTTCTTATAAAAAAGAGGATTATATCCTTACTGGAACATTGTAAAGATATTTGAATTAAGAGTGGGCAATGCACTTTAACTTTTAGCATAACAATTTTAAGAAAAAAGAAAAAATATTGTTATTATACAAAAAAAAAAAACTAAGATAAGCATATTTGAGTTGAGGTTCGTTACGAAATTTAATACAAATTTTTAACATTTGATCTATTTTTTTCTCATAAAAAAATATTTTTTACGAAATCCAACGCAAAAAGTTTCAAACTAAAACAAAACTAATATAATCCTTACTAAAACCTATATATATTATTTATGAAATTGAAAAAATAATGGTACAAAAGAGACTATAAAAAGAATTATCAAAAAGTTAAAACAAACCCCAAAAAGTACCTATCTTAATGAAAAATCTAAAAAATAGGTATAAATCCCTCGCGCTTTGGTTAATATGCTGAGACCTCTTTTTTTCAACATGTGCGGGAGACCCTTCATAACCATTAGATCAGCATCTTTTGATCTAATGGTTGTAAGGGACCAGGGGTATTTTGGAGCAAAAATTATTTTTAGATTCCCACCTAAATCTGTCTATTCATGAAAAGAATAATCTACTTTTTTCTCCATCTATTTCTCTCTCCCTTTTCCATTCTGATCACTCCTCTTTCTCTCATATATCCCTTCCCTTGAAGATTGAGTCTCTTGCTTTCTCATCTATCTTCTCTCTTGAATTTTTATTAGATTTCTTCTCTCTTAAATCTTTAGCAGATTGACTATTTTTCTCTCCCTCCTCTCTCTTCTCTATTTTGTTCGCTATTGTTCTTTTGTAATCAAGGTTAGTATCAAAGAAGGTAAAGGACATTGTGTGAAAGATCCATTAGTCAATCTTCACAGATTCATCCATTACAGTTGCAGGCATTCTGGATAGAGTTCTTGATATGAAAAGTGGGTTATTGAGAAGAGTGAAAGTTTGTTTCATCCGAGGATTGAAGACAAAAAATCGGGTTATCTAGAAGAGTGGTAATTTGTTGTATCTGAACAATGAAGACAAAAAATCTGTTATTGTTGTTAGATGAATATTATTATATTAAGTATTATTTTTTCTTGGCCTTTCTATTTAATCTCTAAAGGTATATTCTTGACAGTAAAAATAATTATGGTAATAGGAGTTTGTGTTGAATGTAAGAGTTGTGTTATGTTGGGAACAAAATTAAAAAGTAATGATTGTCTTTACAATGTTGATGAGGATGAGAGAACAATAGTGAAATGCCTATTTTTGTTGAAAATTTGATGTATAGATTAGAGTTTTATACAATAACAAGTGTAAATTTATGTAACTAGAATGTATAATTTCTTTTATTTGTACTATGCTCGAGTTTGTTCAATGCAAAAATTCACATTAATGCAGTGGTGAATAATTAGTCATACAGTCTTGAATACAGAGTGAAGTTGTTGACAGTGTGATTGCGTTGAATATTGCAAATTAATGAGTGACATGTTAAGTAAATAATTATTCACTTAGCGGAGAATAATTTTTCACTATTAACATATCATCTGACCAAATCAGATGTATTTAATTTCATATAAATATCCATTCAGATTGTTATGAATAATTATTTGATATGGTAGATCTATTCACTTGATATGTTAAGTGAATAATTTTTCACTCAGTGAAGAATAATTATTCACTCTTACACTCTTAACATACCATATGACCAAATCAGATATATTTAGTTTCATGTAAATATCCATTGAGATTGTTATGAATAATTATCTGATATGGTAGATCTATTCACTTGATATGTTAAGTGAATAATTTTTTACTCAGTGAAAAATAATTATTCATTCTTAAGTGAATAATTATTCACTTAGTGGAGAATAATTATTCACTCTTAACATACCATCTGATCAAATCAGATATATTTAGTTTCATGTAAATATCCATTCAGATTGTTATGAATAATTATTTGATATAGTAGATCTATTCACTTGATATGTTAAGTGAAAATTTTTCATCAGTGAAGAATAATTATTCACTTAATAATTATTCAGTTAATAATTATTCACTCATAGGAGAATAATTATTTACTCTTAACATATCATTTGACCAAATCAGATATATTTAGTTTCATGTAAATATCCATTGAGATTGTTATGAATAATTATCTGATATGGTAGATCTATTCACTTGATATGTTAAGTGAATAATTTTTTACTCAATGAAAAATAATTATTCATTCTTAAGTGAATAATTATTCACTTAGTGGAGAATAATTATTCACTCTTGACATACCATCTGATCAAATCAGATATATTTAGTTTCATGTAAATATCCATTCAGATTGTTATGAATAATTATTTGATATAGTAGATCTATTCACTTGATATGTTAAGTAAAAATTTTTCATCAGTGAAGAATAATTATTTACTTAATAATTATTCACTCTTGAGTGAATAATTATTCAGTTAATAATTATTCACCCAGAGGAGAATAGTTATTTACTCTTAACATATCATTTGACCAAATCAGATATATTTAGTTTCATGTTAATATCCATTCATATTGTTATTAATAATTATTTAATATGTTAGATCTATTTACTTAATATGTTAAGTGAAAAATTTTCACTTAGTGGAGAATAATTATTCACTCTTAAATGAATAATTATTCACTCAGCATAACCGAATACTTTTGTCTGTAAATACTGCATATTTGATTCTATCCATAAATTTATTTTCTTCCCTATGAGTTCTAGTCTCAATAAGAATGCTAGTTCTTACTGTTTATATATTATGATATGAATATATCACATAAATTCGTTATGTATGGATGATGAGATTCCTTTGATACAGAGCTAATTCCAATAGACTTATTGGAGTTTCCTATTGGCGTGTATCCAGTAGGAATTGAACCTACAAATTCGCTAATTATGAGTTGGGCGCTTTAACCATTCAGCCATGGATGTTTCGCGGGGGTGAATAATTATTCACTCAGTGGAGAATAATTATCCACTTTTAACATATTATCTGACTAAATCAGATATATTTAGTTTCATGTAAATATCTATTCAGATTGTTATGAATAATTATTTGATATGGTAGATCTATTCACTTGATATATTAAGTGAATAATTATTCACTCAGTAGAGAATAATTATTCACTCTTAACATATCATATGACTTGGTCAGATATATTTAGTTTCATGTAAATATCCACTAAGATTGTTATGAATAACTCATTGTTATATATAAAATTCTATTCAATTTGTTATGAATAATTATTTGATATGGTGGGTCTATTCACTTGATATGTTAAGTGAATAATTATTCACTTAACGAAGAATAATTATTCACTCTTACGTGAATAATTATTCATGAATAATTATTCACTCTTAAGATATCATTCAATCAAATTAGATGTATTCATATTTCATGTAAATATCAATTCACCGTACATATTTTTCTTTGAATAATTAATCTTTAAAGTCATTATTCAAAATAATGAGAATTGTTACAAAAAAAGTCAAAGCAGATCGTTCTAAAGTTTTAAAAAAAGATCCAATATTCAAATTTTCCACCATCAAAATCATTCTTTGAAGTCATAAGAGTATTCTACTACCGAAATCATTCTTCAAGTAAAAAAAATCAACACATCGTTTTTTTAACCTCTGTAAGTAGATCATAAATCTTTTTTTTATAAAGATTTCTATAGCTTAGAATCCACTTTGAGGTCATAAGAGTATTCCACTGCCGAAATCATTCTTCAAACTAAAAAATTCAACACATCGCTTTCTCTACATCTGCAAGCAGACCATAATCCTTTTTTAGTGAAGATTTCTATAGCGTAGAAGCCACTAAACAGTCTAACAAAAACTCATAATATCTAACTTCATTTTAGCTAAGGTTCGTAGAAACAGTTTAATACAAAATGACGATCTTGAAAAGAATGAATTATTTTATTCTTTAATATTTGAAGACTTTCAAAGTAATAGTGGAGAGAAAACGGAAGATAGAAAGAAGAGAGAAAGACAAAAAGAAGAGAGAGTGAAAAAAATAAAGACAATTTAATAGAAGTAATTGAAGAAAATAGGTGAAAAAATAAATTTTAAATCATTTTAATTTTTTTTCTTTTTTATCCTTAATTTTACTTACCCAAAATATTTCTTATACTTTATAACCGTTATATAAAAAATATTAAACAGTAGCCAACAGTGAAAAAGTTATCTGCATATACATAATAAAAAGACTTCACCACCCGAACCCGACAAAAATCCCTCGTGCTTCGTAAATCCAAATAAGCGTTTAGAAAATTAAAAACGATAAATTTAAATAAGAAGTCGGGACGACTCTATAGAATGATCTAAAAGTCAAAAAGTTTCATCTGTGCATCGATTCTCAACCCAGAAATTTGCTCAAACTCATGGTTTCTCTCCAGAAGCTTAGGAGCAACAATGGCTAGACCGTATCGAGTGAGCCATGAAGATATGGTCAAGGCTCACAGACTAATTGAATTTGCACTTGAGAGCCTGAAACTAGTTTCACTCTTTAAATCTGTTACTCTAGATAGCGAGAGGAATGAAATTGAGTCACTTCATAAAAATCTGCAATTTCTGCAAGATTTCATTAACTTGGGCCTAGAAAGTTCCAGCCAGCGCGCACTTTTCTCAAAGCTAGTTGTGGAAATACTGGAAGCTGCTGATGAACTTTTAGTCGTTACCGACTCTGGTTTCAACAGCAATCTGTCGGATACGAGCCGTTTCCTCCGGTATTCTCCCAGAGTTGCTGATCTCGTTCAGAAGATCGGAGGAGCTTCCGGAAACATTCTGTATTCTTCGAGGATCTCTGATGTGGTTAGACACAGCAGAGAGATTCCTTTTTGTGCAGATCAGAGAACTGCTCCAAGATTAGTTGTTACCCGAAATGGTTACCCTAATTGGTCTCGGCAATCTTCGAGAATCGCTGATGTGGTTAGACACATCAGAGAGATTCCTTTTTGTGCATGTCAGAGAACTCCAAGATTAGTTGTTACCCGAAATGGTTTCTGCGGCGATCTGTTAGCTATGGGTATGCGAGATTTCCGACGGAAATCTCCAAGAGTTTCTGATCTGGTACAACAGATCATATCATTGCTGGGAACGGATTTTTATAGTGGTATCAGATTAGTCGTCACGGACTCTGGCCACTACTGCTGTATTCGGGATGCATACCCTCTGTTCGTTTATTCTCCAATAGTTGCTGATTTTGTACAAAGGATCACATTTTCGGAGGAAAAGGATAATATTTTTCCTGTAAAAGGTGCAATACTGATAGCTGACGAGTTTGGTAACTTCTGCAATGTGTCTGATTTCATGTTTTTCCTTCGATTTTCTAGAAGAATTTTTCGTCTGGTTCAAGGGATAAGTTCTATAGGGAAAGAGATCGATGCTGGTCCCAAAGGAGAAGGCATATTAATGCTTCAGGACTCTGGTTTCTACAACCGGCTGGTTTCTATACAGGGCTTTGGTTTCAACGACAGTCAGTCAGTTGTGCAGCTTTGCAGTTTTAAAGGTGCAATACTTGTCGTCAACTGCACTGTTTTCAACCGCAACATACAGGCTGAACGTCGCAGGATCAGATCTACAGAGAAAAGGATTCCTGATGGTCCTAATATTGAAGGTGGAAGCTCCTCTTCTGAAAGTTCATCAAGTCAACAAGGGACCTCTGTTGTTGTAGAAAAGATAGTATTTGGTTTTGAAGAAGAGACCACAGAGCTACGTAACAGACTCGTCCGAGGGAGCAAGCTACTTCAAGTGATTCCAATTACTGGGATGGCCGGAATTGGTAAGACAACATTGGCTGGCAAACTGTATAACGATTTGTCAATCACTTATCATTTCCACATTCGTGCATGGTTTTCCATTTCTCAAGTTTATGGTAAGAGGAAATCATTGCATAGCATTTTAAGTTCCATTCTGAATGAAAATGATCCAGTTCTTAGCACTGAAGATATAGGTGAGAAGTTGTACAAATGCTTAAAGGGAAATAGATATCTAATTGTCATGGATGACATATGGGACATCCACGCCTGGAATGAATTGAAAATCTATTTTCCGGATGATGAAAATGGCAGTAGAATTTTGATGACTAGTCGAGTAGTGGATGAGGTTGCAAAAGCTAGCCCAGGTAGCCCTCCTCACATGCTACGGTTTTTCACTCGAGAAGAAAGTTATGATCTGTTTAAACACAAAGTGTTTGCTGATAAGAGTTTTCCTGAAGAGCTTGTCCAAATAGGGGAGAAAATTGTTGCAAAATGTAAGGGTCTACCGCTAGCAATAGTTGTTGTAGCTGGACTTCTTTCCCAGAGGGAGAAGACATTAGTTTTAGAAAATTGTTGTAGCATATTCCCTCATCAGTTTTAGAAAATTTGCAAGTCCTTTCCCAAGTGTGTCCTTCAGGTTCCTTTCTTGTTCTATTATCCAAAACTCCCCATCTTAGAAAGTTGGGACTGCATTTGACTTTCTCAGAAAAAGAAAACCCTTCTTTCTTTCCTGATCTTCCTTATTTGGATAAGCTTGAAACATTGAGATTTGAATACCAAACTTTAGGTATGGTGCCCTTTCACATTCCTCAGTCACTCCCTCCAAGCTTGAAAAAACTAACTCTTGTTGGTAGCCATGTCAGGTGGGAAGAGATCTCAATTATTGGATTGCTTCCAAATTTGGAAGTTCTCAAGATTAAGGATAATTTCTTCAGTGGATCCAAGTGGGAAACAAGTGAGAATGGTTTTTGTTCCCTCAAGTTCTTGAAACTATCACATTTAGACCTTCAAGAGTGGATTTCCGATAGTAGTCATTTTCCTAAACTCGAGCATTTAGTGCTAAATGGATGTCTAGATTTACAAGAAATACCTTTTGATATTGAAGAAATCGCAACCCTCCATACTATTGAGGTGTATCGATCATCAAGTTCTACTGTGGAATGGGCCAAGGAAATTCAAGAAAACCAGGGTCATGCAAAGGTCCTAATTTACCAGCACTTTAAAGAATTCTAAATGCTGCAGCCTTCCACGGTTTGACCAATGAATTAAAACTTCAGAGACAACAAACATAGGTAGCCTTCACTCTTAAAAAATTTTACAAGTTTTATAATTGCTTTCTTCTCTTTCCCAGAATTTGATCTATCTCTTATGTTAATATTAATATAATGAAAATAATGCAGAAATGAAGATGTTGCAGAATGAAGATGATGCAGAACTAGCTGCAAAGTGAAATATGGGTGCAGGAAGTAATGTTGGTGATGATACTGCAGCAGTTTTCTGCAATGCTGAAGTGAAGACAGTTTTTTTTGGAGATTGCTGAATGGATTGCTGATGCTGGCATCCAGCACTACAACAGATGCTGACATGGCATGTTTTTAGTTAGTTTAGTTATTTATGCATCAAATGCGCTGTGAAGGTTTATCAAGCTTTTTCTTGAATGCGTTGTCCATATTGAATTTCTATATAAACGAGTTTTGTACAGTGATTTGATATGAAAAATACAATGACGTCTGGAATTTTCTTTCCACTATTTATCTCTCTACAGCAGAGAGCATTTCTTCATTTTCTTCTTCTTTGCATGTTGAATGATGAAATTTAACATGGTATCAGAGCATTAGTTTAGCTTTTGCGTTATTTCAGAAATCGTTTTCTGATTTCTGTATTCAGAATTCATCCTTCGCTGTGAAGTTTTTTTTTGAGTTTTTGCTCAAGCCTGAAAATGGCGACCAATGCAGAAACTGGTTTACCAACAAATCCAATGTACCTGAATCCAAATGACAGCTCAAGTCAGCCACTTGTACAACCGGTGCTTACAGAACAGAATTATCATGCTTGGAGCAGAGCAATGCGTATGGCACGATCTCTAAGAACAAAATTGGATTCATTGATGGTTCAATTGAGCCACCGACAAGAGGTACTCGCAATTTTGCTTTATGGCAACAGGTGAATACCACTGTGATTGATCAATTCAGTGAATACTACTATTGCTCAAAGTGTTATGTGGTTAGATACAGCTAAGGAAGTTTGGGAAGATTTATATGAAAGATATTCTGGTGGTGATTTGCATCATTTGTCTGATTTAATTGAAGAAATACAGAATGTGAAACAAGGAAGCAAAACAGTTAATGAATACTATACTCAATTGAGGATATTATGGGATGAACTGTCTGTTTTAAGGCCTTTGCCTTCTTGTGTATGTGAACCTAGTTGTAGCTGTGGTGCAGTTAAAAAAATGAGATAGTACTATGAAGCAGAATGTGTGATACGGTTTTTGAAAGGATTAAATGAACAGTTTGATAGTATTAAGTCACAGGTTCTGGTGATGACTCCTTTACCCCTGATCAATCATGTGTTCTCTATGGCAATAAAGCATGAGAGACAGCTCAATTATTCTTTGAATCACAATCCAGAAGCTCACATAATGCTTTCTAAACCTGTAACTATGAGTCATGACAAAGATAGTAAGGGGAGTCTTGGTAAGAATATGATTCTACATGCAGAGAGAGTTCACAGTTTCAGTAATGCTGTGACTGGAAACAATAGGAGAAACTTTGGACAGAAGACCTTACAATGCATTTTTTGTGAAAAATCTGGTCATACTGTGGATAAGTGTTATAAAAAACATGGATATCCCTCAAACTTCAAATTCAGACCAAGAGAAGGTGTTTATGGTGGTAGTAGGAGTCAGGTTAATGCTGTGATGATGAATCAGGATGTGGTTACATCAGATACAATGGATTCTAAGGCAGGGATTACATAGGAGCAATATTCTGCTTTAATGAAAATGCTGGAAAATATGCAGATGCAGAATGCAGGAGTTGTACCTGAGCATTCACCAATGGCAGGACAAGCAACAATACTCACTGCTAATTTTGATAAATCAGCATACACAGGTAAGTATCTTTCAGAAACATCAAGGCATTGGATTTTGGATTCAGGTGCTACAGATCATATCATTTGTTCTTTGAATTCCTTTACTTCATCTAAACCTGTTCATGACATTATTGTTAAACTTCCTAACTCCAATTCTGTGACTGTGACACATAGAGGTCATGTTGTTTTGTCCAACCAATTGACACTGTATGATGTTCTCTATGTGCCTTCTTTCTAATATAATCTGATTTCTGTGAATAAACTCATACAGTAAAATCATTGTAAACTTGTGTTTCACTCTCATGGTTGTTTGATACAGGACATTGCAACGTTGAAGAGGATTGGATCAGCTAAATGTTGCAATGGCCTATATTACCTTGAATGTTCATCTTCAGTCCTGTCTCCTCCAGTTACTCTAAACAATACAGCTGATACTTGCAATCCTTCTAGCTTAACTACTCCTTTTTATTTTCATAATAGTCATTCTGTTAGAAGTTCTGGTTTTGATACTAGCAAGGGAAATATTTGGCATTATAGATTAGGTCATCCTTCCTTCCAGAGAATGCAGATTCTCAAAAATGTTTGGTCAGATATTGTTCTTCCTTGTAATTCTAGTTGCACTGTTTGTCCCCTTGCAAAACAGAAGAAGCTTTCATTTCCTTTAAGTGACTCTAGTACTTCTGGTTGCTTTGAACTGTTACATATGGATATTTGGGGACCTTATAGACAAGCTACTATACATAAACAGAAATACTTCTTGACTGTGGTTGATGATTACAGCAGATTTGTTTGGATTTTCTTAATGAGGGATAAAATAGAAGTTAGAAAACTTATTCAAGACTTCTGTATTTTTGTTGAAACTCAGTTTGCCAAACAAATTCGAATTATTAGAACTGATAATGGTTCTGAATTTCATATGCCTTCTTTCTTTCAATCCAAAGGCATAATCCACCAAACTTCATGTGTTGAAACTCCATAGCAAAATGGTATAGTAGAAAGAAAACATCAACATATTCTCAATGTAGGTAGAGCTCTTAAAATGCAGTCCAACATTCCTTTGTCTTATTGGGGTTTTTATGTTCAACATGCAGTCTATTTGATTAATAGACTTCCTACACCAGTTTTACATAACAAAACTCCCCATTTCATGCTCTATGGAAGAGATCCTATTTTCACAAATCTGAGAGTATTTGGTTGTCTTTCATTTGCATATACTCTTGAACAAGGCAGAACCAAATTTGATCCTAGAGCAAGGAAGACTGTATTGTTAGGTATTTCACAAACCAGTAAAGGTTATATTTTACTGGATCTATCCACTAGAGTCATTTTTGTCTCCAGAAATGTAGTATTTCATGAGCATATATTTCCTTTTCATTCTACTTCCAATTCTGAATTGTCCTCTATTTGTCCTCAGTTGCCTATTCTGCATAATTCAAAATCAACATCACATTCTTTTCAGTCTACTCTAGTTGATCCTGATTCTATACCCCTTCCTGTTACAAGCTTTTCATTTCATCATGACCCCATTTCTACCTTTATGCCATCTTCTATTACAGATCCTTTACCAAGAAGATCTAGCAGAACCAAAACTAAACCAGTTTATCTTGATGACTATGTTTGTAACAGTGTTTAAAATATCCTCACTCTTTGACCAATGTCATGAGTTATGATATGTTGGCACCTGCTTACAAAGGCTTTTATATTGAATATTTCTGTTAATACTGAACCTAAATGTTATGAGGAAGCTGTTCGCATTTAGTTTGGAGAGAAGCAATGAAGAAAGAAATTGAAGCATTGGAACAGACCAAGACATGGAGCTTGGTTCCTTTACCACTTGGCAAACATCCCATAGGTTGTAAATGGGTGTACAAGGTAAAACATAATTCAGATGGGACAGTGGAAAGATATAAGGCTCGATTGGTAGCAAAAGGGTTTACACAGCAGTTAGGAATTGATTATTTAGAAACCTTCTCTCCTGTGGCTAAGATGACCACAATCAGAATAGTGTTGGCTGTTGCAGTAGCCAAAGGATGGCATTTGCATCAGTGTGATGCTAATAATGCATTTTTGCATGGTGATCTTGAAGAGGAAGTTTATATGTTGCCTCCTCCAGGATTTGATAACTCAAATAAGTCTTTGGTTTGTAAATTGAACAAATCACTCGATGGTTTAAAGCAGGCAAGTAGGCAGTGGAATGCTACTCTAACTCAAGCATTATTCACTCTTGGTTTTCAACAGTCCAAAAGTGATTATTCCTTGTTCACAAAGGTGGTTTCCAATGCTTTTATTGCCGTGCTAGTCTATGTTGATGATATTGTTCTGGCCAGTAATAATTTAGAAGCCATTGATGAGGTATATTTCGCTTTGCAGCTAGTTCTGCATCATCTTCATTTTGCAACATCTTCATTTATGCATTATTTTAATTAGCCCCCCTCAAGCTGGATTTGGAAAAAATGTTATGTATACCAAGACTATTTAACAACTGATAAAAACGAGAAGCAGCCAAGGCCTTGGTGAACAAATCTGCAACTTGTAAAGAAGAGGCAATAGGCAAAGGTTTCACTAATCCAGCTTGAAATTTCTCTCTAACAAAATGACAATCCAACTAAATATGCTTAGTACGTTCATGGCACACAGGATTTTCCACAATATGTATAGCAGCTTGATTATCACAGTAGAGTGGAATGGCTGATGGAAAAGGTAGCTGCAAATCCTGGAAAAGATAAGATAACCACTGAAGTTCACAAGTCACTGTTGCCAATGCTCTATACTCTGCTTCTGCTGAGCTTCTGGAAACTGTGGACTGTTTCTTAGCCTTCCAATAGATCAGAGCATTGCCTAAGAAAATGCAGAACCCTGTCACTGATTTTCTGGTTTCAATACAATTTGCCCAATCCGAATCTGCAAATGCTTTAACTGAAAAATCAGATAGTGCAGGAAAATACAATCCCTGTCCAGGTGCCTTTTTTAAGTATCTCAGAATTCTGTGTGCTGCTCTCATATGGTTTTCTGTAGGATGATCAAGGAACTGACTTAGCTGTTGTACTGCAAAGCTAATGTCAGGTCTGGTTATGGTTAAATAGAGCAACTTCCCAATCAAACTTCTATAAGTGGTGTGAGAAGGTAGAGCCATGGAATAACCATGTTCATATTTTGCATTTGCTTCCATTGGAGTTGTGACTGGTTTACAACCAAGAAATCCAAACTAAGTTAAAACATCAATTGTATATTTCCTTTGTGACAGATTCAAACCATCCTTAGTTCGAGCTACTTCCAGCCCCAGAAAATACCTTAGAGAACCTAAGTCCTTAATTTTGAACTGAGCATGAAGGAAGATGATGCAGAACTAGCTGCAAAGTAAAATATGGGTGCAGGAAGTAATGTTGGTGATGATACTGCAGCAGTTTTCTGCAATGCTGAAGTGAAGACGGTTTTTTTTGGAGATTGCTGAATGGATTGCTGATGCTGGCATCCAGCACTACAACAGATGCTGACATGGCATATATCTAGTTAGTTTAGTTATTTATGCATCAAATGCGTTGTGAAGGTTTATCAAGCTTTTGCTTGAATGCGTTGTCCATATTGTATTTCTATATAAACGAGTTTTGTACAGTGATTTGATATGAAAAATACAATTTTGCTTCTTCTTCCTTGAAGACGTCTGGAATTTTCTTTCCACTATTTCTCTCTCTACAGCAAAGAGCATTTCTTCATTTTCTTCTTCTTTGCATGTTGAATGATGAAATTTAACATAATATGCAGAACCTCAGCTACAGTTCTATTGACTTAATGTCGAGAAGGAGACCATCAAATAGCGGCAAATATGTGAATGAGAACTTCTGGAAAAACACGAGTGAAAGGCTTTTTACATAGTACATACTACATACACTGCTACATTCGTTTGAAAATAATTTACAAGTACTCTCTCTGTTTTTTTTAGCTGTAAAAAATGATCGCTTCTGTGTTCATGTTCAATTATCAAATTTGTGAATTTGAGGCTGTTTTTAGAATAAAGTTTCAAATAGACCCTTAATTAAACATGGATCTTGGCGAGAATTTTTTTTCACATTTACCACTACAAAGAGAGACTTGAGAGAGAATGGGATCCTTTTAAGTGAAGGGTAGAGAAACTTAGAAGTTTTGTTTTTTAATCAATGAATGGGTAACATAGTCCCATAAACTCTAATATATCTGGAATTTTATTATCTTTTTGCATTAAAAATGAATAGAGGGAGTATTATGAAAGATAAAAATAAACAAATATTTATTAGTTTAAAATGAAGAAAGTGTACTCTTTTTAAATATAATATTATTTTTTTAACATTACAATTGATTAGTGAGGGGGAAGGGGAAGGGGAAGGGGAAGGGGAAGGGGAAGCGAAAGGGAAGAATGACACCTTTTGCTTCCTTTGATAGAAGTAAAAGTATTTATTTTTATTTTGTTTGGTTTGAGTATCCATGGTCTTTAGGAGATCAACTCGGGACAGTATTTAATGTCTGCTTAATTTTTTAAAATTTTTTTAGAAATTATTTGCATCTTCTTGACCACATTACAGATCGCAGATGACAATTGAAAAGGTTTTTACTCAATTTTTTCCCCCAGAATTTTTTTGTGTGGATTTGTAAAGTGCTCTTCGAGGAGTTGAATGGAAAATTTTAATTAGTAAAATTGTCAAAAAACAGTATTGGGCAATGGATATTTTTTAATTAGGTGAAGAAAAATAGACTAAAACTTCTTTGTTTTTCTTATGGATTTTCTTGTCTGGATCTTCTAATTGATTGAATTCAACACCTTGATTCAATCACAACTAGTTAGAGTGGTCCGGACAATGCGCGGATAGTTTGCCCATTATAATTTTGCATATCGATTTTGTATTAAAAATTGATCAAGTAATTTCAATAGTATTTGATATTACTAATTATAAAATATTGAATCAAGTAATTTCAATCTGTTGGCACAGAAGCGCTGATAAAACCAACACAGTATAGATCAAAATACATTTCTATTCCTAAAGTTTGTAATGATCAACAATGCCACACAGTAACATTTTGCTAACATTCTTGATAGAGAAAGAAAGGTTACATTGTAACAAAGTCTTGTGCCAACAGATTCTTCAACCCTAACATAATCACAAGGTAGGCATTCTCTTCTTGATGATACAATATAACATACTCGTTCCCCTTGATTTGAAGGTCTTTAACAAACTGATGCTATCCTGTCTTGATCATCATTTGACAAGAATTTCCTTGTGTCTTCCAGAATAAGTGGCGTCGGCATGGTGCTGATTTTTTTATTTGTGTAAGCCCTGGGTCGAGAAAAAGACAATTACATATATAGATTATGTATTAATTAGCTTTTACACTGAAAGGATAAGATAAAACAGAATTTTACCATTGCAGCCATAGAAGGTAAATAGGTTTTGCAATGCATTTAATAAACGCATTCTGAAACATTCATAAAAATATGGGTAAACAATTCAATTTGCCCTTAAACTTTACTCAAAATTTAAATTTTATCATTCAACTTTAAAAAGGATAAATTTTGACCTTAAACTATCACAAAGTAGTGTTTTGTTATATTCCGTTTGTTTCTAGCGTTAATTCATGAGGAAATGACTGTCACATGACCGTCACATGACTACTTAATAGGTAAATCAGAAATATCAAATAAAAATTATTTTAATTCTTTAAAAAAAGACAAAATTGGAAGCTAAAAAAGAGAAGCGCAAAAAAAAAAAAAATCTTGCAATGATTTAACTGTAACTACATATATTGATAGAATATTATGAGTTCTAAATTTTTTCTTTAAAGTGAGAATGTAAAAAAAAATTCTAATTAATATTGTTGGATAAAGAGAAAGATAATGACAAAAGAGAGATAGACATTGATTTTCTCTCTAACTGTTTCTAACATTAATTCATAATAGAATGACTGTCACATGACTACCGCATGACTACTTGAGGGACAAATCAGGAATATTAAATAAAAATTATTTTAATTATTTTACAAAATAAAAAAGACAATTAGAAATGTAAAAAAAAAAGCGCAAAAAAATCTTGCAATGATTTAATCGTATCTACATATATTGATAGAATATTACAAGTTTTAATTTTTTCTCTAAAGTGAGAATATAAGAGAAAAAACCTAGTTAATATTATTGGATAAAGAAAAAGATAATGACAAAAGGAAGATAAGACATTGATTTTCTCTATTATTGTGACTTATTATTTTTCATATTACTTTTATAAATTTTATTTTTTTTAAGAATTCAAATAATTTTTATTTAATATTATAAATTTGTCCATCATGTGACGGTCATTCCGTTATGAACGTTAAAAATAAGCGGAATAAGATAAAATATTATTATGTGATAGTTTAATATCAAAATTTTTTCTTTTTAAAGTTAAATGATAAAATTCAAAATTTTAATAAAATTTAAGGGCAAATTGAATTATTTACCTTACAAATATTAACAAAAGAACGCGTTATTTTAGAGAAATAAATAAATATCATAGGAGGAACATTTAAAGTTAAAGAATTTATAATTCGAGAAATACAGCAGACAACAATGCTTGGAATTCGATGTGCACGCAGACAAAGAGTAAAGGACAGGGACAGGTGTTTACCTGTATCATTAGAGAGAATGTCTAAAATCCAATCGGCAGGATCCTACAGTAAATCATTAAAGACAAAGTCTTAAAACATTTTAATAAATGATACATGCAAGATATGATGAGCACTGAAAATACCATATACACCGTAGAACTAAACATATACTGATAAGAAAAAAAGAACAATATTTGACCTACATATGCAATCTCTAAAGGACCAAACCAAATTCCAGGAAGACCCATGTTTACAAGGAAATAGTTACTCTATATAGTTTCAGTGGTTCTCGTAAATGCAAAGCATTACATGAGATTTTGTACTTTTTGATACAAAACTTGCTTTTTTCCCAATTTCGAAAGATCTAGTTGTACAAGAGAATCTCTGAGCTCCTTTACTCTATATTCTAAAATATGCTAATTTGTTCTCTAAAAAGAAAAGAATTAAGTAAGTACTAATAACTCAGACGTGCATTACTTCCTCCCCCCCTGCTCGCGCAAACAAGAAAAGGAAGGACCCCAAGTAAAATAAATAATCAAAACCTTCATCAACGTACTTCTCGTTATCAGGGAGGAAAGTAATATGATTTTACAATCTAATGATAATAGAGTTGCAAAGCTAACCACCCTCCTAAAACACAAAAGGTTGAACGAAATCATTGAGGAATCTGTAAATACACGATAGAAATTGAACACAAATCCAAGAAAGAAATCAAGAACAAAAATTAACAAGAAAAAGGTTACATTTTGTCGATTCCCTAGTTGGTTTGAGACAAAATTACATACCGCAGCAGCCTTGTACAAAGTTCAAATATCTCGCAACATAGTACAAAGACAGCTACTTGCAGAAAAGAAATGCTCTCAGGATCTTTCTTTTTTCCCTTTCATTTACTGACCGTAAACATAGCCCAGTGAGCATCATAAGACTTCAGCTGCTCAAGGTCAGACAAAGAATTCCTTCCTTCTGTTGCGCTGCACTGCAAAGTACTCAGGCGCTGCCCGCTCATCTTTGCTCTCAGCACCAGCATACTTGTTATTAAGAGAGTGGGTCACACGGAAGCATGGAAAAGGAGCTTGAAAATTGATGATCGAAGAAGTAAGAGGAGGAGGTAAAGGAAAAGTCCTACTCGGGTGGAAGGGAAAGAAAAAGAGACGGTAAAAGACGCGAGGAAAAGGAGAGGTTTGTCTAGAATCTTCACCCAAATCCTTTCTATCTTCTAAATCTCAACCATCCAAATTGATGCATCTGAATTTGAACAATCCAAATTATTAAATTTTATTTAATTTAATAATTTATTAATATTTTAATAATTATTTAATTATTAATAAAAAATATATAAATAAAATAATTAACTTAATACATAATAAAATAATTTTTTATAATTTTATCTACATATTTTTTATTAATAATTAAATAATTTTTAAATATTAATAAAGTTAGTAGTAAACCAAAATAAAACTATTTTAATTTGATAATTCACGTAACATCGTCTTAATCACCAAAACGTCAGATCAAACATCACTGAAAGACCCCCAAAGAAACACGACAATGCTTAACTGAAATGAGTTCAAACGTTCAATTTACCTTGCATCACATAGAACGCTTCACTTTAATGTGTCCAATATTGATCTTCACTTTATTCACAAATAGATAATATAGATAGATTAATTCATTTTCAAGTTTGGATTACCACTCCCTCAAAAAAAAAAGTCTAGATTATCACATTATATGATCGATTAAAAAATACGAACTTAAAATTATTTAGTTTATTATTATGTATAAAAAAATTCTACGTTTGCAAGAGAGACAAGAAAAATAGTTATATAATATTCATTAAATATTATGTATATTTTTTAAATTAGTCTCCATTAAATAAATTTATTTATTTCCTTCCAAAATTTATTTGTCTACAGTTATTCTTAATTTATTTTGTTAATCAAATTTCTTCTTAAGATTAAACACTATTATTATTATATACAATATTTTTATATTTTATTTTTAAGAATTCGCTCTTTCTCTAACTCATACACATACAGTCTAAAAATTCGCTTAAAATATATTTAATTTTTTAGATTTTAAATTCTAAGAAACTGTAGAACGCAATGAGTAACAAGTCCACACCAAATAACTTCAATTATAACATGAAAACTAGCAAAAACTTTGAAGATTTGAACTTTTCACATTTTAGGATAGCTGCATTAGAGTTTTATGGAATTTACTGTCAAGTTCTACAATGCGAGCATATAACTTGTTCAAGTTCTGATTTTTTTTTTTTTGAAAAATAGATGAGTGGCGGAGCTTTCATGCAAGTTCTACGAGCCTGGATGAAACTTGCATGCATAATTCCGCCACACTTCATGGAAATTTCAAGCAATTTCCACCCCCGATGGAACTTGCATGCTTCTTTCCCCTTTGTTGGTTCTTTCTAATTCTTTAATTATCATAATTATTTGGAATTGTTAATAAAAAATATTATTAATTAATAATTATTCATATTATTATATTAATATTAATATTATTTTTATTTTTAATTATTTTGCACTAATTAATTAATATTATTTAATGTTATTATTCATATTAATTTTGTAAGATTCTTTAATATTGCAATATTGCAATGTTATAGTGAAGACATACAGAAAAGGACAGGAAAGATGTATGATAGAGAGAGAGTTTGAAAAATAATTAAGTTTTATATCGTATATAGTAAAAACATTTGTACATAGTAATACCCTAGATTATGATCAAATAGGGCTAATTTTAGAAGTTGGAATGGTACCGCATAAAGTTGTTGTAGGATTTTGGAGATTCAACTAGTAATACAGCTTTAATGCAGCAGCCTGTTAATTAGTCATGTTTGTGCAAAATTTTCATTAGTGAAGTTGCAGGATACCATTATAGTACTAGATGAATGAGATATATGAGTACTTGGTTTGCTTTATAGACACTGCTAAATGAATCAAGTTATCTACGAATACATGGATCAAGGAGGATAGACACTATTAGTGGACCTAAATTACCTTTTGGAGGGAAGATTGCCTTTATTCCCTCTAAAAATCTTCTTTCCTTTCAATCATTCTTTCTGTCTAATCTCCCATCTAAATTAACATTATTGACCTCATAATGGAAGACCAGAATGATGTAGTCAATGACAGGCCACAAATTGATTACTATGATGATTGATGGGACTAAGAAATTGAACCTGCGAAATTTGCGCAATGCTCATTTTTTCTTCATATCTAATCTCAACAAGCCTATACAGAAGAACAAGTTGAATCTTTTGCCGGTTGTTGCTTTAACTTCTTTGTGTCCACAATCTCTATCTTCAATTGCTATTTCCTTTTGTGTTAAATCAACAACGTCGCTAGAAGAAGGTACTTTGGACACATTTCCTATTACTACGACCAACCTTTGAAAGTTTCAAGAAATTTAGAAGAAGAATCTACTTTGTTCTTTACTAGATTGAGAAGAACTGAGAATAAGGGAGATTAATTATTGACTAATGAGAGAAGATTGATTGTTCTATTGGTGCTTTAACTTTATGTATTTGTTTCTTTTAACTGGTATTTTCTTTGAAAGAAATTTAACAAACAACAAATTCAAAATTCTTTCTATCTAGAATCCTCTAAAATAAACATTCACATACTAGTCTAAAATTTAAAGAGAGACAGAGAGAGGGAGAGAGAGGTGAATATGAATAAAAGAAATTTGCAAACTAAAGAAACTAAAAAAAATGATAATAGTGAAATCTGAAAAGTAGTCTAATTGTTTGAATTAAAAAATGAAGATTCATACTAAAAAAATAAAAATAGTGTAAAAGAAAGTTGCTAATATTAAAAAGAAAGATTCTTTAATAGATGTGCTAAAAGAAAAAAAAGAAGGAAAAAGACATTTTTTTAATATGCATATGTTATTGGGCAATGTTCCCTTTGATCCTAGCAACACAACATGTCCTAAACACCTTGAAGTGGAAATAAATATATTCTAATTAAAAATGAAAAGGAAAAGTGATTATAAATAAAAGAGATCTTATCAAACTAAAAAAAAAAACAAATATCAATAACATAATCTTTTTAAAGGAAACAATAATATAATTTGAAAAGTACTCTAATAATTTAAATTAGAAATGAAGATTCATACATAACATATAAAAATAAAATCTACAAAGAATGAATTCAATTATAAAAAATGGCTTTCTTTATTTAAAAGGAAAATTTACTAAATACCGTAAAACTATTTACAAGAGTGTTATTCTACCCATATTCTTTATTTATTTTTTTATACCAATGAACTAAAATTGTATATCAATTTAAGGAAAGCAACCCTCACACGATGGTTTTCTGGTGAATTTTGTGTATAATGAAACTTTGGTAAATAATTTATGGATATAATTGGTAGATAACCAGAGGGAATAGTGTGCCGAAAACTACCATATTTAGTGAAAGTGATCTAAGAAAAGAAACAAAAAATAGTGTAACGATACAAAAAATAAAACTAAAAGTATGAAATATAACGAAAACCTCATAAATAGTTGGTGGGTAATTGTAGAAATTTTTTATTTAAAAAAAGAAAATAGTTATTATGATCAATAACATATTGATAGTGGTTTTTTATTTAATAATTTACGCGCACAACATATAAAAATTTACAATTAGAAATGAATTAATCGAATAAATTAGATATGATCTATAAAGTTGATTAAAGTATTGCTTAGTAGATAACACTAACAAAATATCAAGCCAAAGATTTTACTGGTCAATCCTTTATTGAATCCCAGTGAAACTCAATGTCCAATACACTATTAACTAAAGGTTCATATATAAAATATAAAAAAGAAAGTTATAAAGAATGAATTAACTTTCTTTATTCAAAAATAGATAACAGTTATTTTGATCAATAATAGTACTGATCTTTGAACAAAACAACTAAAGATTCATTATGTTTTTTCTAGAAATCCAATCCTTCCGAGTCCTCGCTAGCCTTTCTGTTAACTGTAGAGCCTGTGTTTCAGAAGTAGAGAGAGTAGCCGTTCCTCAATGAAAGAGGAGATGGAGGCTTTCATTAAGCATGTTCTAAATGGAGCTTGGTACAAGGGATCCCAAGGGTATGACGTTTCAAGAGAAATCACTTCTCAAACTCTTTGAAATGTATGTCGGAGGAGATTGTAAAGGCCAAAGACAACGCTGAAGTTGTAATTGTGGACTCTTTTTCAGAAGTTGAATCCACCCTATTTGGAACCTATCTCTGTCTACTACAACTACCAGCTTTTCTATTTTTATTTTTCTATATTTTTCTCTTTGTATTTGAGTTTCCGTGCAACAATATTAATGGAAGACAAATTTCAGCACTATTTTCCTGG
This sequence comes from Rauvolfia tetraphylla, assembly GCA_030512225.1. NCBI lineage: Eukaryota > Viridiplantae > Streptophyta > Magnoliopsida > Gentianales > Apocynaceae > Rauvolfia > Rauvolfia tetraphylla. The sequence continues at coordinate 1,688,990 of JAJQKT010000008.1, forward strand.
CATTTGCCGGCTTAGTTTTGTCAGAGCAATTACGTAAATTATTTCTATTGATCCACATACTATAATGCCGGAAGCAGTTTGCTAGGATTCTTCTGAATTTAACCCTTTTACTATTAACTTGAGACTAGTGGTGAGGCAGTGCACCAGTTTGCCCATTTGTTTATGATGTAATAAATAAGTGATTCTTTTAAAAAAAAATTGATTAATGATATTGCACTTAAACATGTAGACCTTCTTTACCCTATCCTATTAAATATAAATAGGATGCAACTCAAAATTTATATCATTTACTAAATAATTTTTTTTAAAAAAAATTCCGGTGCCTTCACAAATGGCTCTATTCCCTAGTGCTTTATAGAATTGTGTCGTGTATTTGTGTAGGAAGAATAACAATAAATTTAATTATTAGTCATACCTAAGTAATTAAAAATTACAAAGATCTTGGCATTTCATCAATAGCAATAAAGTGTATGCTCAATGATTCATCACTTACTTGATTATTACATAAATTTCAATATTTTATCTAAAATAACTTTGATTCTCTTGATTTCTTATGCCAGAATTAGATCAGCAATTAAAGTGGCATAAAGGAATGAAGAAGGATGCTCGTTTCATGCCCCCAACCTGGAGGAAAAACAACAAAAAGACATCAATAAGCCAATTAAGATTTGTAAAAAACAGAAAAACCAAACGGTTGAAAATCCTTTTACAGTGGCTTTGAACTTCCATTTGCCAAATAATTACCACCTTAAGTATAATATCCCAGAAAACCAAAAGTGCCGAATAACAAAAAGAAATCCTCAGGAAAAAGGAATAAGAAATGGATTTTATTTTTCTGGATTGTTAAAAAGAGAAGGAAAAAAAGAAAGACATTGCCTTTAAATATTTAGGATCAATCTCGATAGCCTTGGTGCATTTGTAAATTGATCCTATACTCCTCCAATTAACAGTGCACAAATACACTGTTAGCCCAATATACAACATTTTTCTTGTTCAGCTCTATGGCTTGGAATAAATTAAAACCATAAAAAAATCTAACCAAAAAAGGTGAAAAAAAGGAGAAAAATTCAGTATATCTCATTAATATTAATCAACAACCAAATTTTCTTTCGCCTCCGTGTGAAGGCACCATAATATCTCAAGATAAATCCAATCATAAAAGAAGAGAAAGCAAACCACATAATACCACAAAATCAAACACATCATGTATTCCAATGATTATCAGCATATATGAGGACTTACCAATTCTGGTCTTGTTGAAAGATGCAGTAAGAGACTTGAAGGCCAAGAAATAGTCCCTTGCTGACCAAATAATGACAACAGGACTCTATATAGGGGGCCCAATGAAATCTTTCTTTGGAAAAATTCATATGCTAAAATATTCAAATACAGAGTGAAAAAAAAAATAGCATACATTGTTTGGAGATTCCTTAACTATTTAATCCTTTGAAGTAACCAAACTAGGGATATATTAACACGTGAGGCACCAGTCAAGGAAAATTAAATAATGATCAGATAGAATGATCATTAGCAGGAAGGAGGATCAATATAATCAGCCAAACAACATCTACCACCTGATAATGTATAAACGGGCTATCCATTGCCGGTTCATTAACTCACAGCGATTGCAAGATAAAGAAGTACCAAATCTAGGAACTATAAATACAAATTATACCAAATTTACCAAGGAAAAGATATGCAAATCCTAAATCCCAAATCAAGCCTATGTAAGCACTCTGTGCAGACGCATTCAATGAATTATTGGAAATGATAAACTAACTTTAGAAGATAATAATACAAGAAACACAATTATAGTCCTAAATTTCTGACACAATGGACAATACCAAAGGCAATTCATCAAAAAAAAAAATAATAATAAAAAAATCTAGATTTAACATGTAAAATCAATACAATCTTTATGAATTAATGAATAGTACCTCAACGTAAGGAGGATGAGTAGCAGTTTTGGGGGCCTTCCATTTGTTCTCCTTAGGAGCCTTTTTCTCCTTCTTAGGCTTCTCAATGATTGGAGTCTCTGGCTAAGGCTACTCAACTGGAACATTAAACTTCCACTAAAGAATTCTCTCTTTTTTCCCTTTTCCGTCGCTTCCAAATAATTAACAAATAAAACTAAAAATTAAAATAATGGAGCGCAAGAACAAACAACTATGCATGAATAAGAAAAAATTAATGTGATGACATGATGGATACGGAACCCGGTCCCAATTGAGCTCGATTCTTCATGATGGGTAGAGCAGCTTGCATCAAGTTAAGAGTGCCCATTGAATTAACATCAATCATGAACTTAACTTCATCCAGGGGTTGCTCCTCAAGTTCCTGCGATACATACATGCTTCGTCATGCACCAAGACATCTATAGGTGTTAAAGATTCCAAGAATATACAGAAAACATCAATCGAGGATATCCAGTAATTACCATAATTTTATATATTTCATGCAAGATAAATTGCTTCATTAGAGGCAATATAATCCTCTACATTATTAGATTATAAATGTTGTAATTAGAAGCTAATTGATATCCCCTTAGTCAGGCTTACCATAGTAAGGCTAAAACCCGTATGTATATACATACTATACATTCTGCACACAAACGACAATTTGAATAAATAGAAAATTCTTCTGTATTCACAGTTCCTTCAACAAGCCCGGTATTTCCAAGGGCTTTCTCAACAGTTTGTACCAGGACAAAAATGTCTAGTAACAATAAGAAAACTGAAAGGAATACATAGAGCCGATCTTTAGCTTTCATTACGGTTACATGTCTTTTGATCAAAATTGGAATCTTTATCATGAAAAACAAACCTTACATAATCTAATCAAATTCCCGAATTAATACAACTCGATCAGCAAAATTCCATCGATCAAAAAATACAATCTTCAATAAATCCAATGCAGTTATAGCTCTAAATTTCTAACATGATAGGCAATACCAAAGACAATTTTGAAGAATTAATGGATCGTACCTGAAAGTAAGGAGGATAAGCAGCAGTTTCGAGAGCCTTCATTTCATCTGTTTAGGAGCTTTAGCCTTCTTTTCCTTTTCGGGCTTCTCAACAAAGGGAGCCTCCGGCTGAGGCTGCTCAACCAAGACGTTAAAATTTTACTAAAGAAAAATCTTCCTTTTTCTCCTCGTTTGCATTGCTTCTACAGAATTAACAAAAATTTGAAATTTAAAATAAATGAGAGGAAACTGAAAGAACACACCAACCAAAGGGATTTTTTTCTCTTTTTTGTATATCAAAACTCGAAGTTTCTTTTCTTTACTTCGATGGTTTAAAATTTTTTCAGTTGCTTCATTTCCTCAATTCTTTTTTCTTTGTTTGTGGGGTTTTCCTCTTGGCCATTTTTTCTTATCTAAACTTAATACTATATACACCTATGAGTTCTTTTTTAGCTATTGTAAAAGTATATATATATATATATATACATACATGCTTTTATATATTCCCAATGAATGATTGAGATATAATTTTGACCTTTAGAAGATATTAATGAACTTATATTCCTGAATATTTAAATCACTTTAATTTATATATTTAATGCAATAATTATATATTCATATACTCATTTTGTTGTAGAATTAATTGCTTTAACTTATGTGTTTAGACAATTATTTTAGATTTATGTATTCATATATACGCTTAATCGTGACATATAAAACTATCTGATTAGGAGAAGATATTAATGGTTTTCATTTATAATTAGAATATCATTTATTCATTTTCTTGATTCTATACATAATTAAATGTAGATAGATTGAATAATTAATAAGAAACATGCATTCATTTTATTTAATAGATACAAGAATTTTATAAACATATTAATTTTATTAACACTTATGATATCTAATTATTTTAGGAGTTCATGAAGGCACATTAATCGATGTGTTCATTAATACCATCTATGCCCCTTGGCATATTCAGGTTTTAGTTTAATCCGTAATTGTTCTTGTGTCATATATATATATATATATATATATATATATATATATATATATATATATATATATATATATATATTTGTCACAAGATATTGTCATTAAAATTTTCTGCAAAAATTAATTTGAAAGGTCGGATTGCAACAATGATAATTGTAATATCCCACCTACTAAAATTAGTTTAATTAAAATTTTAGAGAACCTCAAGCTTAGAATTTAGCTTCTGAGCCTTAGAATTGAGGGTTTGAAGGTCTCAAACTGAGACCAATGATTTTATAAAGGTTTGTGATGAGTTATAGGGCTTAAATAATTTAAGTCATATTGAAGGATTTGTTGATAATTGAACTTGCCATAAAACCTAAAAGGTCAACTAACGCAACAAAACTAAATAATAAATTGATAATTTAACTCATGAAATAGTTTATAAGGAAAATAATAAATTTGGACGATTTAAAAGAAAGTTCTTGAAGAGAGAAAGTACAAAAATGCCCTTGGAAGTGTTACATGGTACTATAGTAAAGGAAGGCAACATGGTCGTTTTAAACCCTAGAGTGACTTTCCAATTTTATTCCTCATTTGCTTGAAATTTATGTTAGATTTTCTCCTAATATGTTATCATTAAAACACTTAAAATAAAAAATATGCATACAAACATGAACATTTTCATCTTCTTAAATAACCAATGCATGTTCTTCCTTCTCTCTCGAGATTAACCAAGACTACACTCAAAGATTATGCTAACTTGCATCCCCACAAGCTAACCTACACAAACCCTAAACTGTACACTCTTTTCTTTCCAGTTCAGCCAACTATATGCATCTAGAATGCAAGAGAATCTTCATTCTACCTTATTCACACTACCTCACTTCTAGACACATGGACAACTTGCGTGTAGTTTGTGATTGGATGTAACTGTTAAGATTTTCTCTTGAATAAATCATTCTCCTAATAGATCTCTTCTTCTTTCCCAATCTTTGGAGAATGTAGTGTCGGCAAGGTCAAAAGTAGATTAAGAAAACAACTTCCGACGCTTTGAGAGCTTTCCATCCTTTGACGGTCTCTCTTTAGCCTAAGACTCTTATTTCGACTGTTCTGGCCTTGGTTCTTGTACCCTACTAGTTGCGGAAGGTATTCCATTCATTTGATTTCATACGCTGCAACAAGTGGGAAATCCATAGCAGGCGCCCCTTACGTGATAATAGCATAGTGAGGACTTCTACCCAAGAAGAGATATACTATAGCCAGACAAATAGGCCGATAAAGTTGAGGAGACTGACCCTCGCATCCGCACCGAAAGAGTATTGGAATTGGTATCTCTTTGCTATCTATTCTTTCTTCTTGTTGGCCCTAAGGACAAATTTTATAGTTTTAACTAATGACAAACATTAATGCTGGCTAACTTGAATAATGTCGTGATAGGATTTTTTTTTTATAAGCTAAGTGACTTTATTTCCTTGAAGATAAATGCATAAGGATATCTCAAATAAGCTCAAATGGTTGAAGGACGAAGAGCATGTCTAAATGGTTGAAGGTTTTGAAGACACTATAATGTAAGGTTATGCTTACCTTATAGATATAACTTTGTAAACCCTACATCTTTTTGCATTTGGAATCACTACATTGCATATGGTAACACAAACCATTTCTAACCTTGGTTATGAGCCTAAAGGATTTTGAGCATTCTTTGAAATACCAAGTGTTTGATAACAACTTATGGTTGAAAAGTTTCTTAAGTGGCTTACTTTTTAGTCCAAAATGAGTTCAAACTAATTGTGGTCAAGTTTCAAGTCATTTTACAAAGTTTGGAATCCAATTCAGACGTTCGAACATTCTTATGCTGAATTTCCAAAGAAATTTGGACCACCGATTCAGACGCAAAGTTCCAAATTCAGTCGATTGAATTGCCTTAAGTAGTCTAGTATACATAAAGTTTGGATGACCAATTCAAATGCAATGAGCCCGATTCGATCTACTGAATGGCACTATTAATAACCTTTATTTGAACGTTACACTTGAATTTTAAACCATATAAAGGGGTAAAGCTTCAAATTTTTTTATAACTTTTGCATACATTGAAAAAATTTACAATCCATTATTTTGAGAACATCAAAAAGCTTCCAAAAAGTTCTTGTGCTACATGTGATCAACCTAAGTTTCCAAAGTAAAAGTGAAGTGGTGTTGGCATTGTTTAATCATCTGCGAAATTTTTGGTAATATCTCTCTATCTCTTATCTTCTTATTGTTTATTCAAGGTTTTCTTGAGGACATAAAATCTCTTTGCCTACGGTGAATCCTGTTTCTTGAATTTTAAAAGATGTTGTGATGTAAAATCCTTGCAGGGTGAACTTCTTGTGTGATTGTGTGTGGTGTTGATTTAGTGGATTGGTTCAAATCCTTGAGTGTGAACTCAAGCTAGTAGATGTAGATCTAGAAGAGATCGAACCACTATAAATTATTGTGTTTATCTATCTTCTTTCATTGATTGCTTTAAATTGATGCAACTTTCTTTATCTTGTGCGGTAGTTCTTCCAAGATAGATATTAGATTCCTCAAAGCTCACATGAATGGTTTCTTCAACACGTAAAGTTCTTTTAATGTAAACTCTATACGTCTTTTTATTTAAAAAGTAGCCAACGAAAATACCTTCATCCAATTTTCCATCAAATTTACCTAAGTTATTACGAGTATTCAAGATAAAACATTTATAATCAAACACTTTAAAATATGCTATATTAAAGGCATTCACATAGGTCTTTGGCTAAGTTTTAAAATTTTTTCCTTTTGAAATCTCTTTAAGAAATCTTAACCTCCAAGTTTTTAATGACATTGAAAGTGAGTAGTTGAAGAGAGGATAACAAATAAATATGACAACAATAAAGGATGTAGTTGAGTCTAGTAAGAGCTTTTGTAATGAATCAAGCTCTAGAACTAAAAAGGGATTTAATGGTTTTAAAGTTTAATAAAAAGAACTGAAATCTTGCATAAATGATGTACTAAAATTTATTTTTAAGAACAAATAATTCGGACAGCTTGTATCCTAGTAAACAAAGCTAATAAACTTATCACTTGTAAGAACATTAAGTAGTAGTTTGTGTAGTTATGATAGGAGAAGTTAAAAAGACTTCGAAGAACTTTAATTTATGGATTCTTAGACAAAATATTAAGCTAAAACTAGGATAAATTTTAGGAAATTTAAATTCCTTGTAACCAGCCAATGAAAAGAAGGAAAGAAGAGATAAAATAGAGCTATAAACAAATAGGAAATAAAAGATGATGGAATTTGTTTGAAAAAAAATTTTAAAATGAGGATAAAAATAATGGAAATAGGATAGGGTATCTAAGAGAGAGAGCATCATAATTGAAGCTTTCCCAATTAATACAGATGGAAGAATGTTAAGGTAATGGAAATCATGCATATGCATGAAAAAGTAGAAAAAAGATATAATAAAATAATTTTTAGTGGAAATATCTACAAAATTAAATAAGAAACCTTTGGACATTACTAATATTTTGTATCTCTATAAGTAATAAAGTATTTTAGTTAATATTAAAGGATTATATCAATCCTAAAATAAGAGAATTTACCTTATAAAATGTATAATGCGCTAAAGAGTTCCTTAGAACCATTTTTTCTTCCACTAATCAAAAGGATTAGGTTATATGGTTATAAAATGCATTTAAATAAATAATTTTTATTAAATAAGCAATAGTCACATAGTCGGTATACTAAAAGTCTAAATTTTAATTTAATATTTCTTAATATTAAATAAGGAATATTAAATAAACCTACACCTAGTACAAATGCATTCGAAAATTGAGATTTACCTATTTCTAGTGCCAAATATTAATATAAAAATGTATTATTTTTTAGGAAAACTATTTTTAGACTTTCTTAATTTGGAAAGTCATAAATCGGAAACATTCCGCTTTGGAGGCACTTTCTATTTATAAAAAGTTTCTATTTTTGAAAAGTTTTGGCATGATTGTTATAGAAAGTTTCTTTATTTATTTGAGCGTTAATTTCACTCTAAAAGCATGGGAGTTTAACTCCATTAGGATCTCTACTTTTAAAAACTTCTATATTTGGAAAGAAAACTATTTAAATTTTATTGCAGAACTCGGTAAGTTTCAATAAAAGCTTTTGAAAAAAGAATCATGTAGATGAGCATACTATATTTAGAAAATTGCATAGAAATATTTGAAATCAAAAGTGGATAGTGGAATTTTGACTAGTTAGTCAAACTACAAATTGGGGCAAGGACATATGCCCATTTAGGGCCAATGTTACTATTAAATCTAAAACCACCATCCCAACCTATATTTTTTGTGTATGAAAAAGCCCAACGACACCATTTAGTGGGTATTTGGGCTACGTTTAGCAATACCCTTAATGGGAGTCCGAACAACGAAGGTTTCTTCAAAATCAAAGTGCGTCGAGCAAAAGGGCACTGTGTAACACTAGTCACCCATACGAGGGCTTTCTCAATGTAGGTGTTAGGTCTATACTAGACTCTGTAAATGGTACCACGATATCAAAATGTTGATAGCTGGCAAAATGATCAACTTGACTAGAAGCCATGTTAGGTTCCTGTATAAGGTCTACAAGTTTGTTTCATGATTCGGCAATGAAGCTAGGAGATCAGCTCGGACCGGAGTCGGAGATATGAGGCTTGAGCTAGTAGATGTCCTATTGCTCTAATCCTTTAGGATCGATGTGAATAGTTATTGTGAACGAAGATTATGTGCTTAGGAAGGTCATGACTTGGGATTCTAAATAGTTCTCAACGGACCCCATGACAATCTGAAAAAAATGTCAGTGTAGAAAGGGTCATAGAGACTTACAGGTTGCCCTATTTGTACCAGGATGAATTATTGGCTAGAGACAGGATAATCCTTCCATTTATGCTATGTATAGAAAAATTGAATTTTCTATATGAGTAATTCATGTTATGGTGTAAGCTGAGCGAGCCATTCTTGTGAGTTCCAATGAACTCAATTCAACACCTAAGGCCCTTCATGGACTTTTTCTATCCATTGGCTTTTGTGAAAGGAAACTAAATAGTTTTGTTAGCCCTAAGGGCAAATCATATTAGTTTTGAATAATGACAAACATTGATAAGGACTAATATGCTTGTATGTTGTGATAGGATTTTTGGATTGAGAAGGAAGCAAGTCTCATTGCCTTGGAGCTAGCAATGCAAGAACAACTCAAATATGCCAAAGTGATTGAAGGTTGAAGAGTTTGTTCAAGATGATTGAAGGCTTTGAAGACATGAAGTGTAGGTTACATGTGGTTAATAGGTAAACTTTGTAAACCCTACACTCTTAAACGTTGGAATTTATGAGTTGCAATTGAGAGCACAAACCTTGATTTAAATGGTTTTGAACTTACCAAATTATCAAGTTTTCATAAATGGTTTTTGCACATAAAAGATCTTTAATGACTTATCTTTGAGGCTAGAATGTTTTTCAACTTGTTTGAATTGATTTGAATATGTTTTGACAAAATTTAAAAAATTCGGACGCAAGTTCGGACGCAAAGGAGAAAGTTTGGACTTCCGAACTTTACTGTTACTAGCCGTTTCTAACCGTTTTATGACCGTTTTAATTGATTTTTGAATTCTATAAAAGCCATAAACTCCAGATTTTGTAGTAGAACTTTGAACCTAAGAAATACTTAATGCTCTAACTTGTTTTACATCAAAATTACTTGAAAAGCTCTCAAATTGCCTTGTGCTCATTGATTGAAATTCAAGATTCCAAAGGCAACAAAGTGTGAAGGTGAAACATTGTGTAGTCATCTACCAACAAAGTGGTAATATCTTACACACACTCTTTTCTTCTCTCAATTGTGTTGTTCTACTAGCTTTAGCAAGGTTATCTTGATAACATAAAATCCTTTAGATAAGGGTGATCCTTGAAGTTGTGATTCAAGGTTGTTTGAGATATAAAACCATTGTGTTTGGTGAGCCTTGTATTGTTTGTATAATTACTAAAAGAGGTTGTGAGTGTAAAACCATAGTGTGGTGAGCCTCTTATGTAATTGTTGAACTTGAGCATATAGTGGATTGGTTAAAATCCTTGAGTGTGGACTCAAGGTAGTGGATGTAGATCTTAGAGAGATCGAACCACTATTAATCGTGTGTTCATTTCCTTATAGCTTTATTTATTTACATGCTCGTGTTATTATTACTTGTTCATAGTTGTTGATTGATTGGTTGTAGTTTGATGATCTTATCTTAACCATCACATCACATATAAACTTGAAGTTTGTGAAATTAAAGAAGAGCTTTTATTAAGGCAAAGGATTTAAAAAGGGGAAAGATTTCGATAATTAGCCAAAGACCTAATTCACCCCCCTCTTAGGTCTTTCAATTGGTATCAGAGCAAGGTCTTCTTTTTAAGGTCTAACAGCCTAGAAGTAAAGATCATATGGCTAGTTTATCAAATTTGACTTATACGGAAGGTTCCTCCACGAATAGACCTCCATAGTTTGATGGTTCTAATTATACTTTTTGGAAGTCTAGGATTGAGATATACATTTGTTCTATTAACTATGAATTGTAGAATATTATTGAGAAAGGTCCCTATGTGCCATTGAGATTGAAAGCCGATGGAATTACAAGGGAACCAAAGCCCATGAGGAGCATGATGAAAACGATTCAAGGAAGATGACATTAAACTACCAAGCAATGAACATTCTTTGTTGTGCATTGGTCATCAATGAATACAATAGAGTGATGGAATATGATTCTGCTCATGAAATGTGGAAGCTACTTGAAGTCACTCATGAAGAAGAAAGAGCAAATGTGTGCTTCATGGCAATGGAAGATGAGGAATAACCTACTCCATCTACATCTACTTCTTATGATGATGATATTGATGATCCTAGTGAATTACTTGTTGAGATGTATGGAGAATTAAAAAAAGCTTCGAAAAAGAATAAGGAAATGAAACTCAAAATTAATGAGTTATTGAATGAAAATTCGAAATTATTTTGTGAGAACAAAAAACTTCTTGAATCTATTGATTGTTTGAATATTGAAAAAGAAGCTTTAAATGTCTCTTTACAAAACATGTCCCTTGAAAATAAGATTCTTTGTGAAAAGATTTTGTCTCTTGAAAGAATGCTTGTTGATCATGAGACTTTGAAAAAGAAGGTTGATGACCTTACATCATGTATAGAAAAATTTACAAAAGGAAGGGACAATCTTGATAAAATTCTTGGAGCTCAAAAATCTCTTCTTGTCAAAAATGGCCTTGGTTACAATTATGTAAAAAATGTGCCTAAATATAACAACTTCTTTGTTAGAGCTACTTCTACTTCCATACATCATACTTGTCGTACTTATTGTGGAAAACATGGACACAAAGCCATTAGGTGCTTCGTTAAAAGAAAATTAGAAAATGGTGTTAAAACTATTTGGAGAGTTAATGAGAATTATTACTAACCTCCATGGACCCAAGAAAGTATGGGTACCAAAGGATACTTCCTCTCCTTTATTACAGGTACATTCTAATTCAAACTCAAGCACCACTAAGCAGTACATTGATGATGTTGGCTTAAAGAATAAAGGAAAATACCTCATTCATAAGCAAGGTCAAAGCAACCAATGAAGGATTTGTTTTTGAGACAAGAAGAAAGGAAGAATTCTTGGAGTAACCAATGTTGGTAAAGGTTCCTCTCTACTTTTCAAACAAATGTTGCTTATTGCTGATTTGAACTATAACTTGCTTAGCTTTAGCCAGTTGTGTGACAATGAACAAGAAGTTAAATGCCAACATGCGAAGTTTCAGTTGAGAACTATTTTTTTATTTGATGATTTGCCAACCATGACTTACCAATTTCTTCTATAAAATTGATTAGATAACATTGATAATGTGGAATTGAATTCATTGTTGATATGTTCTTGAAGTTGACTATATGTCATGATAAGATGATTAAAATAGCTATGATTGACTATCTATGCATTTGGTTTGCCAAAATCATCTTCTTAAAACTCTACAAAAAAAAAGGTTTGGATGTAGACCATAAGTTCGGTCGTCTGAACTTATATGACAATATGACATTTTGTGATTTTGATCAATTACTTGCAAAATGTTTCATTATGTATTTTTTCTTGATAAGCTTGAATGTCTTGTAGCTTATAATAATGATGGATTTTCTTGGCATAGAAGATTAGGCCATGTAAGCATGGATTTGTTGAGCAAACTTTTCTCTAAAGATTTAGTCGGAGTATTGCTAAAAATATGTTTTGAGAAATTTGTCTTAGAGATAGTTGTCAATATGGAAAACAAACAAAAGAATCTTTCAAACACATGAAAATGCATTTAGACCTCAAAACATCTTGAGCATGTTCATATGGATTGATGTGGACTTATAAGGAGCTCTAGTATTAATGACTTGAAGTATGCCTTACTAGTAGTTGATGATTTCTCAATATTCACTTTAGCATTACTCTTTGCTAAAAAGGATGAAGTGTTTCATAAGTTTGTAAAATTATTCAAAAAAGGTTCAAACCTCCCTTGAGTGCAAATGAATTTTCATTACAAGTGACAATGGGAAAATTTGCTTTGAAAATTGAATTTCATATAATTGTTTCAACTGCAAAAACTCCATAATAAAATGGTGTTCTTGAAAGAAAATTATGAACTTTGTAGAAATTGGCTAGGTCTATGCTTTGTGAAAATTCTTCTTCAAAAATAGTTTTGGGCCAAAGCTGTAAACACAACATGCTATGATAAATAGAATTCTTTTAAGATCATTTTGAAGAAAAATATCTTTTGAATTCTCTTTTATAGAACGCCCCAAATTGCATATTTTAAAATGTTTAGTTATAAATGTCTTATTTTAAATTCTTGTGATAACTTACTTAAATTTGATAGAAAACCAGATATTGATATATCTCTTAGCTATTCTTCTAATGAAAAGGCATATAAAATTTATAACAAAAAGAACCTTACATGATGAGAAAACCATTCATGTTTTTTTTGATGAATCTTACATTTGCTTGGAAAGAAGAGATGAAGATGATGTAGGTACATCTATTAATGACTATCAAATTCATCTTCAAGCACCAACTTTGGAGGATCATACCAATGAAGAAGAAATGATTGAACAAAATCAAGATGACCAACCTAGTGGTGACCAAGAGCTCCCAAAGAATTTAGGATATCCAAAAAGGCCACCCTAAGGAGCAAATCATTGGTGATATCTCCCAAGGAGTAAAAATAAGGCGGTATTTTATCAATAACTTTATTCTTTTATTGCATATGAGCCTAAAAGTATTGATGATGCCTTGTGTAATGTTTTTTGGATTATTGATATGCAAGAGGAATTAAATAAATTTGAAAGATACAAAATTTTGGATTTTCCTAAATCTCATGATCATTCCATTATTGGAACCAAATGGTTTTTAGAAATAAACTTATTGAATCCGTAGAAGATTGTTAGAAACAAGGTTAGACTTGTTGCCTAAGGATTCAATCAAGAAGAGGGAATTGATTATGATGAAACATTTGTTCCAAATGCTAGACTTGAGTCCATAAGAATGCTTTTGACTTGTACTTGCTTTAAGTTATTTCAAATGAATGTCAAAAGTGCTTTTCTAAATGGTTTTATTGAGGAAGTGGTTTATGTGAAACAATCACCCAATTTTGCTCATGAAAAGTTTCCTAACCATATTTTCAAACTATCCTAAGTTTTGAATTGTTTAAAACCAGCTCCTAGAATTTAGTGTGAAAGATTGAGTAGTTTCTTTGTTTCAAAAGGATTTTCAAAAGGAAAAACTGAAACTACCCTTTTTATAAAATCCTCATGCAACAATGATCTCTAACTTGTCCAAATATATGATACAATTTTTGGTGCTTCTAATACTTCACTTTGTGATGTGTTTTACAAGTTGATGCAAAGTAAATTTGAAATGAGCATGATAGGAAAACTCAATTTCTTTCTTGGCCTACAAATCAAGCAAACCAAGGATGACACTTTTATGAATCGAGTTAAGGTATAAGCACTTCCATAAGTTTATCAACTATGCTTGGCAAGAATAAAATGGTTTCATAGGAGTAGTCAACTCTATTTGACTGCAAGTAGAGCCAATATTATATTTTCCATGTGCTTGTGTGCTAGATTTCATCTTGTCCTAATGACTTTCATTTGATTGCTATTAAACACATTCTCTATTACCTTATTGATACACTAAGTGATTATGGTCTATATTTCAAATATGTGGCTATGTTATGTGATAACAGTAATGCAATAAATTTGATCATCATACTATTCAACAAACTAGGACAAGCATATAGAGATCAAGCTACATCTTATTAGAGATCATTCTACTAAGGGTAATATTTGTTTAAAGCATGTTTTCACTAATGAACAAATTAATGATATCGTTACTAAGCCAGTGACCGAAGAAAGGTTTGACCAATCTTAGAAGAAGCTTAGGAATTTCAAAATTCAATAACTAATGAGTGTATTCAAGTGTTGTAGCTCCAGGTGAGGACACTAAAGCCAAGCATAGGAAAAGGAAAGGGAAAAGCCAAAGAAAGAGAAGAAGGATCAGTGATCAATGAACTAAGGAAAGTTCATGTTTTGCAAAGCATGTCATAGCTGGATAGATTTGTCACAGTGGAGGCTGCTAGTGAACTTGATGACTGGACAAAAAGGAACCATAAGATATATCCAAGTCACAAGGTGGATGTCATCAAACTATTCGAAATGGGTAATATACTCTTATTTTTAGATGATGTGAGCTGGACTAGTTTGCTTGTGTTTGATGAATGCTATTACCTTCCTTAGTTTATGAAGTTTATGCAAATATTAAGGAAGACAAAGTTGAGCAAATTGGTAATTAAGCTAGTCAGCAGTATTCTTCAAGAATATCACAAGTTAATTTTTGAGATTGATAATGCACTGCTCAATAGATTTTGTGATGTTGGGGATGTTGGCTTTAGGCATTATTCTTCCTGGAAACGTTGTTTTATAAGTAAGTTATACTCGCATGAAAGGATTGAGAATGCCTATACAAATGGTAGAAAATTTAGGTCCATTAGGAAGGATTATGCATCACATGATTACCACCATGATCATCCCTAATTTTGGACATAAATCATCCGTTAGAAATATGCATATGGTGATTATGCTTGCCTTACTTGAGCATAAACTTTGGATTCATGGCATTGAAGCATATGATTAGTGCAAGAAAAACAGCCAACAAAGCCTTACCTTATGGGAGATTATTAACAAGGGTCTTCAAATACTTCCAAGTAAAACTTCCCGTAAGAGAACAAACTTTCAAGAGTGGAGAAATCTACACTAATGATTCTCTTAATAGTATGCAGTTAGTTCTTGATGAGAATGGAATATAGAGAACAAAAGTAGAAACTCCCTTAAGAAGAGAAGAGGCTGAAGAAAGTGAAGATGTTGAGGAATAAGAAGATGAAGAAGAAATATTGGCAAGGGAAATGAAGACAAAGAGGAGGCATGACTCATCTAGTGAGGGGGAGCAACCCCACAAAAAGAAGACTATTTGAAGAAGTACCCTCTATTGAAGGAAAAGAAGTTGAAGATGATAATCTCACTAGAAGTAATACCATAGTTTTCAAGGTGTTTCAAGAGACATTGAACATCCATGTAGAGGAAATGAAGAAGATGGACAAATTCTTCAAGTCTTTTGCTCTGATAATTCTTGGCAAATTTGATGGTTTAGAAGCTAGAGTCAAGAATATGGAAGAAGACTTGAGAAAGATTTCTCAAGTGTTTTAAATGATGCAAGTTCCTATAAATCCAAAGAAGAAGAAAAGAAAGAGGATGAGAAAGAGGACAGTAAAGAGGAAAATGAAGAAGATCAAGAAGATAATATGAGTGGAGATGGCAGCAATAAGGATGATAGAAATGACAGTAAAATTTGAGAAGACTACCAATTTATTGCTAAAGAAGAATACAAAAGATGAAGGAAAAGGTAGTGAAGCATCTCAAGAAGAAGAAGAGCATGAGAATGAGAACAAGGAGGTAAAGATCAAGAGAACAAGCAAGAAGAAGGAGGTGAAGGGAGTTTAACAAAGTCAAATCACAAATCCATCACCAATTTCCTTCAGCCAAGAGAGGAGGAAAATGTGGTTCAAAGAAAGAAGATCCAAAGATCCTCTCGATTGGTAACTTTCCAAAGCAGAACTACACGAGCAAAGAGTCAACAAATGAAGGACCCCATCATATAGAGATCAAGGGAGACATGGCCATCATAACAAACAAATTTGGAAGTGAAGACCATGAAAAGCATCAAAGACTAAGCCTTTCTATCCCTAAACTCTATTTTGTTGCTTATTTTAGTTTATGGCTTAATGCATACGTTATGATTTAACATTGAAATTTACTTGTGCCTTTCTAGTCATTATAGTGCTTTGAAGCTCAATATGTGAAATCTTTGTGATAAGAGCTTCTTTTGTTTCACTTTTGTTGTCCAAGTACTCTCACCCCAAGTTTAATTGCTGATAAAAAAGGGAGAGAAGAAGTTGATTTATTATTGTTGAGATGTTACATAATGATTATTGCTGTTAGGATGATAATTATTTGACTAGAACTATATTTTTTATGAGAGTTGGTCAATACATTGCTAAATTGCAAAATGAGAGTTTATCAATATACTGCTTATATGTGATACATGTTGTCTTATTTTCATTAACCCCATCTTTGAGTGATGACAAAAGGGGGAGAAGAAATGTGATGACAAAATGTGTGAAAATGTGAAATAGCAGTGGAATTCCTCATGCATGAATAGAAAATGTGTGAATTTTCTGAAAATCCATGCATATGTCAAGGGGGAGAAAGAACAAAATATGCTATGTGTTTGCTGTACTGCAATTGCTTGATGTAATTGTGCTATGTAATGTGAATGTGCTATGAATGTGTACTGTGAAACTAATTGGTTGCATTTGAAATTTAAAATGATTGTTTTCTGAGATTTTGAAAATGGTTAAGTTGGAATTGTGAAATTTTTATCATTGTTCTTGACTTGACCTATGACTTTACATTACATCATGAAAACAATTAAATACATGAGTTTTGTGGTTTTGCAAAGCTAAACTAAGTGCTATTGTGGTTATACATATTTGAGTACTTCTATAGTTCATTTGAGAATTCAAAAGCACCTTTTAAAACTTGCTACCAAAAATTTTGGACTTGAAGTTCGGATGCAAACCAAAAATTCGGATGCATCCAAACTTTCTTGCCAAAAATATTTTTCTATTGTTCAAATTGTTTGAAAACTATCTTAATCCTTCCTATCATATTTGAACAATATTAGAAAAGCTTATTTTCAAAAAATTAAAGTTGTTATCTCACATATTTTACATTTTGGATTTGAAATCTTAAAATTCGGATGCATGTTTCAAAAATTCGGATGCATCCATATTTTGTTGCCAAAAGGTGCTCTTTTGTTGTTCAAATTGATTCAAATATGTTTTAATCTCTTCCATTATGTTTGAACAACCTTAGGAACACTTTATTTCACATTAAACATTCATTATATTGAATTTATTAAAGTTTGGACTTAAGATTTAAAAATTCGGATGCATGTTCTGAAATTCGGATGCGTGCATATTTTGTTGCCAAAAAGTGCTCTATTGTTGTTCAAATTTATTCAAACTTGTTTTAATCTCTTCCACTATCTCAAGTCCAAACTTGTTGAAAAATGAGCAAAATCTAAGGGGGGGGCAATGTTAATCTTTTCTGACCTCTCTTAGAAGTTTTCTAAATGCTTAAATGCTATATCTTCTATCCTAGTTGTTGGAAGGAAGGAGGCAAATGGAGGTTGGTTGGGTCATAGGCTCATATTGAGCCATTTGAATGTCATAGTGCTAAATTGGTTATTATCTATCTATGACATCAATGCTTCTTTGTACTACATTATTTAAATCCATCACATTTTGCATCAAAGTTTGTCATCATCAAAAATGGGGATATTGTTAGCCCTAAGGGCAAATCATATTAGTTTTGAATAATGACAAACATTGATAAGGACTAATATGCTTGTATGTTGTGATAGGATTTTTGGATTGAGAAGGAAGCAAGTCTCATTGCCTTGGAGCTAGCAATGCAAGAACAACTCAAATATGCCAAAGTGATTGAAGGTTGAAGAGTTTGTTCAAGATGATTGAAGGCTTTGAAGACATGAAGTGTAGGTTACATGTGGTTAATAGGTAAACTTTGTAAACCCTACACTCTTAAACGTTGGAATTTATGAGTTGCAATTGAGAGCACAAACCTTGATTTAAATGGTTTTGAACTTACCAAATTATCAAGTTTTCATAAATGGTTTTTGCACATAAAAGATCTTTAATGACTTATCTTTGAGGCTAGAATGTTTTTCAACTTGTTTGAATTGATTTGAATATGTTTTGACAAAATTTAAAAAATTCGGACGCAAGTTCGGACGCAAAGGAGAAAGTTTGGACTTCCGAACTTTACTGTTACTAGCCGTTTCTAACCGTTTTATGACCGTTTTAATTGATTTTTGAATTCTATAAAAGCCATAAACTCCAGATTTTGTAGTAGAACTTTGAACCTAAGAAATACTTAATGCTCTAACTTGTTTTACATCAAAATTACTTGAAAAGCTCTCAAATTGCCTTGTGCTCATTGATTGAAATTCAAGATTCCAAAGGCAACAAAGTGTAAAGGTGAAACATCGTGTAATCATCTATCAACAAAGTGGTAATATCTTACACACTCTCTTTTCTTCTCTCAATTGTGTTGTTCTACTAGCTTTAGTAAGGTTATCTTTATAACATAAAATCCTTTAGATAAGGGTGATCCTTGAAGTTGTGATTCAAGGTTGTTTGAGATATAAAACCATTGTGTTTGGTGAGCCTTGTATTGTTTGTATAATTACTAAAAGAGGTTGTGAGTGTAAAACCATAGTGTGGTGAGCCTCTTATGTAATTGTTGAACTTGAGCATATAGTGGATTGGTTAAAATCCTTGAGTGTGGACTCAAGGTAGTAGATGTAGATCTTAGAGAGATCGAACCACTATTAATCGTGTGTTCATTTCCTTATAGCTTTATTTATTTACATGCTCGTGTTATTATTACTTGTTCATAGTTGTTGATTGATTGGTTGTAGTTTGATGATCTTATCTTAACCATCACATCACATATAAACTTGAAGTTTGTGAAATTAAAGAAGAGCTTTTATTAAGGCAAAGGATTTGTAAAAAGGGGAAAGATTTCGATAATTAGCCAAAGACCTAATTCACCCCCCTCTTAGGTCTTTCAAGTTTTATAAAAGAAAAACTTTTGAATGTTTCATAATTTCCTGCACATGTAAGAAACACACATGGACTCGCTGAGCTTTTTTTGCTCACATTCTTTTAATTACATGTTTTCAAATGGCCTGGAACCATAGACGAACTAGTAGTACATCCGGATTGGATCCATTGAATGATCACGAAGATCCCTATGCTATGTCATCTACTTTCTTTTTGTATCTCTCGAATGCTTTTGTTATGTACTTAAACTATGTTAGAGGAGCTACAATAATATCAAAAATGTTATCACTAATAACCTTACGTATGGTACCAACATTTTTATTTTGTCACTAAATAACATTTAGTAAGTTTTTGTAACTACTATGAGAGCATACTTCGTTATATACCGGTGACAACTTAGTGTATCACAGGATGAATCACTATATTCATTGTCACAAAAAAATATCGCAGTATTGACTGTACATAGAATTTGTAAATTTAGTATGCTGAATGGAATTAAATTTAAGGTTTTTAAGATATAAATAGTGTATTCTTAATTTTTATAAATATTTTTCATTTATACATTATATTGGTTTTTAGGCCTAATGCCGAATTTGAACCATGCATGAGCCAGCCTATCACACCGAAGCACGTGCAGCTCAGGTCAAGCCCCCCTTTTTTTTACCCCCTTTCCACAACTAGTTTGTGACAACTAGTTAGTGACAATTTTATGTTTTGTCAATTTTCTTGTCACTTAAGCATTATCATTAGAGATGACATCGTATTCTTCTCGTTAAGAAGACTTTACTGATAGACTTTCTATTTTGATTTATTGACAACACATTTTTTGTCCCTAAAGACTTTAGTGAAAACTTTTTAACATCTTGTGATGAAAGCGTGCATCACTAATGGCCTTCCTTTCCATGGTGATATTGATACTATTCAAAAGATTAAGGTCGACATTTGTTCAATCAAGAGAAAATGAGGGAATCTGATTTTGAAGAGATGTTCAAAAGAGTTAATGGAATTAACCCTTTGAATAGGATAATCTATTTGACACCAAAAAAGGCGGAAAAAAAGAAGAAGGTATGGGAATGTAGGATTCAATGCAACAAAAAAAAAAAGTAACTTATCAAAATTACGGATATCAATATTACCAAACTTGAGGATAAACTTTGATCAACCAATAAATTTTGAGGATTACAAAGCGTACGATGATTTTATTGGTATAAGATAATTTTTGACAATTTTAACTTTTCATAATTTTTTATAATAAATTATTATTATTTTATAAAAATAAAACAAAGAAGAAAAAGGAAACAAAAAATGAAAAACAAAAACCATGAAAAAAGGAAAAGAGAGTGTGCCCCAAGCTTGGCGCCAGTCGCAAGTGGCACCCAACACAAAAGGGTGGTGCTCTATTTTATTTTTTAAAAAATAATAATGTTATAAATTTGTTAGCGTGCAGTTGTTGTCAACACAATAAAATCATAATACGATATGTAGAGCTAAATAAGAAAACTATAATGAAAGAGAGTATAAAGAAACTTGTAGAGATAAAATAGAGAGAGAAAACAATAATTTTATTAATCTTCTCTGAGAGTGTGTCTAAGTGAATGAATGAATGAGTGAGTACAATACATCATTTTAAAGCCCTATTTATAGGGTTCAGGGTAATTATCAATAAGAAGAGATAGGAAGGAATCAGAAGATAAATTATATTAATAATTAAAGACATGATAAAACTCTATCATTTATCTTTTAGTATGAAAGAATATCTCTATCTTTGATATTATATAATATTTTTAACATCAGGTAATGGACATCCATAATTATATTAATTTAATAACATTCCCTCTTGAATATCCATTACATAAATAATATGTCTCGTTAAAACTCGATAAGGTTTTATTGAATCAAATGATTAAATGTATTACATATCAATATCAGATCTATTCCTAACAAACATCATGAATTTCTATTTCTTTAACATGAGTCGAAGACGTGGCTATTATAATCAACACAAGTCCATAAATGACGTAGTTTGTGTGGATCATATAGGTAAATTATACCTTGTACATCTATCTTAACAGGAGTTGAATTTTTTCAATATTCGAGATAAACTATCTCAAGGAGACATCAAAGGGCAAGCATAATACCATCTCAATCAAGTGGATTGGACAGAGAATAATTAGAATAGTTATCCACTTGCACCTAGATAAGTGTATTTATACACTAAATTGCATAGTTATGGTGCTTCAGGACCAAAGAGTTTTTTAATATCCTTTGATTGATATAAATAATATTTATCACGTATAATAACCCAATGACCATTGATATGCTATGTCAATGTGAATCATCTTCAAGATGTTCAATCAAAATAAAATATTTATTTTTCAAAACCCTTGGTCAAAAACAATACTTAATTTTAAAAATTCTTCAAGAAAAATATCTTGATCATCAAATCCTTTTCTTTTTTAGAATAAAATTCTCAAAACAGGAGATCAGCCATTGTTCAAGCTTGTTTCAAAACATATAACTATAGAATTTACATATTTGTCCTGTTAGGATATTTATCCAAATATAAACAATTAATTTGCAATTCTATGCAATTGAACAATTCTTTGAACTTCTAATTCATTACTACTTATGCATAGATCAAGCTAATGAAGGTCATAAATGATACCCTTTTTTGATTGATGATTTTCTCTCCCTAATATGAAGGACACTATGCTAATCAATAAATTATCCAATAAAGATATCTTTTGACAAATAAACATATATAGCAAGTATAGCTACATATAAACTTTCTTCATACATGGACATACTTTATCATTTTTCAATAAAAATTTACCAAGACAATCTCATTATAATTTTACAGGAACAATCCACTTATATACTCAAAGCATATTGAGTCCATCAGAGACTTCAAATATAAATGTCATTATCAGATGACGACAACGATAAACACATATTAAGTGTATAATGCGCTATTATATCACCACCATAAATATATTTCTTCGTAATCAATGTCAAGCTCTTATGAAGAATCATATACCACAAGTTATAGCAAAAATTCACTTTTTATGGTTCGCAATTTATAAGCAACTATCCATTACCATATTTTTAGTATTACATTTCAGGTGCATAATTCCTATTGGGAATTGATATACACTTCAAGTGTACTTGTGAATTGTTTGGACTTTTCACATTTCACATGCGGACTTTTCACATTTCGAGCCTAGAGACTTCGATTTGAAAAATTCTCATTCTGAATCAACATATTATGCTTATTAATATCACTGACGTCTTATACTTGTGTGGTTCTATTTGAGATATTATCATTGTCATAGTTTTTTGGTACCTAAATTTCTTCAAGAAAAAATATATTAGTCATGTTTGGGAAAACATTATGCTAGAATTTACATCTCCTAGACTAAAATATATGACAATCTTAAGTATTTACTCATTTCATAATGTGAGGAGTTCGTATTCTTGGAACTGACTTTTTAGCCATGTTCCAATTGTATCTCAAATTTATTAGCAGTAGAAGATTTCCGTTCACGGACATCAAATATAATAGGATCATTATTTGTCGGATGTTGGTCAGTTAATATACCTTACCATAAATTATCTTTTAACTCCTAGTTCAAAGTATCTTCTATGAGGATCAAGATGAGACACAAATTAATGTTTTTATTTGGCCTCATCTTTTCTCCTCTTTAAGTTGGGACATCATATTCGAAATTAACAAAATACGAATCTCCCTCCTGAGATTCACTCGCAACATAGTTGATAATTTCTTGAGGACCCATCTCATTATCTCGGTGGTGGAGCAATATACATAGCACATTTCTAAATCATAGATGAGAAATATTTAGTTTCAAACCACAAACCAACTCCTATGAGGAGAACTTAAAATATGTTAGCAAAATACGAAATAAGTGCTAATACATCAAAATCATGAACATTTTGCAGGATGTTTAACAATTTCTCAATACAATTATATTATTAAGACAAATTATGTCGTTGGAAGAATGTTAAATATGAGCTCATTATCAATGAATCGCAAACTACATGTTGCAAAAATTAACAATACACATACAATTATTCTGTTGATACATTAACTAATAATTTCTCTATATTCATCCCAAAATATCACATTTACCAAGTAATAATGGTGACATTTACATGTAAAACAAATAGAACATGAAAATTCATCATATTAGGAAACTTCTAGTTCCATAATATTTTTACTAATTTCTAGTCATTCTTCGTATTTCGATGATTTGAGATTCTTCTACCGGTTATGCCAATTAATAAATTATTTAAAATAGTAAACTTAAGATTTACTGAATATTGCATTTCAATTTCATTAATTCTATACAATATAAACCAAAAGGAAGGAAATGTAGTATCTACAATTGGTATTTATTCTAGGTCAAAATTGTAATACATATGTTTCAAAGGTCTATTCATCCAATGTCTCAATACAATTAGAATATCATTAGGGTTAAAATAACGAGACTATATGGAACATAATACATTACAAAATTGATTGTTTTGTGAAGAGCCGCTAGCTCTTCTAGAGCTTTTAATCAATTAACTCTTTTAGAGTTATTGATCAACTAATTCTTCTGGAACTTTGTACTATCATATAAACATTGGACATTTATTTCAAATATGTTCCAATGAACCATCATTGTTTAGGCAAATTGTATCTTCACCACTCTTGATCCATAATAAACTAAACTAATATAGAAATACTAGACTATAAATATATAATATGAAAACTTTCAAATAATAAATAACAAAATGATAGAAAATAGAAAAGAAATAATTTGATAATTCAAAAAATTTTATCAACACTCAAAACGCTAAAAACTCTCTCTAGATATTCAAAAAAATTGGCGATACTCACATGTGTCATGTCAATATCATCGATATAAGCATCGTTACTATTAGTAGCATAATTTAGGGAAGTAAAGCAATATTTTGCATTCCTTTTAAATTGATACTTAATAGAGATTCACAATATTTTTTATGTACTACAAATACGTGACAAAAATCATCTCATATCACATCTATAACATGTTGGAATTATTACTTTCCCTTTCCCTTCTCATTATTTTTTCACTTTTGGAGAGTATCTATACATTGAGAATTGAATGAGTCAATTTTTAATAACTTAAGAACAAATATTACTTGTATTACTATTATGGACAACAAAAAATTTTTTCATAAATAAATTATAAGTTTTAATGGCATTCACTTAAGGGAATAACATAAAATTAGTTGGTCGGGTGTCAAAATATTTTATTAATAACTTATTTAGTCTCAAAAGATATAAATTCAAAATAATTTTAAAAAATATTCTTCTCGATATTACTACTGCAGGAGCATGTAAGAAATATGAGAAAGAGAAAATATTTTTTTTATCACATTACTAGTAAAGTTTCTCCTTACAACTTAGATAGAGGAAAAATTCTAAACGTAATAAATTTATGTATACTAATAGGCATATTTGTAGCCACACTTATAATAAATCATAATTAGCATTTATGTAACAATAATCTTTCTTATAATTGTATATTTTATTCAAAATTTGCTAGTAATCAATTGACTTTGATGTTTAGTACTTCTGAAATGGGGTCCTGAACTTTGTTAGAGAAAAAATTATAAACGTAATAAAATTTTGTTTACTAATAGACATATTTCTAGCCATACTTAGAAGAAATCATAACTACCATGTATATAACAATCATCTTTTTGGTAATTGTATATTTTCTTCAAAATTTACTGGTAATCAAGTGGCTTTGATTCTTTAGTATTTCTAAAATGGTGTCTTTAGGACCTACTATATCCAAATGGATATTAGCATCATGTATATAAAAAATGGTCCCTTTTCAGAAATATCAAAAGTCAAATATCCAAGTTTTGAGATTTGTTATGAAAATTCAAAGTTAAGTGGAAGAAGAACCTTTCGTGCTTGATTACAAAGCTAAAAAAAATAGGCAGTAGAGTCTCGTGTTTCTTGCCTTCATATAAACTTTAAAGATTCAGTGGCAGAGTATCGTGCTCATAATGTGTTATAAATTTATTGACATGCAATTGTCGTCGCCACAACAAAAACGTAATACGATATAGAGAACTAAATAAGAAAACTATACTAAAAGAGAATATAGAGAAGCTTGTAGAGTTAAAATAGAGAGAGAATACAAGAATATTATTAATCTTCTCTGAGAGTGTATCTGAGTGAATGAATGAATGAATGAGTTCAACCCATCACTCTAACGCCTTATTTATTGGGTTTAGGGTTACCTATCAATAAGAAGATATAGGGAGGAATCACAAGATAAATTATATCAAGAATTAAAGATTTGATATAACACTATTATCTATGTAATATATCTTTTGGTAAGATAGAGTGTCTCTATCTCTAATATTGAATTATCTCTTCTTTTTTTGTATTAGATCATGGATATTCACAATTATATTAATTTCATAATAAATAATAAATTATTATATAATAAATATTATCCCTTTTAAAATTGTAGTTATTATTTTTAATCTTTAATTTTTAATTTTTTAATTTTTTAGAATTATATTACGATTTAGAATTCTAATCCACTTGTAATAATTTTAAGTAAATTAATATTTTAATTATAATTTAAAAATGAATAAAACAAGTGTTATGTAAGGAAATTGAAAATCAAAAGGAATATTTGAAGGAATCAACATAATATAAAAAACGTCATGTATCAATAAAACTATTATGTGTTTAATATTTATATAAATTTTCCATCTCCAACAGAAAATGACGGAGTAAGAAGAAATATGTAATATGATAACTAGAGAAGTTTATAAATTGCTAATAGATATAAAGCAATGTTTGAACAAGTCGATCACCAGCACAATTAACTCTCACATACTTAGATATCTAAATAATGAATTTGTACCTTGAGCACTAAAAGCACTCAAGAAAAGTACACAGACCTATTGAACCAAACCACATTGCAGGGAAAAATATGTACATGTCTTAGCAACTGTCTAGTAGGCAAACCAGTTCATCAATTGCCAAGCAGTTTATCCACCCTCTCAATTTGTGATGCTGTGAGAAATTTCATGCAAAGTGGAGCTTTTACCCCTGCCAAAGCAAGTATTGCTGCTGGAACTCCCCATAAAGAGTCACCACAAATCAAGCCCGACGCCACTGCCGGTGCATATTGATCGGCTTTGGTCTTGTTTGACATCTCCCAAGCAAAGAGAATCAAGCTTCCAACGCACATGTCAATGGCAAAGTAGCCCCCAAGGTAGAAAGGAATGGCCATGCACATTGGACTAGGAATGAACCGATAAATCCTGTACTTCTTCTCATAGCGCTTCAAGAGTTCTGTCAGGAGATCCAAGAGAACTGCACCGCAAAAGCATGCAATTGCTAAATTGAGACAATTCTTCGGAAGAGAACCGAATCCCTCGACACCTAGAAGCGCAATCCCACGATACAACAGTGCATATGGTGCTGGATATGAGCCCTCTGGATCACCAACTGAGTATGCTGTGTAGAAGAACCAGAAAACTGCAGGACTCATAAGACAACCCATAGCAGTACCAATAACTTGGCTCAGAAACATGGTACGAGGTGAGGCGAGTGTCAAATAGCCTGTCTTGAAATCTTGCATCAAATCTGAAGCTGTTGAAACAATGTTCATCATTACACCACAAGCAGCAAGTCCTGCAATAACACCGCCCTTATCTGCGCCTACCCAGGCACTGATGACGAGAATCGCAATTTTTCCATAGTTAGAAGCAAGGGACCAGTCAGTGAGGCCACAACCATAAGCATTGCAGAACGCCAAAACCGGAGCAATCAGATAGCATACCAATATGTGGTACCACTTGATCCTCCCCTGGAAAATGATGGGAACAACAACAATAGCCACAACTGCTAACAGAATATAACCGCCAATGGCAAACTTATTCGGAATCTGGTCTTTCAAAAAATGATCGGTCCTGATTTTCTCGTCATAGTTTGAATTTTTTTCGTCAGAGGTCTCATCATATTTTGTAGTAGCCAAATCGCTTTTCTGTTTTTTCTGCTGCAGGAAGGTTCTAGCAGTAAAGAAGAGCATATAGAAGACATGGAATAGGCCATCTCCAAGCATTGTGGCTATAGCAAGAAACACCTACAATGAACAACAGAAAATAATGATTAGGTTATCAATAACAGATTCTAGAAATTCAAAGTAATTATGCTGCAAACCAAGATAATAGAAGAGTAGAAAGGATTAAGAGGCCAATACCTTATAGCCTTGGATTCCATGAAGACTGCTTGCAGAAAGATCAGCACTGTACCAGTTTCCTTTCTGTTTCTCAATTAGTGGCCACATGATTCCCCATGAGAGGATAGCTCCAACCAGCAATGAAACATTAACCATATATGGGCAAATCATCCCAACACCCACATATGTTGATGAGAAATCAAAATAAAACCTGAAATTTAAAACGATTATCAGTAAAATTGAATTGATTCTCATAAAGATGAAATGGCTAGCATTAAAATTTTCAATGTTATGTACAAGTCTGATGGAAAACTATTCTTCTGATTGAAACGGTTTTTTAATCTACCGGATCAAAGATTAGTACTTTAACAGTTTATGTGCCAAGACTTCGTTAAAACTCTTAAATTGAAACAAATTCCATGGTCCTTGGCCTGTTAATCCAAAGTAGATGTATACTCTTCCTCGCGAAGTTAAAAGTGAAAATAATGATGTATATGGGAGGTACCTCTGGTTGAAAGCTTTCAAGCCAAATGTTGGGAAGCTACTGAACCCACATCCATCTGCTGTTGCAAAGAACCACTGGAAGAATGCAAATATGAAGCTAAAAGAGAAGGATTTGAACAAAGCTGCAACTTGTTTTCTGCATACAAGCCATAGAACATCAAACATGGACGTTTGTGTAAAAGAAATACTAGACCTGGGCATAGAAGACATCGTAGACACAAAAGAAAAAGGAAAAAATGGCGTGGATAAGAACAAAATTACTTTGCTAGCTTTGCCCCTTTAGGAGTGTGGAAACTGTTGATTAGGTATGCAGTAGCTGTTCCGCTTGGATATGTTAACTTATACTTCAAAATCATCATCTGTTCATCATGATTGGAATCAAGTAAATAATAAATTTAAAACATTTATATCAAAATGGTTATCAACAGATAAACTTTTTATCGGAAAACAATAAAGGTCACTTAAATTGCCTACCTTCCTCAGAGGCATAATTGAGAAGAGCCCAAGAAAACTAACAGCAAAGAGGAAGGCATACATCCAACCTAGATTTAACTGCTTCACATTTGCTGGTGTGTTTCCTGCATCTGCTTGGGCTGCAATTGTTGAACTCATACCCAATACATATGTTGCAGTCCCACCTGAAAATAGGAATTAATATCTCAGCAGCCTATAAGACCATTAACCTACTTGAAAACATGCCGAGTCAAGAGATAAGGATGAAGGTTCACATGTTTAGTAACAAACAAAATGCTAAAATCAGCAATTTTATTTTTATTTCAACATTCGAAAACATATGCCGATCAAAAGTAATTTCTTGAACTCAAATAAAGGGAAAATCCCAAGTTTTGACGACTGTTTCAATAAATTGCTCTACATCAATGAATATCATGAGACAATTATACATTCATCCAATTGAATTACAAGCTTCAATTGAAAGAAAGTTTTACTCATGTACTGGAAGAACATTAATTTCTTTAAAATCTTGCACATGTTTTCTCTCCGCTAAGTCAAGTGCATGAATTCTCTATCTAATCCTATAAATCTACGATTAGTTCCAGATTTTCTGGCACAAAACGATAAAGATCCAAATAGAGTGCGAATATAGACGTCAAAAGAAAACTATAAAAGAAGTATAAAGGGTTGCAAGAGTGACACACTGCTAAAGGCGATTCCAGATGAAGCAACAACACAAGTTTGTATAACTGTGTTTTCCTGTCGGGTAAAGGGCTGCTTCAAGAGTCCACACTTGTGGATCATAGAAGTGTAGAATTTCACAAAAGCAAACCCTAACAAACCAGCAGCGACGTTGAGAGAGGGTATGACACCAGTAGAGAGATTGAGTTTGCAGACGATGATGTTGAACACAAAGCTCAAAATCGCACTGGTGAGTATAGCCCGCCATGTTATCTGCTTCCTCCATGAAGGGACTTCGAAGTCCTTGAAAACTTGCTCTATGGAGAGCTTGTTGGCTTCACCATTTGGTCCGTCCATGGTTGTTCGATCCCTTTCCTTTCTGTGAACTCTTCCTGAATCTCAGAGAAAGAAACCCTAAAGAATCAGAAAGCTGAAAAGACGCAAATATAAGGAGGAGAGAAACATGGAGGAATCCCACTAAGTACGGGAATGCAACGTCGATGAAACTTAGGTTCACTACGGCTTCGGCTAATTTCGGGCGAATGTGTAGGAAACAGTTGTCTGCTGAGTAAATTTGTTCGGATCAAATAATCTCGTGGCTCTTGTTTGACCATGCGGAAAGTACTTAGCTGTCATTATAATTTACCAAACGAGGATGGGATACCTTTTTGTTAATAGGGATAAGTGTAACACATTTTTTACAGGTCAGGGAATATATTATACTTTTGTCTTTATTATAAACTTATGTACTCTTATTTCTACAAAAAAATAATATTATTTATTATTATAATTCTATTTTAAATTAAAATTCTTTAGAATTTAAAAATTCAAAATAGATTCTCTATTTGATTCAAATTGGATAATTTTAACATAATTTTAACCTAATAGGAATAGAATTTATTGAATTCGATGAAAATTTACCATTGAAGCTTTGCTAGGGGAGCTTTGCCAAGCCCTTGCAAAGCTCCAATTGGAGCTTTGTCACATCTAATATAATTTTTTATAAATTTTATCTTTAAATATTTTAATTTATAAGTTTCAATATTCTAATTAATACAAAATGCATTACTACAAAAAAAATCATACATTTAAATAAATTATTATATAGAGTTCAAGCCGTTAGGGAAGCTCCACTATGAGCCACCGATGACACCTTTGCCGGCGGCCAAAAAAAGGAAAAAGATTAAATTTTTAGATTTTTTTTCAAATTTCATACAAAAATTTTGGATTAGTTTTTCAATCCAAAAGAACTCATTTTCTTCTCGCTTTTTTTGCTTTGGATCCTACTTCTTCTTTCACAAACAATTCACTTTTACGATTTTCAATACAACTCATTTTAAAACAAAACCAAGATGGGCCTAAAATTTTGAATGAAAAGGTGATTTACAAAACTTATGTTTAAGATTTGTTGAAGATGTTAGCCCTAAGGGCAAATCATGTAGTTTTGATTAATGACAAATATTGATGAGGACTAATATGCTTGTATGTTGTGTGATAGGTTTTATGAACTAAGAAGTATGAAGTCTCATTGCCTTGAAGTTAAAATGCAAGAACAACTCCAATATGTCAAAGTGATTGAAGATTGAAGAGTTTGTTCAAGATGTTAGAAGGCTTTGAAGACATGAAGTGTAGGTTGCATGTGCTTAATAGGTAACCTTTGTAAACCCTACACTCTTAAGCCTTGGAATCTATGAATTGCAATTGAGAGCACAAAACTTGATTTAAATGGTTTCAATGGTTTTGAAGTTAACTAAATTATCAAGTTTTCATAAATGATTTTTGCACATAAAAGATCTTTAATGACTTATCTTTGAGGCTAGAATGTTTTTCAACTTGTTTGAATTGATTTAAACATGTTTTGACAAAGTTTGAAAAATTCGGATGCAAATTCGGTCATCCGAAATTTTTCTGCACTGTGAACAGTAATACTATTCACATGAACAGTACCGACTGTTCTTCCAGAGAAATTCGGAAGAAGATTCGGACGCATGGAGAAAAATTCGGTCGTCCGAATTTGTGAATAGTGCATGAACAGTGACTACTGTTCACATGGCTGTACCGACTGTTTTTTCAGAGAAATTCGGACGAAGCTGGAAAATTCGGTCGTCCGAATTTTTGTGACCGGTGCGTGAACAGTACCACTATTCACATGAACAGTGTTTTCTAAAAATAGCTGTTACTAGCTGTTTTATAGATGTTTAAACTGATTTTTGAATTCTATAAAAGCCATAAACTCCAGATTTTTTAGTAAGAACTTTGAACTTAACAAATCTTACATGCTCTAACTTGTTTTACATCAAATTGAATTGAAAATCTCTCAAATTGCCTTGTGCTCAAAGATTGAAATTCAAAATTCCAAAGGCAACAAAGAGTGAAGGTGAAACATTGTGTAATCAT
The DNA here is from genome assembly GCA_030512225.1 of Rauvolfia tetraphylla. NCBI lineage: Eukaryota > Viridiplantae > Streptophyta > Magnoliopsida > Gentianales > Apocynaceae > Rauvolfia > Rauvolfia tetraphylla. Next base: position 1,720,514 of record JAJQKT010000008.1, read on the forward strand.
CTACCAACAAAGTGGTAACATCTTACACTCTCTCTTTTCTTATCTTAATTGTGTTTTCTACTAGCTCATTTGCAAGGTTATCTTGTGACATAAAACCCTTTTGTGGAAGGGTGAGCCATAGACTAGATTAATCAAGGTTGTAGTGTAAAACTCATGTGTGGGTGAGCATTGGATTAGATTAGTCTTAAGGTTGTCTTTAGATATAAAACCATTGTGTTTGGTGAACCTTGTATTGTTTGTATAATTACTAAAAGAGGTTGTGAGTGTAAAACCATTGTGTGGTAAGCCTCTTATGTAATTGTTGAACTTGAGCATATAGTGGATTGGTTGAAATCCCTTGAGTGTGGACTCAAGGTAGTGGATGTAGATCTTAGAGAGATCGAACCACTATAAATTGTGTGTTCATTCCTTATAGTTTTATTTATTTACATGCTCTTGTTATTATTACTTATTCATAATTATTGATTGATTGGTTGTAGTCTTATTGTTTGATGATCTTATCTTAACCATCACATCACATATAAACTTGAAGTTTGTGAAATTAAAGAAGGGCTTTTATTAAGGTAAAGGATTTGCAAAACAATAAAAAGATTTCGATAATTAGCCAAAGACCTAATTCACCCCCCCCCCCCTCTTAGGTCTTACAGAAGAAATTCTTCAAATCTGTTTCAAATTTAATGTTTTGAATTGGAGAATTAAGAGAGAATAGGGATAAGAATAAAGGAAAACAGGAATATATTCACTATACCTACTAAAAAATCTCTACGATTATAAACTACTTTGATTTCGCTTAAAACTTATAACAACAATTAAGCATCCCCTCCATTTCAAAATATATGTTATATTTTCTTTTTTGATTTGTTTCAAAATATATGTCATTTTTTTATATAAAAATTTTATTTATTATTTTATTTTCACCTTTACTCTTATCTATAACTATCTATTTAAATGCTTCTATTTTTAAAAAATTATTAGTTTTCTAACCAACTACTTGAAACATCAGGTGTTGATATTAAATGCTTCTATGTCATCTTTCTATATAAAATTTTAGTATATTCTGAAGATTTAAATATAGACATTTTTTACAATTACTAAAATTTTTTTATAAAATTTACTAAAATCTTAATTCTCATATAAAAAATTATATATGTTGAAAATAAGTCTTAAGCATTTAAGTGCTAAGCAAAGTCTGTTATTGAACACATTTAATTTATTAAGTACTTAATTAATTAATTTTAACCACTTAATTGAATTATCAAACAAATTTTAATAGAATCTAGCCACTATGAAATGTTCAATTTACCAAAACAGGTAAAGGCTCACTTGAACAAAATGCAAGTAACCGATCGCAACCCCACAAACACCCTAGAATCCGAGAAAGTGAAGGGTAAAGTAAGTCTATGACCATGACTGCCCCTAACTGTGCGAACTCAATTGAATTTTCACTTGTGATTTATACTTTTTTTATTTTTTATTTTATTCTATATATCTTAATCATGCCTTCATGTCAAGAGAAAAAGCATAACTCATTCTGATACTAATATTCCTTCTGTACATACATCATGGACGTGTAGTCCCTTCATCTCCCTTTGACCCTCTAATGTCGATTTGGTTAACATTTGGGTTTTCCTCATTTATTCTAGAGTTATTATATCTTTTGTTATTGGACTAGTGGTAAGACACCATGATGCATGGAATGTTTATCCATTTATTAGTGGTATTAGTAAACAAAGTAATTTCTATAAAAGTAATTGATAGATGTTTGCACTTGATCATTTTTGGACTTCTTTACCCTATATGGAGGATGCAACTCAAAATTTACATATGTACTAGCGAATTTTTATTAAAAAATCAAATGGTTTTATGCCTTCACAAACAGTACCACCGAAGCGGTGGTCCAAATGGTTGAAGATCTGTCTTCCGCCTTAAACATCGAGGGTTCGAACGTCACTGAGGACGTAGAACACTTCTCTCAAAGGGGGTGCTATGGGATACTGCTGATCCGACGGGGCAGGCCTCTTCTCACTTGGGCTTTGGTGATGCTACTCTGATGAGGCCAGTGTTTGCGCGGGTTGTTCAACTTATCTGATATATTCGCGAGATGAACACGCAAGCCCGAACATTGAGTAGTAGGGGGTTATTGGTCCGCCGTCTCTAGACCTACCCTTTTATTCAGGAAAAAAAAAGCTTCATCCTCTGGTGCTCTTCAGTTTGTAGGTTCTTCTAATAGAAAAATATATAGGAATCAATGTTTTTAGGCACCTCAGAGATCAAGGATTAAGAGAAAAGCAAGAAAAAGAATAAGAAACCTGCTGCACTCTTCTTTGAGTTCGCATTTACTTATTGTTCAACCTTGTCTTTCTTCCTTGTCTATAAAGAGCAACAACTTCTTCACACGACATCATTTTATACAGAGTTTCACAAAAAAGTCAGATTCCCCTATACCGAAACCTGAATGCATCAATAATACCTAACCCATAGAAATTCATGAGTAAAGTTGAGGAAAAGAGAAGGAAAAATCTCTTAAGAGGATAAAAAAAAAAAGAAATATAGACAGACAAAAGTAGGATTTGATTTAGGTGAAAAGACACAATGTTTGTCCTCCTCGGACAACGAATATGTAACTTAGATATTTATCCATTTGTGAGGCGGAGATAGACGGGAAACTTTCTGAGAAATATGGTCTAGGAAACTTGCACTAAGTTCCTTAAATTTCACTGCCAAACAGATCATACCCATCAATGATCCACGGACCATGCAGAATTCTGCTTCTTATTGGACATTGTAACTTCTTTGATTTTGAAAGATCTTCTATCATTGTCTCCTTTGTTTGTTATCTTAAGAATTGCAATTACAAGTGAAAAGTTTTATGCACTGATCAAACTATGATGATTAATAATCCAGGCGAAGAATATCAGATACAGCTTTAAAGAAATTATATTTCCTGCGATCTATATACATGCTTTTAATGGTCTCGGCTTTTGAAAAATCTTTTGACAAGAAATTCCATGCTAATTTAGCAAAAGAGGTTATCAGCATCCCACCTTGGAGATGCTCTATAATTTTGGCTGCCATGCTCTCGACTTGGAAGTAGCTGAAATTATTTGTCATTTTCAAATATGTCCCCAATTTCAACTCTTTCAAAGTACTTAGAATTCAAATCTAAGAGCAGGTAAATCCTTGATCTTGAATGCAAAGTTGAGTAACGAAAAATAAGAAAATGAGAATTTGAAGCCAACATGGTATAAAACAAAACAATTAACGAGTACAAAACCGGAAGGCGATGTGATTCTTTCCCATTGACATTTGAAACTCAAGAAAAACCCTTTTGGGAATGAAGTACCTTCTTTGCTTTCATTACCCGAGAAAGAAATGTTTCCATTAGAGAAGCACTACAAGGGAAATGGCTTTTAGACACAAGAATTTGTGACATTCTTGTTGGTAAATGTGTAGCTATAGTAACGACAGATAATATTGTCACCGAAGAGTTAGAGGGTCTCATTTTCAGTGAAAGCGAAAAAATTATCAATATTGTTGTCACCAAATGGACACCCGCCAACTTAGTTTAATGGGGGGAAATTAATTAGTGACAACCCAAAAAAAAGTTTGTCACTAAAAGCTACACTTTACGGTTTCAATATTGGTTGTTGTCAGTGTATGTTCATAGCGTGACAAGATAAAATATTGTCACTGTACCTTTTATATTAGTGACTACTTTTGTTATCACTCTATATCCCAACAGTTTGTCACTAAATTTATACTTTTTTGGTTAATGCTTAAATAGGTTCTATTTATTCTATTTGCTAAAAACTTATTTTTTGCTTGGAGTTTATCTAGCTTATATAATGAAATAAAGTTTGTCTATGTAGCTACATATATATTTTTATATACACAAATACATATATTGTAAATTAAAAATTATATATATTTTACTTAAAACTATATAATTATAAGCTTAAAAACTATATAAGAGTTTATACGTATACATAGTATACCAAAAAGTAGGCCCAAAAACCATATTAGAGTCTTTATATTTACATTAGGCCTAAAAATTTTAAATAATAGGACCTAAAACTATATTATGATTTGTACATAAATATGTTAAGTCCAGAAACTGTAAATAGTAGGCCGAAAGGGATGCATTAGAGTTTGTCTCTATTTGTGTGTATATATATAGGTTGTGTTGGGGCCATGGAATTGGAAGTTTCAAATTGAAATTGAAGCCTTCAATTCTAATTGTTTTGATATTACAATTTAAGAATTTCAAATCCAATTCTTTTAGAATTGCGCAGGTTATAAATATCTTACAATATATACATGTATTTGTTCTACTCCATTATATAATAATATATAAAACTTCACATATATACATTCACGAACGCATACACTCACTTTCACACATACACATACACAGTCTCTCTCACACACGCTTAATGCTTTTTTTTTCACATACCCTTATGCTCTCTCACATACTCTCTCTCTCTCTCTCTCTCTCTCTCTCTCTCTCAGTTCATTAGCACAAAATAAAAAATATACCCTTGGTATAAAACAATAAATATACCCTTAGTACAAAATGAAAAACAAAATCCTTAAAGCAAAATGACAAAAATGCCATTGGTGAAAAATGAACTTGGAATAAAATGACAAAAATACCCTTGGTGCAAAAAGATGAAATATCCTTGCAAGAAAATGACAAAAATACCCTTGTGGTAAAATGACAAAAAAAATGCCCTTAATATAGAATGACAAAATTCCCTTTGTATATGATGACAAAATGCCCTTCTTGCGAAATGACAAAAATGACCTACTAAAAAATGACCAAAATGATCTTCGTTAAAATGACAAAAAAAAAACCACCCTTTGGTGATAGATGGCCAAAATGCCCTTGGTGAAAAATGAGAAAAATGTCGACAACATGGTGCCAAATGACCAAAATGCTCATGGTGCAAAAAGACCAAAATACCCTAGCTACCGAATGAAGCAAACTTTTTAGTGTAAAATATAAAATACCTTGGTACCAAATGACAAAAATATCCTTGGTGCAAAATGACAATAATACTCTTGCTGGCAAATTACCAAAATGCCCTTTTATATAATAATGAAAATACCCTTATTGGTAAATGACAAAAAATATGAAAATGCCCTTGGCACAAAATGACCAAATGTCCTTCGATATAAATGATGAAATTACTCCTAATGCCAAATAACCAGAAAATGCTCTTAGTCCAAAATGACAAAAATACCCTTGGTGAGAAATAATCTAAATGATTTTGGTGCAAAATAACAAAAGTATCCTCAATGTAAAATGGCAAAAATACTATTGCTAAAAATGTCAAAAATGCCCTTGGAATAAAATTACCAAAATACCCTTGTGCCAAAATGACCAAAAAAGAGGAAAAAACTATGCAGACTCATACACAAATATGGAGTAATTTTATATTTTTGTTTGGATTTCCATCCATGAAAAGTTTAGGAGTTCCATACAAAGGAATTGGAATTGGAAATGAATTCCACACTAATTTCACAACTTTACGAAACAAAGAAATTCAAAAATTCAGAATTGTAATTTTTAGAATTCTGATTTCACAGAACTATAATTCTAATTCCAATTCTACTACCCCACAACCTTAGTTTATAAGGTTCAAAAGCTTTATAAGAGTTTATTGTGTACACATAATAAGCTAAAAACTATAAATAATATACCGAAAAGTATACATTAAATCAAAAAAGATATATATAATAGTAGGGCCAAAATCTTTATTAGAATTTGTATATAAACGCATTAGACCCAAAAATTATAAATAGTAGGCCCAACGACTATATTAGAATTTGGATATAAATAAATTACACCCAAAAAATATATTAGAGCATACATACATACATATATATATATATATATATATATATATATATATATATATATATATATATATATGTGTGTGTGTGTGTGTGTGTGTGTGTGTGTGTGTGTGTGTGTGTGTGTGTCTAAGAAGAAAGTATGTCTAAGAAATAATGAACACATGCACTCTTAAATATGTTATATACATAAATTGTTTTATAATGATACAAATATGCATATACGATATTTTTTCATTTTAGTATAAGTCGATAAATACATACACGCAGATAGAATATAGTTATTACTATCTGTTTTAGTTCTTAGGTAACTTTTTTTGAAGATATATATTATAATTAGTACTTAAGAAAACGTTTATTATGCCAAAATTTACTTTTACAAACTTAAGGGATTTTAGTAGTAAATAAGTATAAGAAATAAATTGGAAAGTAATAAGATTTTGAGTGTCAAAACATTATTTTGAAAATGTAAGGACTATTTGACAATTATATTATGTACCGAAGGTAAAAAGTATAAAAGAATTTAGGGTAAATTAGTAACTTTATAACTATTTATCCTACAATATTATAGCAAACCTTTCTATTGGAAAAAGTTAAAAATTATATGTGCATAATCAATAATGAACTTAATATATTTCTATCATTCAAACTAAATGCTTTACCTCAACAATTTGAAGTGTTTTCACTGTTCTTGGAGTGAATTAGTTTCTTCTACTGAATTTGATTATTAAAATAATATATTTTATTTAATTATTACTTTTATTTATGCAAATATATAATAGTGTGAATTTTAAATGGTTAAAATTTAGTATTACAATTAATTTTTAACAAAATATTTAATTTTTATTTATTTTTACATGTTTACATAATTAAACAAAAATATAAACAACGAATTTATGTTTAATAGTATTTGTAAGCCGTAAGGGCAAATTTTAGAGTTTTGATCATGACTAGCATTTAAATAAGCTAACTTAAATACTTATTGCGTGATAGGATTATTGGATTGTGAAAACTAAGAAATCTTATTGCCTTAAAGATAAAGTGCTAAGGACAACTCAAATTGTGCTCAAAGAGTTATAACATGAAAAGCTTGTCCCAAGCATTGAACACTTTGAAGGCCTAGTGTCAGTTTACAATTACTTAATAGGTATATCTTTATAAACCATATACTTATTTATTTTTGGAATCTAAAGCATTTTGAAGAGAGCTTAAAACTTGGTTTTAATCTTAAATGATTTATCTTACAAGTGTTTTACCAAGTTCTTGAGAATGGGTTTTGGACTAAAAGCTTTTGAAAATATCCATTTTATAGTCCAAAATGATTTCAAATTTGTTGTGCTTGATTTCTAATCATTTTGACTAAGTTTGAATAGTTCAAACTCCAATTTAGATGTCCGAACTGTATACTTTGGGTGCTGAATGTCCAGAGAAATTTAGACGACCATTCCGATGCTTTGTTCAAATTCAGTTGACCGAATTTATCTTGAAAACCTGAAAACAGAAAAATTCGAACGATCATTACTAGTCGTTATTTAAACATTGCGACTAATTTTTAAACCTATAAAAGATATAAACTTTAGATTTTTGGGTAATTCTTGAGCTTTTAAGATTCTTTGCTCATCCCAATCATTCTTTATCAAAAAGATCTCTTTTGTCTTGTGCTATAAAGTTGAAATTCAAGATTCCAGAGACAAAAATGTGAAGGTGTACTAAATTTATCATCATCTACCAAGTTGTTGGTAACATTCTTATCTCTTACTTCATCTAATTGTTTTATTCAAGGTTATCTTAAGGATACAAAACCCATTTGGAAGGGTGAACCTTGATTATTGCAAGTGTAAAGGGTTGTGATGTAAAAATCTTATTGGGTGAGCCTCTCTTGTATTGTTATCAACTTTTGTTATATTTGAATTTGGTTGAAATCCTTGAGTTAGGGCTCAAGGTAGTGGATGTAGATCTTGAGTGATCGAACCATTATAAATATTTTTGTGATCTCTTCTCATCTCTCTTTTAATTTGAAAACTCATTGTGTTTACTTGCATTATTTGTGAATTTGATTTCAAACATCTTCCAAGCTATATTCTCAAAAAGGAAAAAGATTTCAAAAATTATCCAAAGACCTAATTCACGCTCCTCTTAGGTCTTTCAATTGGTATAAGAGATTGGGCTTCTTTGCAAAGGTTTTAAAACCTAGAAGTTAAGATCTTATGGTTAATGTTGCAAACTTGCCTTATCTGAAAGGGTTTTTCACAAATAAACCTCCTTTGTTTGATGGAACAAATTAAACTTTTTAAAAATCTAGAACTAAGATTTTGAGGAAAACTTTCAATACCATATATATTTTGAAGATAATTTACATGTATTTTTAAAAATATAAATTGTCATCTATAAAAGTTAATGTTTGTAAACTTTGACACCTTTGTACTTTTTCTTTCCTCTAAGTTTTGTTTTATCTAATCAAATGTTAAGTTAATTATTTTTTGAAATTTGATAAGTACAAGATAATTAATACTTTATTACTTTTTTTAAACAAACTAGTAACATGTGCAAAAATAGATTTGTAGCAAACAATGATACTCCAAATAGTTAATTATGATTTTATTCTCTAAGATTTTTTATTTTTTTATAAAATAACTTTATCTCTCCAAGATCACTAGGTTATAATATAAAATGAAATCCAGAAACTTCATAATATTTGAAATCAATAAAACTCTTGTCTTCTTACCTCAAAAAGATCTCAAAGTAATTAATTTATGTGGTCTTGCTTGAAATCTCATAATGTGTAAAATAAAGATTTCAAACAAGCTAAGACTACAACTGAAAAATGTGTATTATATTTTGGCTTGACCCCTTCAAAATTGAAATCCTAGCTCCGTCATTAAGGGAAAGGATAGGACTAACTGACTCCTAGGTACACGTATTCATAGTGCTTTACTAATTTTCTACAAACTAGTCTTTTGGGTTATGAGATTTAGCTTCAAAATAGTTAGCCCATGTGGTCTCGAACTAGCAAGAAATCCAAACCTTTGCAATTCACCCTAACTAAATGGAATAAGATTAAAAATCATGTGCATATTTAAAGTTAGGCAGGTTGTTGGCTAAAAGATCTAATATTTTTATTTATTTAGTCATTTATTTATTTTATGAATTATTATCAAATTTATTATAGTTCACACATATATTTTGATCTTGGCAAAAAGATTTTCTTCAAACATACTACACCTACTTCACTGGATCAAAATAAGAGCTTCTAGAAGAAGTGCCAATAAAGCTACATCGGCTCCGGAGGAAGTCTTGATTGTAGCAATAGTAGTTCTGAAAGACCTAAGAGGGGGGTGAATTAGGTCTTTGGCTAATTATCAAAATCTTTTCTGTAAGAACTAAGAGGGGGGTGAATTAGGTCTTAGGCTAATTATCGAAATCTTTTCCCTTTTTACAAATCCTTTGCCGTAATAAAAGCTCTTCTTTAATTCCACAAGCTTCAAGTTTATATGTGATGTGATGGTTAAGATAATATCATCAAACTACAACCAATCAATCAACAACAATCAATAAGTAATAATAACATGTGCATGTAAATAAATAAAGCTATAAGAAAATGAACACACGATTTATAGTGGTTCGATCTCTCCAAGATCTACATCCACTACCTTGAGTCCACACTCAAGGATTTCAACCAATCCACTATAAGCTCAAGTTCAACAATTACATAAGAGGCTAACCGCACTTATGGTTTTACACTCACAACCTCTTCTAGTAATTATACAAACAAGGTTCACCCTTCCACAAGGGTTTTATATCTAAAGACAACCTCAAGACTAATCTAATCCAAGGCTTACCCTCACACGGGTTTTACACTACAACCTTGATTAATCTAGTCTATGGCTCACCCTAACACAAAAGGGTTTTATGTCACAAGATAACCTTGCAAATGAGCTAGTAGAAAATAACACAATTTAATAAGGAGATAAGAATGTGTAGATGTTACCACTTGTAAGTAGATTTTTACACAATGTTGCACCTTTACACTTTGCCTTTGGAATCTTGAATGTACACCTTTGAGCACAAGGCAATTTGAGAGCTTTTCAATTCAATTTGATGTAAAACAAGTTAGAGAATGTGGGATTTGTTTAATTCAAAGTTCTACTAAAAAATCTGAAGTTTATGGCTTTTATAGAATTCAAAAATCAGTTTAAACAGCCATAAAACGGCTAGTAACGGCTATTTTCAGAAAATACTGTCTATGTGAATAGTGGTACTGTTCATGCACTGTTCATGTGAATGGTGGTACTGTTCATGCACTATTCATGCACCGGTCACAAAAATTCGGACGACCGAATTTTCCAGCTTCGTCCGAATTTCTCTGGAAAAACAGTCGGACTATTCACAAAATTCGGACGACCGAATTTTTCTCCATGCGTCCGAATCTTCTTCCGAATTTCTCTGGAAGAATAGTAGGTACTGTTCACGTGAATAGTTTTACTGGAAGAGAATAAAACATATTTGAATCAATTTGATCAACAAAAGAGCATGTTTTGGCAACAAAAGAGCATGTTTTGGCAACAAAATATGCATGCATCCGAATTTCTGAAACATGCATCCGAATTTTTAAATCATGCATCCGAATTTTGAGCTTTCAATTCCAAACTATAAAATATGTGAGATAACAACTTCTATTTTTGAAAATAAGCTTTTCTAAGATTGTTCAAATATGATAGAAAGGATTAAAACAGTTTTCAAACAATTTGAACAACAGAAAAGACATTTTTGACAAGAAGATCTTGATGCGTCCTAATTTTTGGTCTGCATCTGAATTTCAAGTCCAAATTTTTGAAAACAAGTTGAAAATGTGATTTTACATTTTCAAAAGAACTATAGAAGTACTCAATTATGTATAGCTACAATAGCACTCAGTTTATCTTTGCAAAACCACAAAGCTCATGTATTTAATTGTTTTCATGATGTAATGTAAAGTCATAGGTCAAGTCAAGAACCATGATAAAAACTTCACAATCTCAACTTAACCATTTTCAAAATCTCAGAAAACAATCATTTTAAATTTCAAATGCAACCAATTAGTTTCACAGTACACATTCATAGCACATTTCAACTTATAGCACACATGCATAGCACATTTACAACAAGCACATAGCACATAGCACATCTTGCAGTCAATATTCTTTAATTCCACTGCTATTTCTCATTTTCACACATTTTGTCATCACATTTCTTCTCCCCCTTTTGTCATCAATCAAAGATGGGGTTAATGAAAGTGAGACAGCATGTATCACATATAAGCAGTATATGGACTAAACTTCATTTGGAAATTTAGTAATATATTAGCCAATTCTCATAAACTGTATATTGGAAATATTCAGCAATTCTCTAGTCAAATAATTATTATCCTAATAGCAATAAGCATTATGTAGTATCTTCAATAATAATACAATAAGCAATATATTATCAACTTCTTCTCCCCCTTTTTAGCAATGATTAAACTTGGGGTAAGAATACTTGGACAGAAAAAGTGAAACAAAAGAAGCTCTTATCATAAGGATTTCATGCATTGAGCTTCAAATCATTATAATGACTAGATAGGCACAAGTAAATTTCAATATTAAAGCATAACATGTGCATCAAGGAATAAACTAAAATAAGCATCAAAATAGAGTTTAGGGATAGAAAGGCTTAGTCTTGGATGCGTTTCATGGTCTTCACTTCCAAATTTGTTTGTTATGATGGCCATGTCTCCCTTGAGCTCTATATGATGGGGTCCTTCATTTGTTGACTCCTTGCTCGTGTAGTTCTGCTTTGGAAAGCTACCAATTTGAGTGGGTCTTTGGATCTTCTTTCTTTGAACCACATTTTCCTCCCTTGGCTGAAGGATATTGGTGATGGATTTGTGCTTTGACTTTGTTAAACTTCCTTCACCTCCTTCTTCTTGCTTGTTCTCTTGGGCTTTATAGGGACTTGCACCATTTAAAACCACTTGAGAAATCTTTCTCAAGTCTTCTTCCATATTCTTGACTCTAGCTTCTAAACCATCAAATTTGCCAAGAATTATCAGAGCAAAAAGACTTGAAGAATTTGTCCATCTTCTTCATTTCCTCTATATGGTTGTCCAATATTTCTTGAAACACCTTGGCAACTATGGTATCACCTCTAGTGAGATTTTCATCTTCAACTTCTTTTCCTTCAATAGAGAGTACTCTTCAAATAGACTTCTTTTTGTGGGGTTGCTCCCCCTCACTAGATGAGTCATGCCTCATTTTAGGTTTCCTTTCTCCAGCAAGGATTTCCTTTTTATCCTCTTCTTCTTCTTCATTTTCTTCTTCCTTCTTTTCTTCATCATCTCTAGCATCTCTTTTATCACCCTTAGAGGATTTTCTCTTCTAGCCATTCATACATTATCATCATCAAGTATCCAAGGAATTTTGTTTAGTGAGTTGTTGGTGTAGACTTCTTCACTCTTTATTGGTAAACCACTAGAAAGCAATTATCACTTGGAAATACTTGAAAATTCCTGTCAATGACTTTCCATACGACAATGGCTTATGCTCGGTTCTTCTAGCTGCCATTATATTCTTTAGCACTATATATATATATCCAAAATTCAATTTTCTTTTCTTATGCATGGCTAGAATAATTACAACATACATATTATCAACAGAATATTTGTGTTTAAAGTATGCTATAATCAAGGTAGTAAGCATGTGATGCAAAATTCTTTTACTAGCATCAAAAAGCTTGTATCTCTCACTCTTTTCTAGTCTTGAGGCTTCTACCATTTATATAGGCATTCTCAATTCTTTCATGTGAGTATAACTTACTTATAAAACAATGTTCTCCGGAAGAATAATGCCTAAACCCAATATCCTCAACATCACAAATTCTATTGAGCAATGCATTATCAATCTAAAAAAATTAACATGTGATATTCTTGAAGAATACCATTGAATAGCTTTATTACCAACTAGCTCAACTCTTTCTTCCTTAATATTTGTATAAACTTCATAAACTAAGGAAGGTAATAGCATTCATCAAACACAAGCAAACTAGCCCAGCTCATATAATTTAAAAAATGAGAGTATATTACCCATTTTGGATAGTTTGATGACATCCACCTTGTGGCTTGGCTTTGTATTATGGTTCCTTTTTGTCCAATCATCAAATTCAGTAGCAGCCTTCACTGTGACAAATCTCTCCAGCCATGACATGTTTTGAGGAACATGAACCTTCCTTGGTTCATGATCACTGGTCATCTATCTTTTTCTTTGGCTTTTCCCTTTCCTTTTCCCATGCTTGGCTTTAGTGTCCTCACCTGGAGCTACAACACTTGAATACACTCATTAGTTATTGAATTTTGAAATTCCTAAGCTTCTTCTAAGATTGGTCAAACCTTTCTTCGGCCAATGGCTTAGTAATGATATCATTAATTTGTTCATGCTTTAAACAAGTATTACCCTTAGTAGAGTGATCTCTATATGCTTTGTCCTAGTTTGTTGAATAGTATGATGATCAAATTTATTGCATTACTGTTATCACATAACATAGGCACACATTTGAAATATAGATCATAATCACTTAGAGTATCAATAAGGTAATAGAGAATGTGTTTAATAGCAATCAAATGAAACTCATTAGGACAATACGAAATCTAGCACACAAGCACATGTCAAACATAATATTGGTTCTACTTGCTGTCAAATAGAGTTGACTACTCCTATGAAACCATTTTATTCTTGTCAAGCATAGTTGATAAACTTATGGATGCTTATACCTTAACTTGATTCATAAAAGTGCCATCCTTGGTTTGCTTGATTTGTGGGCCAAGAAAGAAATTGAGTTTTCCTATCATGCTCATTTCAAATTTACTTTTCATTAACTTGAAAAACACATCACAAAGTGAAGTATTAGAAACACCAAAAATTGTATCATAAATTTGGACAACTTATAGATCATTGTTACAAGAGGTTTTTTTTTTTTTTATGAAAATAGTAGTGTTAACCTTTCCTCTTGAAAATTCTTTTGAAAGAAGAAAACTACTCAACCTTTCACACTAAATTGTAAAAGCTGGTTTTAAACCATTCAAAACTTAGTATAGTTTGAAAATATGATTAGGAAACTTTTCATGAGCAAAACCGGGTGATTGTTCCACATAAACCACTTCCTCAATAAAACCATTTAGAAAAGTCCTTTTGACATTCATTTGAAATAACTTAAAGCAAGTACAAGTCAAAAGCATTCGGAACAAGAGTTTCATCATAATCAATTCCCTCTTCTTGATTGAATCCTTAGGTAACAAGTCTAACCTTGTTTCTAACAACTTCTACGGATTCAATAAGTTTATTTCTAAAAACCATTTAGTTCCAATAATGGAATGATTATGAGATTTAGGAATATCCAAAATTTTGTATCCAAACTTATTTAATTCCTCTTGCATAGCAATAATCCAAAAATCATCACACAAGGCATCATCAATACTTTTAGGCTCATATGCAATAAGAGAATAAAGTTGTTGATAAAATACCACCTTATTTTTACTCCTTGGAAGATATCACCAAAGATTTGCTCCTTAGGGTGGCCTCTTGGATATCTTAAGTTCTTTGGGAGCTCTTGGTCACCACTAGGTTGGTCATCTTGAATCATTTCTTCCTCATTGGTATGATTCTCCAAAGTTGGTGCTTGAAGATGGGTTTGATTGTCATTCATAGATGTACCTACATCATCTTCATCTTTTCTTTCCCAAGTGAATGTAAGATTCATCAAAATAAACATGAATGGTTTCCTCATCATATAAGGTTCTTTTCATTATAAACTCTATAGGCCTTTTTGTAAGAAGAATAGCTAAGAGATATATCAATATCCATTTTTCACCAAATTTAAGTAAGTTGTCACAAGTCTTTAAGATAAGACATTAACCAATCATTTTAAACTATGCAATTTGAGTCGTTCTATAAAAGAGAATTCAAAAGACGTTTTTCTTCAAAATGATCTTGAGAGAATTCTTTTTATCATAGCATGTGATGTTTATGACTTTGGACCGGAAATATTTTTGAAGAAGAATTTTCACAAAGCATGGACCTAGCCAATTTTTACAAAGTTCAAATTTTCTTTTCAATAACACCATTTTATTGTGAAGTTTTTGCAGTTGAAACAATTATATGAAATTCAATTTTCAAAGCAAATTTTGTAAAGACTTTGTTGTAAAATTCTCCCATTGACACTTGTAATAGAAATCAATTGCACTCAAGGGAGGTTTGAACCTTTTTTCAGTAGTTTTTCAAACTTATGAAACACTTCATCTTTTTGAGCAAAGAAGAATGCTAAAGTGAATATTGAGAAATCATCACCTACTAGTAAAGCATACTTCAAGTCATCAATACTAGAGTTCCTTATAAGTCCAAATCAATCCATATGAACATGCTCAAGATGTTTTTGAGGTCTAAATGAATTTTCATGTGTTTGAAAGATTCTTTTGTTTGTTTTCCATATGGACAAGTATCTCAAAAACAATTTTCTCAAAACACATTTTTAGCAATCCTCTAACTAAACCTTGATAGGAAGGTTTATTCAACAAATCCATGTTCACATGACCAAATCTTCTATGCCAAGAAAATCCATTATCATAAGCCACAATACATTCATGATTATCAAGATAAAACACACATTGAAACATTTTGTGAGTAATTGACCAAAATCACAAAATATCATTTTGTCATACAAATTCGGACGACCGAACTTATGGTCTTCAAGTCCGAATATTTTGTAAAGTTTCATAAAGATGTTTTTAACCAAGCAAATGCATAGATATTCACTCATAGATATTTTAATCATTTCATGATGACATATAATCAATTTCAAGAACATATAAACCATGAATTCAATCTCATATCATCAATGTTACCTAATCAACTTTAGAGAAACAATTTACAAGTCATGGTTGGCAAATTTTCAGATCTTAACAAAAGAGATTCTCAAATGAAACTTTGCATGTTGGCATTTAACTTCTTATTCATTGTCACACAATTGGATAATGATAAGCAAGTTATAGTACAAATAAGCAATAAGCAACATTTGTTTAAAAAGAAGAGAGGAACCTTTACCAACATTTGTTACTCCAAGAATTCTTCCTTTCTTCAAAAACAAATCCTTCATTGGTTGCTTTGACCTTGATTATGAATGAGGTGTTTTCCTTTATTCTTTAAGCTAACATCATCAATGTGCCGGTTAGTGGTGCTTGAGTTTGAATTAAAATGTTCCTGCAATAAAGGAGAGGAAGTATCCTTTGGTACCCATACTTTCTTGGGTCCATGGGGGTTAGTAATAGTTTGCTTAACTCTCCAAATGGTTTTTACACCATTCTCTACTTTTCTTTTAACATAACATTTGGTGACTTTATGTCCATATTTTCCACAATAAGTACAACAAGTATGATGCATGGAAGTAGAAGTAGCTCTAACAAAGAAGTTGTTATATTTAGGCACATTATTGACATAATTGTAACCAAGACCATTTTTAACAAGAGAAGATCTTTGAGGTCCAATTAGTTTGTCAAGATTGTCTCTTCCATTTGTAAATTCTTCAACACATAATGTAAGATCATCAACTTTCTTTTTCAAGATTTCATGATCACTAAGCATTTTTTCAAGAGAAGAAACTTTTGTACAAAGAGATTTATTTTCAAGAGATATGTTATGTAAAGAAACATTCAAAACTTCTTTTTCAATATTCAAGCATTCAATAGAATCAAGAAGCTTTTTATTTTCACAAAATAATTTTGAATTTTCATTCAATAAATCATTAATTTTAGTTTTCATTTCCTTATTCCTTTTTGAAACCCTTTTTAATTCTTCATACAATTCAACAAGTAGTTCACTAGGATCATCTACAATATCAACATCATCATCACAACAAGTAGAGGTAGAAGGAGTGGATTGTACCTCATCATTTATTGCCATGAAGCACACATTTGCTCTTTCTTCTTCATGAGTGATTTGAAGTAGTTTCCACATTTCATGAGAGGAATCATATTCCATCACTCTATTGTATTCATTGACGACCAACGCACAACAAAGAATGTTCATTGCTTGGTAGTTTAATGTCATCTTTCTTGAATCGCTCTCATCATAGTCCTCCATAGGCTTTGGTTCCCTTGTAACTCCATCGGCTTTTAATCTCAATGGCACATAGGGACCTTTCTCAATAATATTCCACAATTCATAGTTAATAGAACAAATGTATATCTCAATCCTAGACTTCCAAAAAATATAATTAGAACCATCAAACAATGGAGGTCTAGTAGTGGAGGAACCTTCCGTATACGGCAAATTTGATAAACTAGCCATATGATCTTTACTTCTAGGTTGTTAGACCTTAACAAGAAGACCTTGCTCTAATACCAATTGTAAGACCTAAGAGGGGGGGTGAATTAGGTCTTAGGCTAATTATCGAAATCTTTTCCCTTTTTACAAATCCTTTGCCGTAATAAAAGCTCTTCTTTAATTCCACAAGCTTCAAGTTTATATGTGATGTGATGGTTAAGATAATATCATCAAACTACAACCAATCAATCAACAACAATCAATAAGTAATAATAACATGTGCATGTAAATAAATAAAGCTATAAGAAAATGAACACACGATTTATAGTGGTTCGATCTCTCCAAGATCTACATCCACTACCTTGAGTCCACACTCAAGGATTTCAACCAATCCACTATAAGCTCAAGTTCAACAATTACATAAGAGGCTAACCACACTTATGGTTTTACACTCACAACCTCTTCTAGTAATTATACAAACAAGGTTCACCCTTCCACAAGGGTTTTATATCTAAAGACAACCTCAAGACTAATCTAATCCAAGGCTTACCCTCACACGGGTTTTACACTACAACCTTGATTAATCTAGTCTACGGCTCACCCTAACACAAAAGGGTTTTATGTCACAAGATAACCTTGCAAATGAGCTAGTAGAAAATAACACAATTTAATAAGGAGATAAGAATGTGTAGATGTTACCACTTGTAAGTAGATTTTTACACAATATTGCACCTTTACACTTTGTCTTTGGAATCTTGAATGTACACCTTTGAGCACAAGGCAATTTGAGAGCTTTTCAATTCAATTTGATGTAAAACAAGTTAGAGAATGTGGGATTTGTTTAATTCAAAGTTCTACTAAAAAATCTGAAGTTTATGACTTTTATAGAATTCAAAAATCAGTTTAAACAGCCATAAAACGGCTAGTAACGGCTATTTTCAGAAAATACTGTCCATGTGAATAGTGGTACTGTTCATGCACTGTTCATGTGAATGGTGGTACTGTTCTTCATTCTCATGCTCTTCTTCTTCTTGGGATGCTTCACTGTCTTTTCCTTCATCTTTTGTATTCTTCTTTAGCAATAAATTGATAGTCATCTCAATTTTTACTATCATTACTATCATCATTATTGCTGCCATCTCCACTCATATTATCTTCTTGATCTTCTTCATTTTCCACTTTACTGTCCTCTTTCTCATCTTCTTTCGTTTCTTCTTCTTTAGATTTATAGGAACTTGCATCATTTAAAACCACTTGAGAAATATTTCTCAAGTCTTCTTCCATATTCTTGACTCTAGTTTCTAAACCATCGAATTTTCCAAGAATTATCAGAGCAAAAGACTTGAATAATTTTTCCATCTTCTTCATTTCCTCTACACGGATGTTCAATGTCTCTTGAAACACCTTGGCAACTATGGTATTACCTCTAGTGAGATTATCATCTTCAACTTATTTTCCTTCAATAGAGAGTACCTCTTCAAATAGTCTTCTTTTGTGGAAGGTTGCTCCCTCTCACTAGATGAGTCATGCCTCTTCTTTGTCTTCATTTCCCTTGCCAATATTTCTTCGTCATCTTCTTCTTCCTTAACCTCTTCACTTTCTTCAACCTCTTCTCTTTTTAAAGGAGTTTCTACTTTTGTTCTCTATATTCCATTCTCATCAACGAGTATCCAAGGAATTTTCTTTAGTGAGTTGTTGGTGTAGACTTCTTCACTCTTTATTGGTAAACCACAGAGATACTTGAAAATTGCACTTAGAGATACTTGAAAATTCCTGTCAATAGCCTTCCATACGCCAATGCCTTATGCTCGGTTCTTCTAGCCATTATTGATAGTTTGATGACATCTACCTTGTGACTTGGATTTATCTTATGGTTCCTTCTTGTCCAATCATCAAATTCAGTAGTAGCCTCCACTGTGACAAATCTATCAAGCCTTGACATGCTTTGAGGAACATGAACCTTCCTTGGTTCATTGATCACTGCCCATCTATCTTTTTCTTTGGCTTTTCCCTTTCCTTTTCCCATGCTTGGCTTTAGTGTCCTCACCTGGAGCTACAACACTTGAATACACTCATTAGTTATTGAATTTTAAAATTCCTAAGCTTCTTCTAAGATTAGTCAAACCTTTCTTCGGCGAATGGCTTAGTAATGATATCATTAATTTTTTCATTAGGGAAAACATGCTTTAAACAAATATTACCCTTAGTAGAATGATCTCAAATAAGATGAAGTTTGATCTCTATATGTTTTGTCCTATTTTGTTGAATAGTATGATGATCAAATTTATTGCATTACTGTTATCACATAACGTAGCCACATATTTGAAATATAGACCACAATCACTTAGAGTATCAAGTAGGTAATAGAGAATGTGTTTAGCAGCAATCAAATGAAACTCTTTAGGACAAGATGAAATCTAGCACACAATCACATGGAAGACATAACATTGGCTCTACTTGCTGTCAAATAGAGTTGACTATTCCTATGAAATCATTTTATTCTTGTCAAGCATAGTTGATAAACTTATGGAAGTGCTTATACCTTAACTTGATTCATAAAAGTGTCATCCTTGGTTTGCTTGATTTGTAGGCCAAGAAAGAAATTGAGTTTTCTTATCATGCTTATTTCAAATTTACTTGGCATCAACTTGGAAAACACATCACAAAGTGAAGTATTAGAAACACCAAAAATTGTATCATATATTTGGACAAGTTATAGATCATTGTTGCATGAGGATTTTATAAAAAGGGTAGATTCAGTTTTCCTCTTGAAAATCCTTTTGAAAGAAGAAAAACTACTCAATCTTTCACACTAAATTCTAGGAGCTGGTTTTAAACCATTTAAAACTTAGGATAGTTTGAAAATACGGTTAGGAAACTTTTCATGAGCAAAACCGGGTGATTGTTCCACATAAACCACTTCCTCAATAAAACCATTTAGAAAAGTACTTTTGACATTCATTTGAAATAACTTAAAGCAAGTACAAGTCAAAAGCATTCTTATAGACTCAAGTCTAGCATTCGGAACAAAAGTTTTATCATAATCAATTCCCTCTTCTTGATTGAATCTTTAGGCAACAAGTCTACGGATTCAATATGTTTATTTCTAAAAACCATTTAGTTCCAATAATGGAATGATCATGAGATTTAGGAATATTCAAAATTTTGTATCTTTCAAATTTATTTAATTCCCCTTGCATAGCAATAATCCAAAAATCATCACACACGGCATCATCAATACTTTTAGGCTCATATGCAATAGAAGAATAAAGTTATTGATAAAATACCGCCTTATTTTTACTCCTTGGGAGATATCATCAATGATTTGCTCCTTAGGGTGGCCCTTTGGATATCTTAAGTTTTTTTTTTTTTTTTTTGGGAGCACTTGGTCACCACCAGGTTGGTCATCTTGATTTTGCTCAATAATTTTTTCCTCATTGGTATGATCCTCCAAAGTTGGTGCTTGAAGATGGGTTTGATAGTCATTCATCGATGTACATACATCATCATCATCTCTTCTTTCCAAGTAAATGTAAGATTCATCAAAACAAACACGAATGGTTTCCTCATCATGTAAGATTCTTTTTGTTGTAAATTTTATATGCCTTTTCATAAGAAGAATAGCTAAGAGATATATCAATATCCATTTTTTTTAACCAAATTTGAGTAAGTTGTCACAAGTATTTAAGATAAGACATTAACCAATCATTTTAAAATATGCAATTTGAGGAGTTCTATAAAAGAGAATTCAAAAGATGTTTTTCTTCAAAATGATCTTAAGAGAATTTTATTTATCATAGCATGTGATGTTTACGACTTTGGACCAAAAATATTTTTGAAGAAGAATTTTCACAAAGCATGGACCTAGCCAATTTTTACAAAGTTCAAATTTTCTTTTTAATAACACCATATTGTTGTGGGGGGTTTTTGCAATTGAAACAATTATATGAGATTCAATTTTCAAAGCAAATTTTGTAAAGACTTGGTTGTAAAATTCTCCCATTGTCACTTCTAATGAAAATCAATTTGCACTTAAGGGAGGTTTGAACCTTTTTGAATAGTTTTAAAATCTTATGAAACACTTCATCTTTGTGAGCAAGGAATAATGCTAAAGTGAATATTGAGAAATCATCAACTACTATTAATGCATACTTCAAGTCCTCAATACTAGAGTTCCTCATAAGTCCAAATCAATTTATATGAACAAGCTCAAGATGTTTTTAGGTCTAAAAGCATTTTCATAAGTTTGAAAGATTCTTTTGTTTGTTTTCCCTATTGACAAGTATCTCAAAGATAATTTTCTCAACACATATTTTTAGCAATCCTCCAACTAGATCTTGAGAGGAATGTTTGTTCAACAAATCTATGCTCACATGACCTAATCTTCTATGCCAAGAAAATCCATTATCATAAGCCACAAGACATTCATGCTTATCAAGATAAAACACACATTGAATCATTTTGTGAGTAATTGATAAAAATCACAAAATATCATTTTGTCATACAAGTTCGGACGATCGAACTTATGGTCTATATCCAAACTTCAAGTCCGAACAGTTAAAAAATTTAAAATAATGGTCGGTTTCAAAATGGTTTCTTATAAATTTTTAAACGATTTAATTAATATTCAACCCGATTTCAAATCGGTTTCCAAGTTTGAATTTGGCGGTTTCTAATCAGTTTTTGAGTCAATTTTCTGTTTTTGTAAAGGAGTTGGTCGCCGGATCAAATTAGAAACCGAATTCGATTTCTAATTTCGGTTTCAAAATTAGAAACCATCTTTTTCAATTTCTAATTCAAGTCGCGGCCACCCAAATAGAAACTGACCTTTGTTAGTTTCAAAGTGCTTTCAAATTTCGATTTAGAAACCGATTTGAAACCGAATTGGCAGTTTCAAATTGTTTTTTGTGTAGTTTATTTTACTTAAAATTTTGTGTAGTAGTTAATCTTTAGAGCTTATGAATATTATAGTTTTGCTTTCTTCTAGAGATACATTAGAATTTTATTTATGAAGATTAACTTAATAAATTATAGTGTAACTTCTTTTTTAATATTTATTGCAATCAGGTATACTCAAACTAAGCTCAATATCTTATGGAGTGAAATACGAATCCACACTTTATAGACCTGTAGGGTAATGGGAAGCCTAATACCAAGTGGATCTTAATGTATTTGGGTTCGTGACAGGGAATCCTGACCCCATTTACATCCCTACATAACATCTATAAATATAATTTTTGTATTTTCTCTTATGTTGGTAGAAAATAAATAAAATTAACTAATAATATAATAAAAAAGTAACCCTTAATTTCAGTTTCATTAATCTATGTAAAAAGTACCAAAGGGGGCTTATATTTTGAAATAGAAAGAGCATTAATGAATTAAGTAAATAATAATTAAAGGAATCATTTGAAAAAAACTAAAGAAGGCAATAGGATCATAAGGCCATATTTAAATTGGAACTCAACTCAAATAAAATTTTACTTTTCTCTTTTTTTCACTTTGACTTTTTCTCTCACAAATAATTCAATTTTATGATTCTCAATATAACTAAACTCAAAAAAAAATTCAATCCTTAAACTGCTACTAGTATAAAACTAAAATACTCCTAAAAAGTTGTTCAAATTTATTGTAAAATAGCCCTTAAGAGTTTAAAATAAACCACTTTAGTCCATATTATTAAAAAACTATTAAGATTGATTTCCTCAAGATTCTAAAAGGATTATGTTATGATTTCCTCAAGATTCTAAAAGGATTATGTTAGCTACAAAGTCCACTTTCTTTCATTAAATATTAATAAGATTAATGTTGTCTTATAATTACTTGACATAAACAACAATAAGTCATCATTGTCACTTCAATTCCTCTACCTTTCGTTCTCTTTGCCCAAGGCACTTCCCACCTACATCAATTCCCTCCCTCCTCTTTGCCCAAATCGCCACCAACCTGCTGTAGCACTTGATCAACTGTGGGAGAGGAGGAAGGAAAAGAAAGAATAATGCAGCGACCACTGGTGGCTATCGAGAAAGGTGGTGGCAGCAAGCAGGGCTAAATTAAAGAAGTAAAGGAGGGGAGGGAGTAGATGCTGATAGGAGTATCCTGGGAAAAGTGGAGACAATAAACACCGGTGGTTGTCAAGAAAGATGGCGGCAGCAAGTAAGGCCAAATTAGAAAGAGAAGTGACAAGGAATAGATGTCTATGGTAGTAGCTTAAGCAAAGAGGAGGAGATGAGAAGGAATTAAAAAGGCAATAATGACTTATTAGTGTTTAGGTTAACGAATTGTTAAATGATAACAATCATTTCCCTTTTTCAAACAACTGTTTAACCCGCCCAAAAAAAAAAAAATACAACCTACTCTCATCTTCTTCAAAATATTAAGAAATAAATCTATCATAGATTAACTACCTATTATTTAAAGATATGTACTAAAATAATTTTATTTTAAACTTTAATAGAATATTTAGCAATAAGCCCAACTACGAGTTAAGAGTACCTATGGTATTTTACTTTTATGCTAACGGTAGTTTAATTTTCAACCCTTTTAACAGTCAATGGGGCAAAACAATCTTCTTTTTTAAAAAACAAAATTAGGGACTAAGTGCTCTTAACCCGACTTGAAGGGGTATTTGGGTTGGAGTTGGGGGGCGGGGAAGGGGGGTGTTGAAATCCCAACTATACAAACAATCGGTCTTTCACTAGGTGATCCTTGAATTAGCAAAAGCGCTACCGATTTTCCGTGAAACTCTCCATTAATGTATAAATCAAGATCACTTTACCAAGCAAAATTGCAGGTAAAAGATGAAAAAGTGATCTATAACTAGAATCAAATGATATTCTAAAATTTGCGATCGATATACAACCATAACAACAATTTAGAACCTAACTTTATATTCCAGCTTTCCTATTGTAACAAATACAATACATAAAACTACACGAGATTGCAATTTCTCTCACTAGATGAGGAAAAAAAATGGAGATTGCAATTTCTCTCACTAGATGAGGAAAAAAAATGGAGATTTTTTTATCCGGAAAATACTATCCCGAAGCCTTATGCCCTACCTCTATTTCTCTCCCTATGAAAGCAATAAAATCACTAAAAGTACCTGTAAATGTTGATTTCAAAAACCTAAAGATCATTTTCTCCTACTTCCACCTTGGCCATACTGTTCATTCCATTTCCTCAGCTCATTCCTGCTTGTTGCACCATATGCAACTCCATGGGCCAACTTGAAGATCAATAAAGAGAGGTACCTGTAAATGTTGATTTCAGAAACCAAAAGGTGATTTTCTCCTACTTCCACCTTCGCCATACTGTTCATTCCATTTCCTCAATTCATTCATGCTTGTCGCATCATATGCGACTGAAGGGCCAACCTGAAGATCAATAAAGATGTGTTAAAATACGCAGGCTTGGGAATAAAGTACATGCACTACTTTTTAAAATAATTGGTGATGCACAAAGTTGCTGTCACAAATTTTCATAAAGTTAAAGAGCTGAGACCGAAAGCCATTAGTTCTACTCTACCACGCTAACATTAGTTCAAGGAACCTTATCTCCTTCAGGTAGATTGTACTCTGTATTAGTATTAGAATTTGGGTGTAATTCAACACTACGATACAATTTTGAGGTATTTTCACCCGAGTTTAGTAGCATTGCAACAGGCCTTTTACCATCCTTCCTCAAGAAATGCATAGTAAGGCCACGTAATTGCTTTTTCCTCTGTGATCTGTCTAAGCTCATACCAAAAACCAAGTAACAATTCATCTTCCAAAATTTGATAGTCACAAATGAACAATATCTCACTGAAACCTTTAGCAGGAAGTATGTAAAAATACATAACTTCAGTTCCGTGGCAAGAACTTCAACAACCATATATAGGTTTAATTGGAATAGTTAAGACCTAAATGATAAATTCGAAGAAGAATCTCTAATAAATTACCTTTGCTTTGGACTGAATAAAGTCATCTAGTTTAAGTGGTCGTAGGACAGGAAAGACGCCATCATTGTGTCCCTAGAAATGACAATAATTGTTACATGCATGAACAAGAATCATAATTCGTTCATATAATTGGAAGAATAAGGATCACAGTTGAGAAAAGAAATTATACAACAAGGTTGCAACCTTAATATGGGCAAAAGCATCACAGGAAACCTTTCCTTGCAAAGCATGACCCTTCACATAATCTTTGTTTTTCTTTCTTGTTGTTTTTCTTTCTTGACTACAAAAAAAGGGTTGCTATAGAAGCTTTTCTTGAATGTAGTCTACTCATTTTCTTTTATTGATTGAAAGGGAGAAGAGGGACCCAAATTTTCTCTCCATAAAACAAATTAGCTGAACGCAGCAAGATAGGGTATATGGAAATTTTGAACTGTCTGACCATATTCATTCCAGATACTATGAAAAAAAAAATTAATGTGCAAAATTCAGTATATGATATCAGACTTCACCGAGATTAAGCTAAGCTCCAAAATTACTAGAAATTTTGCAGAAGTGTCAAACCAAAGCACATAGGGAGTAAAATGTAATGTAATTTTCAAGTCTAATGTTATGTTGAGGAATTTACTTTGGATTGCACAAGGAACATCTGATGTTCCTCAAAGCTATTAGCCTTAAGTAATACGGGAGCAAAGCAGTAAACGAGGGAATTCTCAAACAAGCCCTAAGAACATTTAGTAGGCTACAAAAAGGATATCTAGAAGATAAATTACTGCTGCTCATGAGAATGCCTAATGGGATCATTCCTAGTAATTCTGTCCCTCAACAGATTTTGGATGTCTTCTCCAGTGATGTTCGTCGTAATACCTGATGTATCTCCAAAATTTATGTTAAAACAAATTTTCTTTTAGCATAAAAACATTTAATAATGATGATGATGATTACATGGAAGACAGCTCCCGATATTCCAAACAAAGTTGCATTTCTCTAGATACTGAGGCAATCAACAATTGCCACTCTCAACAGTAGCATAACAAGTCAAATACAAAAGTTAGTAGTCTCCAGATATTCCAGAGCCAGAGGAAATTTGAGTGAGTCACATCCTTTCAGATAGAATTCTGTAAGGGAAACAGCAGAACAAAAGCCTAAAAATTCGAAGAAGAAGAATTGAAGCCATTAAAACGAGAATACACATGCGTAAACCAGTATAACCAAGGGAGGAAAATTTTCAGGCAATGAACTCATTTCTCATTGTATATACCATTTACATCCATTTAAAACTGTACATACCTTTGACTCTTCAACTAGAAGCTCTTGAACAGGTCTATAGGCTGCAGCAACACACAGGTTCTGCAAATTAAAAACATAAAATAGTCAGCAGAGAGCACATATGAACTGAGACATCTGATAATCACGTAAATCAGAAAATTACCTTCAAATCACTCCCTGAATAACCTTCAGTTGCATTTGCAAGCTGCTCAAATGAAAATTCAGATTCTAAATTCTCTTGAGCAAGAATTATCTTCAGTATTTTTAGACGATTTTCAGCATCCGGCAGGTCCACATATATCCTATATAGCATTGCACTCGTCACATTTAAACATTTGTGCTGTCTAAATAGCTTGTACATGTTTCCTTTGTCCTCTTAAATTAATATTGCTTAAAATTAATCAATACCCACGAACAAACACAGCAGCAACATGGAGAGGACAGAGTCAAAAGATCATTTCCTAATACCCAAAAGGGAACTCCCAGGTTATCAATGGAAACAGCTAATCGGTAGTCTTACCTCCTAGGTAAGCGACGGATAACTGCATCATCTAGGTCAAATGGTCGATTTGTAGCACCAAGGATAAGGATTCTCTGTCTGTCTTTTGACCTCAATCCATCCCAGGCTGACATGAACTCATTTCTCATCCTTCTAGTGGCCTCATGCTCAAAAGCACCACCACGAGCACCAAGCAAGCTGTCAACCTGCTTGTTCAAGCACAAATGAGCTAGAGCTACATCTCTCATAATAATCTAGAACCAACCTAAACATTGCTACAAAACTACAAAAAATGCTGCATGCAAACCGCAGAGGTATAATATTAACAAAAGAAGTGCAGTTGGTTGAGGCTGAACCAGAGGGAGGGTTTAGCAGTCAAAACTATCCCTAGCTTTACCTCTACGTCAAAACATTTGAGGGTTGAGGGTTCCATTAAGACTAGACAGATGAAGGAAATTTCCTAAGCATTACCAACTTCTACAAGATGCAAAATCGCGGGAAGCTAGCAATACAACTTGTAGCAATTAGGCACCGTTTTTGACCTTTTCCTCAAAAACACAGATCATCATTTAGCACACATCTAACAAGATTTGTGGTGTCCGCCTCTCCACAACACTAAAATCACATAGGAGTTGGTTCCTTCAACACTTAGTTAAGAATAACAAGAGAAATCACTCTTGCATATCAGTGAGAATCATATCATTTTCCAGGCCAAAAAAAAAATAGAAAAACCTTAGTTTAGTGTTAGAAATTATGAGAACGCTATCTTCGAAGAATAAGTAATAGATGTCAAAAAATTTGAAGCTTCAGACAAGCAAAGGGTGTATTTGGATCCCTTTTCAAACAAAAAATGCAAAGGGTGTATTTGGATCACAAAAAATTCTCACTTTTACTCTAGGTCCCACTTTTCATCTAGCAAACAATTCACTTCTACAATTTCCAAGAGAAAAGTTCTCAAACCAAAACCCAATCCAAATACAACAAAGGCTTCCATATGAGGAAACTGAATCTATCAACATAATCTCATGTCATTAAGTTTGTCATGCGGGCCCATAGGCATAAGAGCAAGTAGCAGCTACATGTCATGATGGATTGCGCGTTATTAAATCCGTAGTCGAAACAAAAGGATGGATTGGACTACGGACTGCCATGATGGATTGGAGATGTCAAATAGAGAGCCAATAATACCCGTTGGACCCCTGCCTAGAGCTAGGGCCAAGGGGCTTCAAAAGGCCTTGTTTGCATATGTAGGCCAACATATAAAGAGGATGGAGCTAGCCAAACTTATTGGAGGAGAGTTAGTTGGGTCACAGTCCAAATTGATCTACTTGTCTCATATCGTTGAGCCAGATGATTTGGACACTTGAAGACTATGGAGTTGGGCTTAAGCCCAAGAGGGAGGGATGTTTTAAATTTGGGCTGCATGTTAATTATCTTGGACTTAATATTTATGTTAGGCTTGCATGTATTATTAGCTCAATTCTTTCATGTTTTACCCTAGCTATAAATAGGTATCATTAAGACAATTAGGGCAGAATTTTTGGAGTGAGCTGCTGCCACCCTTGAGAAGGAGGTGTTGTCACATCTTTGAGAGGTAATTTTCCTCTTGTTCTTGTTACACAATGAACTACTCTTCACTTATCAATTGAAATTTTGTTTGTGGCGTGAGTGTTCTTGCTAAATTAAATTCTGATTATCAGGATTGCTTAAAATAAGTTTCTAAGAGGTGTCGTAGGGATTTAATTTTTGAGTGTTTATTCACAATTTTGTTTCGAAAAGGAAGTCAGTATTTTTCTTCCTTCAAAGCCGAAAATCCATCCTTTTCATTTTCTCTTCCGCGGAGTGCGCGTTATTAAATCCGTCCTTTTCATTTTTGCACTATTTTTGTACTTCTTTTTTTTTTTTTTTTGGGTTTCGGACTTAATCCTCTTTTTTTTCTTTTGTTTTTTTATCCGAAATATATATCTAACTATTTGTTTTAATAACAATCTAACTAAAACAAATATTACAAATACTTAATAAGAAGAGTTGAAAACCCTAGGCCGAGATTCACCTCTTGAAGATGCCATCGGTAAGTTCTTGAATTTCGATGGAGCAGAATAGGAATCCTTCTCCACACCACAACTCTGATACCAAATACACGCACTCCGCAGAAGAGAAAATGAAAAGGATGGATTTTCGGCTTTGAAGGAAGAAAAATACTGACTTCCTTTTTGAAACAAGATTGTGAATAAACACTCAAAAATTAAATCCCTACGGCACCTCTTAGAAACTTGTTCTAAGCAATCCCGATAATCAGAATTTAATTTAGCAAGAACACTCACGCCACAAACAAAATTTCAATTGATAAGTGACGAGTAGTTCATTGTGTAACAAGAACAAGAGGAAAATTACCTCTCAAAGATGTGACAACACCTCCTTCTCAAGGGTGGCAGCAGCTCACTCCAAAATAACTCCAAAAATTCTGCCCCTAATTGTCTTAAAGAGGCCTATTTATAGCTAGGATAAAATATGAAAGAATTGGGCTAATAATACATACAAGCCCAACATAAATAACAAGCCCAAGATAATTAACATGCAGCCCAAGTTTAAAACATCCCTCCCTCTTGGGCTTAAGCCCAACTCCATAGTCTTCAAGTGTCCAAATCATTTGGCCCAACGATATGAGACAAGTGGATCAATTTGGACTATGACCCAACTAACTCTCCTCCAATAAGTTTGGCTAGCTCCATCCTCTTTATATGTTGGCATACATATGCAAACAAAGCCTCTTGAAGCCCCTTGGCCTAGCTCTGGTCATGGGCGCAACTGGTATTATTGGCTCTCTATTTAACATGTCCAATCTATCATGGCAGTTCGTAGTCCTGCTCACATCAACAGAAGTCCAGCCTTGCAAACTTCACAATAAAGCTGCCCAGTCCAGGCCATGAAGGAGGTATATTGAGTTTATTAAGTTCCACATTGGCTAGCTTGTGTGCAAAATTGTTCCCTTAAGACTTGGACAATCTACCCCCACATGAGGGATCACTTGGTCCAACATATTTGATTTGGGTCCATCGAGCACTTGTGCACTTGAGATTATTGGATTTGGAGCTCAAATGCTATAATCATAAATTCACCATAATCTTAAATCAATAATTTTCCAGTCTATTTACTAAACCTTCTATCTGTTGCCTTTCTTTCAATAGATGTTGCAAACCAACTCGTCCATCTTTCTAGCTCCTGAATCACTCAACTGTTGAAGGGAAAAAAGAGAGCTTTCCTACAGTAGGTTTGAATGGATAAATTATTGGCTTTTTCACTTCCTTTTCTCTGCAAGGACGAAGAAAATGGAGCTTGATTTTCTAAGTGGTTTTTTCCTCTCCAATGATGACAGCCAACGACCTCATTTACCTAGTAATTAGACATCCATATTTTTCCATAGACCTATGTACCGAAGTAGCATACATCAATGTAACAACAATTGGACCAAACTCCCACTAACTTGACATGCCATCTTTCCTGAAGGATTCATAAGTAATTTAACATATTTACTTGCACAAATAAATACTCCCTCCATCCCATAAAGATAGCCTCACTTTCCTTTTTCTTCTTTGAACATATTTCCCTTTATAAAGGGTAATTAATTCGTTAATTTCCCTGCATGTCCCTAATTATTGGGCACGAGTATCAATAAATCTTTCCTCTTTCCAAAGGATATTAAAACTTACATCATCTTCCAATAATCAAATGCATAACTCCATATCCTAGAATTGGAAAATTTAAAGAAAACTAGTTTCAAAAATGACTAATTAATATGAGTCAAAGTCATCTTAGTATTAATTAACAGCATATAAGAAAAATATTAAGCAAAAATTATTAGCATAACTACATCAACGAACTTCCTTAATTTCAATAAAGATAGAAGGTGGGATGGAGGGAGTAGATAACAAATTTAAGAAAGATAACAATTAAAAGACTTGGTATATGTCATCTGAGATATGTATGATAATAGTGTCTATGCTCTACTCTTTCTTTAGAAAGCTCAATTCAATCTGTCGCTGCAGAGAGTAACAGACATCATACGTGCACTCCACGAAAATCAAGGCTGGACTGGATCCATGACCTGATGCTTGTGAAAATGTCAACTATCTACCTTCCTAGTGACAGTTATAATCTGCTTTTATAATCTGCTTTCAGCTAAGGTATGTCTATGTTCAGTTATCAATTATGGAATATAATTGAAACTATAAAGTGATGGCACATGAATACATGGCTAGAGAAACTATACACGGCTAGAGAAACTATTCATATTAGATCAACGGTTGTAGAGTGAAAATGGAAACTGGATAACAGAAAATTCTGCTTATGCAAAATCTCACATTTTTTTTACTTCATTGAACCTATTTTAATACAACTATATTGTTCTCTTGAATATAAGTCGACCAATCTAAATCCACTAGATCTTTTGTAAAATTTTATGTCATCGTCCCTGCCACTATCGCATATCATCTGACAGACTACCAGAAGTCCTAAGTCATGCTGAAGTTCAATTCACCCAAAGTAGTAGTCAGAGAATCACCAAAAGAACAACCTTTCAAAAGCTGTACCATTAATTAATCAACCTTTTGATGAAAATTTATGCGAAACACTAACCAAATATATAGCGCATAATAGTAAGTCATATATAGTTATGAGATTTTCAGGCATGAAGAATGTAAGCATATGGGAAGTCTGACCTCATCAACAAAAATAATTACAGGTGCCAACTTGCTGGCAAAGGAAAAGAGAGCCTTGGTAAGCTTTTCAGCATCTCCAAACCACTGCATAAGTAGTCCGAATGAAAATTTAACAAGTACTTTACATGGCATATTAAAGAGACAGAAGAAATAGGAATCTCCAATTCACCTAAAAGCATAATTATTCATTCTACTCCAGATTAGGAAACAGAATCTACACATCTTTTTTTCATTCAAACACTTCCATAAGTTCATGCAAAAGGAACTCAAGTTCTCAAAATCATAAGCAGTATGCATGAAGAGATGCTTTATACAGTGAGTGCAAAATCAAAATTGTCCACTCCTAAATCAAAATTTACATCATTTATCCACAGAATGTCTAATCAAAATTCAACTGACAATTCCCAGGAAACTTGTTTATCAAATTTCATAAGCTTTGATATCCAATTGTCAAGTGAAATCCAAAACTTTTACAATTTTCCATTTTTGTTGCTCACCCTCCAATAAAGCATTGAGTATGTAAAGGTCTATAATTTCATAATCAACCAATAAAAAAAATGCATTTTTCCCTTCCTTGGATACAGATGAAGTTTCTTTTAGCAAATTTTGACATAAATAAAAAAGATTACTCTTTCTTTTATAAAAAATTTTAAAAATTAAATTTATTATATTTTTATCTATTTATTTGCTTATTTATGAAACAGACACACATACCCACACACTACTCTTTGATTTACCTTGGATGTAAGCGTGGAACCTGTAATGCTCATAAAATTGGCCCCTGCTTCCGTTGCAAGGGCCTTAGCTAGAAGAGTCTTCCCGGTACCAGGGGGCCCAAAAAGCAGTATTCCTTTGCAGGGCTGTTAAATACTTTCAGAAGTTACACACCAAAGCATAGCCCAATATAACTAAAAGAATAGGTTAGTGACATAAATTAAGTACCCGCAGCAAATTCCCGTGGGAGAAAAGCTCAGGTCTCTGCATAGGCAGAATTACAAGTTCATTAAGTGCTGTTTTTACATCTTCAAGAGCACCAATATCATCAAATTTGACACCAATTTCTCCTGGAGGAACTACAGCTGAAACAAAATTGCTCTCATACTCATCTTTAGCCAAATTCTGCATAATTGAAGTAAATGTCAGTGCCAACCCAGACAATTACCAATAAAGTTTGCTCAGATGCGTACCTTCAAGTTTTGTGAAGGCTTCTTTGACACTGCTTCCTGCTCTTTTAGCCTCAAAATAGCAATTTCAAGGCTTGACATGATTGAAAAACAAAAAAAGATCCATAAAAATCAACTTCAAGCTGATGCATCAAGATTTGAAAGGATGCATAGCAAATAACATAAGGTCACCTTTCACGAGGGACATACAATCGGTCTCCCTTGATGAAAGGAAGAAGACATGAGGACAAGTAATGATTTTTTGCCCAACCAACAACCATCTCAGCTTCTGTAACAAAAGATTAAACACAAAATTCAGGGACAATTCCACGAACTGAAGCAAAATTATCAGAAACAATAAATTAAAACTACAACTTTCAACTTGCCAGATTAGGGAAATAAGCACAAAAGAGCATCCAAATCTAGCTTTTAATGCATGTTTATTAATAAAAAATCAAACATACTGGAATTAAAAAAAAAAACAGCACTATTTGAATTAGTAGCCATCTAATTAGATTCTTATTACAAGCAGCTTCATGCTTGTAATTTAACCAAAAAATTGTCGTAACTGCCCATTGATGGACAGCCATAAAAGCGACACAAACATGAAATAGGCAGTGTCATATCAATACATGTTATTATTGTTACACCGACCACTGAACCAACCACCCGCAATTTCCAACAAGTCCTTTCCCCTTTTCTTTGTTGTTGTGCGGGGGTTGCGGGGAATAACACCAAATTCTCAATCTTTTGTGTTTATCCGCATGCCATGGACCCCTCACTTCTACTAATTATCACCTTAAACATTTGTAATGAGCAACAAAAGCCAAACTACAAGTGCATGTTAGACCTCTTCACCTCTAAAATGAACAAGCTGCAGAAGCATATCCAGCATATTAGACAGATAAAAAATCACATTCCAAGTTAAATTAAAAATTCTCTAAGAAAAACCACAAACAAAATTCTCAGTTTCATACACCTGGGCAACTCCATATGCATGACCATAAATCCTAACATGGAAACTGAAGCGATAGACAGTCGACTAAAAAGAGTCGGCGGGCAGATACTTGAAGAAATCATGTCCACAACAGGGCGCATGACTAAGTATGTTAAGCTTTAATACTGACAACAACAAAATCTTAAGTTGTTTTTGAACATTTCCACTCAAAATACAAGAAGAAAAAGGAAAAAGAAAATAATCAAAATTCATAATCCAACAATAGATGGAAGGCAAAAACTTCCGGAAAGAATTTGATCAACACGGTTACTTTCAAATTTTATGACATCTTAGCAGGGAAGCAGAATGCAGCTGTTCAATCAACAAAAGAAGCAACCAGTTTGTCATGCTAAAGGATAGGAACAAAATTCTTCATCTGATCTAGACAGCAGGCAAAATTTTCCAGTCTGAATATTAATCACAGAAAATATTCAAAAAGATTTATAACCCCCTGAGGCAAGGAAAATAGAGTCAGTCCTTCAATGAAAAAATTGTAGGCAAAAAAGTACTATCATGTTAAAAGCTTACTTCGTTTTGTCAGTATTACACCATCAGTATTTACATGCAAAAGGTCCGAGCATGATAGCTCGTGCTCCTCAAGAACCTGAAATAAACATTTCTTTAGCCACAAATTCAAAAACAAAAGTCCACTGGTAATGAAAATGAAATCAATTTAAAAAAAAAAATTAGACCACCCAAGGACTAATAGATATATGAGCAACATTCACCCAAACAATCCAAAGAAATTATCTTTTTGAAGAAACCTAGTATCCAACCACAACAATCTGAATTACACCCTTCCTACCTTATGCAATTCATTCAAGTTGCTTCGAGATATCACAATTTTTCTGTCTTCTTCAATTTGTTTATTGAATGTTCTGAGGAGATCTTCATCCTGCAAAAGCATTGTGGTTGCACACAAACGGCATGTTAATATACTTTTTAAAGAAGCCTAAGAAATAATGATAATAATAATAACAACAACAACAACAACAATAATAATAATAAATTATTATTATTATTATTATTATTAATATTAAAAAAACAACATAATACAGTTATACAAAGCAACTAGTAGACAACACAACCAAACAGAAGCATAGCATGAAAGAACTGGTATACAATGTCCTACTCAAGAAGGATGCCCAAGCATTCAACCATTTTAGTCATAGCTGGAGAATGACACATGCTACTTCATACTAATGTTCTAACAGTAAAGCAGGTTATTCTCAGGGATATAGCAATATATGACAGGGGTGACAGATTCCAAAATCAATTATTCCTTTTAGAAAGTACTCATCAGAAATCTGATAACCCCGCCCCACTGAAAAAGAATCCAAGCAAGTCGGTAAAGTCATACTCCTAAACAAATCACTTTTATGCATTCCTGTTTTCTCATTATATGAGAGATAACACCGTAATCATATGCTATGGCTCAATAAAACAACACTAAATTTTGACTTTTAGTTTCTAATTCTGGATGCTGTAAAAGAGTATAGACAATGTCCAAGAGCACCAGACAGGTACTATTGTCAGACAACCAAAAAGAATTATAGCTTTGTTAAAAAGACTTTCTAAATATGTACCTAGTTAGCACCTTCCTCTCATTTGAACAAAAATCTTAGCATCATTTATGATCCTACTATGAGATATTAACAACAAGATTATGAATCTTATTCTGCCGCTGCCTTTTCATCTTACCTCCCAGATAAATGTGCATGAACTTTCTACACTTGAAAAGCTTGTTTCAGTTGCACAATATGTGATTTGCAGATTCACTCAGCATACCACGTTCATAATAATTAAACCAATTCCTGAGTTGACTTTGCATTCTATGAATAGCTAAAGGTTAAATTAAAGCAATATTTCTATCAGGCGAAAATATTTCCTTTTAAAATTAAAAATCAGGAATTATGTCCAATGAATAATTAAAGCAATGTTTCAATCAGGACAATTTCCTTTTAAAATTTAAAATCATAAAATTAAGGCCAGATTTCTCACATGCCCAAAAAGTCAGATGCATTTATCAGCTCATTCAGGGACATAAAAAGACATTACAGTGCAGCAAACACATATGGTCAAGAGTTAATCCTTCTCTTTCTAATTTTACAGGGAACACTCTCTGGAAAACATCCTTTGAGATTTGAGGAATGCTTGACTAAAGTATCTGATTTTTGTGTAATTCGCACTGAGGTCGATGTTAACTTTTCGATACTATCCTCACAGCTCTAAGTATAGGCCTCTTTGTTTTGCAGGACCAAGGTTAAAGATGACCAACACTATTCTGCAGCACTATCATCCAGAAAGACAAGCCAACCGGGTCTTTCATGGTTAATTCAAAAGTCCTCGTCCATTTTGCAAGATCCAAGTCTTGTTGAATGAGCTTAGACAACTTATAATATATCTCATGCAGGAAGAAATTGGGTACCCCCGTCAGGCAGTCAAAGTACTCCATGAATTTAGTGTTTCAGCTCTAGTGATAGCCAATGATGGGGAAAAGTTTAGCATTGTTCAAAAGAAAGATCAACCAGTTTAGAAGGAAGAAAAAGGGGCTGTTCTGCAGCTGTGGATAGTAATTTGTTTCAAAGAAGTGTTCAAAAAGACAGAGAGGAGAGGAAGGAAAAGGATAGGCAATGCCTACAAAGATAAACCAAACTAACTCTCGATCTCCATTAATTCACTGTTCCAGTATGAAAGGACCATTATAGGTATTTATAATGTAAAACATCCCTGATAACCAGATTCTAATAAAACTAGATTTCCTTCCAAAAACATAACAACCTTTACTTTCCTAAGACAATAAGAACTCCAAAAAAGAATAAAATACTAACAAGTAAACAAACAAAGACTTTTAAACCAATTGAGAAGGAAAAGAGGACAAGAATTTCAATACTGCTTTTGCACACAAAAATATAATTCACAATCTCTAAAAAGCCCACCACATATACTGACAATTTCAGAGAGTAAAATAAATTGTTTGAACCAATCGGGTCTAACATACATTTATAAAAATAACTAAATAACAGCTAAGCCATAGAAACTGCCAAATGCAAACCTAGCTATACTAAAAACAAATAAATAAAATCAAAATCTTGATCAAGAAAAGTTCCTAATAGTAGAGACATGCCAGCTTACTCGTAAGTAATGAAACAGATTCAACTAAACAAGATTTAGTGCATAACTTTAGGCAAGAGAAATACCTTTGGGAGATGTAAACACATAATATTGTTGAATAACTTGTATATTTCATCCGTGTCAGATCGTTTAGTTGTTTTGAATCCATCCATAAGACGCTTCAATGAAAGCGGCTGGAAAACAAAACGCATGTTAAAAATTGATGGAAATAAAATCATTGGAAAGTCGGGTCTTTTTCTTCATTGCTTGTTATTCAGGAAAAGACTGTCCTAATCATGTCTCTTTATTGCCTTTTACCCCTTTTTTAACTTTTTAGATAAAATTATTGCCTTCATTTCCAAGGTGGACGCTTTGTTACTTCCCTCCATCCCCAAATAATTGTCATTTTTAAGCTTTTCTTTGTCCCAAAATAATTGTAAATTTATCAAATCAAGAAGGAATTTACAGAGTTTTTTCCAATCTTACCTTTATCAATCAAGCAAACACAACATTAATTATACTTCAAAGTTTCAAGATGGTTCCAATTTATTTTTGCACAATTCTAAAAAGGTTAATTTGGTCATTTAACTCTATAAATCAGATCAAATTAATGACTTCCTTAATCTATGTGAAACTCACAAATTTGAGAACATATTTTGGGAAGGAAGGCGTATTACGCTTAACTATCTCATTAATCACACCTACCAGTTCTCCTTCATATGACTACAGTCAATAGATTAAGTCACAATTATGGGCTAGTCGTAAGACATTTATCCACCATCCACCAAAGTAATCTAACAGCACAAAATAGGAACTAAGGCAAAGATGATAATGGCAGTGGTATTAGCAATTTAGATGGCAAGAGTGACAGTGATAAGAGGAACAGTTGTAGATGACATAATAGCACTAACAACGAAAGAAGCAATAATTTCTGAAATCATCTCCCTTATGAAAAGTGTCACATGAGTTGGAAGCTGGTTTTCTGGAGGAACTACAAATACAGGGAACTAGGACAGGTCTCACTGCTGCTGGCATCATTGTGCAAGTAACCAGTAGCTGTTCAAAGATCCAATGCTTTGGTACAAAGGAGTTCTAAGAATGGTGTTCTTAAGGTCAAGTACTGTTACGCTTCTCTTATGTGGGGCAGTGACAGTATTTTTCCCTCTAGAGCAGTTCAGAAGAAGAAAGCCCCTCCAAATAATTTTTTCTAGGACGGTTTTCTTCTTCTCTTATGTGTCAGTAACCAGTTTTTTGCTTGGATGGTTGCTATTTACACAGTACTTACTCAAGACAGTTTGCAGAAGAAAGGGAGAGTTTCGGCAAATTGCTGCATTGTAGGCTCTAAAGTGGAAGAAATATCAAGTCATCATTTACTACAATATGAAGCTGCAAGTACTTGAGGATGCTATTCCCCCTTCTCAAAATTCCACGGTTATGCCTATTTCAGTAGAAATATGTCCTAAGATTGGGTTCGTAGCAATTATGGTTAATGCTGATTTAGAAGCATTACTGCACAAATAATTCTGGTATTTCAATAACTTTCAGGTGCGATTTATTTTGTTTTGTTTGCTGTTTTTCCCCTTAAGGACATTTCGGTCTTTTGTCATTTTAGGACAATATATAGTTGTTTTCTTCGTACAAATACCACTTTATGTAATAGTAGAGGCAGTAGCTTTCGAGGATTTTTTTTTTTCTAATCTACTTTCTGCTCTCTCAGGAATTCTTACCCTAGAAACTTTTACTTAACTGTGAAGCAATCTCCAAGCCAAGTGTTTCTTGAGTGCCTGCTTGCTATCCTCTTAGCTCCTACATCAAATGTGTAGAATGCAGCACCTCTGAGCAATCACTTGGTAGCACTTTTAAAGATGTCAAAACAGCTTTGCAGACCCAAATTTAGCTGCAACAGCTTTCATCTTTTTCTTCTTCTTTTCTCTTTTTTGTGGTGCAAGGAAGCTTGTAAGTATGAGGTTAGTTCGTTTGTACAGTTATTGAGTTAATTTAACATTTTGACACACATCTTGAATATTTAGGCATCTTTTTAGTTCCATCTCATACATATCTTGTAT
This sequence comes from Rauvolfia tetraphylla, assembly GCA_030512225.1. Taxonomy (NCBI): domain Eukaryota; kingdom Viridiplantae; phylum Streptophyta; class Magnoliopsida; order Gentianales; family Apocynaceae; genus Rauvolfia; species Rauvolfia tetraphylla. The sequence continues at coordinate 1,759,459 of JAJQKT010000008.1, forward strand.
TATGGGTGCAACCCCTCAATTCAACATTTATGGAACGACTTTTACTTATCAACCAAAAAGAATGGAACTGTAAAAGTAACTTAAAGGCATGAGAAATACCAATTTCGCAATGCGGCCTAAATTTGGAAGTATCATCGTCTGCCAGCAACACATAAACAGAAGTCAAAACAAAGAGTGAAATGATGATGAAGGGGATGGAGAAATGATGAAGAGTTATGCAAACTCACAAATTTTTCTTTTTCTTTTGTGCCACTTTCAACTTTGTTCTGACCACAAATTAGGAAAACTGGGCCTCTTGTTAACTTGTCAAACATTTCCATCACCTTACTAACAAACTCCTTACGGTTTGACTTGGTAAGAGCTCTTGACAACCATAGAGAAGAATCTGGAAAATAGACAATAAGGGGCTGCACAGAATCTAAAACCTGCAAACCAAGCAAACAAGAGGTCAATAGAATAGGAAGTAACACATAGGGGAGAAGAAAAAAGAAAGATACTATTACTACCTCAGCAAGTGAAGCCATAGCAATACAGCAATCTTCAAACTCAGCATCAAGATCATGTTCAATCTCCTTAACTGCAGACAAAAGGAATCTCATAGTTTACAGGACAGACCATATGGAAGAAAAGTTCTCATAGCTTGAAAAACATTCTAGCTAATCACAAGACAGTAAATTTGCAAATGGACAAAAGAATTCATTGGTTGGAAAGGGTTTTGGCGACTCAAATACAGTGCATTCTTTTATTTACAAAACAATAAAGGAGGGAGTATAAATTTGATAAATCTTAAATAACAAATACAGTGAAAATCAACATATGATGCTTAGTGAGTGGATTTACATGGAACTTTTAGTACATAACCAAGCTGGAAGCTTGAGGACACATTAGTACTAATGTACCAGTTCTTACGGCTACTTACAACTACTGTTATCTTGTCTCTATTTAGCATAACACTTCCTTGACTATTTTCTCTTTTCCAGAATTAGTTAACACTCTACTACCAGGTTTGGATGTCAGCCAGGTGCATTAGATTTTTTAATTAAGCAATAAAATACTTTTTTTGGGAGCCTTGAGCATGCTTCAAATTCTTTAATGAGTTCGTGGTATGACCTACTCCCTACATTTCAAAATATACGTCCTACTTTCCTTTTTAGTTTGTCTCAAAATATATGTCCTCTTTCTATATAAAGGCTTCATTTATTTTTTTGTTTCCAACTTTACAATTGGCTCCAACCAAGTATTTTTAAATGCTTCTGTTTTCCAAAAACCATTAGTTCTCCAACCAACCACCTAAAACACCAATCCTCAATGTTAAATTTGAATTTGACACACTAACCAATCATTTTTAAATACAAGCATTTTGGACATCTATCAAACTTTTCTATAAAATTTATCAAAACCTTAATTCACATGTAAAAGGGAAATAGGCTATATATTTTGAAACAGAGGGAGTACTTTGCTAAAGAAACTGAAGCACAATCCCTTGTCGAATTATATCTGATGGTGGTTAATTCCTTCATTTTCAGGATTTTTTTACATACTTTATTTAATGCATTTCTAACAAATGAAGGTGGGAGAATCCCTGATGTACAGTACACAGACTAAGTACACAGAACCTTTTCACATTAAAAAAAAAAAAAAAGCAACATACAGTCACTTTGCCATGAACAAAAGCGAGGATTACAGAGTGTAGCTTCATAGGATTGAAGTTAAATCAGCAAATTAAATGCGACAAAACATATTTTGGAGATAGTTTTCCTTGTAAACATTACCAAGGATAAAGAAGAGAAAATAAAGGAAGTGCATAGCCTCAACTGCTATTTCGGCACCCACCAGCATGCAACTTCTTAATCAAAAGCATCAATCACTGGAATTACAAGTAGAATAGCAAAATGCAACTTTTTGTAATTTTTAAAGAGGAAAGTGGAGCTATAAAATTTGCAAAATTATGATATCCATCTATTAACGGTGCTGAGAAATGAATGTTGATGGCTGTATAGGGAAGCAGATACCAAGCAGAAAACAATTGGCACATGAGAATGAACTCCCAAAAAGAAGAAAGCAAAAATTGAATAAAAATTCACAATTTCAACAAGCATACTATGGATCCAATATACTGAAGGCTCTGCATCTTTGGTTGTGCATTTCTCATCATTTTCACCATCTGTATTCGTTTCATTGACGTCCCAGATAACTGCAACTTGATCACCATTCACCTCATACACCTCACCACGTTGACCATTGCACAAAGGCCTATAACAACAATATCCATTCACTATCCAGATCAATAACAGGGATTGAGATCTGTGATACAAAGAAATGCTACAAACAGAAAGAAACAGAATAGGGAACAAAAGCAGATGATTCAGTCAGCTCAGAAAAGACACTGAGGAATAAAAAACTCAATTTAATATCAACAAATTTAAGAGTCTGCAGTGGCTCCAAGCTGCAAGAGACCTTAGTACTTTAGCGTACTACATACAGATTTTTGCTCACTCAAGCTAAAAAATGTATAAGTATATTAAACAAATTCTAATTCTCGAGCAACAGTTAAGGAAAACCATAGAAAGACACGCCATGAAGCAAAAGAATCCATTCTAATTCTACAAGGTATGCACTTTATTCCACTTTCAGACATGTAATTTACATAAACTATTACCTTATGATTCAAGAGTGCAGACAAAGATGAAACCAAGATATAGCAAGCTTCAACCACCCAGCTTAACTGGTAATAAGAATGGAACTAATTTTTATAAACACAAGCTTAAGTTACTGAAAGAAAAGAAGATTTGCCAAATCCCCTACATTCAAAATTCTAATCCAAGAAGTGACAGGCCCAAATTCATTTTTCTCAATGCAAAATCGGGATTTGTTTCCTTAAATATTGCATGTTGAGAAAAATATACCATCAATTGCTTCATGAACTATATCAGATATAAAACACAAAAGGAAGTAAGGAACCACATATGTTCATTCTTTCACCAGTGAGAGCAAAAAACAAAAACGTTATTTTACAGTTCCTAGGAGATTAACTTGCAGGGCAGGCATGATTAAAATTCAAACTCTCCTGAGCAACTGAACTTCTTCTCACTTTTAGAATCACAAAGTGCATCTCCAATACATTGCCTTCAAAGTGAAAACTTTGACTGTTTCACTTTGACTGCTTAACAAAATTTCACGGCCAATAAGCGTACGGATAAAATTATAAAGATTACAGTTTAACTGCCTTTGGCGTATTAATACTTTGAAACAACCAGCTAAACAGTAAGTTGAAAAAGTAACAGGATGCCGATTAAGTATGGCAGAAGTAAAGCTATATTCTATATGTTATGGACCTTATGGTAGTAGTTTCCACCAAGAACAGAAATGACTGTGCTAGAATGCTGATTCAAACAATCTGGCCAACAAGCAGGATATCAAGAGGATGGGAGGAAGTAGAGGGAAAAAAGAAGCATTTTTCCAAGCACCAAAAGCTCAATGACATTTTTCCTACAACATATCAGGACGACTTACCAACCCACCTGCCACGAATAACAGTATAAGCATTTCTTGGACCATCAGATGTTGGTATCTTCCCCAATATAATCCTGTGATTAATTAGATATGTAACCGATCAGGTGTGACTTAAATGCAAGTTGAGCCCTACGACCAAAATGAAGCTTGTCATGCCCTAATTTTCCTCTTCCCAGACCCACAAAAAATGAGAAAGGAAAGGAAAAGGATGAGTACAAAAGGGAACATGGAAAAAGAAAATTGAAGCGACCATCAGTCACTAAATATCTGAGTCGAGCAGCAGAAAGTTAGAAATTCACTGGTTTCATTTTTCAGGGTTCCAACCTCCAGCAATAACTTCCAAGTGCAGATCCAGAGAAATTACAAAAAGAGAAGAAAATATGAAAATACTGCATATTCCTGATTTGGCTCCCAAAATGAGCATCCTTGAAACCGTGCACATAACCTTATTTGTCAGTATATAATTCCTAAACCGGGATTATTAGCTCCAGAAGAGAAATGTAGGCAAGAAATGCTAGTAGTAATAATTGAGTGTCCTGGAATGTGAAAAAGAAAACTGCTGATGGAATGAAATAGAATACTGATATTCACATCAACCGAAACACTTTATCAAAAGAGATGGCAGATAAAAATTACAATGAACAACCAAGAAAATGATAGGCTTGAGCACAAGAAATTTAGACTACAATGAAATGACAACATTGGAAATACTCGCCAAGGATGGAATAATTAGATATTTTACAGGAAGGTAATAACCTGTTACCAGCTTCAAGCAAACCAGATGGTCCAATGTATTTTACTCGATCCCCTGCCAATAGGCAAATACAATAATTATGTTGAGAAAAAACTCCAGCCATCCTTAAGGAAATATATGTGAAGATTAACTCAGAGCCACATGATGTAAGTAAAAGAAAATAACAAAATAAGGGCAATCAAAGTGGAAAATTGAGATGCAAAAGAAGTAGCATGTAAAAATGAGTTGAAGAGATAGCCACGAGATGCAAGATAAAAGGGAGCTCATTTTCATTTCTGCTTCATTAAGTACAGCAAAACATGGTTTTATGAATGGGTTGTAAGAGAAGTTAACCCCAGAGTTTAATGATCAGTTATGACCTCTGAGAAGCTAATAATTGTCAGTGACAAAGATGCAGGGAACGCTTTTGGAGATAATTGATTATAAGATCTAGTTACAAAACAAAACATCATATGAAATTTTGACTCTTAAGCACTTTTTTTAGGTATAATTTTAAAATAAAAACTCCGTTAATTTCCAGTTTCAAGAAATTCTGTAGAAGAATTTCAAAATAGCATGCCCAACTTAAAATTCAAAACCTTTACACTTCTACTAACCACAGCCTAAAGTATGTGAGTGTCATAAATGTAGATTGCATAACACATTGCTCACTTGAAGTAACACCCTTTTTATACATATTTGAAATAGTGTAGAATATTCTACACATAAATAAACATATATGATATGGGAAAGTAATCCAAGCCATTCACTATTATGAACAGATTAGACAAGCATAATCATCATCACTAATATATATTAAGAATACATAGACACATACACGTATGTCCATAAGGCAATAATGTCGAAGATCATGAAAACAGCTTTTCATTTTTTCCCCCAATGGAAAGGCTGTATGCCTTTTTGCAGACACCAGAATAGTAAGATATCCTTGTTAACAGGTATTGCCTTTAGTATAACTTCTATATTCATAATATAGATCAGCATTTTTCTTTTTTAATGAAAAATCAGCATATGTATTAATAATCTACTTTTAAAAATATTTTATGTAGCACAAATATGAAAGTTTAGATCATCACCACTACATACATTACCTTTCTTTAGCGGCCGCTTGGCTTCATCAGAAGGTTCATCAGCTTTTGATTGTGATGATTCAGAGACATTTTCAGATTCTCCTGAAACTCTCTGCAAAGTACATGTAAATTTGGCATGAGTACAAGCAACCAAATCATACTTCATCATGACCCTAGCATGCTTCCCAATCCAAAGTACTAGTGTGACACCAGAAAATAAATTACTTATGCAATCTTAATTATCTAACTATGTTTTCAAAAACAATAACTAAGAGATGAGGATATAATAGTTAAAAAAGATATTGGAAAGCATATTGTAGAACCAACATTAGATGATTTAAATTAAGGAGTCAAGAACATATAGGACCATTGTTATCTTCAAACCCATAGCATTTGAGGATAACAATATTATGCACTTAAAACTTTCCATGAAAGGAAACTAGCGTGCGGAACCTGTTCGAAAATAATTAAAATTTCTGCAATTATTTCAAGCTCACAAGTTCTAGAGTCATGAATCAAGAGTTTATTATTAACCAGTAAATGTGCTCCCATGCAGCACCGAACTGTCTATAAATTTATCAAATTAAAGCATTTTCTACCCACAAAGAAGTAATTATACATTTGCAACCTCATGTGACATCACTTATTTTGTTTCCTCCTTTCCCAAAACAGGCCAAAATTTTCACTAGAAATGAATTTATCAGCAGGACTAGGTTACAAGAAGTTTTACTTTCTCAAAGTCTTCCAGGTTATATGGAACAAGCTTCTTTAAGGCTTCAGCAGAAGCCTGGACATCAACTTCCTCATTATCACTGGTTTCTGACCTTGCCTCAGCACTGCTTGTCCATTCATCTTCATTACTAGCATCATTTTCATCCTCAATTTCTGATTCTGAAGTACAATCTTCACCTGATTCGGCATTGTCTTCATCTGATTCACTTTCTGAGTTGCAATCCTCCCCAAAGACCTGCAGAAGGTCAACAATTAATTAAAAAACTTACCATCAAGTATTTAAAATATACTAACTCTAACAAATGAAAAGAAGAGAAGGGAAACATCCCATGACTCAAACATCAAGAGGTAACAAAAAACATGACCAGTAAGTCTTGGACACTTATATTTCATTATACCATCATAACACAGCCCACACACTATAATCATTTAAAGCAATTAAAATTAAGCATCATAACCATCAGAAAACTTAGTCTAACAAAGAACCCCTATTTATTTTCTTCTAAGAAATTCACCTTCTTCCTAAACTACACAGACCTCTCCTGTTCACATAAGCTTCCACAAACCATCATCCTCTAAAAGAAACAAAAGCTAGAGAGGGGGGCAAGAGAAGGTACACTTATCATCAGAACCATTACTGTAGCCAACTTCTCCTGCTGATTAATGTAAGCCAATCTAGATACTTATGTGCTCTCCTTTCCCCCTCACATAAGCTTTTCACAGAAATAGATACAAAAAAGATAAATGTCCCTATAGGCATGCTGACAGTATTGAGGATTAGAGGGGAACTTTTTACTGGGTTGTACAGATAGATATTTACCAAATATGATCTACAATAAAAATGTAAAGTGCTATGCTCACACATTTACATGTGGTGGTCAAGGCAGTCCTACTTGTTAGAAACTTGACAGTTTCGGGTAGTAAATTGTCACTAAGCAAGTTACAACTAATCATTTGAAATTATGCAAGTAGAGAACCAACAAGGAATGCAGAATAAGTATGAAACTCAAGATGGGTCTTTAATTTGGGTTTTGATTTTGATAGCTATAGCTTTTCGGCAGAACTAGCATATCTTAGTACAAAGGAAAGAAATTTCGCTAAGGTGGTACTATGCAAAGTAAGATTGTTAGTAAATGATGGTTTGACACCCACACAAATTGAGCTTATGCGTATTAGGCGTCCTGAATAACTTGCTGCTTAGCTCTTAAGTTACATTTACTCATGGACAAAACAGGGCCATATAATCTAAGATTTTAGAATTGGCCATTTGAGTTCAAAAATTAGAAGTTCCAGATAAGAAGTAATTTCAGTCTCACATATCAATTTTTAACTGCATTGGCATTTCAAAATCATAAGACATCTTGTCTAGGGGTTCAAAATTGATTAAATCATCTCCCAACTGATCACTGCTATATTATCCTTCACCAAGAATTATAACTTATATCTCATTCATGAGATAAACAGAAGGCAAAGAAACTTGCAACTTACATAAGGAGCTAGAACACTGCTTTCAAGCACCAATAATGGAACCTGTAGGTCTCTGGCTAATGCTCTGACCAATCTTTCCCGATAAAGCTCAGAACCTGCCAGTAATAACACCCAGTGGTTTTCACGGCTATCGAGCAAAAACAGGAGACAAAACATGCAAACAACAACAATTTCTGGATGGTGAGCCAAAGATTGAACCTGGAATGCTCTGAAGAAGGATCCTCCCACTTGAAGAAGTCAAACGGCCACCAAAAGACGTTGCGAACTTCTTGTGCTTCAAATGTGCAGCAGCACATTCCACTAAAAGATTCTTGTCATGTTCACTGGATAACACTTAGTTGGATCACAAGAGTAGACACTAGAATGCAAAGGGAAACAAAAAAATTTTAGAGGATAGAACTTACTCAATATAATAGGGAAATGTATCCCATGAAACTGTAATCTTTTCCCATGGAACAACCCGCCGCAAGAACTCATTCTTAAATCTTTCCCGTCTACTTAGAAAAGGTGATTCCTTTTTCTTACTTTCAATGGCCAGCTTCTCATTATTGAGCCACTCCTTTTGGTCTTGCTCCCCAAGTCGAGCATGCACATCACAATACCTCATATCTTCTCTATGTTTTTCTTTCTGAGTATTATCCATGTCCTGATTAGTTTGATCTTGCACTGCTGCATATTTATCCTGACTGGTATTTCTTTCGTCACCTTCAGAGCTATAAAATCTTAACTGACTACTTCTCCACGGTGCATCTGATCTCGCATCCAAACTTGTAAACCATCTTTCAGAAGCAACACCTGATGGAGAGAAACATCCCGGCACATATCTCCTGATCAAACTGCAATGAGAACTGGACTTCCCAGCTGTTTGTTTGCGACTTAAGGTGCGATAGGAAGAGTTCTCCCGACAGTTAGAACTGCAACAGCATTTCCCACGCCGGACTACCAGTTTCCATTTTTCACTGTTACTCCTCATTTTTCTTGCATACATTGCAACCTCCAGTGTCAACTGCATATCACTAACAAAAAGCGATATTCAGAGAGCATTAACTAATTATAATTCCCTTTTTTTCCTCTTTACATTTTCACATATATTTGTTTAGCAGTTAATTATCAATCTATTAAACCTATAAATTCCAGTATGGAAGGGGCCTGTTATATTACAATTAATTCAGAGCAAAGTCACATGACTGTTTCCAGTTCAGTTGAGTTTATTTCCCACAGGTCGTCTAAATAAAGAGCTTATAGCATGATATTTAACTAATTTTCACGAGGGAAAAGATCACAAAAACGGGAAAATAAAGAGGAAACACGATATACAAAGATCAGTGCAGAAACAGGGCTTAAATAATCTGAGGGAGGGTTAACCACCTGCTTAAGAATAAGCTATCTCAGATGGAATAAAATCAATATTAATTCCAAGCTTCATACACTTAGCCAACCAGAAATCAAAAAATGCAAACTTCACCAACTCCAATTTGCGAACTTTTGACTGATAGGAATTGGAAGAACGAGAATTTCATTTGCTACCATACCTGCAAAAAATAAAATTCTAATTTTTTTCCCCTCACCGAACTGATTTTCCTTCAGTAAAAACATTGTAAACAAAACTACTTAGATTACTAACAGGAGTAAGGCATGCCAATCTAGCTAAGCCAATTCTCTTCAATTAAAACATGATCTTTCCCAAATTTATAAACAAGAACCGCGAAAAAGAATGCTCCATTTCAGCAACACTAACATCGACCTTCTGCGTCAACACCAAAAAAAAAAATCCATTCAAGCATGGCGATGCTATACACGGATTCCATCAGGATAACGCACCTTGCTCTTTTGCAGGTTAAAATTCAATCGCAGATGTTTTCTCTGAAATACAAATAACTGTAAATGTGTGTTTCTGTGAGTTATATCTCTCTCTACGAACACAGACACGGTGAGAAACAGAGGTTTGTCGCAGAAACTCGGCCGTTTCGAGAGTGAGCGAGAGAGAGGGGCATGTGCCCGCGAAGCAGGGGTTGCTACAGAAGCGCTGGCGCGGATGGCCGGGGATGAGAGATATAAGATCTGGTGGGTTCTTTGCATTGGGTTTGTTAGAATATCGAAGTCGCCGAATTGGTAGGGGATGTAAATGGGCCTCGAATATTGGGCTGTAAATATTATATAAGCAGCCTAAACCTAAATTTACAAAGTACGACTTCTTCTGGCCTTCAATTATTGGGTCTTTCTTCTTCTGTTTTTTTTTTTTTTTTTCCTATTTGGAGCATCCGCATTTAAATTGGTTTCAACTTTAAATTTTTTTTCATTTTGAAGTATGAAAACTCCTCCATCTTAGTAGTTTCCATTCTCAATAAATGTAATCTACTCTTTCTCAAAAAAATTGTCAATATATTCTTAAAATATCACATCCAAGTTTGATTATTAATACAAATTCGCTTCCAAAAAACAAAATTATAGAATATCCTCGCTTTTATGTACTTTTATTTTTAAAATTCATATTAAGTCTCATTCTGACAGTAGAAAGTAAATTAAAAAAAGAAATACTAATGCAGGATTTTGTTGCTAATTTTTTAGTTTTAGAGGGAATGAGAGAGGAAAAATTAATTTGTTGTCATCTTTCTCTCTTTCATTTTAATTTTAAAAATTAAGTCAATTTGTTGCTAATGCAGGATTTATTTGGACTGGGCTGTTTTTAAAAGAAAATTCTCATTCTGGTTGACAATTTTGTCTTAAAAAAATCCACCAAAATCTAGATGTGTTATGAAATTAATATTGTGGATGTCCATTATCTGATATCAAAGAGGTAATCCAATATCAGAGTTATAGAGATACTCCAACTATCCAGAAGATAGAAGGGAGAGTTCTATCATATCTTTGATTCGTGATAGGATTTATTTTTTAATTACCATCTACCTCTTCTGATTGGGATATACCCCTGAACCCTATAAATAGGACTTTAGATTGATGTATTGTATATACTCATTCATTGATTGATTTACTCTCAGAGAATAAATAAAGCTCTTGTTTTCTTTCTCTCTATTTTCTCTCTATAGTTTTTTCTATTCTCTACATTATAGTCTCTTTATTAAGTTATCTACATTAGTATTACGATTTCATTATGCCGACGACTATTGCGCGCCAACAAATTCATAACACGTTATCAGCACGAGTCTCTACCACCGAAGTTGAGAGTTTAATTAAGAGAAAAAAGAGGTATTTTTCTACATTTGAATTCTCATGGTAAACCTTTCAAAACTCGTTTCTTTTACTCTTGATATTTATAGAAAGAACTATATGTCATAGACACTAGATGCTCAAATTTATCGAGATGTAATGGGTCTGGCAGACACCATTATTGAAAATAATGCATTATCATCTCAAAATTGCATAAAATCCATGATTTTTCTCCGCCATGAGGATCTAAAGGAGGAATATCTTACCATGAGAGATCCACTTATTTTGTGGAAGGATCTAAAAGAAAGATTTGATCACAAGAAGATGGTCATTATACCAAAAGCGTAGTTTACTTTAAATCTATAAGTGAATGCATTAGAACCCAAGGTTATGGCCCTAGAAGAGGTCGTAATCATGGTCGAAGCCGTGGACATAAACACGTATATGATAAAAATAATCCATATAATCATGGCGATCAGAATATATATGCATCTAGATATATTGGGTCCTGAAGACACCATTTAAGAAATACAAAGCATCAAAGCCACTTGATTACTAGCAAATTGTGAATGAAACATACAATCACCAGAAGATGATTGTTATATAAATGCAAATGATGATTTGTTATAAGTGTGCCTATAAAATTTTATGTTTATCAGTATGTAAAATTTTATTGCATTTAGAATTTCTCATCAATTAAAGTTATAAGGAGAAATATTACTAGTAATGAGATGAGTAAACTATTTTTCCTTTCTCATATCTTTAACATGCTCCTGAAGTAGCAATATAAAAGAAAATTTTCAGAAGTATTTTAAATTTATATCTTCTGAAACTAAATGAGTCTTGGATAAAATATTTTGATGCTTGACCAAATATTTTTATGACATTTCCTGAACTGAATGACATTAGAAATTATAATATATTTATGTATGAGATTTTGGTCGCAGTTAGTAGAAATACACTTTGTTCTTATACTATAAAATGACTCATTAAATTTTTAATAAATAGATACTCACCAGAAGTGAGAAAATAATGAGAAGAAAAAAGGGAAAGTAAGAATTCTAACATGTTATTAATGCAATATGATAATTTATCACGTACCTGTAGTACGTCAAGTATGTTATGAATCTCTATTAATTATTGATATTGCTTTACTTCCCTAACTTATGCTACTGATAGTAATGATGCTTGTGTTGATAATTTTGATATGACACATATGAATGTAGCCAATTTTTTTGAATATCCAGAAAGAGTTTTTAGCATTTTGAATATTAATCAAAATTTTGAATTATCGAATTGCTACTTTTCTATTTTATCATGTTGTGATGATTATTGAAAAGTTTTAATACTATATCTTTATATTCTAGTATTTATATATTATTTTTATTTATTTTGGATCAAGAATGGTGAAGATACAATTTGTCTAAACAATATTTGTTGTTTATTTGAAAAAAAATTAAAATATATGTCGAAAGTATAAATGGTAGTATAAAGTTCCTGAAGAACTAATTGATCAATAACTCTAGAAGAGTTAATTGATAAAAGCTCCAGAAGAGCTACATAATCTTCACCTAATGGTCAATTGTTGTAATGCATCATTCTCCATATAGTCTCGTAAAACTTTTGAGCATTGATTATTTTATCAGTATATCGAGACATTGAATGAATGAACTTTTGAAGCATATGCATTACGATTATGATATTATACATATGTCAATTATAAATACCACCATTCATCTCTCCTTCTTTATATTGCATAGAATTATGAAATTGAGATGTAATATTGAGTAAACTTGAAGTTTACTGATAAATAATTTATTAGTTGGCATGACCGGTTGGACCATCTAATGCACACAAGACTACGAATTACTATGATGGCTTAAACGTGTCCAACAAAGAACTAATTATACCGGTTGGGCCTATGACCAGAACTAGGGCTAAGGCACTTCAAGAGGCCTTATTTGCCTATGTGGGCCAATATTTGAAGAGCATAGAGTTAACCAAATCTGTTGGAAGAGAGTTAGTTGGGCCACAACCCAACTTGGTCCATTTGTCTCAAATACTTGGGCCGGATGACTTTACTACTTGAAAGCTATGTAATGGGCTTAAGTCCAAGAGGAAATTATGTATTAAAGACTTGGGCTGTCAACCTTATTGGATTTGTTTTATTTTGGGCTTATATGTAACTTGTTTTATGTTGGGCTTATATGTATCATTAAGCCCAACCATTTCTTTCAAACCCTATCTATAAGTAGTCTTCTTGGAGGAAATTAGGTCAGATTTTGAGTGTCATTTTTAAGGGGCTGCCGCCACCACCTTGAGAGGGTAGAATCCTCTTACTCTTGTTACTTCAAGAACTTTACTTTCACTTATCAATTGAGTTTTCCGATTGTGGCGTGTAAGTGTTCTTCTTACTTGGTTAAATTCTTATTATCGGGATTGCTTAGAACAAGTTTCTAAGAGGTGTCGTAGGAATTTAATTATCTTGTGTTTATAAGAATTATTTGTTGTTCGAAAGTCGAATCTTTGTTTGTCCAAGCTGAAAATTCCATCATCTACTTCATTCTTCCGCGGGTTGCACGTCACCATCTCAGATCATTAAAATACTAAGAATGATTATAAATTTATTATGGAACCAGAATTTTTCTAATATGACGAAATTATATATGCTACTTTTTTTATTTAAATGTCACCAATATTACTTGGGGTTGAATGTGTTATTTTGGGATGAATATGAAGAAATTATTAGTTGATGCATCAACAAATAGTCATATGTATATTCTTGTTTTTGCAACCTGCAGTTTGCACAAGTCATTGATAATGAGCTCATGTTTTAACATTCTCCCAAAAGACATAATTTGTCCTAATAATACTGGTAGTATTGAGATAAATATTGAACATCCTGTAGAATGTTCATGACTGTGACATATTAGCACTTATTTCGTATTTTGCCAACACATTTTGATTCTCCTCATAGTAGTTGGTTTGTGGTTAGAAACTAAATATTTCTCATCATAAATTTAGAGATGCACTATGTATGTTGCTCTACCACAAAGGTAATGAGATGGGTTGTCAAAGAGATTATCAAATATGTTGGGAGCAAATCTCAAGGGAGAGATTCGTATTTTGTTAATTTTGAATATGCTGTCCCAACACAAAGAGAAGAAAACATGAGGTTGGATAAAGATATTAGTATGTGTCTCATCTTAATCTTCTATTTTGATCATTATAGAAGATACCTTGAACCAGAAGTTCAATGGATAATTTATATAACCAGGTATATTAACTGACCAACATCCAGCAAAGAATGCTCCTATTATATTTGACATCCCTGAAGGATAATTTACCACTACAAATAAATTTGAGACACAACTGAAATGTGGTAGATAAGTCAGTTTCAAGGATACAAACTCCTCACTGGAGCAAAGACTTAAGATGATCATATATGTTGAGGAGATTTTAATTCCAGAAGAATTTTCTTCCAAATATCATTGATATATTATTTCCAGAAGAAATTTAGGTACTTGAAAATTTGACAATGATGAGATCTCAACATGATTGGGAAATATTGGAACTACACAAGTATATGACTTTAATGATATTAATGCGCATAATATATTGATTCAGAATGAGGATTTCCAAATCGAGGTCTGCAGACTCGGAATGATAAAGTTCGCATGAGAAATATGAAAAGTTTAAACTATTCACATGTACACTTAAAGTGTACATGTATTCTCAGTAGGAATTATACACCTGAAGTGTAATCCCAAAGAGATAGCAATTAATATTTGCTTATAAAATGCGAACTACAAAAGTGAATATTTGCCATGAGTTATGGCGTATGATTCTTCGTAAGGCCTGGCGCTGATAACGAAGAAATATATTTCTAGTGGTGGATATAACAGTGCATGATAACACTTAAAATGTGTTTATTTTTGTACTTATATTTAAAGTCCCTGATGGACTCGATATGCTTGAAGCATATAATTGTTCATGTAGAACATAATGAGATTGTCTTAGTGAATTCTTATTAAAAGAATGATCGAATATGTCTATATATGTTGAAATTTCATACGTAGCTGTACTTGCTATATGTATTTATTTATTAGAAGATATCCTCGTTGTATAATCTATTGATTGGCACAGTGTTCTCCATATCAGGGGGAGAAAATCATCAATTAAAAGAGGATATCATTTACTTTCATTATCTTAATCTATGCACAAGCATTAATGAACTGGAAGTTCAAAACGTTGTTTAAAATTACAGATTGATTATTTTTCTGACTCCTGTAGAGTTAGTCAATATGAAATTTTAGCTATAGATATTCTTATTTGGATAAATGTCCCAGTATGACAAATATATAATTCTATAGTCATATAATTCTATCGTGATTGATCTCTTGATTTTGAAAATAAAATCTTGAAAAGAGAAAATGATTTGATGATCAAGATATTTTTCCTGCAGAATTTAGAGGACCAAGTATTGTGATCAACTTTTTGAACTGTCAATATTTTGTTTTGATTAAACATCCTGAAGATGTTTCATATGAACATAACACATCAATGATCATTGAGTTAGTACAGTGAGATCATTTATATCTATTCTAGTTCTTCTCTATGCATGAATTTTGAGATGGCATTAAGCTTGCCTTTTGATATCTCCTTGAGATAGTTTATCTTTAATATTGAGAAAATCTAACTCCTGTTGAGATGGATATGCAAGGTATAAGTTACTTATATGATCCACATAAATCATGCATTTATAGGCATGCGTTGATTATTACAGCCACATCTTCAACTCATATTGAAGAAATAGAAATTCATGATATTGGTTGAAAATATGTGTGATCATGATTAATGTATTCGAGATAAATCTATATCCTCTAAGAAGGAATTTCAACAGTATTGTTGGATGATAATAAAGTTTGAAATATATTTAAGAAGATATGATAAAGTATATTTTTATTCACGAGCTCCAGAAGAGATGTGATATTGATTATTTGACAAATATATTCACTAAGACCTTACCAATAGCAACATTTGATTGGAAAGCATTGGTTAAGAAATCTCAAAAGATTATCTAAATATGGTATAAAGAGTAGTGTACTCTTTTTCCTTCACTAGAGTTTTTCCCACTGGGTTTTTTTATCTAGTAAAGTTTTAACGAGGCATACTCTTATGCAATGGACATCCAAGGGGAGTGTTATGAAATTAATATTGTGGATGTCCATTATCTGATATCAAAGAGGTAATCCAATATCAGAGTTATAGAGATACTCCAACTATCCAGAAGATAGAAGGGAGAGTTCTATCATATCTTTGATTCGTGATAGGATTTATTTTCTAATTACCCTCTACCTCTTCTGATTGGGATATACCCCTGAACCCTATAAATAGGGCTTTAGACTGATATTGTATACACTCATTTATTGATTGATTTACTCTCAGAGAATAAATAAAGCTCTTGTTTTCTTTCTCTCTATTTTCTCTCTATAGTTTTTCCTATTCTCTACATTATAGTCTCTTTATTAAGTTATCTACATTAGTATTACGATTTCATTATACCAACGGCTACTGCTCGCCAATAAATTCATAACAAGATGAATGATTTCAAAGTATTTTCTTTCTCCTAACTTCTTCCAACTGGGGAGTGGAACCCCCCTAATTTACTTCTCCTCATCTTTTTTCTTTTTAACCAAACTAGGCAAATAAATATTTATTATCATGTGTTTCTCTTGTTCATTTATTTCCATATTACTCTCCAATCATGCATGTTATTAATTCCTAATTTAACAAAATCGACAAGCGCAACGAGATTTTTGTTAACATACCGAACACTTTTTTATTTTACTCCTAGTACAAACCTTAACTATTTCTCTCTTTACAAAGAATGGTCTCATCCTTCTCAATCCAACGTTGAATTATTCTTCAAATATTCAAAATCTCTCCTTTTAATCTAATTTTGATAAATTTTAAGTTAATACATATTACTTTTTTCCGTCATCAAGAATACATTCTAGAATATTCTCAATTGCATGTGACCAAAAAAAATAAAAAAACCAAGTGAATGTTGAACAAATGAGTATAGTGGGAGATGGATTAGTGTGGATTCTGTGCTCTGCTTCACCTAGTTGGACAAAGCTCCTGAAGAAGCTTTCTGGAACTGTCGCCAGCGATGCAGAAAAGTTGCCAGCGAAGCGCCTTAAGCAGCTTTACTGCTCCACTGGTGGAGCTCCTTTAGGTTTTACAACTATTTAAAAACTCAATTTTCAACTTTTCTTTTTTAATTTGATGCTGGTAAACATAATTATAAGAAAAAACATGATTTATTAACTTATATTGAAGACTAGTACGAATACCCAATACTAACATGTAATATTTATGTCTATTATTTTTTAATTATAAGATTGATATATTATAAATATTTATTATTTTAAAAAATCATATTATCATGCCATTTTATGTGAATATCCTTAATAAATTAGTTTAATCATCACATATGATAAAAGAGTTTCTAATTCTTTTAATCATAACTTGCCATAAATTCCTTTCTATGTCTTTGATATTGGTATCATGTTGTGCTTCATATATATTTAAAACAATATTATAACTCTATGTATTAATTTTATAATAGATTCATGTATCTATCTTATAACTAGAGACATATATATAAATAAGTAAATTTATGATACATTCAAGATCATTAATTGTCTCCAAAAGTTCAAAAATTTATTGTTTAATATTATTTATATATTGATTGGTTATAAAATTAATTATATATCATCAAAATTAAGATAATTAGTTGATTCATGTATTTTAACATAAATTGAATTTCTATATAATTATTGTTTCTTGAATTTATCCAAATGTATTTAAAATTTTGAAGAAAACCTTTTAAAATTCTAATGATTAAATTAATATCCTTTTCAAATTCTATTTTTTCTCAAGATCTTTTCAACTACTTTTTTTTACTCTCAATATTTTAATCTTACTTGAACTTATGTATTTAAAAGAATAATTATAAATTTATGTATTAATTTTATAGTAGATTCATGTATCTATCTTATAGCTTGAGACATATATATAAAATAAGTAGATTTAAGATAAGTTCAAAATTATTAATTGTATTCAAAAGTTCCAAAGTCTATAATTTAATATTATTTGTAGATTCATTGGTTGTACAATTTATTATATATCATCAATATTAAAGTAATTAGTAGATTCATGTATTTTAGTATAAATTAAATTTCACCAAAATTAAGGTAATTAGTTCTTTATATGAGTTTATGTATCTGTTGATGAAAATGGACTCTTTCATCTACAGAAGAAGAAGATAGGCAAATCATTTCATTGAGAAAAGTGGTATGCGACTTGACAATTATTTTGGTGTACCGTACAATAGGTATTTATTGGTAAAATTCAAAATTCATATCAATATTGAGGCATGCTAAGTCAAGAGGTTTCCATACAATTCTGAAAAAGACAAAAAACGACAACATAACAATCACACCTAAAATTACAGAAATTAAAAATAGATCATAAAATTCAGATTATGAGTGAAACAAAAGTAACATAACATTTGCTTCAAATTACAACAATCTTCCCTAACACAATACTATTCCAGCCTTGAACTATTTGCCAACATTGGAACTTGAAGCACCCTCAAAACGTGACCTCTTAACTTTCACAGCAGATGTCCCAGAAGATCTACGGTATATGTCAACAATTTGCAAAATAAGGGTTTTGAAATTAGGGTTTTGATTACAAAATAAGGAATTCATTTCTCCAAGGATGCACAAAAAAGGACAGAGATAACAGTAAACAATGATTAATTATAACTCCATCATCAAAATATCACACGGAAAAATGCATGTGGTGGCAGAGAAGATTGAATTTGATAGTATACTACGATATAACTCTACTCCGTGCATAGAATTCAAATCGACAAAAATATATATGGGAGATTTTGGCGATGGGATCCACCAAGACGAAGAACGATAAGCAAAGAAGATTTTATTCAAATGATAGGAAGTGTTGCTCTGAAGGAGAAAAAAAATCAAACTCAAAAGAAGTCAAAATTTACCTTGACATAGTTGAAGACATACAAATAAATCAGAGAACATTCTTCTCGACTTTACAGCCCGAACTCTGAGAGTTTCAATGTCTGCACATCACAAAATCAAAGACCAAAATCTATTGAAAATAAATAGGTTTCAACCATACTCTTGCAATTTTGTGGTTACTCCAAACTAACCAGGAAAAAATATCAAGATAACTTTTTATTTCAAACTGCTTCTTGAGATTGTGATCTAAAGCAGTTAAGCTTTAGATTGAGATAAAGCACCCACATAAAGATTGAATTGTGATATGCATACAACAATAAATATGGGTTTATTAATTACTTTACAAACAACTCCATTTTATTAATTCCAAAAACACTAATGTTCAAAAGGACTCAGTTTCACACCAACACTAATGTTCAAAAGGACTCAAACTCATAATAGATGTCCCCAAAGTACTATATTTAAGAAGCCTTTGCATCTCTTTTCCCATAAGAAACAAAAAAAAAAGCTTGTAAAAATAACAAAAAACATTAATACTAAATCGATCGTCTTTTATAGTAAACTACTATAAAAAGACACCACCAAATAGACCACATATTCCCTCTTAAAATGTCGACATGAATTGCGGGAACCACTAATGTTTTGCTAGAAGCAACAATTAACTCGTCATTGTCTAATTTAGTCCTTATGCCAATGAGCAAACTCTTTCCACAAGAATGCCTTAAAAGAATGGTTAAATGAGATGTTGCATATAACTCAAGCCATTTCTTTTATCCAAAAGCCAACTAAAAAGGAAAAAAGAAAAAACCATCTCGGAATCAAGTTATGCACAGATTTGACATCAATACTAAAAACCAATAATCACACATGAAATTAAAGAAAATGTGATCCTTTAATATGAACTGGTCCTAAAAGAAAAATGTGGGATTTTTACCTAAATTGAAGTAACATAGTGGCCAATCACATAAAGATTACGGATATTCTTCCGGAGCAAAAAGTGCTATACATAAAGAAAATTCTCCCTCTTTTCCCCTTTTGCCTTGATTCTTCAAAATTAACAAAAAGAATGCCCGCGCAATGTGCGGGTAATTTATTAATATTAAAATTTAAAATTTATATCTAGTATTTTTTAATTATAAAATAAATATATTATAATATTTTTTATTTTGAACAATCATATTATTATGCCATTTTATGTAAGTTTTCTTAAGAAATTAGTCTAATCATCACAGATGATAAAAGAGTTTCTATTTTTTTAATCATAACTTGCTATAAATTCTTTTTTATATCTTTGATGGTAGTATCATGTTGTGCTTTATATATATTTAAAACAATAATTATAACTTTATATATTAATTTTATAGTAGATTCATGTATCTATCTTATAGCTAGAGACATATATATAAAATGAGTAAATTTACGATAAGTTTAAGATCATTAATTGTATTCAAAAGTTCAAAAATCTATTGTTTAATATTGTTTATAGATTGATTGATTGTAAAATTAATTGCACATCATCAAAATTAAGATAATTAGTAGATTCATGTATTTTAACATAAATTGAAATTTCATATAATTATTGTTTCTTGAATTTATCCAAATGTATTTAAAATTTTGAAGAAAACCTTTTCAAATTCTAATAATTAAATTAAGATAATTTTTAAATTCTATTTTTTTTCAATGTATTTTCAACTATTTTTTTACTCTCAATATTTTAATCTTATTTAAACTTCATTTTATATTCCTCTAACTCCCTTAGGCAAAAAAAGAAAGTCTGCTATCAAATCTTCTGTGTGGGTTGTGAATTGTAAACTCTCCGTTCCTTCTTGACTCGCCTTCAGTCTTGATGGCTGCTAGCTTGCTAAACAGGATTTCTGTTCTATGAGGTACAGGCGGCCGCACGAAGGAAGAGGAAATAGGGAAAAATAAAAGAAAGATAACGAAAGTGTACAAGATTCCAATCGGGCTGGCTCAGAAGGGTCTTTCGAATCTCGATCAAATAGCATAGCACGGGACCGTGCCAAGCTGTAAGCATAGCGAGTTAGGTATGGGATTTCTTTTCACTACCAGAATCAGCAGTAGGCCTATTGTAGATCAAATCGAACGCTCATTCTATCGAAAAGAAGAGCACTCACACTCGGTCTTGTTAAGGGATAAACCTCACTAAGGATATTTTAGATCAGGGAATGTCAGCCGAAACAAACCTTATTTAAGATAAGTTCAAGATCATTAATTGTATTCAAAAGTTTATTGTTTAACATTATTTATAGATTAATTAGTTGTACAATTAATTATATATCATAAATATTAA
Source organism: Rauvolfia tetraphylla (assembly GCA_030512225.1). Lineage (NCBI taxonomy): Eukaryota > Viridiplantae > Streptophyta > Magnoliopsida > Gentianales > Apocynaceae > Rauvolfia > Rauvolfia tetraphylla. Next base: position 1,780,558 of record JAJQKT010000008.1, read on the forward strand.
GGTAATTAGTAGATTCATACATTTTAACATAAATTGAATTTCACCAAAATTAAGATAATTAGCTAACACAAACACATTAAAAATTTAGAATATGAGCCAATAACATTACTGTTTGGCAGCTGAAGTTAGTCTCTAGAAGTATTACAAAAGCAATTTGTTACATGCAAGGGCATGATTCTCCGCTAACCTATGTAACCAGTAACATTATACCAACTACTCTTGAATATAACTTCAATCTTCAGCAATACGCTTTAAATATAATTCTGAAGTTAACCATCACAACAGTAAACTCTACTTTCATTAGCTGGCATCATCACCTAAGAACCAAAACATATAGCAAAATAATATCACATTAATTGTAGTTTGTCAGAATTGCTAGAGGCAATTTTCCACCCAAGAGAATAATTATTAGAACAAAGGAGAGAACTTTAACCACCTGCATAACATTGAATTTGTAGTTGCTCAGGGCAGTAGCACCTATTGTCCCAGCTGCATTTCCATGATAGCCATTCCTTAACGAAATAATATCATGGCAGCCAGTGTACAACTTTGCCATTAGGATTGCCAACTCATTTGCTTATGTCCCAAAATTTGTAAAGAAGACAACCTACAAATTTTAAAAAGGAAAAAAAATCTCGATTTCAAACAGAAGAATAAAGAAAAACTAACATCATATTAGCAGATGGAACATGTAAAATTGAAAATAAAAACATGAATATGCAAATTATTCTTGATGAACACAGTATTCTTAGCAATTTAGGGAAGAACTATCTTACAATACAATCAATATGGTAATACAATCATATAAATGAGCAACTTCATAGAATAAAATGTTCACAATTAACATTTTCAAATAAAATTGCATGTATGGAATGAAGAGTCCAGACACATCTCTCAAGAGTTCGGATTTGGCAATAGAAAACATAGGTAATGATACATGCTCATCCTTCCATATCTACACATTTCATGGTGATGAAAGATTAATATACATTCTGAGTAAATCAAAGAAAGTAAAACGAACTCCCATGGACTCTTAAGAAAAGCTTTCATCTTTTTTGTGATTGCCCTGTTTCCGGATCGCCGAGAACTCCCTTGTAGACAAGGCCATGGCTGCCTCTGCCCAACAACTTCTGCTTCATAACCCTATTCACGACCTTGATTTCTGCTAAATTCATACACTCTTCCCACGAATGAAATTCGTCCTTCAACATCTTTACGGCAACAATTTCGCCGGTTAATTTATTCACCGCTCGAAAGACCGTCCCAAAACCACCACTCCCCACCCTCTTTAGTGGGACGTACTTCTCCATATCCAACCTCTACAATAGTCTTTGCACATAAGAATTAATATGTTGAATCCATTGTATGTAGAAAAGTCCTCAATCAAAATAATTAAGATATAATTCAATTAATGTAGTATCTAATAAAAAAATTCTACCATAGATAAGGTGATTATTTATGGATATGAGTTCATATGGGCACATAAATCAATGAAGTAATAAATTATTAGCATCTAACTTGGCATCATTAGAGTTAACTAAGCAGTGATGATATTTCAAAAGAAGGATCCATATTCTCGCAAAATGGAAGACAAACAAATATCAATAGCTAGGACAGGGAGAGACACAATAAGTAACATTTCAGAAAGGCATAAAGGTGACAGGTAATCATGGCAAATATCAAATGCAAATATTGTGAAAAACATGAACACTCCTTCTAATGCTATAAATAGCAGCAATGCCTATCAGAGAATATTGCTGCAGAAACCTGCCAATAGACCTTAAATAAGGTAAAAGTTTAGGATATCTTCAATTCTTTTAATCCATCCACTCAATTAGCAAGAGCAAGCACATTCATAACAATTGTCAACAGAAATAACACTAAAAGTCACAAAAAGATGAACACATATCAAATCTTTAATAGAAAGATCATCAAGTCCTTTCAGAGTAGCTAGGGAAGGGAAACATCTATTATAATATAATCTTAAGCACTATGGTACAGAATAGAGAATATCCAATAATTAACTGATGAAATTGCATATTGGGGACATAGAAATATCTTACAGAGAGTATTTACCTGAAATATTTCAGCAAGGCTCTTTTGTTTGCTGCCTAGTCCTAAGCCAGGCAAACCAATGAGCCCATCACCACCCATTCCACTGAACCCTGAACTTTTTCAGACTCTTTCTCAGACTCCAGCTTTTTGGAATTAAAACCTGGGGGAATATGAAAATGTGATCTTGCACCCACACCACTATCAGTTCTATTCACCTTCCTCCTATCCCCAATTGCCGAACTGCCTCCTTGTAACCTTTTGTTGAAACTGCCAATCTTCCTTCGATAACAAAGGAGGTGGCAACCTAGGGACCTAAGCTCCTCCTCAGACATGAAGCCATTACCACCCTTGCTACGGGCGAACTCCAAAAAGGCAGACGCACCACCAATTTCGTGGTTAAACAACCGACCAACTGCACTCAGCGATCCCTCCACAGTAGGGGGAGCTGAACCACTTCTGTACTAATTAAGCTCCTTTTCACGATCATCAGCATCCTCACGCCGCTGTTCCCGAAGCAACAGTCCAATCTCCTTCTCCAGCTCATCTCCAAATGAATTTTCATTGCTTCCAAGCATTGGCCTCCTGCCCAATTCAGATAAGATGCTTTCACAAAGCCGCAATTATTCACGCATTCCACAACCAGAAATCAAACTCTGACCGAGACCCTGAAAACCCTAGCTATCAAAAACCAAAGCTTTATAATCAAAACACTAAAAGCTAAACCCTTATGCACAACCTAAAATAATCAAAGCATAAAACAAATAAAAATCCAATCTTTTTATCATCTAAACTTCAGGAAAGTTCACTTGTTCATATTAGACCACCAAAACCCTATGATCATCAACAAAGATAACAAATTCATTTATCTCCACAGGAATGAGAGCTTACACAGTAAGAAACCCATTTTTGCTTAATATGGTTTTTTCAAGAACTGACACCAAGAATGAGTCTTGTGGAGATAAAAAGAAACCCAAGAAGCTGTGCGAGAAGTGGACAATGGTGTGATACGGGGAGAGGCGGGTTAGAAGACAATCATACAAAGAATATGGAAACAAAATTAGACCCAAAAAAACTCTCCAATGCGGAGAAAAGCATATCTATTAAGCTACAACAATAATATCAAAAGAATAAAAAGCATCACTAACTAAATGCTTTGACTTTTGAGTGATCAAAAAACTTGTTTCAAAGATTTCGACTCTCCTTCCGATCAAAATATTAAAAAAAAGAAAATAATTACGACTTTTTAGAGGATCATTCAGAGCATGACCATGATCTTTTGTCACGCCCCGCTTAAGCTAATTATAATTTGTAAGCTGATGCACAAAAAGAAAAAAAGGAAAAAAACTGTCCAACTGGGAAAGGGAATCACAATAAACTTAACATGATATCTATCAGATAACGTAGGAAACCATCAAACAGATAACTGAACTACTGAATCATTTAGCATCTATTAGAAGATTAAATTTTGGAATTCCTCGATAAACCAAAAAACTAAAATCAATATAAAAACCAAACAAAAAGAATCAAAAGGGCAAGCCAAAATATGTCAAAAGTAAACCCTATACATATTAGTTCCAATAGTAGGCAAATATTCTCAGCAATTCCAAGAATGGTTCTAGGTACAATTGCAGTGATTCCAGAATTGCGTGCTCTTCGAATTACCTCGACAATTGAAGCCGAGAAAGCTTCTTCCTTCCTTTTTCCCGATTGAGGAGAATAAAACAGACGAAGATAGAAGATTGCTTTTGGGTCAGTGCCTCAAGTTTCTCAGTCTTCCCCTCATCTTATTCACCAAAGTTTACAACATCAAGAGCAACACTGTTCTTTTTCAATTTCTTTCGAATCATCTCTAACACCTTCTTGTCATATTTAACAGGACTGCAAAAGCACATAATAGGGACTCAAACAGAAGGAGAAGCAAAAGTTTCAAAGTCAGATTAGAAAAGTAAAGTGATGTGTACCTTCCAGCAAACACAATAATCCTTTGTTGCTGCTTCTTATTTTGGCGGTGCTTGAGAGCCAACTGTGCCACTTGGATCCCTGCTGCCAAGTTCATCTCTCATGCAAGCTAAGATCTTGCCAAGATCATTGGTAGGAGTCACTAATACGCGAACCCCTTTGTCTGCCATTGTCAAAACTCCCACAGTATTCTCCGGATTGGACTGCATAGTGATCCTCAGAAAATCAAATTTTCATGTCATCAGATAACCAAAACGCTGAATTTATTCTAAGCAAAATTTGAATTTTTGCAAGAAAAAATCATAAAAGCATTAAATAAGTAATCTAAATTAAAGACGAAAAAAACTACTGATACCTGGGTTTTGGCACCACATATGAAAATAGTTTGCAAGCATGCGTCATTGGAAGGTGAAAAATAGACTTTCGCAACTAACCCTGACGATCTATAGAGTTCGCAAGCTGTGCCACCCACAATTCAAAATATTCTTTTATCATTCAAGAGTTTTTATAATTAATATTAAAAAAACAAACTGCCATGATTATTCACAAACTATTTTCACTTTTTTTTAAAAAAAATCGTACATACAAACTATTTGCAACCTATTAAATATATCAAAACTTCATATTTGTGGTGAAATCCGATAATAAAACTCATACCCTCTACACGTGCTCAATCTGAAAGGCACTTTTGATAATTCATGCCCTTCGCTCAATTCCAAATAGGAACTCCTACAGCATCTTCCGCCTCTTACTTTTTCTCAAAGTGTCCCCCAGTTAGATGAGATGATATATGACAAAATCAGTTCTTAATTGCCTTCTGAAATCAAAAGCTTCAAATTCTAGCGCACTTTAAAAATAAAAATCCAATTTTTTAATCATTCTGGAAACAACACATTTAACCAAGAAGATAGAGATTGGTATTTCATGTACAGTGACCTCTAGCTTGTCACTTGCAGATATACATCCAGCCGGCAGCTGTAATGTTTATCCAACCATATAATGCTTCATTAAATTCATCTAAGACTCTTCATGTGCCACATATGTGATTCAGTGCTAAGTCAGCAAAGCAATCCTTCTGGAAAAAATTAATAAGCTATGTATAATATAATGGTTAATTACTATTATAAGTGTTGTATATATAGATGATCAGCAGCTGGTGTTTAGTGTTTATCTATAAATGAATCCCAGAACTTTATCTTAAGTCATTTATATTGTGAAATAATTAAAAGTCTATCTTCAAATATTTATTGTAGTTCATGTTGAATTCAAAGTTTTCTATTAATGAATGAAGGATATGTATCTCATTCTATTAATTCAATTCATTGTATGTACAATAGTCTTTGGTCATCAGAATTAATGTGTTGAATCAATTGTATGTAGAAAAGTCCTCAATGAAAATAATAAAAATACCATTCAATTAACGTAGTATATAATATTATTTTGAAAAACCATAGATAAGGTGATTATATATGGATATGAGTTCATATGGGTACATAAATCAATGAAGTAATAAATTATTAACATCCCACTTGACATCATTAGAGTTAACTTAAACTTTAAAAATTTCTTTTTTTTCTCTTTTGGAGGTTTTCTCATGATTGTTGTAAAATAAGCAGAACTTAATTGCTAAAAGAATTTGAGAAATGAGATCAATGGAGCTTCATCATCAATCAACGATAAATAAAGTATGTATAATTCACCTGTAAGGAATTAAAAATGGCAAACAGATAGTATTCTTCGAGAACCAAAATCAGAATTAGTCTTAGACACCATTGCCACCAGAGCCACAAACATCCTCCACTTCACTTCTGAAAACCAGCACAAAATAACTTCAAAGAAACAACAGTTATAACAATTCCAGCATAAGAGTAGAATTACTTGATTCAAGACCAACTACTACAATTCTTTTTACTATAAAATTGTAATATCAAGGCCAACTACAATTCTTTATACTATAAAATTGTAATATCTTGACATCATTTATTGGCACCTATCTGCGAGCTTCCACCATTTTTTGCTCCTTCGCTATAGTTAAAATATTTATTTTAGAAACAACTAAAGCGATTCCATAAAAAATTAAAGCAATAATAGGAAATTCAGAGGGTTCGAAGGTTACTGAGCAGGTATACCACCTTTCTTCTCTTCTCGCTTTTTAGCCACTTATGCTATTTGTTGGCGTATAAGGGCCAAACGTTCTGCAAATAAGGGACCGTATAATTGGACAGGACAATTTCCATCAGGAGATGCCTATTTTGCTAAGTATAAAGCAGTTGTTACCGAAAGAGGAAAAAGGGTGTGAAAATATTTATTGTAGGAGGAGATGCTGTGAATCTTTTCTGAGCACTAAAAGAATCAAACCCTCATAGGATGTTCTTTTACCCACTCATTAATCTAGTTTTTGAAGTGATCATATATATATTTCCTCCTCTCCTCAAACCACTGGAATTCACAGCGGATTAGTACCAACTGGATGCGCTAGACTTTTAAAAATTGAATCAATATCCAGTTTTGGAGCCGATCCTGCAAGATTTCGAAAAGAGGCAAAAGGGATAATTGTTCAATGGAGAAATTGCAAGAAGGCACTACCGATAATTTAGGGAAATGGCTAATTCTCATCCTTTAATTCTATTAGAGGACTACCTGCAATACCTCTGCCTTCCATCCAGCCATACGCAGTTGTCGTGCCTCCCTCTTTCTGACCGGCAACGCCTCCGTTGCTTTAGTTATCACCTCTTCCTCCCAACCCTAGTTCACCGCAACTGCCGAGTTGTCAGACACCGGGTGGAGTGCCACCGCTAGGTGTGAGTGCTTCGCCACAGCCGCCAGTAATGATACAGCCGAGAAGTCTGAATTATAATGAAGGAAACAATTGAAATTCCCATAAAAATTGGGAAGCAAAAGAGTTTTCTTTTTTTTTTTTAAAAAAATCAAAACCTATTTATTTTCTCTTTACTTTGGCAGTCAATGGAGAGGATTTTCAGTTGCTCTATTTTTTTTAATGTTTTATTTGCTAAATTTTGCTCTCATTGACCTTTCTTAGCTGAACTCTTGAGTTATGGTTATGAGCTTTATACGTACTAAATTGGTTTTTTTCTATAAATAATACACATATATATAGATGCATATATCTATAGAGCATTAGAGCAATTTAATGAAGAAATTTAATATTCATTGTACCTTAGTTAAGCTCATATTGAATTCATGTCTTTCTAATAATGAATCAAAGAGATCTATCTCAACTCATTTATTTTCTAAAAAATCTGGAAAGTCTATGTTGAAATATTTATGTTCAATCCATTGTATGTAGAGCATTCTTCAATGAAAAGAATTAATATGTTCAATCCATTGTATGTAAAACAGTCCTCAATAAAAAGAATTAAGATACTATTCAATTAATGTAGTATTTATTGAAAATAATTACACCATAACTAAGGTGATTATCTATGGATATGAGTTCATATTGGCACATTAATTAATAAAGTAATAAATTCTCAACATCCAACTTGGCATCACTCAAGATTCGTGGTAATATTCAAAATAAAGATTATTATACCTCTAAACCTTATTACCCTAGACCTTCTTTTCCTGACATGCGGTTTGAAGAATCTTTTGAGTTCATGCAATTCGATGGAAGTTCAATATATGAATGGAACATCGATGGATTTTCTGAAATGCAAATTATTCGTACTTGTGAAGCCATGGGAATGGCTAGTAATGCATACAAAGCTAAAGAGCATTCTGAAAAACGAAGTGCTGAAATTTTACAATTAGGTTTCACTGGCATGCTAAAAGCCTGGTGGGATAATTATGTTTCAACTACTGACAAAACTCATATTATGGAAGCAAAGAAAATAGTGACAACGGGTGTTACTGAAAGCACTGCTTCTTCTCAAACTGTTACACTTAGGACAGATGAAAATGATGCAGTAGCTACTTTGATTTATGCATTCATTAAAAATTTTATTGGTGATCCTGTTAGATATCAAGAAAGAAGTTCGTCAATTTTACAAAGGTTAAGACGTAAAAAAATGCATGATTTCAAATGGTATAAAGATATGTTTTTAATTAAAGTCATGACTAGATCTGACTGTAACAACAGTTATTGGAAAGAATGATTTCTAGCCGGTTTGCCACCAGTATTTTCTGATAAAATTAAAAACAAATTAAAAGAATTTTATAATAGAGATATTCCTTATCAGTCTATAACTTATGGAGAACTTATCAATTTTATTTGCAATTTAGGAATAGATCTTTGTAAGGACCTCCATCTTACTGAACAAATCAAAAAAGAGTCAGGAACCTTATCAAAAGAATTAGGTAAATTTTGTGAGCAATTTGGTTTGACAAAAGATAGATCTGCAATTCCTCCCTCACAGAGAATTAAAAGGAGTCAATCCAGATCTAAACCAACAACTTCTTATCAAAGAACTAAGAGTACTTCTAAGCCTGCCTCTAGTAAACAATCAGTAAGATCTCCCTCCAAGCCAAGCTCATCCAAAAAACCGACTTCTTCTAAACAAAAATCAACTTCTGCATCTATTCCATATGCTAACCTCAAATGTAGAAAATGTGAGTGTTTTGGTCATATAGTAAGGTATTGTAGAGTCAGATCTCAAATCTCTAAACTAGAAATGGATGACTCTATTAAAACTCAAATTCTAGAAATCATAGATACTCCTAATTCTGAACCAGAATCGGAACATGATACCTCAGAACAATCAGCCAATTCAGATCAAGAAATTCATCATTTAGAGGCATGTGACCATACAACTTCTTCTTCTGATTCTGATCAATAGCTAGGACTATGTATCAATACAATTTCTGCTGACAACAAAAGATTTTTCTTGGAGTTAACTGAGAAAATTACAGACCCAGAAATTAAAAAAAGAATATTTGTTGAAATTAAAAGATATAATTACTCAAGAAATCAATGAAAATACTCCTAAACCTTTTCAAATGAAGCAAGTCATGGACCAATTTAAAATGCAAGTAAAATTCAAAATTCTAACACTATTACTATACAAGAATTACAGACAGATGTAAATCTTTTAAAAAAGGAATTAAAAGAGGTTCAATTTCAAGTAAGTCTTCTACAATTACAAAAGCTTACCAAAGAAGAAGAATCCACTTCTCAAATTCCTGAACAAAAAGAAGAAAATTTTATCTCCCAAGTATCTTCTGTAACTTATCAAAAGTGGTATATTCCTATTCATCTTCGCATTAATCAAGAACATGACATAAATCATATTGCTTTACTCGATAGCGGAGCTGATCAAAATTGTATTCGTGAAGGGCTCGTGCCTGTGCAATATTATACAAAGACCAAAGAAAGTTTGAGTGCTGCAAATGGATCAAAATTAGAAATAAAATATAAATTAGTCAATGCAGAAATTCTTCGTGATAATGTTGCATTCAAAACCAAATTTATTTTAGTAAAAAATCTTGCACAATCAGTTTTACTTGGTACTCCATTTTTAACCCAGATTTATCCTTTTTCAGTAGATTCAAATGGCGTTCATACTGAAGCCTTAGGAAAGCATCTCCTTTTCCCTTTTATACATTCACCAAAACAAAATGATCTGAATTTGATAAAACATAATACTATAGGACATGTTAATAGTATTATACAAACTATTGATTGCTATAAAAAACACATAAATTATCAAAGATTAGATAGTCAAATACAAACTGATAGTTGCAGACAAAAAATTAAAAATTTCTCTGATCTTTTACTCAAAGAAGTATGTTCTGATCTTCCAAATGCCTTTTGGGAAAGGAAACAACATATTGTAGAACTTCCCTATTCAAAAGAATTTTCTGAATCAAACATACCTACTAAAGCAAGACCAATTCAAATGAATATGGAATTACTTGATTATTGTAAAAAGGAAATTAATGTTTTATTAGAAAAGAAATTAATTATACCAAGTAAATCTCCCTGGAGTTGCTCTGCCTTCTATGTTAATAACGCTGCTGAAAAAGAAAGAGGAGCTCCTAGACTAGTTATTAATTACAAGCCTCTAAACAAGGCATTACAATGGATTAGATATCCTATACCTAATAAACGAGATTTATTAAAAAGAACAATTTTTGCAAATGTTTACTCAAAATTTGATCTAAAATCGGGATTTTGACAAATTCAAATAGCAGAAAAAGATAAATACAAAACTGCTTTTACTGTACCTTTTGGGCATTATGAATGGAATGTTATGCCTTTTGGTCTCAAAAATGCCGCATCCGAATTCCAAAATGTTATGAATTCAATATTCTCAGCATATTCTGAATTTTGCATCGTTTATATAGATGATGTTTTAATATTTTCACAATCATTAGATCAACATTTCAAGCATTTGCATACGTTTTATAAATTTGTCAAAAGAAATGGATTAGTTTTGTCCGCACCAAAAATGAAACTAGTTCAAACACAAATTAGATTCTTAGGGCATGATTTTCATCAAGGCACATATAAGCCCATCCATAGAACTGTTGAATTTGCTGACAAATTTCCTGATAAAATTATGGAAAAAACACAACTTCAAAGGTTCTTAGGATGTTTAAATTATATTTCTGACTTTATACCCAAATTAAGACAAATTGTTGAGCCCCTATATCAAAGACTTAGAAAAAATCCTCCCCCTTGGACTGATGAACATAGTCAGGTGGTCAGGAAAGTCAAAAAACTTGTCAAGAGTTTACCCCTCTTAGGCTTACCTCATCTAAATTACTACATGATTGTTGAAACTGATGCTTCTAATCTCGGATATGGAGACATTCTGAAACAAAGACCTCAAGTTACCTCTCCAAAATCCTCAGAACAACTTGTACGATATCATTCTGGACTTTGGAACAATGCTCAAAGAAATTATCCTACAATAAAACAAGAGGTTTTATCTATTGTTTTTTGTATTACTAAATTTCAAGATGATTTGATAAACAAACCATTTTTAATCAGGATCGATTGTAGACCTGCAAAAGAAATTTTAGAAAAGGATGTTCAAAACCTAGTTTCTAAACAAATTTTTTCACGATGGCAAGCAATACTGTCAGCTTTCGAATTTGATATCGAGCACATCAAAGGTAATGACAATTCTCTCCCGTGAGTTCTTGCAGGGAAAATGAGTGACAGAAAGGTTAGCAATCCAAATTCCAACAAATATACTGTATTAGCCAATTTGAGCAAACCCTTTCCCCCATTACCCGACAGTGCAAGTGTTAGGCCAACAGCTCCATTAACCTCTCCCAGTAAATCTTTCCAACAAGCAGTCTCTCCAACTACACCAACCAAGACTCCTCCTCTCCAATGTGACTATGTCGTCAAAACCAAAAAAACTCCCATATGTTTCATTGAACCAGAATGGGAATCTCTATCTATTCCACAATTATGCAGCAAATTGTTCTACCCAAATGAATTCTTTTTAACCTGTAACCCCAATTACTCAAGGTTATTCTATGAGTATATTCTTGTAGAATCAGACTCCATTGAAATCTCTGAGTTTGCAGGACAAGGCAAAAATGTTGCATATTCAAAAGTCAAAATCAAAAGGATAGCCCTTCCAAAGAACTGGCCCAACAGAAATTTGCTTACTCCAACAAAATTTACCCCCAATCCTGAAACACCTATTTACACTTATCAAGACTATATTAAAGCATGGTACAACTTTCTTCTCTTTCGGCCAGGAGATCATAGTTGGGTTATCCATTTTGATAAAATCCTCAAAGATATCAATCAATTTCCTAGATGGTTTTTATCTTGGTTCGAGATCTTTGGACCTGATGAAAGAATTCTCCCTCTACAAGCAAAACAAATCTATGAGCAGTTTGAAATTCCCAATGTCCCTAATCCTCCTCCAACTTTGAAACTTTATCATTTGTTTTTCAAAAGAAAGTTTCCATGGATAATATCCTGGTACTTTGATAAAGCAACAGATTCATATGGTCGCACCGCCCTAATGCGTACCATCAAAACCAAATGGTGGGCCCAGTATCAAATCCTAGATCAATCTCTGAGCAGTTCAAGTTCCACTCAACAGTCAGAATTTCTAATGAAGAAATCCAGATATATGGCATTATTATCTTCACCAACTTCTGAAGCAGAATTCAAAAAAGCATTAACAGAGGTCATGACTACAGTCTCTTCTGAAGATGATAAAAATGAACTAGACGACGAAGTCAGTTCACATGTTCACAATGAAGACGACTTTGACGGGCCCTTCTCCCAGCTCTATTAGCAACTTTTCAACATACAAGGACGGCATCTTTCAACTTTCATCAAATTTCAAGACGACAAGAATGGCATCTTTTCAACTTTGTGTCAACATAGATCAATTATTGTACTCAATTACTGTTTACTTTTGACTGTCAAGCAAATTATTGTACTCTATTACTATTTCAACTTGGACAAATGCGAAAAAGCAGTAGATGCTCTTTCAATCATTTTGTAAAGCAGATTCTGGATGTCTCCTGAACTGCTCTAGAAATTGTAATCTTTGCAAGTGAAATATCAAGTTCAGATTTTCAGCCAAACTCTTCTCTCTAGATTCATATAGTTTATGAGCGTTCTCTTTCTGTCATCCTGGGGAGCTCGCTGGTATCAGAGCCTCAACTTTCAAATTAACATCTGAAGTAGAAAGAACCATAACTTCTAAAGACCTAGACAAAGTAATACAACAAAATAATTGCACCAATAACCTTGTTCATCTTATAGCAGATAGGCAACTGTCTCAAACATCTTCAAGGCCTGCTTCAATCCCTTCTTCATCAACATCCCCTTTATTTAAACTTTCTTCTCTTCCTTCTGGTGTGCATTGTAGAGCATTCTTCAATGAAAAGAATTAATATGTTCAATCCATTGTATGTAAAACAATCCTCAATAAAAAAAATTAAGATACTATTCAATTAATGTAGTATTTATTGAAAATAATTACACCATAACTAAGGTGATTATCTATGGATATGAGTTCATATTGACACATTAATTAATAAAGTAATAAATTCTCAACATCCAACTTGGCATCATTAGAGTTAACTTAAGCTTAAAAAATTCCACATGTCAATTCCTAGTGATTCCTCCTCAACTTTAATATATATATATAGATTTGTTGAGGAAACCTTCCAAATCAACTGTTAAGGGTCTCTTTGGTTCAAGGATTTTAATGAGGAAAAAATGAGAAAAAATAAAATTATTAAGAAAATGAAAAAATGTTTATTATAGAGAAAGAATAATTTGAACATTTAACAATTTAGTTACTTCCAACTAAAAATTAATTTTCACATTCCAGGTGTTAGTCTTAGGGCTCTATTGAACAATGAATAAATCAAGTTTTGAATTTTTTAACTCAATTCATATAATATTCAAACATTATTCAAATTCGTTGGATTAACTTTTCGAACAATTTTCACATTCCAGGTGTTAGTCTTAGGGCTCTATTGAACAATGAATAAATTGAGTATTTAATTTTTTAACTCAATTCATATAATATTCAAATATTATTCAAATTCGTTGGATTAACTTTTCGAACTTGAAATTTTGTTCGAGCTTGTTTGTTCATTTGTTCATAAAGTTCAAAGCTTATTAGTGCCATATTTATTTAATTTTTGTGAGTTGTTCAAATAACTCGATTAGAGTTTAAGTTCATGTTGTCCAAATAAAATAACAAATAGTAAATAAGAAAGTAAGAAAATAAATTTTAATATAAAATTTAAATAAATATTATGAAATATATGAATAATAAATTTATATATGTTTGCAAACGTTCAAATTGATTTGTGAATAAGTTTGTATCATGCAAAAATTGAAATATGTTACTTTATAAACTAAAAGTACGTTGCATTTATCAATTCCCTAATTTATTCATATTTAGAAGTTCAAGATCCAGACTATTTGTTATCCTTACAATTTCTTCAAATTTTCAAATTAGTCAAAATAATTTTTACTTTTAGTCCTTAAACTATTTTCAAGTCATAATTTTTAAACTACTTTAGAAATAAATAATCCCACTAGAAGTTATAAACATTAAGTTCTAAATTTTATAATTTTGTGACTATTAAAAATGCAATAAGTAGAAATTATATTTAGTAAGTTATAAAATCTATTAGTATGAAATACTACTCTTTGAAACCAGCCTGTGAAATACATACTTTTATAAAGGACTTCTAGAGACATTCATTTTCCAAATTAAACCTTCTAACTTGAAAGTCAATCATTGAAGAAACATATCCATACCAAGTTCCAATTAACGCAATCATACTTTTAGCATTGTAGGAAAGAATACTATAATTTTGAAAATGACTTCCAAACAATTTCATGCATTGTATGCTAATAAATAATGCATGACCATTTTTAATTTTTTTTGAGACATCCTTAGTGTTAGTACTTGAGTCTCCTTAACAATCAACCTATATTTTGATCATAAAAAGCCATTAAGAAGTTATAATTTTTAATGAGTTTGTATATCCATATATAGGCTATCAATATATAGCCATTTTAAAATTTTTTCACTTGAAATCCGTTACTAATTCCTTTTGTGAGTGATTAGTTATGGTTTGCAATGAATTAACGAGTGAGGAATTAATTTGTGAGGGATTAGTAACGGTTTACAAGAGATTGGAGACAGAACTCTAAAAAAAAAAAGTTATTTTAATTTTTAAATTCACTATTCAATAGCTAATCCCTCACTAATTTACGAGAGATTAACAATTGATTTGAAGTGAATAAATTTTAAATTAATTTTCTTTCGTTAATTCATTGTAAATTTGTAAATAATTAGCGATAAAATCCTTAAAAAATTAAAAAAGTATTTGAATTTATAAATATACTATTCTATTAATAATCACTTACTAATTTTTAAAAGAATTAATAAAAAATTCTAAATAAAAAATTTATAATTTTTAAATTTAATTTTTCATTACTAATCCCTCAAATCTTGTACGCATGACAAGTGGCTTAGCTGGTCAAATATGGCTGCTTTTGCTAGGTATTTTACGCATGAAAGTGCAGATGTCGGTGCTATGGCCCACTTAGGAGAGAGTATTGCTTTAATTGGGCAAGAGCAGCCCATAAACTGCTCATTTTCTGCCATTCTTTCAGCAGAAAAACGCGAGAGTTGGGTAGGGAGCGAGAGAGCAAAATCAAGATAGAGAAAGGAGAAAGAAAAGAACAACTTAGGGTGTTCCGGTTTCTCCTTAATTTTAGTAAGTTTTTGCTTCTCTATAATTAAGTCTTGAGTGTTTTCCTTCATTATGAATTGGTTTTTTGTCGAATTGTGATTCTAATTATTTCTTTTCTAGTTTTTACGATAATTTTCCGGTTGCTCATGTAAATTGATTAATGGACAGCAAGCCTATAGTATGTTTACTGGTTTAGATTGATAAAATACGAGTTCAAGAATGATTATATCTTATTTTCGATAATGGAAGACTAAAGTCTTAAAATAAAAGAGTGATCTTGGAAGAGTTAAAGATCATGTAAATATGCAGCAAAGTAAGTTTAATCTATGCATGTTGTCCAACCTAGTTTTGGATCTGTTTTAGGTTGGTTAAAAGTAGCAGTATCTAAACATGATATATGTGTGTTTGCTGTAGGAAGAAGTAGTGTTATAGTGACGAAAAGAAGGGAATTGAAATGAGAGCAAGTACCTAGAATAATTAGTTGCAGGCTATGTAAAAAAAACTGGTCTATTCTTGTTATTTTATTTTATTGGACATTGCACTTTCGTTCAGTTTAAATCTGCCCGTGAATAAGTGAAAATCTGGAAATTTCGAAGGTGAATAAAGGATGCTAAGGTGGTGAATAGATGGGGGAAAGAATATAGAAGGGACTAGTTGAAATAAAGTCGCAAGGAAGAAATGAAATATGGTTGTTGGCTTAGGCCGTTTCGAACAAAATGGTACACCGACATGCAGAGTCTAAAACTGCATATAGACTTCTTTAAATGGCTTCAAGTTTACTATCCAAACCAAAAAATGGTTAACTCTATTTCTCAAAACTGGAACACTGAGTCAAATTCTGTTGTGTCTTCTGTGAATCCCCTCTCGAAACTATTATTTTATCGCATCGAGGAACTACAGTTAAAGCCTCACCTTTTAAGACTTCGACTAAAACAGAAAGAATTTCAAAAACAAACTATGCTATTAAAACCAACTCCCCCACACTTAAGATAACATTGTCCCTAATATTAGGAGAAAGATACACAAAAGATTACATAACATGGATGTTTCGTACGTGAAGGCTGGTCGAACCCATATGAGTAACAAGCTGCACCTTCTATATACTACACAGTATAAGGAAACGAAAGAAAACTGTAAACAATGACAAAATTAAGACTCAAGCAGAAAAGCATAGTAATAAAATAAATAAATAAAATAACAAAAATAGAAAAGAGAGACTCCCCTTCGTGTCACATTCATATACTGTTGGTTCCACTATTCTAGCCCGAGCCAGCTCTTGGAAATAGTTGCTGCCAAAGGCCGGTAAGATACGCTTCTTGTCATTACATTGCTTGCATAAGTTACTCTTGATTCAAAAGGAGCATTGCCTGAGAGTCAATGATGTCGGCACATTGTTGGCCCAAAAATTGATGTTGCTCAAAAATTTGTTATTGGGCTTGATGGAGTTCCTCGAGCCGTTCTTGGAGAGCTTGATCCGCCTTGGAAAGATTTCCCAATTGAATCTGAATTTGAGCAAAGGTAGTGTGTATTTCAACTTGAAAATCTTCAGTGGAGAATGAGGTGATGGTCGGACGAGTCCGGTGCATAGTTTTCGGGTCCACATGCATGTCTGCCCATAGAATAGTAGCTTGCCGACGATTGGAGTCAAATTTGGTGCGCCATTCATTCCTCTCATTGTCATATCTGTAGCCACAATTTTGGAGCGTTTTCATGGTGAGCACTTTAGAAGCCGAGGTGGAAATGACAACCTCACCGCAAAAATCCACATTAAAGTGTCAGAGAATCTGGGTGATAAGAAGAGGAAAAACAAATGCTTTCGTGGCAAAACCTGACACAATCACCTCATTCATTTGTGTTAGTAAAATAGAAGCCAATGGAATGGGTGCTTGAGTAAGCAATTTGTGGGCAATGTAAATATCCAAGCATCGAACCTCATTTAATCCACTCACCCTAGAAATAACATTAAAATCAAGCAAATAAATCACTAAACAAAGCCTAAAGGAAAGAGTATTGGCGTTAAACTTATAACTTGAACCCATTCTGCTATGTGTAAGGTCTAACGCTCGCCAAGCGGTTGTAAAATTCCACTCCTAGTCAGAAAGCACCTCTTTTTTTTTATTGTCCACACGAACCTAATTCCCTTCATCAGGGATGTGAAGAATTTCAACTAAAACGGTTCGAGTGAGGAAAATTTGTTGACCTTTAACCTAAGTATGAATAACCTTGTCAAATTTGTCAAATTTAATTCTTTCACTAGGACAGGATAGTAAGTACCGGAAAGGTTAAGGATAGGCCTCCATCATATGGCGTGAAAGAAACCAGAAATATTAAACATCTCATCCACCTCAGTGGAAACGGTACACTCAATGATCATGAAGTTGTGTTAACGTGAAGGGTACCATTTTCGATGTTGATCATCGGTGAAATGAGTAGGATGTAGGTATGAAATATTTGGTAAAGGTACTTGGGGTTATGGTTGTAAGACCTAAGAGGGGGGGTGAATTAGGTCTTTGGCTAATTATCGAAATCTTTTTCTTGTTTTGCAAATCCTTTGCCTTAATAAAAGCTCTTCTTTAATTTCACAAACTTCAAGTTTATATGTGATGTGATGGTTAAGATAAGATCATCAAACAATAAGACTACAACCAATCAATCAACAACTATGAATAAGTAATAATAACAAGAGCATGTAAATAAATAAAACTATAAGGAATGAACACACAATTTATAGTGGTTCGATCTTTCTAAGATCTACATCCACTACCTTGAGTCCACACTCAAGGATTTCAACCAATCCACTATATGCTCAAGTTCAACAATTACATAAGAGGCTTACCACACAATGGTTTTACACTCACAACCTCTTTTAGTAATTATACAAACAATACAAGGTTCACCAAACACAATGGTTTTATATCTAAAGACAACCTTAAGACTAATCTAATCCAAGGCTCACCCACACATGGGTTTTACACTACAACCTTGATTAATCTAGTCTATGGCTCACCCTTCCACAAAAGGGTTTTATGTCACAAGATAACCTTGCAAATGAGCTAGTAGAAAACACAATTAAGATAAGAAAAGAGAGAGTGTAAGATGTTACCACTTTGTTGGTAGATGATTACACAATGTTTCACCTTAACACTTTGTTGCCTTTGGAATCTTGAATTTCAATCTTTGAGCACAAGGCAATTTGAGAGCTTTTCAATTCAATTTGATGTAAAACAAGTTAGAGCATGTAGGATTTATTAAGTTCAAAGTTCTACTAAAAAATCTAAAGTTTATGGCTTTTATAGAATTTGAAAATCAGTTCAAACGGCTACAAAACGGCTAGTAACGGCTAGTTTTAGGAAAATTCAGACGACCGAATTCTGCGTCCGATTTTTCGGACGACCGAATTTTTCCTGCTGCGTCCGAATCTTCATCCGAATTTTTTTGGAAAATTACTGTTCATGCACGGTTCAAAATTTCTTCACAAAATTCAGACGACCGAATTTTCTAGCTTCGTCCGAATCTTCGTCCGAATTTCTCTAGAAAAATAGTAGGTACTGTTCATGTGAATAGTGTTACTATTTATGCGTTGTTCACTGTTCACAGTGTTACTATTCATGCGTTGTTCACTGTTCACAGTGCGGAAAAAATTCTTCACAAAATTCGGACGACCGAATTTCTTCTGCATGCGTCCGAATCTTCTTCCGAATTTTTGAAACTTTGTCAAAACATATCCAAATCACTTTAAACAAGTTGGAAAACATTCTAGCCTCAAAGATAAGTCATTAAAGACCTTTTAAGTTCAAAAACCATTAATAAAAACTTGATAATTCATGTAAGTTCAAAGCCATTTAAATCAAGGTTTGTGCTCTCAATTGCAACTCATAGATTCCAAGGCTTAAGAGTGTAGGGTTTACAAAGTTTACCTATTAACCACATGTAACCTACACTTCATGTCTTCAAAGCCTTTAATAATCTTGAACCAACTCTTCAATCTTTAATCACTTTGGTATATTTGAGTTGTTTATGCATTGCTAGCTCCACCTTGATCTCTATATGATAGGATCCTTCATTTGTTGATTCTTTGCTTGTATAGTTCTGCTTTGGAAAGTTACCAATCGAGAGGATCTTGGATCTTCTTTCTTTGGATCACATTTTCTTCCTCCCTTGGCTGAAGGAAATTGGTGATGGATTTGTGATTTGACTTTGTTAAACTTCCTTCACCTCCTTCATCTTACTTGTTCTCTTGAGCTTTTAAACCATCAAATTTGCCAAGAATCATCATAGCAAAAGACTTGAAGAATTTGTCCATCTTCTTCATTTCTTCTACATGGTTGTTCAATGTCTCTTGAAACACCTTGGCAACTATGGTATCACCTCTAGTGAGATTGTCATCTTCAACTTCTTTTTCTTCAATAGAGAGTACCTCTTCAAATAGTTTTCTTTTGTGGAAGGTTGCTCCCCCTCGCTAGATGAGTCATGCCTCTTCTTTGTCTTCATTTTCCTTGCCAATATTTCTTCTTCATCTTCTTCTTCCTCAACCTCTTCACTTTCTTCAACCTCTTCTCTTCTTAAAGGAGTTTCTACTTTTGTTCTCTATATTCCATTCTCATCAAGAACTAACTGCATACTATTAAGAGAATCATTAGTGTAGATTTCTCCACTCTTGAAAGTTTGTCCTCTTACGGGAAGTTTGACTTGGAAGTATTTGAAGATCCTTGTTAATAATCTCCCATAAGGCAATGCCTTATGCTCGGTTCTTATAGTTGCCATTATATTCTTTAGCACTATATATATATCCAAATTTCATTTTTCTTTTCTTATGCATGACTAGTATAGTTACAACATACATATTATCAACAGAAGATTTGTGCTCAAAGTATGCTATAATCAAGGTAGTAAGCATGTGATGCAAAATTCTTTCACTAGCATAAAAAGACTTTTATCTCTCTCTCCTTTCTAGTCTTGAGGCTTCTTATCATTTATATATATAGGCATTCTCAATTCTTTCATGTGAGTATAACTCAATTATAAAACAATGTCCCCAGAAGAATAATGCCTAAACCCAACATCCTCAACATCACAAATTCTATTGAGCAATGCATTATCAATCTCAAAAATTAACTTGTGATATTTTTGAAGAATACTACTAAATAGCTTTTATTACCAACTTGCTTAACTCTTTCTTCCTTAATATTTGCATAAACTTCATAAACTAAGGAAGGCAATAGCATTCATCAAACATAAGAAAACTAGTCCAACTCATATCATTTAAAATGAGAGTATATTACTCATTTCGGATAGTTTGATGACATCCACCTTGTAGCTGGGATTTTTCTTATATTCCTTTTTGTCCAATCATCAAATTCAGTAGCAGCCTCCACTGTGACAAATCTATCAAGCCTTGACATGCTTTGAAGAAAATGAACCTTCCTCGGTTCATTGATCACTGGTCATCTATCATTTTCTTTGGCTTTTCCCTTTCCTTTTCCCATGCTTGGTTTTAGTGTCCTCACCTGGAGCTACAACATTTGAATACACTCATTAGTTATTGAATTTTGAAATTCCTAAGCTTCTTCTAAGATTGGACAAACCTTTCTTCGGCCAATGGCTTAGTAATGATATCATTAATTTGTTCATTAATACAAACATGCTTTAAACAAGTATTACCTTTAGTAGAGTGATCTCTAATGAAATGAAATTTGATCTCTATATGCTTTGTCCTAGTTTGTTAAATAATATGATGGTCAAATTTGTTGCATTAGTGCTATCACATAACATAGCCACACATTTGAAATATAGACTATAATCACTTAGAGTATCAATAAGGTAATAGAAAATGTGTTTAACAGCAATCAAATGAGACTCTTAGGAGAAGATGAAATCTAGCACACAAGACATGACAAATATAATATTGGCTCTACTTGCTGTCAAATATAGTTGACTACTCTTATGACACCGTTTTATTCTTGTCAAGCATAGTTGATAAACTTATGGAAGTGCCTATACCTTAACTTGATTCGTGAAAGTGACATCCTTGGTTTTCTTGATTTGTAGGCCAAGAAAGAAATAGAGTTTTCCTATCATGCTCATTTCAAATTTACTTTACATTAACTTGGCAAACACATCACAAAGTGAAGTATTAAAAGCACCAAAAAAGAATTGTATCATATATATGGACAACTTATAGATCATTGTTACAAGAGGTTTTTTTTTATAATGAAAATAGTAGTGTCAACCTTTCCTCTTGAAAATCCTTTTGAAAGAAGAAAAACACTCAATTCTTTTTATACAAAGCTCTAGGAGCTTGTTTTAAATCATACAATGCTTTGGATAATTTGAAAACATGGTTAGGAAACTTTTCATGATCAAAACCGGGTGAGTGTTCCACATAAATCTCTTCCTCAATAGAACCATTTAGAAAAGCTCTTTTGACATTCATTTGAAATAATTTAAAGCATTTAAAGAAAGTAAAAGTCAAAAGCATTCTTATGGACTTAAGTCTAGCATTCGGAACAAAAGTTTCATCATAAACAATTCACTCTCTTTGATTGAATCCTTGGGTGACAAATCTTGATTTATTTCTTACACCTTCCTCAGATTCATTGAGTTTATTTTTAAAAACCATTTAGTTCCAATAATGGAATGATCATGAGATTTAGGAATTTTGAAGTTTTGTATCTTTCAAATTTATTTAATTCCTCTTGCATAGTAATAATCCAAAAATCATCACCCAATGCATCATCAATACTTTTAGGCTCATATGAGATAAAGAATAAAGTAATCGATAAAATACCGTCTTATGTTTACTCCTTGGGAGATATCACCAATGATTTGCTCCTTAGGGTGCCCTCTTGAATATCTTAGGTTCTTTGAGAGCTCTTGGTCACCACTAGGTTGGTCATCTTGATTTTGTTCAATCATTTCTTCCTCATTGGTGTGATCCTCCAAAGTTGGTGCTTGAAGATGGGTTTGATAGTCATTCATAGATGTACCTACATCATCTTCATCTTTTCTTTCCAAGTAAATATAAGATTCATCAAAACTAACATGAATAGTTTCCTCATCATGTAAGGTTCTTTTTCTTAGAAACTCTATAAGCCTTGTTGTTAGAGGAAAAACCAAGGAATATCCCATCATTCAATTTTCTATCAAATTTTCCAAGTTATCGCACATATTCAATATAAGGCACTTGTAACCAAAACTCTGAAATAGGCAATACATGCAAGTAGTATTTAATATAAAGTACTTTGTTACACGTATTCATGTATATTCGATACAATCAGTCATGTATGTTTAAATTCTAGAGTATTCTATCAAATATAAGTTCAAAAGATTGTGAGCAATCTCATTCTCATCACAATGTTTTGTAAAATCTTGATTGTAAAATTCTCTCCCATTGTGACTTCCAATAGTAATCAATTTGCACACAAGAGAGATTTGGACCCTTTTGAAAAGTCTTACAAATTCATGAAAGAACTTCATCTTTTTGAGCTAGAAAGATCACCCATGTAAATCTAGAGAAATCATCAACAATCATATATGAATTCCTCTTGCCATCAAGACTAGTGATCCTCATTGGTCCAAACAATCCATATAAACAATTTTTAAGAGGTTTTGAAGTGAAAGTCATTTTCTTAGGTTTGGAAGATTCTTTTGTTTGTTTTCCATATTGACAAGTATGTGAAAGACAATTTTCTCAAAACACATTTTTAGAATCCTCCAAGTAAATCTTGAGAGGAAAGTTTGTTCAACAAATCCATATTCACTGACCAAATCTTCTATGCCCAGAATGTCCATCATTATCGTAAGCCACAAGACATTCAAGCTTATCAAGATAAAACACATAATGAAACATTTTGCAAGTAACTGATCAAAATCACAAAATGTCATATTGTCATATAAATTCGGACGACCGAATTTATGGTCTACATCCAAACCCTTTTTGTACAATTTTAAGAAGATGATTTTGGTAAACCAAATGCATAGATAGTCAGCTATTTTATTCATTTTATCATCACATATAGTCAACTTCAAGAACATATCAACAATGAATTTAATTCCACATTATCAATGTTATCTAATCAATTTCATAGAAGCAATTGGTAAGTCATGGTTGGCAAATCTTTGAATCTTAACAACAAAGAATGCTCAACTAAAACTTCATATGTTGGCATTTAACTTCTTATCCATTGTCACACAATTGGCTAATACTAAGCAAGTTAAAGTTCAAATCAGCAATAAGCCACATTTGTTTAAAAAGAAGAGAGGAACCTTTACTAAAATTGGTTACTCCAAGAATTCTTCCTTTCTTCTTGTCTCAAAAACAAATTCTTCATCGGTTGCTTTGACCTTGATTATGAATGAGATGTTTTCTGTTATTCTTTAAGCCAACATCATCAATGTACCGCTTAGTGGTGCTTGAGTTTGAATTAAAGTGCACCTGCAATAAAGGAGAGGAAGTATCCTTTGGTACCCATACTTTCTTGGGTCCGTGAGGGTTAGTAATAATTCTCTTAACTCTCCAAATGATTTTTACATCATTCTCTACTTTTCTTTTAACATAACATTTGGTGAATTTATGTCCATGTTTTCCACAATAAGTACAACAAGTATGATGCATGGAAGTAGAAGTAGCTCTAACAAAGAAGTTGTTGTATTTAGGCACATTATTTACATAATTATAACCAAGACCATTTTTGACAAGAGGAGATCTTTGAACTCCAAGAATTTTATTAAGATTGTCCATTCCTTTTGTAAATTTTTCTATACATGATGTAAGTTCATAAACCTTCTTTTTCAAAGTCTCATGATCAACAAGCATTCTTTCAAGAGACAAAATATTTTCACAAAGAATCTTATTTTCAAAGGACATGTTTTGCAAAGAGACATTTAAAACTTCTTTTTCAATATTCAAGCATTCAATAGAATCAAGAAGCTTTTTATTTTCACAAAATAATTTTGAATTCTCATTCAATAAATCATTAATTTTGATTTTCATTTCCTTATTCCTTTTTGAAGCCTTTTTTAATTCTCCATACATCTCAACAAGTAATTCACTAGGATCATCAATATTATCAATATCATCATCACTATAAGTAGAGGTAGAAGGAGTGGATTGTACCTCATCATTTATTGCCATAAAGCATACATCTACTCTTTCTTCTTCATGAGTAGCTTGAAGTAGTTTTCACATATCATGAGCGGTGTCGCATTCACTCACTTGATCGTACACAATCATATTCAGTGCACAACTCAAGATATTCATGGCTTGGTAATTCATTGTCATTTTCTTTGAGTCACCCTCATCAAATTCGTCCATAGACTTTGGCTCTTTAGTAACTCCATCAATTCTCACTTTCATTGGTATGTAAGGACCTTTCTCAACAATATTCCACAAATCAAAGTTAATAGAACAAATATATATCTTAACTCTAGATTTCCAAAATGTGTAATTTGTTCCATCAAACAAAGGTGGTCTATTTGTGGAGAAACCTTCCATATAAGGCAAATTTGATAAACTAGCCATATGATCTTTACTTCTAGGTTGTTAAACCTTAAAAAGAAGACCTTGCTCTGATACCAATTGTAAGACCTAAGAGGGGGTGAATTAGGTCTTTGGCTAATTATCGAAATCTTTTTCTTGTTTTGCAAATCCTTTGCCTTAATAAAAACTCTTCTTTAATTTCACAAACTTCAAGTTTATATGTGATGTGATGGTTAAGATAAGATCATCAAACAATAAGACTACAACCAATCAATCAACAACTATGAATAAGTAATAATAACAAGAGCATGTAAATAAATAAAACTATAAGGAATGAACACACAATTTATAGTGGTTCGATCTTTCTAAGATCTACATCCACTACCTTGAGTCCACACTCAAGGATTTCAACCAATCCACTATATGCTCAAGTTCAACAATTACATAAGAGGCTTACCACACAATGGTTTTACACTCACAACCTCTTTTAGTAATTATACAAACAATACAAGGTTCACCAAACACAATGGTTTTATATCTAAAGACAACCTTAAGACTAATCTAATCCAAGGCTCACCCACACATGGGTTTTACACTACAACCTTGATTAATCTAGTCTATGGCTCACCCTTCCACAAAAGGGTTTTATGTCACAAGATAACCTTGCAAATGAGCTAGTAGAAAACACAATTAAGATAAGAAAAGAGAGAGTGTAAGATGTTACCACTTTGTTGGTAGATGATTACACAATGTTTCACCTTAACACTTTGTTGCCTTTGGAATCTTGAATTTCAATCTTTGAGCACAAGGCAATTTGAGAGCTTTTCAATTCAATTTGATGTAAAACAAGTTAGAGCATGTAGGATTTGTTAAGTTCAAAGTTCTACTAAAAAATCTGAAGTTTATGGCTTTTATAGAATTTGAAAATCAGTTCAAACGGCTACAAAACGGCTAGTAACGGCTAGTTTCAGGAAAATTCGGACGACCGAATTCTGCGTTCGAATTTTTCGGACGACCGAATTTTTCCTGCTGCGTCCGAATCTTCATGCACGGTTCAAAATTTCTTCACAAAATTCGGACGACCGAATTTTCTAGCTTCGTCCGAATTTCTCTAGAAAAATAGTAGGTACTGTTCATGTGAATAGTGTTACTATTCATGCGTTGTTCACTGTTCACAGTGTTACTATGCATGCGTTGTTCACTGTTCACAGTGCAGAAAAAATTCTTCACAAAATTCGGACGACCGAATTTCTTCTGCATGCGTCCGAATCTTCTTCCGAATTTTTGAAACTTTGTCAAAACATATCCAAATCACTTTAAACAAGTTGAAAAACATTCTAGCCTCAAAGATAAGTCATTAAAGACCTTTTAAGTTCAAAAACCATTAATGAAAACTTGATAATTCATGTAATTTCAAAGCCATTTAAATCAAGATTGGTGCTCTCAATTGCAACTCATAGATTCCAAGGCTTAAGAGTGTAGGGTTTACAAAGTTTACCTATTAACCACATGTAACCTACACTTCATGTCTTCAAAGCCTTTAATAATCTTGAACCAACTCTTCAATCTTTAATCACTTTGGCATATTTGAGTTGTTCATGCTGTTAGCCCTAAGGGCAAATTATATAGTTTTGATTAATGACAAATATTGATGAGGACTAAAATGTTTGATTATTGTGTGATAGGTTCTGTAATTTGAGAAGTATGAAGTCTCATTGCTTTGAAGCAAAAGTTCAAGAACAACTTCATTTAAGCAAGTATTTGAAGTTTGAAGAATGTTGTTCTAAAGATGATCAAAAGGCATTGAAGACTTGAAGTGTAGAGTGCATTTAATGTTTAGGTAAATTTCTATGTAAACTCTACACTTGCATGTCTTGGCTATCATTGAATGCATAAGAGAGCATAAAAATAATCTTATGATCTTAAAAGGCTTTGAATGAATCTTTTTTATAAGATATGTTTGTAAACCTCATATGTTCATGTTTTTCAAGCTTAAATATAGTTAAATACGTTTTCTATATATATCAAATGTTTTTCAAACTCATTGAAGTTATATTTCAAATGATTTTATAAAGTTTGAAAATGCTTTCAAAAATTCGATCGTCAGAATTTTGTAGCAAAAGTTTGCTACTATTCTTCCGAAGAAATTCGGAAGAAGATTCGGGACGTAACCAAAAAAATTCGGTCGTCCGAAATTTTTGGCCCTCAGCATGGTCACTGTTCTTCCGGAGAAATTCGGAAGAAGATTCGGACGCAGACAAAAAAAATTCGGTCGTCCGAATTTTTTGTTCTCAGACATGGTTACTATTCATCCGAGAGAAATTCGGACGAAGATTCGGACGCGACGCAAGAAAATTCGGTCGTCAGAATTTTTTACAAAACTAGCAGATTACTAGCCGTTTTATGAGCGTTTTAACAGATTTTCAAATTCTATAAAAGCCATAAACATGCAAATTTTTGTAACTCTTGAAATCTTGAAAACTCCAAGCATTCAAAAGCATTTAGCAAACATTTCTTAAGCTCTCTTATGTCTTGTGCATTCAATTGATCCATCCAAAGGCAACAAAGTGTGAAGGTGAAACATTGTGTAATCATCTACCAACAAAGTGGTAACATCTTACACACTCTCCTTTACTTATTCAATTGTGTTGATCTACTAGCTCTAGTGAGGTTATCTTGATAACATAAAACCCTTTAGATAAGGGTGATCCTTGAAGTTGTGATTCAAGGTTGTTTGAGATATAAAACCATAGGTTGGTGAGCCTTGTGTTGTAAGAAATTACTAGAAGAGGTTGTGAGTGTAAAACCAAAGTGTGGTGAACCTCTCTTGTAATTTGTAAAGCTCGAGCAATTAGTAGATTTGTTGAAATCCTTAAGTGTGAGCTTAAGGTAGTGGGACGTAGATCTTGAGGATCGAACCACTATAAATTGTTTGAGTTCTTTACTATTGCTTTCATTATTGTCTTGCTATCAATTATCTATAATTAGCTTACATAACTTGTTCTTGGTCTAAACGCTTAAAAGGTTTAAGTTTACGAAAATTAGCTAAATACCTAATTCACCCCCCTCTTAGGTATTTCAATTGGTATCGAGCTAGAACTTACGTGTGTGGTTTAACAACCTAGAAGACAAAGATCCTATGGCTAATATGTCAAACCTACCTTACCTAGAAGGATCTTCCACAAATAGACCACCTTTGTTTAATGGAACAAATTACACTTTACGGAAATCTAGAGTTAAAATTTATATTTGTTCTATTAATTTTGATTTGTGGAACATAATTGAGAAAGGTCCTTATGTCCCAATGAAAATGAGTGCTTTGATGGAATAACCTCAGTACCCAAGTCCATGAGATGAATTTGATGAGCATGATTCTAAGAAAATGACTTTAAATTATCAAGCCATGAATATATTAAGTTGTGCTTTAGATGTAACTGAATATAATAGAGTTAGTGGATGTGATTACTGCTCATGAAATGTGGAGATTACTTCAAATCACACATGAAGGTACTAATCAAGTTAAAGAATCTAAACTTGCCATGCTAGTTAGAGATTATGAATCTGTTTACCATGAAACAAGGTGAAAATATTAGTGATATGTTTACAAGATTTACTAACATTTTCAATGGCTTAAAAAGCTTATGGTAAAAGCTACACTATGGGAGAGCAAAACGAGAAAGATTTTAGATGCTCTGCCAAAATCCTGGCAGACCTAAAACACTTGCCATTGAGGAATCCAAGGATTTGAAGACTCTTCCACTTGAAGAGCTCATTGGATCTCTCTTGACTCATGAAATGAAGATGAAACGGCTAAATGACAAGGAGGATGAAGAAAAGGGAAGAAAAGGAGTAGTGCTTAATGCCTCAAACAACTTGAGTGAACAAGAACAATCTTCAAGTGAAGAAGAAGGAGGAAAGCAGTGGAGAAGAAGAAATTGCAATGGCAGTGAAGAAATTCAAGAGATTCTACAAAAAGGAATTTCTCAAGAAAGGAAGAAAGCCGAGTCAAGAAGAGTGGACAATCTTCATCATATAAACCTCAATGCTTTGAATGCAAGAGTACTGAGCATCTTATTGCTGATCGTCCCCGAGTGTTGGAAAGGGAAAGAAAGCAAAAACGAAAAGAAATGCACAAGAAAGGAAAAGGACTAGGCTGGAACATGGGATCAACGAGAAAGTGAGGATGAAAGTGAAGGAAAGGCCAACATATGCTTCATGGCCATTGATGATGAGGTACAATCTTCACCTCTCATCTCAAATATATATGATGATGATATTGATTCGAGTGATCTTATTGTTGAATTATATGAAGAATTAAAAAAGGCTTCAAAAAGAAATAAGGATATGAAACTCAAAATAAATGATTTATCTAATGAGAATTCAAAATTATGTGTTGAAAATGGAAAACTTCTTGAAACCATTAGTTGCATTGCTATTGAAAAAGAAGTTTTGAATACAACTATACAAAATATATCTTTTGAAAACAAAAAGCTTTGCACTAGAATTATTTCTCTTGAGTTAATGATAAAAGATCATGAGCTTCTAAAAAGGAAAGTTAATGATCTAACTTTATGCATTGAGAGATTTACAAATGGAAGGAAAATTTGAATAAATTACTTGGCTATCAAAGACCTTCATTTGTAAAACATAGTCTTGGTTTTATTCATGATTATTCTGCTCCAAAAGCAGAGAAAATCTTTTGTTAAAGAATCTTATCATTCTAGATCACATATTTGCTGCACTTATTGTGGTAAACATGGACACAAGGTTTCTAAATGTTTTGTCAAAAGAAAAGTAGAAAGTGGTGTTAAAACCATTTGGAAGGTCAAAGAAACTTTTACTAACCCCATGGACCCAAGAAAATATGGGTACCAAAAATCACCCTTTCAAATTTGGTATAGGTACAATTTGCCTCAAGATCAAGTGCCACTAAATGGTTCCTTGACGGTGGATGCTCAAGGCACATGATTTGGAAATGCATCACTTGTCAGTGAACTTCAAACTACAAGTGAAGGTTTTGTCACATTTGGAGATAAGAAGAAAGGGAAAATACTTGGAATAGGTAACATTGGTAAAGGTTCTTTTCCTCTTATCAAGAAAGTATTACTTATTGAAGATTTAAAGTATAATTTACTAAGTATTAGTCAACTATGTGATAATGGATGCAAAGTAGAGTTTAAATGTGATACTTGTACTATTCTTGACAATGCAAGTAACAAAACTATCTTTGTTGCTAAAAGAGTTGGTAATGTATATGTGTTGTATCTTGATGAGCTTATTACAAATGATATTAAATGTCTTGCCATTCATGACAATGATGGAGTTTTTATGGCATAGAAGATTAGGACATGTAAGCATGGATTTATTAAACAAACTTTCTACACAAGAGTTGGTGAGAGGATTACCTAAATTGCATTTTGATAAAACTCACCTCTGTGATGCTTGTCAATATGGAAAACAATCAAAAACATCTTTTAAACCAAAGAAAATGGTTTCTACCACAAAACCTCTTGAACTAATTCATATGGATTTATTTGGACCTATGAGGACTACCAGTCTTGGTGGTAAAAGCTATGCTTATGTGATTGTTGATGATTTTTCAAGATTTACATGGGTAATCTTCTTAGTACAAAAAGATGAAACATTTCATGAATTTTCAAAACTCTTCAAAAAAGGTTCAAACCTCTCTTGATTGCAAGCTGATTTCTATTAGAAGTGATAACGGAAGAGAATTTTGTAATCAAGACTTTACAAAATTTTGTGATGAATATGGTATTACTCACAATTTTTCAGTTTGCCAAAACACCTCAACAAAATGGTGTTGTTGAAAGGAAAAAACAGAACCTTACAAGAAATGGCTAGATCAAAGCTTTGTGAAAACTCATTACCAAAGTATTTTTGAGTGTGAAAGTCTATTAACACGACTTGTTATATCATGAAACGAGTTTTACTAAGACCTTTTATAAGAAAAAACACCTTTTGAACTCTTATTTGACAAAACTCCATCAATTGTCTATTTCAAAGTTTTTGGTTGTAAATGCTTCATTTTAAACACTAGCAACTATCTTGGGAAGTTTGATAGAAAATCGAGATGAAGGAATTTTTCTTGGTTATTCATCAAATAAAAAAGGCATATAGAGTTTATAATAAAAAAGAACATTGTGTGTTGAAGAAACTATTCATGTAACCTTTGATGAATCTAACATTTATCTTCAAAGAGGAAATGAAGATGATACAGGTACATCAATGGTTGAAAATCATATTCAACACCAAGCACCCTACGATGGAAGATCATGCCAAAGAAGAAGAAATAATGGAGCAAGAACAAGATGGTCAATCAAGAAATGATCAAGAACTTCCAAAAGATATCACATATGCAAAAGGTCATCCTAAGGAGCAAATCATTGGTGATGTCTCTCAGGGGAGTAAAAACAAGGCGGTACTTTATTGATAACTTCGCTCTTTTATCTCATATTGAACCAAAAAATATTGATGATGCATTGTGTGATAATTTCTGGATTATTGCTATGGAAGAAGAGCTAAATCAATTTGAAAGAAATAAAGTTTGGTCTCTTGTTCCTAGACCTCATGATCATTCTGTTATTGGTACAAAATGGGTTTTTAGAAATAAGTTAAATGAACTAGGAGAAGTAGTTAGAAATAAAGCTAGACTTGTTGCTCAAGGTTTCAACCAAGAAGAAGGCATTGACTATGATGAGACCTTTGCTCCAGTAGCCAGATTAGAATCTATAAGAATACTTTTAGCATTTGCTTGCTTTAAAGGTTTTAAACTTTTTCAAATGGATGTTAAAAGTGCTTTCCTAAATGGTTTTATTGAAGAAGAGGTTTATGTAGAACAACCTCCTGGTTTTATCCATGAAAAATTTCCAAATTATGTGTATAAGCTAACCAAAGCTCTATATGGACTGAAACAAGCTCCAAGATCTTGGTATGAAAGATTAAGTGGTTTTCTTCTCACAAAAGGTTTTACTAAAGGAAAAGTAGACACAACTCTTTTTATTAAAACATCTTCTAAAAAATGATATTTTGCTTGTACAAATCTATGTTGATGATATTATTTTTGGTTCTACTAATATTTCTCTTTGTGAAGAGTTTGCTAAAACTATGCAAAATGAATTTGAGATGAGCATGATGGGAGAACTAAGTTTCTTCCTTGGACTACAAATTAAGCAAACCAAGGATGGAGTCTTCATCAATCAAGAAAAAATATACTAAGGAGCTATTGAAAAAGATTTGGAATGAATCAAGCAAAAGGAATAAGTACTTCTATGAGTTCAAATCAACTAAACTTGACAAAGATGAGAAAGGTAAAAGTATTGATGAGAAATTGTATAGAGGTATGATTGGAAGTTTACTCTATCTCACTTTGCTAGTAGACCCGGATATTATGTTTCTTTGTTTGCTTGTGTGCTGTAGATTCCAATCATGTCCTAAAGAATCTCATCTAATTTCTATCAAAGGAATATTTCGTTATTTGATTGACACATATGACTATGGTCTTTGGTTTTCTAAAACTTCATCTTTTGAACTTATTGGATATTACGATCTTGACTATCTTTGGATGTAAAGTTGAGCGTAAAAAGTACAAGTGGTCATTGTCAATTTCTTGGTAGTTGTCTAGTGTCTTGGTTTAGTAAAAAGCGAGGCTTGTGTATCTTTATCCACATGTGAAAGTCTGAATACATAGCTGCGAGGAAGTTGTTGTGCACAATTATTATGGATGCAACATACTTTACTTGATTATGGTCTTAAATTTACGTGTGTGCCTATACTATGTGATAACACTAGTGCCATCAATTTGAGCATTAATCCCATTCAACATTCTAGGACAAAGCATATAGAAATAAAACATCATTTCATTCGTGATCATGTGATTAAGAAAGACATATGCTTAGAACATGTAAACACAAATGATCAAATTCTTTGACATATTTGCAAAGCCTTTGGGTGAGGGAAAGGTTTAATCACCTAAGAAGACTCTTAGGAATTTCAAAAATTCAATGACTAATGTGTGTATTAATGTTGTGATGAAAAGCAGAGATTTTTTGATCAAGAATTCGGACGCGAGGGACGAGAAAATTCGGTCGACCGAATTTTTGAATCAAAGAGACGAAACTTTCGACCGAAAAATTGGGGGCGCGAGACCTAAAATTCGGTTGTCAGAATTTTTGCGGATGCATCTATTTAAATGAAAATCGAGCGGTTTCTTCCAAACATTATAACTTCGAATTTTAAATCCTTTCAAAACCTCTCATACCCATTCACGTCCGAATCAAAATCTCTTCAAATTCCCACAGTCTCATCCCAATTTGCGTTCATTTTTAAACTTCTAAGCCCTAATTTCATACGGGAAAACAAACCCTTCTCAGAGAAAATATCATGGTGAGAACAAAGAAGCCCAATGTTGAGAAAGGAAAAGGAAAGGCTAAGGAAGGAAATGGAGACCCAATCCTCAATCAACCAAGAAGGATTCGCATTCCTCAAACACAATCTGGAGTTGACAGGGTTTATCTCTATCAAATCTACTCATGAATTTGATGAATGGAATAAGAATAGTAGAAAGATTATTCCTGGATATAAGGTGGATGTTGATAAACTATCTAGTATGGATATGGTTTTGTCTTGTTTCCATGATGTTGGATGGAGTAGTTTGTTGTTTATTAATGAAGATTTTTATCCCACCTTGGTATATGAATTCTATGCAAACCTAAAGGAAGAAAGAAGCTGAGATTGTTGGGGATGATAGGATACAATGGTATTGTAAGACCTAAGAGGGGAGTGAATTAGGGTCTTAGGCTAATTGTCGAAATCTTTTCCCTTTTTACAAATCCTTTGCCTTAATAAAAGCTATTCTTTAATTCCACAAGCTTCAAGTTTATATGTGATGTGATGGTTAAGATAATATCATCAAACTACAACCAATCAATCAACAACAATCAATAAGTAATAACATGAGCATGTAAATAAATAAAGCTATAAGAAAATGAACACACGATTTATAGTGGTTCGATCTCTCCAAGATCTACATCCACTACCTCGAGTCCACACTCAAAGGATTTCAACCAATCCACTATAAGCTCAAGTTCAACAATTACATAAGAGGCTAACCACACTATGGTTTTACACTCACAACCTCTTCTAGTAATTATACAAACAAGGTTCACCCTTCCACAAGGGTTTTATATCTAAAGACAACCTCAAGACTAATCTAATCCAAGGCTTACCCTCACATCGGGTTTTACACTACAACCTTGATTAATCTAGTCTATGGCTCACCCTAACACAAAAAGGGTTTTATGTCACAAGATAACCTTGCAAATGAGCTAATAGAAAATAACACAATTTAATAAGGAGATAAGAATGTGTAGATGTTACCACTTGTAGGTAGAGTTTACACAATATTGCACCTTTACACTTTGCCTTTGGAATCTTGAATGTACACCTTTGAGCACAAGGCAATTTGAGAGCTTTTCAATTTGATTTGATGTAAAATAAGTTAGAGCATGTAAGATTTGTTAAGTTCAAAGTTCTACTAAAAAATCTGGATTTTATGGCTTTTATAGAATTCAAAAATCGAGTTTAAAGCAGACCATAAAGCGGCTAGTAACGGCTATTTTTAGAAAATCATTTGTTCATGTGAATAGTGAGTGCTTTGTTTACGTGAATAGTGAGTACTTGTTCACGTACTTATTCATGCACCGGTCACAAAAATTCGGACGACCGAATTTTTCCAGCTACATCCGAATCTTCGTCCGAATTTCTCGAAAAACGCGTCAAAGCGCTTTGTTCATGTAAGCGGTAATCACTGCATTCATGCACTTATTCACAAAATTCGGACGACCGAATTTTTCTCGAGTGCGTCGAATCTTCTTCGAATTTCTCTGGAAGAATAGTAGGTCTTGTTCACGTGAATAGTATTACTGTTCACGTGAATAGTATTCTATTCACGATGCGAAAAAATTTCGGATGACCGAATTTGCATCGAATTTTTCAAACTTTGTCAAAACATGTTTAAATCAATTCAAACAAGTTGAAAAAACATTCTAGCCTCAAAGATAAGTCATTAAAGATCTTTTATGTGCAAAAACTATTTATGAAAACTTGATAATTTAGGTAAGTTGAAAACCATTGAAACCATTTAAATCAAGTTTTGTGCTCTCAATTGCAACTCATAGATTCCAAGGCTTAAGAGTGTAGGGGTTTACAAAGTTTACCTATTAAGCACATGCAACCTACACTTCATGTCTTCAAAGCCTTCATTAATCTTGAACAAACTCTTCAATCTCTAATCACTTTGACATATTTGAGTTGTTCATGCATTGCTAGCTCCAAGGCAATGAGACTTGCTTCCTTCTCAATCCAAAAATCCTATCACAACATACAAGCATATTAGTCCTCATCAATATTTGTCATTAATCAAAACTACATGATTTGCCCTTAGGGCTAACAATCTCCCCCTTTTTGATGATGACAAACTTTGATGCAAAATGTGATGGATTTAAACAATGTAGTACAAAGAAGTAATGATGTCAATGATAGAAGATAACCAATTTAGCACATTGACATACAAATGGCTCAATATGAGCCTATGACCCAACCAACCTCCATTTACCTCCTTCCTTCCAACAACATATAGAAGATATAGCATTTAAGTATTTAGAAAACTTCTAAGAGAGGTATTAAAGGTCAGAAAAGATTAATATTGCTCCCCCTTAGATTGTGCTCATTTTTCAACAAGTTTGGACTTGAGATACTATGCATCCGAATTTTGACATATCAAGTCCTAACTATAAAATAAGTGAAATGAAAGCTTCAATTTTTGAAAATAAGCTTTCCTAAGGTTGTTCAAACATAGTGGAAGAGATTAAAACAAGTTTGAATCAATTTGAACAACAATAGAGCACATTTTGGCAACAAAATATGGATGCATCCGAATTTTTAAATCATGCATCCGAATTTTTAAACTCATGCATCCGAATTTTGACATTCCAAGTCCAAATTGTAATAAATTCAATATAATGAATGTTTAATGTGAAATAAATCTTTCCTAAGGTTGTTCAAACATAATGGAAGAGAATAAAACATATTTGAATCAATTTGAACAACAAAAAGAACATGTTTTGGCAACAAAATATGCATGCATCGAATTTCGAAACATGCATCCGAATTTTTTAAATCATGCATCCGAATTTTGAGCTTTCAATTCCAAACTATAAAATATGTGAGATAACAACTTCTATTTTTTGAAAATAAGCTTTTCTAAGATTGTTCAAATATGATAGGAAGGATTAAAACAGTTTTCAAACAATTTGAACAACAGAAAAGACATTTTTTGACAAGAAGATCTTGATGCGTCCGAATTTTTTGGTTTGCATCCGAATTTCAAGTCCAAATTTTTGGAAACAAGTTGAAAAGGTGATTTTTCATTTTCAAAAGAACTATAGAAGTACTCAAATATGTATAGCTACAATAGCACTCATTTTAGCTTTGCAAAACCACAAAACTAATGCATTCAATTGTAGGTCAAGTCAAGAACCAAGTTCAAGATTTTAATCTCAACTTAACCATATTCCAAAAACTCAGAAAATAACCAAAACCTCACATAGTATAACATAGTCAATTTAAATTTCAATTGCAGCCATATATTTTCACAAAACACATTCATTTTACATTTCAACCTATAGCACATATACATAGCACATTTTCAGCAAAGCACATAGCATATAGCACATCTTGCGAGTCAACATTCTTTCTTCCCTTGACATATGCATGGATTTTCAGAAAATTCACACACTTTCTATTCATGCATGAGGAATTCCACTGCTATTTCACATTTTCACACATTTTGTCATCCCAATTTCTTCTCCCCCTTTTGTCATCACTCAAAGATGGGGTTAATGAAAATGAGACAACATGTATCACATATAAAGCGATATATTGATCAACTCTCATTAATGAGTATAGTTCTAGTCAAATAATTATCATCCTAACAGCAATAATCATTATGTAGCATCTCAACAATAATAAATCAACTTCTTCTCTCCCTTTTTTTTATCAGCAATTAAACTTGAGGGTGAGAGTACTTGGACAACAAAAGTGAAACAAAGAAGCTCTTATCACAAAGATTTCACATATTGAGCTTCAAAGCACTATAATGACTAGAAAGGCACAAGTACATTTCAATGTTAAATCATAACATGTGCATTAAGGCATAAAATTAAAATAAGCATCAAAATAGAGTTTAGGGATAGAAAGGCTTAGTCTTGGATGCGTTTCATTGTCTTCACTTCCAAATTTGTTTGTTATGATGGCCATGTCTCCCTTGAGCTCTATATGATGGGGTCCTTCATTTGTTGACTCCTTGCTTGTGTAATTCTGCTTTGGAAAGCTACCAATCAAGAGGATCTTGGATCTTCTTTCTTTGAACCACATTTTCTTGCTCCCTTGGTTGAAGGATATTGGTGATGGATTTGTGATTTGACTTTGTTAAACTTCATTCATCTCCTTCTTCTTGCTTGTTCTCTTGGGCTTTATAGGAACTTGCACCATCTAAAACCACTTGAGAAATCTTTCTCAAGTCTTCTTCCATATTCTTGACTCTAGCTTCTAAACCATCAAATTTGCCAAGAATTATCAGAGCAAAAGACTTGAAGAATTTGTCCATCTTCTTCATTTCCTCTACATGGTTGTTCAATGTCTCTTGAAACACCTTGGCAACTCTTCAAATAGTCTTCTTTTTGTGGAAGGTTGCTCCCTCACTAGATGAGTCATGTTTCATTTTAATTTCTTTTCTCTAGCAAGGATTTCCTCTTCATCCTCTTATTCTTCATCATTTTCTTCTTCCTTCTTTTTCATTACTTTCTTCCTCCTTTTCTCCATCATTGCTAGCATCTCTTCTATCACCCCTTAGAGGAGTTTTTCTTCTAGCCCTTCATACATTTTCATCATCAAGTATTCAAGGAATTTTCTTTAGTGAGTTGTTGGTGTAGACTTCTTCACTCTTTATTGGTCAACTACTACAAGACAATTGCACTTGGAGATACTTGAAAACCTTGGTAAACAATTTGCTATGTGGCAAAGCCTTACGTTCGGTTCTTCTAGCTGCCATTATATTCTTTAGCACTATATATCCAAAATTCATTTTTTCTTTTTCTTATGCATGGCTAGCATAATTACAGCATACATATTATCAACATAAGATTTGTTCCCAAAGTATGCAATAATCAAGGTAGTAAGCATGTGATGCAAAATTCTTTCACTAGCATAAAAAAGCTTTTATCTCTCTCTCCTTTCTAGTCTTGAGGCTTCTTATCATTTATATATATAGGCATTCTCAATTCTTTCATGTGAGTATAACTCAATTATAAAACAATGTCCCCAGAAGAATAATGCCTAAACCCAACATCCTCAACATCACAAATTCTATTGAGCAATGCATTATCAATCTCAAAAATTAACTTGTGATATTTTTGAAGAATACTACTAAATAGCTTTTATTACCAACTTGCTTAACTCTTTCTTCCTTAATATTTGCATAAACTTCATAAACTAAGGAAGCCAATAGCATTCATCAAACATAAGCAAACTATTCCAACTCATATCATTTAAAAATGAGAGTATATTACCCATTTCGGATAGTTTGATGACATCCACCTTGTAGCTGGGATTTTTCTTATGATTCCTTTTTGTCCAATCATCAAATTCAGTAGCAGCCTCCACTGTGACAAATCTTTCAAGCCTTGACATGCTTTGAGGAAAATGAACCTTCCTTGGTTCATTGATCACTGGTCATCTATCATTTTTTTTTCTTTTCCCATTCCTTTTCCCATGCTTGGCTTTAGTGTCCTCACTTGGATGCTACAACACTTGAATACACTTTAGTTATTGGATTTTGAAATTCCTAAGCTTCTTCTAAGATTGGTCAAACCTTTCTTCGACCAATGGCTTAGTAACAATATCATTAATTTGTTTATTAATGCAAACATGCTTTAAACAAGTATTACCTTTAGTAGAGTGATCTCTAATGAGATGAAGTTTGATCTCTATATGCTTTATCATAGTTTGTTGAATAGTATGATGATCAAATTTATTGCATTAATGTTATCACATAACATAGCCACACATTTGAAATAGACCATAATGACTTGGAGTATCAATAAGTTAATAGAGAATGTATTTAACAACAATCAAATGAAAATCTTTAGGACAAGATAAAATCTAGCACATAAGCACATGGCAAATATAATATTGGCTCTACTTGCTGTCAAATAGAGTTGACTACTCCTATGAAACCATTTTATTCTTGTCAAGCATAGTTGATAAACTTATGGATGCTTATACCTTAACTTGATTCTTAAAAGTGCCATCCTTGGTTTGCTTGATTTGTAGGCCAAGAAAGAAATTGAGTTTTCCTATCATGCTTATTTCAATTTTACTTTGCATCAACTTGGAAAACACATCACAAAGTGAAGTATTAGAAGCACAAAAAAATTGTATCATGTATTCGGACAAGTTATAGATCATTGTTGCATGAGGATTTTATAAAGGGTAGTTTCAGTTTTCCTCTTGAAAATCTTTTGAAAGAAGGAAACTACTCAAGGAAACTAGGGGCTGGTTTTAAACCATTCAAAACTTAGGATAGTTTGAAAATATGGTTAGGAAACTTTTCATGAGCAAAACCAGGGTGATTGTTCCATATAAACCACTTCCTCAATAGAACCATTTAGAAAAGCACTTTTGACATTCATTTGAAATAACTTAAAGCAAGTACAAGTCAAAAGCATTCTTATGGACTCAAGTCTAGCATTGGAACAAAGGTTTCATATCATAATCAATTTCCTCTTCTTGATTGAATCCTTAGGCAACAAGTCTAACCTTGTTTCTAACAACTTCTCCGGATTCAATAAGTTTATTTCTAAAAACCATTTAGTTCCAATAATAGAATGATCATGAGATTTAGGAATATCCAAAATATTGTATCTTTCAAATTTATTTAATTCCTCTTGCATAGCAATAATCCAAAAATCATCACACAAGGCATCATCAATACTTTTTAGGCTCATATGCAATAAGAGAATAAAGTTATTGATAAAATACACCTTATTTTTACTCCTTGGAAGATATCTCCAAAGATTTGCTCCTTAGGGTGGCCTCTTGGATATCTTAAGTTCTTTGGGAGCTCTTGGTCACCACTAGGTTGGTCATCTTGAATCATTTCTTCCTCATTGGTATGATTCTCCAAAGTTGGTGCTTGAAGATGGGTTTGATTGTCATTCATAGATGTACCTACATCATCTTCATCTTTTCTTTCCCAAGTGAATGTAAGATTCATCAAAATAAACATGAATGGTTTCCTCAACATATAAGGTTCTTTTCATTATAAACTCTATAGGCCTTTTTGTAAGAAAAAATAGCTAAGAGATATATCAATATCCATTTTTCTACCAAATTTAAGTAAGTTGTCACAAGTCTTTAAGATAAGACATTAACCAATCATTTTAAACTATTCAATTTGAGTCGTTCTATAAAAGAGAATTCAAAAAGAGCGTTTTTCTTCAAAATGATCTTGAGAGAATTCTATTTATCATAGCATGTGATGTTTATGACTTTGGACCGGAAATATTTTTGAAGAAGAATTTTCACAAAGCATGGACCCTAGCCAATTTTTACAAAGTTCAAATTTTCTTTTCAATAACACCATTTTATTGTGAAGTTTTTGCAGTTGAAACAATTATATGAAATTCAATTTTCAAAGCAAATTTTGTAAAGACTTTGTTGTAAAATTCTCCCATTGACACTTGTAATAGAAATCAATTGCACTCAAGGAGGTTTGAACCTTTTTGAATAATTTTACAAACTTATGAAACACTTAATCTTTTCGAACAATGAATAATGCTAAAATGAATATTTAGAAATCATCAACTACTAGTAAGGCATATTTCAAGTCATCAATACTAGAGTTCCATATAAGTCCAAAACAATCCATTTGAAGAAGCACAAGATGTTTTGAGGTCTAAAATCATTTTCATGGATTTGAAAGATTCTTTTGTTTGTTTTTCATATGGACAAGTATCTCAAAAATAATTTTCTCAAAACACATTTTTTAGCAATCCTCTAACTAAATCTTGATAGAAAAGTTTGTTCAACAAATCCATGTTCACATGACCAAATCTTTTATGCCAAGAAAATCATTATCATAAGGAACAAGACATTCAAGCTTATCAAGATAAAGCACACATTGAAACATTTCGTGAGTAATTGACCAAAATCACAAAATATCATTTTTGTCATACAAATTGGACGACCAAATTTATGATCTTCAAGTCTGAACATTTTTGTAAAGTTTCATAAAGATGTTTTTAACCAAGAAAATGCATAGATCTTCAATCATAGCTATCACGACATATAATCAATTTCAAAAACATATAAACCATGAATTCAATCTCATATAATCAATGTTACCTAATCAACTTCAGAGAAGCAATTGACAAGTCATGGTTGGCAAATTTTCAAATATTGACTAAAAGCATTCTTAAATGAAATTTCACATTTTGGCATTCCACCTCTTATTCATTGTCACACAATTAACTAATGCTAAACAGGTTATAGTTCAAATCATCAATAAGCAAAACTTGTTTAAGAAGAAGA
This sequence comes from Rauvolfia tetraphylla, assembly GCA_030512225.1. Lineage (NCBI taxonomy): Eukaryota > Viridiplantae > Streptophyta > Magnoliopsida > Gentianales > Apocynaceae > Rauvolfia > Rauvolfia tetraphylla. The sequence continues at coordinate 1,821,884 of JAJQKT010000008.1, forward strand.
GAGAAACCTTTACCAACATTGATTACTCCAAGAACTCTTCCTTTCTTCAAAAACAAATCCTACATTGGTTGCTTTGACCTTGATTATGAATGAGATGTTTTCCTTTATTCTTTAAGCTAACATCATCAATGTGCCGCTTTGTGGTGCTTGAGTTTGAATTAAAATGTTCCTGCAATAAAGGAGAGGAAGTATCCTTTGGTACCCATACTTTCTTGGGTCCATGGGGGTTAGTAATAGTTTGCTTAACTCTCCAAATGGTTTTTACACCATTCTCTACTTTTCTTTTAACATAACATTTGGTGACTTTATGTCCATGTTTTCCACAATAAGTACAACAAGTATGATGCATGGAAGTAGAAGTAGCTCTAACAAAGAAGTTGTTATATTTAGGCACATTATTGACATAATTGTAACCAAGACCATTTTTAACAAGAGAAGAAACTTTTGTACAAAGAGATTTATTTTCAAGAGATATGTTATGTAAAGAAACATTCAAAACTTCTTTTTCAATATTCAAGCATTCAATAGAATCAAGAAGCTTTTTATTTTCACAAAATAATTTTGAATTTTCATTCAATAAATCATTAATTTTGGTTTTCATTTCCTTATTCCTTTTTGAAACCCTTTTTAATTCTTCATACAATTCAACAAGTAGTTCACTAGGATCATCTACAATATCAACATCATCATCACAACAAGTAGAGGTAGAAGGAGTGGATTGTACCTCATCATTTATTGCCATGAAGCACACATTTGCTCTTTCTTCTTCATGAGTGATTTGAAGTAGTTTCCACATTTCATGAGCGGAATCACATTCCATCACTCTATTGTATTCATTGACGATCAACGCACATGACAAAGAATGTTCATTGCTTGGTAGTTTAATGTCATCTTTCTTGAATCAGCTCTCATCATAGTCCTCCATAGGCTTTGGTTCCCTTATAACTCCATCGGCTTTCAATCTCAATGGCACATAGGGACCTTTCTCAATAATATTCCACAATTCATAGTTAATAGAACAAATGTATATCTCAATCCTAGACTTCCAAAAAAATATAATTAGAACCATCAAACAATGGAGGTCTAGTAGTGGAGGAACCTTCCAGTATAAGGCAAATTTGATAAACTAGCCATATGATCTTTACTTCTAGGTTGTTAGACCTTAACAAGAAGACCTTGCTCTGATACCAATTGTAAGACCTAAGAGGGGAGTGAATTAGGTCTTAGGCTAATTGTCGAAATCTTTTCCCCTTTTTACAAATCCTTTGCCTTAATAAAAGCTATTCTTTAATTCCACAAGCTTCAAGTTTATATGTGATGTGATGGTTAAGATAATATCATCAAACTACAACCAATCAATCAACAACAATCAATAAGTAATAACATGAGCATGTAAATAAATAAAGCTATAAGAAAATGAACACACGATTTATAGTGGTTCGATCTCTCCAAGATCTACATCCACTACCTTGAGTCCACACTCAAAGGATTTCAACCAATCCACTATAAGCTCAAGTTCAACAATTACATAAGAGGCTAACCACAGCTATGGTTTTACACTCACAACCTCTTCTAGTAATTATACAAACAAGGTTCACCCTTCCACAAGGGTTTTATATCTAAAGACAACCTCAAGACTAATCTAATCCAAGGCTTACCCTCACACGAGTTTTACACTACAACCTTGATTAATCTAGTCTATGGCTCACCCCTAACACAAAAGGGTTTTATGTCACAAGATAACCTTGCAAATGAGCTAATAGAAAATAACACAATTTAATAAGGAGATAAGAATGTGTAGATGTTACCACTTGTAGGTAGAGTTTACACAATATTGCACCCTTTACACTTTGCCTTTGGAATCTTGAATGTACACCTTTGAGCACAAGGCAATTTGAGAGCTTTTCAATTTGATTTGATGTAAAATAAGTTAGAGCATGTAAGATTTGTTAAGTTCAAAGTTCTACTAAAAAATCTGGATTTTATGGCTTTTATAGAATTCAAAAATCGGTTTAAACAATCATAAAAGCGGCTAGTACTGACTATTTTCGAAAATACTGTTCATGTGAATAGTGAATACTGTTTACGTGAATAGTGAGTACTGTTCACGCACTATTCATGCACGGTCACAAAAATTCGGACGACCGAATTTTTCCAGCTTACATCCGAATCTTCGTCCCGAATTTCTCCGAAAAACCGTCAAAGCCTTTGTTCATGTAAAGCGATAATCACTTGTTTATGCACTATTCACAAAATTCGGACGACCGAATTTTTCTCCGTGCGTCCGAATCTTCTTCCGAATTTCTCTGGAAGAATAGTAGGTACTGTTCACGTGAATAGTATTGAAAATGGAAAACTTCTTGAAACCATTAGTTGCATTGCTATTGAAAAAGAAGTTTTGAATACAACTATACAAAATATATCTTTTGAAAACAAAAAGCTTTGCACTAGAATTATTTCTCTTGAGTTAATGATAAAAGATCATGAGCTTCTAAAAAGGAAAGTTAATGATCTAACTTTATGCATTGAGAGATTTACAAATGGAAGGGAAAATTTGAATAAATTACTTGGCTATCAAAGACCTTCATTTGTAAAACATAGTCTTGGTTTTATTCATGATTATTCTGCTCCAAAACAGAGAAAATCTTTTGTTAAAGAATCTTATCATTCTAGATCACATATTTGCTGCACTTATTGTGGTAAACATGGACACAAGGTTTCTAAATGTTTTGTCAAAAGAAAAGTAGAAAGTGGTGTTAAAACCATTTGGAAGGTCAAAGAAACTTTTACTAACCCCCTTGGACCCAAGAAAATATGGGTACCAAAAATCACCCTTTCAAATTTGGTATAGGTACAATTTGCCTCAAGATCAAGTGCCACTAAATGGTTCCTTGACAGTGGATGCTCAAGACACATGACTGGAAATGCATCACTTGTCAGTGAACTTCAAACTACAAGTGAAGGTTTTGTCACATTTGGAGATAAGAAGAAAGGGAAAATACTTGGAATAGGTAACATTGGTAAAGGTTCTTTTCCTCTTATCAAGAAAGTATTACTTATTGAAGATTTAAAGTATAATTTACTAAGTATTAGTCAACTATGTGATAATGGATGCAAAGTAGAGTTTAAATGTGATACTTGTACTATTCTTGACAATGCAAGTAACAAAACTATTTTTGTTGCTAAAAGAGTTAGTAATGTATATGTGTTGTATCTTGATGAGCTTATTACAAATGATATTAAATGTCTTGCCATTCATGACAATGATGGATTTTTATGGCATAGAAGATTAGGACATGTAAGCATGGATTTATTAAACAAACTTTCTACACAAGAGTTGGTGAGAGGATTACCTAAATTGCATTTTGATAAAACTCACCTCTGTGATGCTTGTCAATATGGAAAACAATCAAAAACATCTTTTAAACCAAAGAAAATGGTTTCTACCACAAAACCTCTTGAACTAATTCATATGGATTTATTTGGACCTATGAGGACTACCAGTCTTGGTGGTAAAAGCTATGCTTATGTGATTGTTGATGATTTTTCAAGATTTACATGGGTAATCTTCTTAGTACAAAAAGATGAAACATTTCATGAATTTTCAAAACTCTTCAAAAAGGTTCAAACCTCTCTTGATTGCAAACTGATTTCTATTAGAAGTGATAACGGAAGAGAATTTTGTAATCAAGACTTTACAAAATTTTGTGATGAATATGGTATTACTCACAATTTTTCAGCTGCCAAAACACCTCAACAAAATGGTGTTGTTGAAAGGAAAAACAGAACCTTACAAGAAATGGCTAGATCAAAGCTTTGTGAAAACTCATTACCAAAGTATTTTTGAGTGAAAGTTTATTAACACGACTTGTTATATCATGAAACAGAGTTTTACTAAGACCTTTTATAAGAAAAAACACCTTTTGAACTCTTATTTGACAAAACTCCATCAATTGTCTATTTCAAAGTTTTTGGTTGTAAATGCTTCATTTTAAACACTAGCAACTATCTTGGGAAGTTTGATAGAAAATCGGATGAAGGAATTTTTTCTTGGTTATTCATCAAATAAAAAAGGCATATAGAGTTTATAATAAAAGAACATTGTGTGTTGAAGAAACTATTCATGTAACCTTTGATGAATCTAACATTTATCTTCAAAGAGGAAATGAAGATGATACAGGTACATCAATGGTTGAAAATCATATTCAACACCAAGCACCCACAATGGAAGATCATGCCAAAGAAGAAGAAATAATGGAGCAAGAACAAGATGGTCAATCAAGAAATGATCAAGAACTTCCAAAAGATATCACATATGCAAAAGGTCATCCTAAGGAGCAAATCATTGGTGATGTCTCTCAAGGGGTAAAAACAAGGCGGTACTTTATTGATAACTTCGCTCTTTTATCTCATATTGAACCAAAAAAATATTGATGATGCATTGTGTGATAATTTACGGATTATTGCTATGGAAGAAGAGCTAAATCAATTTGAAAGAAATAAAGTTTGGTCTCTTGTTCCTAGACCTCATGATCATTCTATTATTGGTACAAAATGGGTTTTTAGAAATAAGTTAAATGAACTAGGAGAAGTAGTTAGAAATAAAGCTAGACTTGTTGCTCAAGGTTTCAACCAAGAAGAAGGCATTGACTATGATGAGACCTTTGCTCTAGTAGCCAGATTAGAATCTATAAGAATACTTTTAGCATTTGCTTGCTTTAAAGGTTTTAAACTTTTTCAAATGGATGTTAAAAGTGCTTTCCTAAATGGTTTTATTGAAGAAGAGGTTTATGTAGAACAACCTCCTGGTTTTATCCATGAAAAATTTCCAAATTATGTGTATAAGCTAACCAAAGCTCTATATGGACTGAAACAAGCTCCAAGATCTTGGTATGAAAGATTAAGTGGTTTTCTTCTCACAAAAGGTTTTACTAAAGGAAAAGTAGACACAACTCTTTTTATTAAAACATCTTCTAAAAATGATATTTTGCTTGTACAAATCTATGTTGATGATATTATTTTTGGTTCTACTAATATTTCTCTTTGTGAAGAGTTTGCTAAAACTATGCAAAATGAATTTGAGATGAGCATGATGGGAGAACTAAGTTTCTTCCTTGGACTACAAATTAAGCAAACCAAGGATGGAGTCTTCATCAATCAAGAAAAAATATACTAAGGAGCTATTGAAAAGATTTGGAATGAATCAAGCAAAAAGGAATAAGTACTCCTATGAGTTCATCAACTAAACTTGACAAAGATGAGAAAGGTAAAAGTATTGATGAGAAATTGTATAGAGGTATGATTGGAAGTTTACTCTATCTCACTTTGCTAGTAGACCGGATATTATGTTTGCTTTGTTTGCTTGTGTGCTAGATTCCAATCATGTCCTAAAGAATCTCATCTAATTTCCATCAAAGGAATATTTCGTTATTTGATTGACACATATGACTATGGTCTTTGGTTTTCTAAAACTTCATCTTTTGAACTTATTGGATATTACGATCTCGACTATCTTTGGATGTAAAGTTGAGCGTAAAAAGTACAAGTGGTCATTGTCAATTTCTTGGTAGTTGTCTAGTGTCTTGGTTTAGTAAAAAGCGAGGCTTGTGTATCTTTATCCACAGTTTGAAGTCTGAATACATAGCTGCAGGGAAGTTGTTGTGCACAATTATTATGGATGCAACATACTTTACTTGATTATGGTCTTAAATTTACGTGTGTGCCTATACTATGTGATAACACTAGTGCCATCAATTTGAGCATTAATCCCATTCAACATTCTAGGACAAAGCATATAGAAATAAAACATCATTTCATTCGTGATCATGTGATTAAGAAAGACATATGCTTAGAACATGTAAACACAAATGATCAAATTGCTGACATATTTGCAAAGCCTTTGGCTGAGGAAAGGTTTAATCACCTAAGAAGACTCTTAGGAATTTCAAAATTCAATGACTAATGTGTGTATTAATGTTGTGATGAAAAGCGAGATTTTTTGATCAAGAATTCGGACGCGGGGACGAGAAAATTCGATCGGCCGAATTTTTGAATCAAAGAGACAGAAACTTTCGACCGAAAATTGGTGCGAGACCTAAAATCGGTTGTCCGAATTTTGCGGATGCATCTATTTAAATGAAAATCGAAACGGTTTCTTCCAAACATTATAACTTCCGAATTTTAAATCCTTTCAAAACCTCTCATACCCATTCACGTCCGAATCAAAATCTCTTCAAATTCACACAGTCTCATCCCAATTTGCGTTCATTTTTAAACTTCTAAGCCCTAATTTCATACAGAAAACAAACCCTTCTCAAGAGAAAATATCATGGTGAGAACAAAGAAGCCCAATGTTGAGAAAGGAAAAGGAAAGGCTAAGGAAGGAAATGGAGACCCAATCCTCAATCAACCAAGAAGGATTCGCATTCCTCAAACACAATCTGGAGTTGACAGGTTTATCTCTATCAAATCTACTCATGAATTTGATGAATGGAATAAGAATAGTAGAAAGATTATTCCTGGATATAAGGTGGATGTTGATAAACTATCTAGTATGGATATGGTTTTGTCTTGTTTCCATGATGTTGGATGGAGTAGTTTGTTGTTTATTAATGAAGATTTTTATCCCACCTTGGTATATGAATTCTATGCAAACCTAAAGGAAGAAAGAACTGAGATTGTTGGGGATGATAGGATACAATGGTATTGTAAGACCTAAGAGGGGGGGTGAATTAGGTCTTAGGCTAATTGTCGAAATCTTTTCCCTTTTTACAAATCCTTTGCCTTAATAAAAGCTATTCTTTAATTCCACAAGCTTCAAGTTTATATGTGATGTGATGGTTAAGATAATATCATCAAACTACAACCAATCAATCAACAACAATCAATAAGTAATAACATGAGCATGTAAATAAATAAAGCTATAAGAAAATGAACACACGATTTATAGTGGTTCGATCTCTCCAAGATCTACATCCACTACCTTGAGTCCACACTCAAGGATTTCAACCAATCCACTATAAGCTCAAGTTCAACAATTACATAAGAGGCTAACCACACTATGGTTTTACACTCACAACCTCTTCTAGTAATTATACAAACAAGGTTCACCCTTCCACAAGGGTTTTATATCTAAAGACAACCTCAAGACTAATCTAATCCAAGGCTTACCCTCACACGGGTTTTACACTACAACCTTGATTAATCTAGTCTATGGCTCACCCTAACACAAAAGGGTTTTATGTCACAAGATAACCTTGCAAATGAGCTAATAGAAAATAACACAATTTAATAAGGAGATAAGAATGTGTAGATGTTACCACTTGTAGGTAGAGTTTACACAATATTGCACCTTTACACTTTGCCTTTGGAATCTTGAATGTACACCTTTGAGCACAAGGCAATTTGAGAGCTTTTCAATTTGATTTGATGTAAAATAAGTTAGAGCATGTAAGATTTGTTAAGTTCAAAGTTCTACTAAAAAATCTGGATTTTATGGCTTTTATAGAATTCAAAAATCAGTTTAAACAGCCATAAAACGGCTAGTAACGGCTATTTTCAGAAAATACTGTTCATGTGAATAGTGGTACTGTTTACGTGAATAGTGGTACTGTTTACGCACTATTCATGCACCGGTCACAAAAATTCGGACGACCGAATTTTCCAGCTTCGTCCGAATCTTCGTCCGAATTTCTCTGAAAAACCGTCGGCACTGTTCATGTAAACAGTAATCACTGTTCATGCACTATTCACAAAATTCGGACGACCGAATTTTTCTCGGTGCGTCCGAATCTTCTTCCGAATTTCTCTGGAAGAATAGTAGGTACTGTTCACGTGAATAGTATTACTGTTCACGTGAATAGTATTACTGTTCACAGTGCAGAAAAATTTCGGATGACCGAATTTGCATCCGAATTTTTCAAACTTTGTCAAAACATGTTTAAATCAATTCAAACAAGTTGAAAAACATTCTAGCCTCAAAGATAAGTCATTAAAGATCTTTTATGTGCAAAAACCATTTATGAAAACTTGATAATTTAGGTAAGTTGAAAACCATTGAAACCATTTAAATCAAGTTTTGTGCTCTCAATTGCAACTCATAGATTCCAAGGCTTAAGAGTGTAGGGTTTACAAAGTTTACCTATTAAGCACATGCAACCTACACTTCATGTCTTCAAAGCCTTCATTAATCTTGAACAAACTCTTCAATCTCTAATCACTTTGACATATTTGAGTTGTTCATGCATTGCTAGCTCCAAGGCAATGAGACTTGCTTCCTTCTCAATCCAAAAATCCTATCACAACATACAAGCATATTAGTCCTCATCAATATTTGTCATTAATCAAAACTACATGATTTGCCCTTAGGGCTAACAATCTCCCCCTTTTTGATGATGACAAACTTTGATGCAAAATGTGATGGATTTAAACAATGTAGTACAAAGAAGTAATGATGTCAATGATAGAAGATAACCAATTTAGCACATTGACATACAAATGGCTCAATATGAGCCTATGACCCAACCAACCTCCATTTACCTCCTTCCTTCCAACAACATATAGAAGATATAGCATTTAAGTATTTAGAAAACTTCTAAGAGAGGTATTAAAGGTCAGAAAAGATTAATATTGCTCCCCCTTAGATTGTGCTCATTTTTCAACAAGTTTGGACTTGAGATACTATGCATCCGAATTTTGACATATCAAGTCCTAACTATAAAATAAGTGAAATGAAAGCTTCAATTTTTGAAAATAAGCTTTCCTAAGGTTGTTCAAACATAGTGGAAGAGATTAAAACAAGTTTGAATCAATTTGAACAACAATAGAGCACATTTTGGCAACAAAATATGGATGCATCCGAATTTTAAATCATGCATCCGAATTTTTAAACTCATGCATCCGAATTTTGACATTCCAAGTCCAAATTGTAATAAATTCAATATAATGAATGTTTAATGTGAAATAAATCTTTCCTAAGGTTGTTCAAACATAATGGAAGAGAATAAAACATATTTGAATCAATTTGAACAACAAAAGAACATGTTTTGGCAACAAAATATGCATGCATCCGAATTTCTGAAACATGCATCCGAATTTTTAAATCATGCATCCGAATTTTGAGCTTTCAATTCCAAACTATAAAATATGTGAGATAACAACTTCTATTTTTGAAAATAAGCTTTTCTAAGATTGTTCAAATATGATAGGGAGGATTAAAACAGTTTTCAAACAATTTGAACAACAGAAAAGACATTTTTGACAAGAAGATCTTGATGCGTCCGAATTTTTGGTTTGCATCCGAATTTCAAGTCCAAATTTTTGGAAACAAGTTGAAAAGGTGATTTTTCATTTTCAAAAGAACTATAGAAGTACTCAAATATGTATAGCTACAATAGCACTCATTTTAGCTTTGCAAAACCACAAAACTAATGCATTCAATTGTAGGTCAAGTCAAGAACCAAGTTCAAGATTTTAATCTCAACTTAACCATATTCCAAAAACTCAGAAAATAACCAAAACCTCACATAGTATAACATAGTCAATTTAAATTTCAATTGCAGCCATATATTTTCACAAAACACATTCATTTTACATTTCAACCTATAGCACTATTCACAATCTTCTTCCGAATTTCTCTGGAAGAATAGTAGGTACTGTTCACGTGAATAGTATTACTGTTCACGTGAATAGTATTACTGTTCACAGTGCAGAAAAATTTCGGATGACCGAATTTGCATCCGAATTTTTCAAACTTTGTCAAAACATGTTTAAATCAATTCAAACAAGTTGAAAAACATTCTAGCCTCAAAGATAAGTCATTAAAGATCTTTTATGTGCAAAAACCATTTATGAAAACTTGATAATTTAGGTAAGTTGAAAACCATTGAAACCATTTAAATCAAGTTTTGTGCTCTCAATTGCAACTCATAGATTCCAAGGCTTAAGAGTGTAGGGTTTACAAAGTTTACCTATTAAGCACATGCAACCTACACTTCATGTCTTCAAAGCCTTCATTAATCTTGAACAAACTCTTCAATCTCTAATCACTTTGACATATTTGAGTTGTTCATGCATTGCTAGCTCCAAGGCAATGAGACTTGCTTCCTTCTCAATCCAAAAATCCTATCACAACATACAAGCATATTAGTCCTCATCAATATTTGTCATTAATCAAAACTACATGATTTGCCCTTAGGGCTAACAGGTATTCAACTAGAGTATCCCAAGTTGATATTGAATTAAGTGAAGATCTGATTAACAGAATTTGTGGGGTAAGTGACAGTGGAGCTAAATATTATGCACCCTCAATGCATTGCTATGATCGTCAACTCTTTACATATGATAGATTTGAACAAGCATTTACAAATGGAAGAGAGTTTAGATCTATAAAAGAGAGGGAAATCAAGAATTTGGATGCTAGAGGTAAGGTATTGCATCACATGGTAACTACTATGATAGTTCCTAACTTTGGACATAAATCATCAGTAGGGAATATGCATATGGTATTAATGTTAGCCCTGCATGAACAGAGGAAATTCAACTTTGGATATATAGCCTTAAGACACATGATTACTGCTAGAAAAACAGTAACCAAGGCATTCCCCTATGGAAGACTGTTAACCAAGATCTTTAAGCATTTTAAGATTAAACTTCCAGGAAGAGGACAAGCTTTTAAAAGTGGAGAAATATACACTGATGAATCTCTTAAGAGAATGCAGCTTATCCTTGATGATGATGGATTATGGAAGACAAAAAGAGGATCCTCTCCAAAAAGATTAGGAAGAAAGGAAAGGACTGAAAGTGTAGAAGAGGAAAAGGAGGAGGATGAAGATGAGGAAGATGAGGAAGAGACCCTTGCAAGAGAAATGAAGACAAAAAGAAAGTATGACACTTCAAGTGAGGGGGAGCAACCACCAACAAAAAGAAGGGTAGTTGAAGAAGAAACTAAAGATGAGTCAAGTGGTGAAGGAATAACTAGAGGTGACACCATAATAGCCAAAGCATTCCAAGAAGCCTTGAACAATCAAGTCAAGGAAATGGAGAAGATGTATAAGTTCTTTGAATCATTTGCTCCAATGGTTCTAGGAAAATTAGAAGGACTAGAGAGTAGAGTGAAACACATTGAGGAAATCCTAATGAGAAATACTCAAAGTGGTGAAGGACCCTCTAGGCCTCAAGATAGAAATGAGGAAGATGATGAAGAAAAAGATAAGAAGGACAAAGATAATGACAGTGATGATGGGGATGACCAAGGAGGAGATGATGAGACAGTGGCAGAACAAGAAGAAGAAGAAGAACATGTACATGAAGAACCACAAAAGGCAGGAAACCAAGTAGCTCAAGCTGAAATTGTCTCACCGTCACACATTTCATTCAGCCAAGGAAGAGTGAAACACTTGGCCATCAAGAAAGGGATTAGCAGAGCCTTTTCATCAACATCACAAGACTAAGCATCTCTTTCATTCTATTTACTGCTTTAAGTTATTTGAATCTAAAGTTATAATCTTCTTCAATATTTTTTCTTGCATCTTCTGTAATAGTGAAGCTCAATGATGAAATCTCAGTGATGAGAGCTTCCTTTATGTGTTAAATTGTTAATCTCATTTTCATTGACCCCATCTTTGACTGATGACAAAAGGGGGAGAAGAAATGAGGATAGGATGACTGAGGATGACAAAATATGTGCAGTCCTATTGAGGATAGGATGACTGAGGATGACAAAATGTGTGCAATCCTATAGATGTTTTCTGTGTGTTTTCTGTAAATAAATAACTTGCTCTTAATTTTTTTTTACTCTATGAAAACATTTGAATGCATGAGCTATACCTTGCTGCCAAAAAGTATTCTATTGTTGTTCAAATTGATCTAAATCTGTTTTAATCTCTTCTATTATGTTTGAACAACCTTAGGCATTCATTATATTGAATTTATTATAGTTTGGACTGAAGATTTAAAAAATTCGGATGCAAGATCAGAAAATTCGGATGCATGTTCTGAAATTCGGATGCATGCATATTTTGTTGTCAAAATGTACTCTATTGTTGTTCAAATTGATTCAAACTGGTTTTAATCTCTTCCTCTATGTTTGAACAACCTTAGGAAAGCTTATTTACTTATTTTAAAGTTTGGACTTGCTATGCAAAAAATTCGGACGCATGATATCTCTAGTCCAAATGTGTTGAAAAATGAGCACAATCTAAGGGGGAGTATTGTTAAACTTTTACAACCTTAAAACCTCTCTTAGAACTTTTTCTAAATGCTTAAATGCTATATCTTCTATCCTAATGGTTGGAAGGAAGGAGGCAAATGGAGGTTGGTTGGGTCATAGGCTCATATTGAGCCTTTTGTAATGTCAATATGCTAAATTGGTTATTTTCTATCATTGACATCAATACTTCTATGTACTACATTGTTTTAATCTATCACATTTTGCATCAAAGTTTGTCATCATCAAAAAGGGGGAGATTGTTATCCCTAAGGGCAAATTATATAGTTTTGATTAATGACAAATATTGATGAGGACTAAAATGTTTGATTATTGTGTGATAGGTTCTGTAATTTGAGAAGTATGAAGTCTCATTGCTTTGAAGCAAAAGTTCAAGAACAACTTCATTTAAGCAAGTATTTGAAGTTTGAAGAATGTTGTTTTAAAGATGATCAAAAGGCATTGAAGACTTGAAGTGTAGAGTGCATTTAATGTTTAGGTAAATTTCTATGTAAACTCTACACTTGCATGTCTTGGCTATCATTGAATGCATAAGAGAGCATAAAAATAATCTTATGATCTTAAAAGGCTTTGAATGAATCTTTTTTATAAGATATGTTTGTAAACCTCATATGTTCATGTTTTTCAAGCTTAAATATAGTTAAATACGTTTTCTATATATATCAAATGTTTTTCAAACTCATTGAAGTTATATTTCAAATGATTTTACAAAGTTTGAAAATGCTTTCAAAAAATTCGGTCGTCCGAATTTTGTAGCAAAAGTTTGCTACTATTCTTCCAGAGAAATTCGGAAGAAGATTCGGACGCAGCCAAAAAATTCGGTCGTCCGAATTTTTGGCCCTCAAACGATGGTCACTTTGTTCTTCCGGAGAAATTCGGAAGAAGATTCGGACGCGACAAAAAAAATTCGGTCGTCCGAATTTTTTGTTCTCGACATGGTTACTATTCATCCAGAGAAATTCGGACGAAGATTCGGACGCAGCCAAGAAATTCGGTCGTCCCGAATTTTTACGAAACTAATCGATTACTAGCCGTTTTATGAACGTTTTAACAGATTTTCAAATTCTATAAAAGCCATAAACATGCAAATTTTTGTAACTCTTGAAATCTTGAAAACTCCAAGCATTCAAAAGCATTTAGCAAACATTTCTTAAGCTCTCTTATGTCTTGTGCATTCAATTGATCCATCCAAAGGCAACAAAGTGTGAAGGTGAAACATTGTGTAATCATCTACCAACAAAGTGGTAACATCTTACACACTCTCCTTTACTTATTCAATTGTGTTGATCTACTAGCTCTAGCAAGGTTATCTTGATAACATAAAACCCTTTAGATAAGGGTGATCCTTGAAGTTGTGATTCAAGGTTGTTTGAAATATAAAACCATAGGTTGGTGAGCCTTGTATTGTAAGAAATTACTAGAAGAGGTTGTGAGTGTAAAACCAAAGTGTGGTGAACCTCTCTTGTAATTTGTAAACCTGAGCAATTAGTAGATTTGTTGAAATCCTTAAGTGTGAGCTTAAGGTAGTGGACGTAGATCTTGAGGATCGAACCACTATAAATTGTTTGAGTTCTTTACTATTGCTTTCATTATTGTCTTGCTATCAATTATCTATAATTAGCTTACATAACTTGTTCTTGGTCTAAACGCTTAAAAGGTTTAAGTTTGCGAAAATTAGCTAAATACCTAATTCACCCCCCCCCCCCCTCTTAGGTATTTCACATGCATTGCTAGCTCCAAGGCAATGAGACTTCATACTTCTTAATCCAACAATCCTATCACACAACATAGAAGCATTTTAGTCCTCATCAATATTTGTCATTAATTAAAACTAATCATAACTACATGATTTGCCCTTAGGGCTAACAATGGTGATGAAGGGCTGGCTCCCGAAGAGGAAACCACATCCCTTGTGTGTTTATGCTTTTCAGGAGGGGCAGTGGTTTTCCTTGGCATGCTTTCTTTTCCACAATCAACCGTGAAGAAGCACTACTCTACCAAATGTTAAAACACAAATACCACAAATAACGTTACAAGTAATACACAAAAAGATGAAAATTGCAAATTTACTAAACAAGAAAAACAGTTACCACTAAAATTAAAATAAAGGCTAATAAACTTTTAAGCACTCTAAGTGACGAAATTAAATAAACTAACTACTAAATTAAAGAAAATAAAAGACTATAGTAAGCTAATGGAATGCAAAGTAGTAAAGAAAGTCACAAATTTAACAAGTAAGGTTCATTGTGGCATTTCATCAAACACATGGTAGGCATAGAATAAAGCAAGAAAGAACCAACAAAAATGGATAACAATTCTAGCCAACAACAAACAAATCAACTCAACAATCACAATTTATGCATTAAAAATAAATCTTTTAATAATCAAACAAGAGAAATCAAAATTTCAAGATAAAAGGTTAGAGAAAAAAACAGCCCTAGCTGAGGTCTTGAAAGCTCTTGCACCTTGAAGCTCCAAAGCTAACCCAAGAAGAATCTTCATAAACTAGAAGTGGAAAGATGATTTTGGGTAGAAAAATTTAGGGAGTTTGGGAGTTTCTTGAGCGAGGAGGGGGAAAGAGAGAACCGAGAGAAATAGAGAAAGAGAGAAAGAGAAAAAGACAAAAAGGATATTTTAAGAAAAGTATGCGCAGCTTCTCAGTTTTGATTTTTTTTGAAACAGTGAAACGGCGCTGCTTGGACCACACCAAGCGGCGCCTTTTCAAACCAGTTTTACAGAACTATAATTTTTACAGTGAAGCGGCGCCGCTTGGATAAGTCCAAATGGCGTCGCTTCAATCCAATTCTGTAGAGCTAGATTGAAACAGCCAAGGGCGCCACTTGGTCTAGGCAAAGCAGTACTGTCTAGGGTTTTTTTTTTTCAACCAAAACACTCAACTACAAATTCAACAATAAATTTTAACAAAATAATTAATTACAAACATAAAAATCACACCTAACAACATATTGCATAACTCTTCACAATTCAAGGCAATAAAAGTTTCAAACTCAAAACCATATTAAACAAAATTATGTACAAATAAAAAATAGAAGATCACTTATCTTCTGGATCATGGAGGATTAAAGAGACTTTTTCAAGTTCTCTAGGATCTCCTCCATGATAGTGTTTGAGGCGGTGGCCGTTAACCTTGAAAATTCCTTTAACCACACCATAAGGGTAGATTTTGTGTACTACGAACGTCCTGACCATCGCAATTTGAGCTTTCTGGGAAAGAGCCTCAACCGAGAGTTAAACAATAGTACTTGATCTCCTTCCTTAAACTCCCAGTTCGACAATATGTGCTTCTCATGCCATTGCTTCATCAAGTTCATTAATTTGGAGCATTCTTTTCTTTCATGCAAGATCAAGATCAAAGTTAATCAACTTGATAACCCGATATGCTTTATGCTCAACGTCAACCAACAAATGACAAGACTTCCCATAGACTAATCTATACGGAGTAAACCCGCTAGGGGTCTTGTATGCAGTCCTATATGCCCACAAAGCATCATCAAGCTTAACATTCCAATCCTTCCTATTATGCTCAACAATCCTTTCCAAAATTCTTTTGATTTCTCTATCAACAACTTTCATTTGACCACTAGTTTGAGGATGATAAGGGGTCGCCATCTTGTGAGTAACACATAATCAAAGAAAGACCTTCTCAAGTTGTTGGTTACAAAAATGAGTTCCCCTATCACTAATTACGGCTCTAGGAATGCCAAAGTGAGTAAACAATTTTTTAAAGAATTTAACAACTACTCTAGCATCATTTGTCAGCAAAGATTGGGCTTTCACCCATCTAGAGACATAATCAATTGCAAATAAGATGTATGCGTTACCAAAAGATTTGGAAAAGTACCAATGAAATCAATACCCCAAATATCAAAGACTTCACATACTTGAAATGTAGAGAGGGGAATTTCATGCCTTTTCGAGATATTACCTGTCCGTTAGCAATTGTCACAGTTTTCCACATATCTTTGGGGATCTTTAAGCAAAGTAGGCCAATAGAATCCCGACTCAAGTACCTTTCTTGCTGTTCCATTGGCTTGATAATGACCACCAGCCGGACCTTTTTGGCTATATCCTTATGATTTGATCTACACAAATTTAAAACAGAAACGGATCCTCCCAAAGATAGTACTTTAATTTCGAAAAGAATTTATTCTTTTGTTGAGAGGTTAAGTTCTTTGGTAAGATCCAACCCACAATATAATTAGCATAGTTTGTAAACCAAAGATTGTGATCACTATTACCTATAATCTAGTATAGCCTCTTCTCAGGGAATGTATCATTGATGTCTTCCTCATTCAATTGCTCCAAATGTGAGTTCTCCAACCTTGATAGAAGATCGACGACAAGATTTTCTACTCCCTTTTTATCTCCAAATCAAATTCCTGCAATAAAAGTACCCACCTAATTAGTCTAGGTTTTGCATCATTTTTGTTAAGAAGATATTTGAGTACCGAATAGTCCATATAAAAAATGAATTTAGATAAAACAAGATGGGGACGAAATTTATCAAAAGCAAAAACTATAGCAAGTAACTCCTTCTCGGTTATGGTGTAGTTTTCTTGTGCTTCCGTCAAGGTCTTGCTTGCATAGTATATCGGTTGAAAATGCCTTTCTCGCCTTTGTCCAAGCACTACCCCTACTACAAAATCACTCGCATCGCACATTAGTTCAAAGGGGAGGGGCCAATCAGGGGCAACCAATATGAGAGAGTCAATCAGTTTTGCTTTAACACATTGAAAGCAATCAAGCATGTATCATCAAACACAAAGGGCACATCTTTTTTAAGCAAATTCGTATGAAGTTTAGCAATTTTAGAAAAATCCTTTATAAACCTTCTATAGAACCCTGCGTGACCAAGAAAATTTCTAATTTCTTTTACCGAAATAGGTGGTGGCAATTTCTCTATGGTTTCTACCTTGGCTCTACCGGCCTCTATGCCTCTGCTAGAGATCTTATGCCCTAATACAATGCCCTCTTTAACCATAAAATGACATTTTTCCCAATTCAAAACCAAATTGGTTTCTTCACATCTTTGCAAAAAAATTTCAAGATTTTTAAAACAAAGCTCAAAGGAATCACTCAAGACAGAGAAATCATCCATGAAGACCTCCATAACATCCTCCACTAGACCTTCAAAAATAGCTAACTTGCACATTTGAAAAGTAGCAGAAGCGTTACACAGATCAAAAAGCATGCGACGGTAAGCAATAGTATCATAAGGGAAATGTAGTTTTCTCTTGATCTTCTGGGGCTGTTGGAATTTGAAAATATCCCAAAAAACCATCAACAAAACAATAGTACATATGACCGGTCAGTCTCTCAAGCATTTGATCAATGAAAGGTAATGGAAAGTGATCCTTTCGAGTGGTATCATTAAGCTTCTGATAATCTATGCATACCATCTATCCCGTCACGGTCCTCATAGGAATCAACTCGTTCTTCTCATTAGGCACCACCGTCATCCTTCCTTTCTTGGGAACTATTTGAACGAGACTCACCCACGGACTATCTGAGATAGGATATATAAGATTGGCATCAAGAAGCTTTGACCACTTTCTTCATGTTTGGATTCAGCCTTCTTTGGGGTTCCACCACCTGTTTGAAGTCTTCTTCCATCAATATTTTGTGGCAGCAAAATGAATGACTAATACCATTGATGTCAAAGATCTTCCATGCCATTGCCTTTGTATGCTTCTTTAACACCTTTATGAGCTCTTCTTTCTGCTCTTCTTGCAAATCGATTGCAATGATCACCGGAAGCTTAGAATTATTTGCAAGGAAAACATACTCTAAATGATCTGGCAATTTTTTCAACTCTAGCTCTGGGGATCCTCAATGGAAGACTTTATTCTACTCCCTTTTTCCTCTCAATTTTCTCAAACTCCATCCTTTTAGTTGTGATTGGAGATGACTCCAAGTGTGCTATGATTTCACCAATTTCATGATGCCCCTTCTTTGCTTCTTCATCTTGAAACAAGGATATCTCCAGAGGATCATCATTTAATAATCTCTGCACATGATTGTAGACAAGGTCATCAATAACATCTATCCTATAACAAGAATCATTATGATCAAGAGAATATTACATAGCCTCAAGAACCTTAAAAATGACTTCTTCTTCTCCTACCCTAAGGGTCAACTTCCCTTCACATACATCTATATTGACCTTAGCGGTAGCTAGAAAATGTCTCTGAAATATCTAAAAGGGGTGAATTAGGTATTTGACTAATTTTGTAAAATTAAACATTTTATGTGTTTAGACCAAGAATAGATTATATAAACAAAATAGAGACAATTTATAGCAAAGCAATGAAGAAAGCAATAGCAAAGAACTCAAACAATTTACAGCGGTTCGATCCTCAAGATATACGTCCACTACCTTAAGCTCACACTTAAGGATTTCAAACAATCTACTATATGCTCAGGTTTACAAATTACAAGAGAGGTTCACCACACTATGGTTTTACACTCACAACCTATTCTAGTAACTTTTACAATACAAGGCTCACCAAACACAATGGTTTTATATCTTAAACAACCTTGAATCACACTTTCAAGGATCACCCTTATCTAAAGGGTTTTATGTTATCAAGATAACCTTGCTAGAGCTAGTAGAACAACACAATTTGATAAGTAAAGGAGAGTGTGTAGATGTTACCACTAGATGGTAGATATTACACAAAGTTGTACCTTCACACTTTGATGTCTTTTGATTGATCAATTGAATGCACAAGACATAAGAGAGCTTAAGAAATGTTTGCTAAAGGCTTTTGAATGCTTAGAGTTTTCAAGATTTCAAAACTTGCAAAAGATTGCACGTTTATAGCTTTTATAAAATTTAAAAATCAGTTTTAACAGTTATAAAACGGCTAGTTAACAACTATTTTCAGGAAATTCGGACGATCGAATTTTCCCTGCTGCGTTCGAATTTTCGTCCGAATTTCTCTGGAAAAACAGTAACTATGCTGAAGGCCAAAATTCGGACGACCGAATTTTTCTTCATGCTTCCGAATCTTCTTTCGAATTTCTCTGGAAGAACAGTGACCATACTGAAGGCCACAATTCGGACGACCGAATTTTTCTTTATGCGTCCGAATCTTCTTCCAAATTTTTCTGGAATAACAGTAGCAAACTTTTGCTACAAAATTCAGACGACCAATTTTTTTGGAAGCATATTCAAACTTTGTAAAATCATTTGAGATATAACTTTAACAAGTTTGAAAAACATTTGATATGTATAGAAAACTTATTTAGACAAATATAAGTTTGAAAACCTAAAATCAAATTCCTTTGATCATATAAAGTTTACTTAAAAATTTTTAAGACACAACACTACATTCATCAAAAAGTTCATTCAAAGCCTTTTAAGATCATAAGACTCATTTTATGCTCTCTTATGCATTCGATGATAACCAAGACATGCAAGTGTAGAGTTTACATAGAAATTTACCTACTAAGTATATACACTCTACACTTCAAGTCTTCAATGCCTTTAGATCATTTAAGAACAACCTTCTTCAAACTTCAATCACTTTGCTTTACTGAAGTTGTTCTTGCACTTTGGCTTCAAAGCAATGAGTCTTCATACTTCTTAGTTCACAAAACCTATCACACAACATACAAGCATATTAGTCCTTATCAATATTTGTCATTAATCAAAACTACATGATTTGCCCTTAGGACTAACAATCTCCCCCTTTTTGGTGATGACAAACTTTGATATAAAATGTGATAGTTTAAAGCGATGTAGTACATAGAAGTATTAATGTCAATGATATAAAATAACCAATTTAGCACATTGACATACAAAAGGCTCAATATGAGCCTATGACCCAACCAACCTCCATTTACCTCCTTCATTCCAACTTCTAGGATAGAAGATATAGCATTTAAGCATTTAGAAAACTTCTAAGAGAGGTATTAATGGTCGTAAAAGTTTAACAATGCTCCCCCTTAGATTGTGCTCATTTTTCAACAAATTTAGATTTGGGATACTATGCATCCGAATTTAAGGATAATTAAAATGAAAGCTTCAATTTTTGAAATTATGCTTTCATAAGATTGTTCAAAAATCGTAAAAGAGTTTAAAATATGTTTGAATCAATTTAAACAACAAAAGAGCACAGTTTGGCAACAAAATATGGATGCATCCGAATTTCAGAACATATGCATCCGAATTTCAGAACATGCACAAAAAAATTAAGTTTGCACGGAATATCTCAAGTTCATCACAGAATCATCATTTCATGCACTGAATATCTCAAGTTCATCACAGAATCATCATTTCATTTTTCTCCCCCTTTTGTCATCACTAAAAAAAATGGGATTAATGAAAATGATTAACAATTTAACACATAAAGGAAGCTCTCATCACTGAGATTTCATCATTGAGCTTCATAACAAGTTGATACCACTATTACATAAAACGCTGCAAAAATACTTAATAAGTTCAGAATACATAATACATAACATCAGTAAATTCATAACATATAAGCTACTTAAAAGCAGTAAATAGAATAGAAAGAAGGCTTAGTCTTGTGATGCTGATGTTGATGGAGAGGCTCGGCTCACTCCTTTCTTGATGGCCAAGTGCTTCACTCTTCCATGACTGAAAGAGATTATTGATGGAGAGACTATTTTAGCTTGAGCTACTTGGCTGCCTGCTACTTGTGGCTCCTTGATCATCATCTTCATCATTACTGTCATTATCATCTCCTTTCTTTTCCTCCTTGTCTCCTTCTTTCTCATCTTTATCTTGAGGCTTAGAGGGTCCTTCACCACTTTGAGCATTTTTCATAAGGATTTCTTCAATAAGTTTTACCCTACTCTCCAGTCCATCTAACTTTCCAAGAACCATTGGAGCAAATAATTCAAAGAACTTATACATCTTTTTTATTTCCTTGACATAATTGTTCAAGGCTTCTTGGAATGCTTTGGCCACTATGGTGTCACCTTCAGTTTCTCCTTTACCACTTGAACCAATTCCAGTTTCTTCTTTAAATAATCTCCTTTTTGTTGGAGGTTGCTCCCCCTCACTTGAGGTGTCATGCTTTCTCTTTGTCTTCATTTCCCTAGCAAGGGTTTCTTCTTCATCATCTTCTTCTTCCTCTTCTTCACTTTCTGTCTTTTCTTCTCTTCCTATTCTTTTTGGAGGGTTTCTCTTTTTGTCTTCTATACATTATCCTCATCAAGAACAAACTGCATTCTCTTAAGAGTTTCATTGGTGTAAATCTCCCCACTCTTAAAATCTTGCCCTCTTCCCGGAAGTTTAATCTTAAAATGCTTAAAGATTCTTGTAAATAACCTTCCAAATAGGAATGTCTTGGTTACTGTTTTTCTGACAGTAATCATGTGTTTCAAGGCTATATATCCAAAGTTCAATTTCCTCTGCTCATGCAAGGCTAACATGATTATCATATGCATATTTCCAACTAATGACTTATGTCCAAAATTAGGAACAATCATAGTAGTCACCATATGATGCAACATTCTACTTCTAACATCCAAGTTCTTGATTTCCCTCTCTTTTATAGATCTAAACTCTCTTCCATTAGTAAATGCCTCTTCAAATCTAACATATATAAAGAATTCACGATCATAGCAATGCATGGAAGGTGAATAATATCTAGCTCCATTGTCACCTACTGCACAAATTCTGTTTATCAATGCTTCACTAAATTCAATGCCAATTTGGGATACTTTAGATGAATACCATTGTATCACATTATCCCCTACAGTCTCAATCCTTTCCTCCTTTAGGTTTGCATAGAATTCATATATCAAGGTAGGATAAAATTCTTCATCAATGAACAACAAACTACTCCAATCAACATCATGAAAACAAGATAGAACAATATCCATACTAGAGAGTTTATCAACATCCACCTTATATTCAGGAATAATCTTTCTGCTATTTTTATTCCATTCATTAAATTCATGAGTAGCCTTGATTGAGACAAACCTGTCAACTCCAGATAATGTTTGAGGGATTCAAATTCTTCTTGGTTGGTTGATGATAGAATCTCCATCTTCTTCCTTAGTCTTTCCTTTCCCTTTCTCAATATTTGGCTTCTTTGTTCTCACCATTGATATTTTCTGTTAAGAAGTACTGAATTTTTGGTATGAATTTAGGGTTAGAAGTTCAAAAGTGAAGGCAAATCGGGATGAGAATGTGTGGTTTTGAAGGGATTTTGATTCGGATGTGAATGGGTATGAGAGTCTTTTAAAAGGGTGTGAAATTCGGAAGTTGAAGTGCTGTGAAAACCGTTTGATTTTTTACTTAAACAGTCGCATCCGTAAAATTCGGACGACCGAATTCTCAGGTCTGCGTCCGAATTTTCAGTCGAAAGTTTCTGTTTCTTCAATTCAGAAATTCGGTCGACCGAATTTTCTGTAGTGCATCCGAATTCTGATCCAAAGTTTCATGTTTTCATCAAAACATCAACACACACATTAGTCATTGAATTTTGAAATTCCTAAGAGTCTTCTTAGATGATTGAACCTTTCCTCAGCCAAAGGCTTTGTAAATATGTCAGCAATTTGATCATTTGTATTTATATATTCTAAGCATATATCTTTCTTAATCACATGATCACAAATGAAATGATGTTTTATCTCTATATGCTTAGTCCTAGAATGTTGAATGAGATTTATGCTCAAATTGATAGCACTAGTATTATCACATAGTATAGACACACAATTGAATTTAAGACTATAATCAAGTAAGGTATGATGCATCCATAATAATTGTACTTTTACGTTCAACTTTGCATCCAGCATAGTCACATCAGAGTATCCAATAAGTTCAAAAGATGAAGTTTTTGAAAATCAAAGACCATAGTCATGTGTATCAATCAAATAACGAAAAATATGTTTGACAGAAATTAGATAAGATTCTTTAGGACATGATTGGAATCTAGCACACAAGCATATAGTAAACATAATATCTGGTCTACTAGCTGTGAGATAGAGTAAACTTTCAATCATATCTCTATATAATTTCTCATCAATATTTTTACCTTCCTCATCTTTGTCAAGTTTAGTTGATGAACTCATTGGAGTACCTATTCCTTTTGCTTGATCCATTCCAAATCTTTTCAGTAGCTCCTTGGTATACTTTGCTTGATTGATGAAGACTCCATCCTTGATTTGTTTAATTTGCAGCCCAAGGAAGAAATTCAGTTCTCCCATCATGCTCATCTCAAATTCATTTTGCATTGATTTGGCAAAATCTTCACAGAGAGATGTATTAGTAGCACCAAATATAATATCATCAACATAAATTTGCACAAGTAAAATATCATTTTTAGAAGATGTTTTTATACAAAGAGTTGTGTCCACTTTTCCTTTTGTAAAGCCTTTTGAAAGAAGAAAGCCACTCAATCTTTCATACCAAGCTCTTGGGGCTTGTTTCAATCCATATAGAGCTTTGGTTAACTTAAACACATAATTTGGAAATTTTTCATGAATAAAATCAGGAAGTTGTTCTACATAAACTTCTTCTTCAATGAAACCATTTAGAAAAGAACTTTTGACATCCATTTGAAATAGTTTAAAACCTTTAAAACAAGCAAATGTCAAAAGTATTCTTATAGATTCTAATCTGACCACTGGAGCAAAAGTCTCATCATAATCAATGCCTTCTTCTTGGTTGAAACCTTGAGCAATAAGTCTAGCTTTATTTCTAACAACTTCTCCTAGTTCATTTAACTTATTTCTAAAAACCACTTTGTACCAATAACAGAATGATCATGAGGTCTAGGAACAAGAGTCCAAACTTTATTTCTCTCAAATTGATTTAATTCTTCTTCCATAGCAATAATCCAGAAATTATCACACAATGCATCATCAATATTTTTTGGTTCAATATGAGATAAAAGGGAAAAATTATCAATAAAGTACAGCCTTGTTTTAACTCCTTGGGAGACATCACCAATGATTTTTTCCTTAGGATGACCTCTTGCATATGTGAGATCCTTTGGAAGTTCTTGATCATTGCTTGATTGACCATCTTGTTCTTGTTCCATTATTTCTTCTTCTTTGGCATGATCTTTCATTGTGGTTACTTGGTGTTGAGTTTGATTTTCAACCAATGAGGAGCCTGCATCATCTTCATATCCTTTGAAGATAAATGTTAGATTCATCAAAAGTTACATGAATAGTTTCTTCAACACACAATGTCCTTTTATTATAGACTTATATGCCTTTTTATTTGATGAATAACCAAGAAATATTCCTTCATCTGATTTTCTATCAAACTTACCAAGATAGTTACTAGTGTTTATGTAACGACCCACTCTTGGGCGAGCCCTACCTAAGAGTGAATCATCACTTTTCTGTTCTAGAGGTGCAATGTGACCTGTAATACAACTATATGGTACAAGTATAAATTCTAAACAAATAATAGCTAAAAATAATATAAGGCACACCGGTCGTTCTATAGCAAAAATTATATCAAACTCAACTATTTTCGAAAGATTGAGATATCTCTATATACATACTAATTAAATTAATAACCATTTAAAATGTTACAATGCATTGACAGACCAAGAATGGCTACAAATATAGACGTCTCCACAATATTACCTGCTGCTGAGGACTCAACTGTCACGTGCGATGTATACTCTCAACGCAACTATAAAAATCCTGAAAAATGATGAAAGAATAATGAGCTACGAAGCCCAGTGAAATTTCTAGGTACCTATACGTTTGAGAGTAAATACACTGTATAAAATTATTCTCGATTTTTATTATGAGAATAACTTCATTTAATACAACATAATAATCTGATTTAGAAATCATGGAAATAAGATATATTTATATATACATATATGTACTTTGAAGTAAAAATCATCATTTTGCAAAATAACGACAAAATCATCAAAACACATTTCATACGACTCTTACGAGTCCACACAAGCACATAAAAACTTCCGCCGCCCTTCCAATGGCAATCTCACACGCGGCACAGAGGAACTCTCTACACAACACCTCCCAATGGCCTTCTCACATACGGCGCAAAGGGACTCTCCACACAACATCTCTCAATGGCCTTCTCACATACAACGCAAAGGGACTCTCCACACACTTAACAATCTCACCCTGCAGGGGAGTCAATTCATATCCCGACGGTGGAGTTTACACATAGTTCACATTTACAATTTATCAACAACCAAATTTGTTCTCATAGTTTAGTATATATATAAACATACAAGCCGAGCCACGACAAAACAACAACTTATATATATACTATATATTTTCATGAAAAGTCAAGCCACGGCAAATTTATAATTTCAAGTTAACCAAATATTCATTCACAAAAGTCGAGCCACGGCAAAGTAATAATTCAAGGTTAACAACTCATTTAGTCACAAAGTCGAGCCACGGCAAAATAATAATTCAAAGTTTCCATAACATACATTCACAAAGCCGAGCCACGGCAAAATAAGTAACATAAATAAATAAAATATATTAAAATAACATAACTTAAAAATTTGGCGGTCCTCAACCTCCATAAGTAAGTTAGAAATCTCACATCAAGCAAAAAGCATAAATCTAGGTTACTCCACCCATGGTTCTACCTCGGCAATCTCATGACGTAACAAACATTACGTGGTAACAAATAAATTTGATATCATTCTAAAATACTCAAATATTGACATCTCTATATCATACGTGAATGAATGCATGATTATTGTTAATTAGATAAAAAATTATTGTATTTGATAAAATTGATTTTAAAAATATGAACTAACTATTTTTCAAAGGAATAAAAATATTAAAATAATTAATTTTAAAAAAATCCATCATTCTCCACAAAAATTTCAACTATTATATTTCATCCAAATATACCAATTTAAAGAAATTAAAATAATTAATTTTAATAAAATTTACCATTCTCCACAAAAATTCTAATTATTCTATTTTATTCCAAATATAACAATTTAGGAAAATTAAAATAATTAATTTTAATAAAATACAACAATCCCCACAAAAATCTCAATTATTCTGTTTTAAGAAAAATTTTAATTATTCTTTTTTATTCAAAATATATAAATTTAGGAAAAATTACTCTATTTAATTCCTAATATATCAATTTAGGAATATTATTTTATTTAATTCCTAATATATCAATTTAGGAATATTATTCCATATACATATTTCAAATTTTTTTCATGCTCCTTTTGCATTATAACAATCTAATAAATCTTTAAACACTCAATATTTAATCAAAATAAAAATTTCACAAAAATAGAAAATCTGTCCAGATTTTTCAAAAATTCAGAAAATATATCAAACATGCTTGCAAATTAACTAAACTTTTTCTGTAGGTAGAATATAGTAACAAGAAACTTCGTTCAAAAATTGAACAAAATCAGAGCATTCAAAAATTTATTAAAATTCATATATATTTACTGCTACAGTAATTTTTGAAAATAATAAACTCAACCAAAATGAGAAAATTTTGAATATTTTACCTTGATTTGGAGACTTTTGATGTTATTCTAAACTTGTGTTTGAAAGATTTAATTTTTGTGTGAAGAATTGGTGAAGATTTGGTGAAGAATTGAAGAGAGAGATAGAGAAAAGAGAAGAAAGAGAGGGGAATGGGGGTTTTAGGGGGTGAGGATCAGCCCGGCTGATCCAATGTTTTGTTTTTTTTTTTACTACTAAAAATTTGTAAAATTAGCCTTCAATTTTTTTTATAATTATAGATTTACCCTAAACTTTTAATGTATAAATTTCTCTTTATTTTTTTAAAAAAATATGTAAAGTAGATTTTTAGTAATTTATAGTTATCATAAACTACTTAAAAATTTTATTTAGTAAAAGTAAAATTTATGATTTTACAGTTTAAGATAAAGCACTTACAACAAAAAACTTTAAAGCAGACAATTGATAGAGTTTTATCAAATAGGAGTTCAAAAGGTGTTTTTCTTATAAAAGGTTTTAATAAAACTCTATTCATGACATAACAAGCTGTATTTACAGCTTCAGCCCCCAAAAATATTTTGGTAATGAGTTTTCACAAATTATTGATCTAGCTATTTCTTGTAAGGTTCTGTTTTTTATCTCAACAACACTATTTTGTTGAGGTGTTTCGGCAGCTGAAAAATTGTGAGTAATATCATACTCATCACAAAATTTTGTAAAATCTTGGTTATAGAATTCTCTTCCATTATCACTTCTAATAGAAATCAGTTTGCAATCAAAAGAAGTTTGAACCTTTTTGATAAGTTTTGAAAATTCATAAAACGTTTCATCTTTTTGTGCTAAGAAGATTACCCATGCAAATCTTGAAAAATCATCAACAATTACATAAGCATATCTTTTACCACCAAGACTAGTAGTCCTCATAGGTCCAAATAAATTCATGTGAACTAGTTCAAGAGGTTTTGATGTAAAACCATTTTCTTTGGTTTAAAAGATGTTTTTGATTGTTTTACATATTGACAAGCATCACAAAGACGAGTTTTATCAAAATGCAATTTTGGTAATCCTCTAACTAGCTCTTGTGTAGAAAGTTTGTTCAATAAATCCATGCTCACATGTCCTAATCTTCTATGCCATAAAAATTCATCATTGTCATAAATGGCAAGACATTTAATATCATTAGTAAAAAGCTCATCAAAATACAGCACATATACATTACCAACTCTTTTAGCAACAAAAATAGTTTTGTTACTTCCACTGTCAAGAATAGTACAAGTATCACATTTAAACTCTACTTTGCATCCATTGTCACATAATTGACTAATACTAAGTAATTATACTTTAAACCTTCAATAAGTAAAACTTGCTTGATAAAACCTTCACTTGTAGTTTGAAGCTCACTAACAAGTGATGCATTTCCAGTCATATGCCTTGAGCAGCCACTGTCAAGAAACCATTTCGTGGCACTTGATCTTGAGGCAAATTGTACCTACACCAAATTAGAAAGAGTGATTTTTGGTACCCATATCTTCTTGGGTCCAAGGGGGTTAGTAATAGTTCCTTTGATTTTTCAAATGGTCTTAACACCATTTTCTATCTTTCTTTTTATAAAACATCTAGAAACCTTGTGTCCATGCTTGCCACAATATGTGCAACAAATATATGACCTAGAATGAGAAGATTCTCTAACAAAAGACTTTTTCTGTTTTGGAGCAAAACAATCGTATGTAAAACCAAGACCATGTTTTACAAATGAAGATCTTTGATAACCAAGTAATTTATTTAAATTTTCTCTTCTATTTGTAAATCTCTCAATGCATAAAGTTAGATCATTTACTTTCCTTTTTAAAGACTCATGATCTTTTGTCATTAATTCAAGAGAAATAATTCTTGTACAAAGTTTTTTATTTTCAAAAGATAAGTTTTGTATGGTTGTATTCAAAACTTCTTTTTCAATGGTAAGACAACTAATGCTTTCAAGAAGTTTACCATTTTCAACACATAATTTTGAATTCTCATTGAATAAATTATTGATTTTGAATTTCATTTCTTTATTTCTTTTTGAAGCATTTTTTAACTTTTCATATAGTTCTACAATCAAATCACTGGAATCAATATCATCATCACATACATTTGAAATGGAAGGTGAAGATTGTACCTCATCATCAATGGTCATAAAGCATAAGTTGGCCTTTTCTTCACTTTCATCCTCGCTTTCTTGTTGATCCCACGTTCCAGATAATCCTTTTCCTTTCTTGACAGATTTATTTCTGTTTTTGCTGTCTCTTTCCTTTTCCAACGCTTTAGGACAGTCAGCAACAAGATGCTCTGTGCTCTTGCATTTAAAGTATTGAGGTTTGTAGGATGAAGATTGTCCACTCTTCTTGACTGATTTTCTTTCTTTCTTGAGAAATTCCTTTTTTTAGAATCTTTTGAACTTTCTCACTGCCATTGCAATCTCTTCTTTTCCACTGTTTCCTCCTTCTTCTTCACTTGAATCTTGTTCACTCAAGTGATTTGAGGACTTGAGTACTCCTCCTTTTCTTCGCTTTTCTTCATCCTCCTTGTCATTCAGCCATTTCATCTTCATTTCATGGGTCAGTAGAGATCCAATGAGCTCTTCAAGTAGAAGAGTCTTCAAGTCCTCGGACTCCTCAATAGCAAGTGTCTTAGGCTGCCAAGATTTTGGTAGAGCATCTAAAATTTTCCTGTTTTGCTCTCCCATAGTATAGCTTTTACCATAAGCTTTCCAACCATTAAAAATGTTAGTAAATCTTGTAAACATATCACTAATATTTTCACCTTGTTTCATGGTAAACAGTTCATAATCTCTTACAAGCATAGCAAGTTTGGATTCTTTAACTTGATTATTACCTTCATGTGTAATTTGGAGTAATCTCCACACGTCATGAGCAGAATCACATCCACTAACTCTATTGTATTCAGTAACATCTAAAGCACAACTTAATATATTCATGGCTTGATAATTTAAAGTCATTTTCTTAGAATCATGCTCATCAAATTCATCAGTGGACTTGGGTTCTGAGGTTATTCCATCAGCACTCATTTTCATTGGGACATAAGGACCTTTCTCAATTATGTTCCACAAATCAAAATTTATAGAACAAATATAAATTTTAACTCTAGATTTCCAGAAAGTGTAATTTTTTCCATCAAACAAAGGTGGTCTATTTGTGCAGGATCCTTCTAGGTAAGGTAGGTTTGACATATTAGCCATAGGATCTTTGTCTTCTAGGTTGTAAAACCACACAAAGAAGTTCTAGCTCTGATACCAATTGAAATACCTAAGAGGGGGTGAATTAGGTATTTGGCTAATTTTGTAAAATTAAACCTTTTATGTGTTTAGACCAAGAACAAATTGTATAAACAAAATAGAGACAATTTATAGCAAAGCAATGAAGAAAGCAATAGCAAAGAACTCAAATAATTTACAGTGGTTCGATCCTCAAGATCTACGTCCACTACCTTAAGCTTACACTTAAGGATTTCAAACAATCTACTATATGCTTAGGTTTACAAATTATAAGAGAGGCTCACCACACTATGGTTTTACACTCACAACCTATTCTAGTAATTTTTACAATACAAGGCTCACCAAACACAATAGTTTTATATCTTAAATAACCTTGAATCACACTTTCAAGGATCACCCTTATCTAAAGGGTTTTATGTTATCAAGATAACCTTACTAGAGCTAGTAGAACAACACAATTTGATAAGTAAAGGAGAGTGTGTAGATGTTACCACTAGATGGTAGATATTACACAAAGTTGTACCTTCACACTTTGATGACTTTTGATTGATAAATTGAATGCACAAGACATAAGAGAGCTTAAGAAATGTTTGATAAAGGCTTTTGAATGCTTAGAGTTTTCAAGATTTCAAAACTTGCAAAAGATTGCACGTTTATAGCTTTTATAAAATTTAAAAATCAGTTTTAACAGTTATAAAACGGCTAGTTAACGGCTATTTTCAGGAAATTCGGACGACCGAATTTTCCCTGCTGCGTCCGAATCTTCGTCCGAATTTCTCTGGAAAAACAGTGACCATACTGAAGGCCAAAGTTCGGACGACCGAATTTTTCTTCATGCTTCCGAATCTTTTTCCGAATTTCTCTGGAAGAACAGTGACCATACTGAAGGCCACAATTCGGACGACCGAATTTTTCTTCATGCGTCCGAATCTTCTTCCAAATTTTTCTGGAATAACAGTAGCAAACTTTTGCTACAAAATTCAGACGACCAATTTTTTTGGAAGCATATTAAAACTTTGTAAAATCATTTGAGATTTAACATTAATAAGTTTGAAAAACATTTGATATGTATAGAAAACTTATTTAGACAAATATAAGTTTGAAAACCTAAAATCAAATTCCTTTGATCATATAAAGTTTACTTAAAAATTTTTAGGACACAACACTCCATTTATCAAAAAGTTTATTCAAAGCCTTTTAAGATCATAAGACTCATTTTATACTCTCTTATGCATTCGATGATAACCAAGACATGCAAGTGTAGAGTTTACATAGAAATTTACCTACTAAGTATATACACTCTACACTTCAAGTCTTCAATGCCTTTAGATCATTTAAGAACAACCTTCTTCAAACTTCAATCACTTTGCTTTACTGAAGTTGTTCTTGCACTTTGGCTTCAAAGCAATGAGACTTCATACTTCTTAGTTCACAAAACCTATCACACAACACACAAGTATATTAGTCTTTATCCATGTTTGTCATTAATCAAAACTACATGATTTGCCCTTAGGGCTAACAGTCTCCCTAAAATTAAAGGCACATCCACATCCTCATTCATGTCAAGTATCAAAAATCAATAGGAAATATGAATTTATCAACTTTCACAAGTACATCCTCAATAATTTTCCTAGGATAC
Organism: Rauvolfia tetraphylla; assembly: GCA_030512225.1. NCBI lineage: Eukaryota > Viridiplantae > Streptophyta > Magnoliopsida > Gentianales > Apocynaceae > Rauvolfia > Rauvolfia tetraphylla. The sequence goes on from JAJQKT010000008.1 coordinate 1,853,474, forward strand.
TTCACCGATCTATCTGTCAATTGAATGCTCATCCTGGTCTGTTTAGCTTCACCCAATCCCAACTTTTTAAACATTTCATATGGCAACAAATTAATGCTAGCCCCTAAATCTACTAATGCTCTACCAATTGACAAACTACCAATAGTGCAAGAGATAGTGAAACTTCCAGGATTCTTTAGCTTTTGGGTAGCTTGTTCTTGATCTGAAGAATGGCTGAACACTCATTCAATGTCACCATTGAGAACTCCTCTAGCTTTCTTTTCTTGGAAAGGATCTCCTTTAAGAATTTAGCATATCTTGGCATTTGTGAAAGAGCTTCAACAAATGGTAAGTTGATATGCAATTGATTAAAAAGTTCAAGAAACTTATCAAATTATTCATCTTTTTTCTCTTGTTGAAGTCGGGCAGGATATGGGATTTTTGGCCTGTATTCTGGAATTTTATTTTTCTTTTGTGCTTCTTTCTTCTCAATCCTTTCTTTATCATCAACATACACTGGTTCATCCATCTTTCTTTTTTCCTTTCGTTACACCTTCTGCTTTGGAATTTCCAATTCCTTCCCACTCCTCAAGGTAATGGCTTTAACATGTTCCCTAGGATTCGACTCGGTTTTGCTTGGGAGGGTTCTAGCTTGCCTTTCTGAAACAAGCTTCGCCAATTTGTCTATTTGATTTTCTAAGTTGTGAATGGAACTCTCTTGGTTCCTCAGGGATGCTTCTTGATTTTGGAACCGAGTTTCAGTAGCCGCAATGAACTTTGTCATTAATTCTTCAAGACTAGGATTCGCCAGTTGTTGAAGAGGTAGAGGAGGTTGATGTTGATAAGGAAGAGATGTTTGGGGTCGGGAGTTTGATGAAACTTGGAAGCCGGGGGGATAAAGCAGTCTTGGTTGCCCTTGATTGCTCCATGAGAAGTTTGGATGATTCTGTCACCCTGGATTATAAGTATTACTATAAGGATTGTTGGGTTTCCTTTCTCCTCCAAGGAAATCCACATGCTCCGTTGATGATGCATTGGAAGTTCCCATGGTTTGGCACTCATGATTTGGATGACCACCTCTGCAAAAATCACAAGCTATCATCACTTGGGAGGTTTGAGGTGACAAACTCAATCTCTTAATCTTCTTGTTTAGCGCATCAAACTTATCCTTCAAAGCCGTCATCATGTCTACATTGTGTACTCCACTAGGCTTGGCTTTCGGTCTAGGATTTCTCCATTGGTAGTTGTTCATGGCAATGTTTTCAATAAGGTCTTGAAACTCTTCCGGTGTCTTCAAACTAGTGATACCTCCTGAAGAAGCATCAATGAGTTGCTTGGAATGGAAGTTTAATCCACTATGAAATGTTTACATTTGAAGCCCCAAATCTAGACCATGATATGGACATTTTCTCAAGAGCTCTTTCCATCTCTCCCAAGAATCATTTAAGCTTTCACTCTCCATTTGTTGAAAAGAGGAGATGCCATTTCTTGGCTTTGTCGTCCTTGCCAGAGGGAAGTATTTAGCTAGGAACTTCTCGGCAAGATTGTTCCATGTAGTAAAGGAATCCAATGGAAGTGATTGCAACCATGACTTGGCTCGATTTCTCAATAAAAATGGAAATAACCAAAAATGGATGGCATCTTCGGAAGCCCCATTAATCTTGAAAGTATCACATATCTGCAAGAAGTTGGCAATATGAGCATCTGGGTCTTCGTCCGATAAACCATCAAATTGCACCAATTGTTGAACCATTTGGATGATATTCGGCTTGATCTCAAAATTGTTGGCTTTAACTCTTGGCCAGACAATGCTTGACTCTGTTCCTGACAAAGAAGGTCGTGCATAGTCTCCCATTGTCCTTTGTGTTACATTTCCGTGTCCATTTCCGTTATGTTCCATATTGTTCTCAGGTTGAGGATTTTCACCTTCAATTTCAACTCCTTCAAGTATCACTTCAAGATTTATACCCCTCGGATCCCTAAGGAAAGTCTGCTCAACCTCGAAATTAAGTTCAACCAATTCCTTTGGGTTACTCGAGGTCATAAACCCAAAAACAATTCACACATTCACCACAAATATAAAAAAAAATTCAACCCAAGGAACACTCATAAAAACAGAACAAACACACAAAAATACAAACTAAACACTTCAATTTATCAATAACTAACAAAATTACAAACAAGACAATAAACGTTAACACTAATAACAAGTATTATAACAACAAATAAGTAAAATGACTAAATCAATAGAGTTTAAGATTTCCTAATATAAACCAAAATGATATTCCCCGGCAATGGCACTAAAAACTTGACGTCGTATTTTCCGTACCCTTATACTCAATTCTATCTCAATCTTCAACAATTTGCACACAAACACAAGGCAAGTGCACATATCGTTATAATTAGTACAATAGCAAGTATCATCAAATGTCGTATTCTCATAGATGGTCAAATATCATTACTCACTTTTGCTCTATTATTTAGTCTACCAATTCAATTATGAAAATGATTAAAATAAACTACTAGGGATAAAAATATAACTTAACTAATTAAACTAGCTTAACCAATCTTGCTTGCAAGAGAGAATTCAATTGAGAAAATAATACTTGAATGGAAAATCCCCCTAGAATTACCTATGTGATAGGAAAAAACTCTTGGTTGATTATCTTTCCTTTCTTATGTTTGGTGAAATTCCTATATTATGACTCACTGTATCTCTAGATGAGAGTCTTCTACCCTTAGATTAATTATTTGAAATCTCTTTCTAACCAATTCAACCTAAGAATGCATTTAGATTTGTTAATTTCCAATTATATTTCTCTAATTACCATTAAAGTGTTGAGATTTCTATCTCTAGTCACCTAAATCACTCTCATTGTTTGTGTCATGGTCTACTTCACCCTTCCTTTCTCAATTACAAGTGAAAAACCCAACTCATGAATCAATTAACAACCAAATCAATTCAAATAATCAAAACCACAAACAATCCACAAGAATTTGAAATTCAATCAACTAAGAAAACCAATCACTCACATAGATAAAAATTAGGGTTCATAACCATCCATGTATTCAATAATTTAGTACATGATATTACAAAATAAAGAAGACAAAACATTAAAAGAGTTGAGAATGCTCATTTTCATGGCTGAAACACAAATCTTCGGTGCTTGAGTTCTTCACTTTGGTCTTGGAAAAATTGCTGCTTTGACTTGAATCTTCAAGATATATGTTCTCATTCTTCAAAGATTTGATCTTCCCTCTTGATTTCTCTTGTAAGGGTTGAGGATTTTGGATGGGATTTTCTCTCAAAGATAGCCTCTATTTGCCTCCTTCAAGAACTCTCTCCTCCTCCTTGAAAGCCCGTAAGGTGTATTTATATTTTCCCCAAAAAAGAGAGAGAAAATTAGTAGAAAATTTTGTTGTCGGCCCAAACAATGTCGTTTATGGTGGACCAAGTGGTCCCTTGCAAGCGGCACCGTTTGCATCCAAATTTGCTACAGTTCTGATATGTGACTGTAGTAGCTACTTTAATTTCTTGGTAAATTCTGAGCATGAAATATGCTGATATATCTTTTTGTATTCATGAACGATCAAGATCTTATCTTTCCATAGAGTTTTGAATCACCTCAATCGGACATGTAGAACTTAAGATATGGTCATTATACCAAAATGTATCAAAATTAAAGCCAAGTTCAAAAACACTGATTTTGCACTATAAGCACGGTAGCCAACGAACTTGGATTGACATAAATTTTAGTATTCTGGAAACTTCAAAATGTCCTCTATAATTGTATATAAGATTAATTTTGTATTTGAAACCTTTAAGGAAGCCAAAATCTCACTTGAATATGTTCTGTCCTACTGCCTGGTCTGCATTTTTCTTCATTATAAGTGTATAAAATCTCCTCTATTGTCATTATACTTCAAATCTTCAACAAATTCACCTAAAGCAGAGAAGAGATAAAGGGAGTGTAAATGATGATTGAAACTCCATACTTCAATAGAAATTTAAGCTCAAAATGATCATTACATGATGCACAAATATAAAATATCATAAAGCTGCAAATGTCACATTCCTAATATCATCATATCCTAGAGTGTCATAGATGTCCGTTAGTTGTTCCGAGAACAGTTTAGCTTTAACTTCCTACTCCACCTCTCCCAAGAATTCTGGAGGTCAAAATTTTAGAAATCGCTCCAAAGCTTCATCCGTTTCAGGTGTTGATACCAACTCAGTCTTTCAAGTTCCAACAGATGTATAGAAAAATGTCGTCATTCTTACCATAAACTGCTCAATTATATCTATACATGTCTGTTCTAGATACGATGGCTATCCCTCAAGTTGTTCTGACTATGAGTGATAGAGATTTTCATCTTGAGCCTCAGCACTAGGTGTTGTCGAACATGGTTGTGATGTCATTCTATGCATATAGAAAGCCTATAGCTAATGAAACATACAGCTATACTCAAGTATATAAATACAGCAATGAAAAGTAATTTATCTAAGATAACACATCCAAACATAATATCAAATAAGAAGGAATCATGTCCAGAAAGAGTGTTGTTATATATAATTATATTCACAAGTCAAAATAGAGTTGAATACAAAAGATAGATGACCTACCAGGCCATCTTACCCAAAACATACAAAATACATAAGCAACAAGCCATTACACTACAAAATTGGGAATCACGTACGACCCCAAGTCCTAATGGACTACAGCCTTAAGTCAGGCAATCTTACACGTATATACACATCACAAAAAAGAATATATACACTGACTCATCAAAGATCTCCATCCAAAAATTGCGACTCCTAAAGGATCCTAGTCAAGCCCTCAACTGCTCTCAACGGGATGTACCTCAAAAGGTAGCTCGCTCGGGTCATCCTCACTGGATCATCCAATCACAGGGACTCCCACAATAGGACTTTCCACCGATTCACCCTCAAATGCACCTACCAGTGGGTCACTAATCTCTCAAGAACTATCTCTCAGAGAGAAAAGGATGAGGATGGCATTGATCTACCTGTTGTATCGATAATAGTGCCCGACTAATAAACCCATCTACGTTTTCTACGTGGTGCACTACCCAACTCGGTCACATCGGGGACCTACAAAATAAATACTACCATCAATACTAACAATAACTAATTATCTCCGAACAGCTAGACCTATATCATAAACTCATATAGCTCGTGTAGGATTTACCAATTTGAACCTAATAACGAACTTAGAGCTCAAATACCAACTGTGATACCCCTAACCCGTCCTTTAGGTTCCACTACAGCTAAGTAAAGGTACCAGTATGCCTCTCGGCACTAATATACGCAAGTACGAGCGTGTTCAGAGAACAAATAAGGAATAAACATATAAAAAACAATACAACAAACGAAAACAACATCGGAAGTTTTATACATATAGAGAGGGAACAAAATGTACAATATTTCACAATAGCACACATACTGTACAAATAGCAAAAGCTCTTCCCCGAGCTAAAATCACAGGAAATAGGAAGCTTACAGCTCGATCTCTTGGTACAGTTCATTTGAAATAAATATTAAAACATATGTGAGTCAAAAAGTTCAGTGAGTTACGTGTGTGCCTGTGATTTAAAAATTATATGGGTAAATGCACATTCATGATACATGTAAATAAATATCTTTTCTTCACAAACATGCACAAAACTGGTGATGGAGTTTGGACTAGCTAGATGAAAGACCTAAGAGAGGGGTGAATTAGGTCTTTGGATAAACTATTTCTTTTTATAAATTGAGTTAGACCAGATTATGATTGCTTGTTTCAATGAGAGAATAATTAAATCAATGACAAAGCAATAAACAATCTAAGCACAGTGAACACAAGCAATTTTAGTGGTTCTATCTCTTCAAGATCTACGTCCACTACCTTGAGTCTACACTCAAGGATTTCAACCAATCTATTATATTGCTCAAGTTCAATAATTACATATGAGGCTCACCACACAATGGTTTTACACGAACAACCTCTTTAGTAATTCTACACACAAGGCTCACCCTACCAAAAGGATTTTATATCTACAAACAACCTTGAATCAAAATTTCAAGAATCACCCTTACCTAAAGGATTTTATGTTTACAAGACAACCTTGTAATGAGCTAGTAGAAAACGGAATTAAATGAAGAATGGATGAGATGTTACCACTTCTTGGTAGATGGTTACACAATATAACACCACTTCACTTTGTTGTCTTTGAAATCTTGAATGATCACTTGAAAGCATAAGACAAAAGAGAGCTTTGATGTTTGTTAAAGATTTTAGAATGTTAAGAGTTCTCAGAGATTCAAAACTTACAAAAATTCTTGAGTTTATGGCTTTTATAGATTTCAAAAATCAGTTTTAACAGTCATAAAACGGCTAGTAACGGGTAGTTTTAGAAGAATTCAGACGATCTAATTTTTCTTGTGCGTCCGAACTGTAGTCCGAACTTTACTGTTACATTCTGTCTAGAAAAATTCGGACAATCGAATTTTGTCTAGTGCATCCGAACTTGCGTCCGAATTTCTCTGAAAAAATAGTAACCATGATGGTAGGGAAAATTCGGACTACAGAATTTTTTCCTTTCATCCGAACTTGCGTCCGAATTTCTCTGGGAGCACAGTAGCCATTTTCAAAGTTTGGACGTCCAAACTTGTGTCTTAACTGTTCAAACTTTGTAAAATCATTTGAAATTCAACTTCAATAAGTGTCCAAACTTGTGTCTTAACTGTTCAAACTTTGTAAAATCATTTGAAATTCAACTTCAATAAGTTTGAAAACATTTTGTATGAATAGATAAGTTATTTAGACACTTTTAAATTCAAAAACTATTATCAAAACTTTTTGATCATACAAAGTTTACTCAAAATCATTTAAGACTCAAAAACACACTTATTAATCAAAAGTTCATTCAAAGTCATTTAAGATTCAAAAACAAGTTTTGTGCTCTCTTATGCATTTAACAGATTCCAAGACAAACAAGTGTAGGGATTACAAAAGATATACCTATTAAGCACATGTAACATACACTTCATGTCTTCAAAGCCTTCAATCATCTTGAACAAACTCTTTAATCTTCAATCACTTTGACATATTGGAGTTATTCTTGCATTTTAGCTTCAAGGCAATGAGACTTCATATTTCTTAATCCAACAATCCTATCACACAAATGACATAAAGATTAGTCCTTATCCATGTTTGTCATTAATCAAAACTTAATCATAACATCATGATTTGCCCTTAGGGCTAACACTAGAAAATCTAAGTGAATCAAGAAACATCAGTGTAGCTCTTCAAACCAAATTTCTCAAACATGACAAATAATCGAATGTTGGCTCAACAGTAAATCTACTGGAACCCAATAACGGGGTCATCAATAGTCAAATCCTGGCATCCCATAGTCAATTACAGCTACACATGAGTGCGAATATTCGACTTCGCAAATTACCTTATGCCTCCCCAAACAAAGACCAAGCTGAGGATTTTTGGGGTACCTACCAGTCCAACCCTGGTGATCAACCTCAATATTGAGCCCCTCTTGACTCACTATTAGGTGATCGCACACAAATAAATGCAATACCAATTGATCCAAGCCCTCCCTGACATACTACGACTCCTTTCAAATGGATCCACAATCCAAAGTCTATGTGTTCCAAGCTAGTTGAAGATGCCCTAATATGGAGGACTAGCCACGTATAGTGCAATCTTTCGACACTTCAAGCTCAAATCATATTCCAATCACATCATATTTGTATTCACATTATATTCCAAATTATACCTGGTCGAGACGGAGTTTTTATGTAACTTTTCAAATATAAACAAATTTCAATTTCAACATAATTTTAAAATAACAACCGTCCACCAGTGTAAACATGTAAATGCAAGTTTTTTCAAAAATGCCATGGAAATGCACATGATTTTCCAATGAAACATAACAAAACATCTCCCAAAGCTTACTTGCATAAATAGAGCATCTCCAAAAATTATAATATTCCAAATCAAATAAATACCTACTTGGAGCACCACTCCTAAGTATTTCTAGTATACAAGTAAAAACAAATTGTGGAGAATCTCTCCAATTTAAAAATAAGTAATAAAAGTAATTCTCAAAATAATATATATTCATATTTGTGAATAACAAAATTCTTATTTATAAATATTGATAGTACTAAAAATACAGTGAGTCTCGATTTGTAAACTTACCTGATCACTATAGATACGATACTCACTACTTATGAAAATGTGCGAATTTCCTACAAATTCAAATGGCTAAACCTTAGTCAAAATCTCTAAAAATGATAAATTATAATTTATCAAGCAAACCTCTCTAGACTATTTTGGACAAAAATCTAAGCTAAATAAAACACTCAATTATCAAACATTTATATTATAAAACTTCTCAATTACTCCACTTTTTATTAATAGTATAGAAAATAAAATAAAACATCATTTTGATTCAAATAAAATAAAGCATCACTTCAAATAAAATAATACAGCAAAATCTCATTAGGTAATTAGCCATTCAAAATCATATTCCAAATTCTATAGAATAAACATTAGTAACTAAAACAAAAATTTAAATCAAGCAAAAGTAAACAAAACTTGAAATAAAAAAATACAAATTTTACTGACCAACTCATTTATACCACAAATCTATGAAAACTATCAAACTAACTAAAGAATTCACACATAAAAAATTAAAGAAAAACTCACCTTAAGAAGAAGAAGAAGAAACCGGTCGAAATTTGAAAAACAAAGAAGCAAACTTTGAAGAGAAAAAACAAGGGAGAAAATGAAATAAAACAAAAGAAGAACAAAGCATTAGATACGAATCAGTAGGTCGGTCACTGACTTTTGTGACAAAACAATCAAGTGAAATGGGTGTCACTTGTTTGTTGGTTTCTTCTTTCTTTCTTTTTTTTTTTAACCTAGAAAGTTCAAGAATACTTAAGCATTTTCAAGAATATGTCAAAAATAAAATAGCATAACTCATTATAGCTTTTTCAAAGTTTAATATCCTAATTTTGCTTTACTAAAATTATCTATTCTATCATAAAACAAACACACATAGAACCTTTGTAGGGTGGAATGTTACATTCACCACTTGTGCTGCAACTTGCTTCAACCTCAAATTTGTTTCTTCATCCTTGATACCAATATCAATTTTTTTTTAAAAAAAATGTCTCATTCTCATTAGAACCATTTTATTCAATTGAAATAGGTAGAACATTCAATTTGAGAAATGGAGTTAATTTAACTAAAGGAAAAATCCAAATAGAGTCAAGGTAAAAGAATTTGTAAACTCCGAAATATGGATTGAGACTTCAATCATTGTTTTCTAAGACCAAGAATTGATACCGCACAATTGTCTTGTTTCAATCCTTAGAGATGGATTCCACAAAGGTTAATCAACAATATAACATATTTTTGGCATTGAAGAAAGAGAGAAAATGGAAGGTTATAACATGTAAAACTATATTTGCGATTGGAAGAAGGGAAGCTACTACAGACTAATAGAAATAGCAAATACATTTTTCTTCATCTTCCTATGAACTTTTCTATTGTTTCTTTTTTTCTTTTCAAAAGAGATCTATATTACATTTGAAAATTTTGCAGCTTACATGGAGGTTACAATTTGTGCATGTTAGCTTCTTCACCACTTTAAAGTGGAGGGATGACTACTCAAGTCAATTAGAGATGTGCAATCTTTGGTTTAAACCGATAAATCAAACCAAATTGAACAAAAATTTTTACTTTGATTTGGGTTTTTGATATTTTGGTTCAGTTCGGTTCGATTCGGTCCATAAAAATTATAAATATTTTTGTTTGATTTTTTACTTTTGTGATAAAAAAGAAAATCGAAGCTAAAAACATATTTATGTAATGCATTCATGTATTATTTTTTAAAAAAATAATATAAGAATGCATGTATATAATTTTTAAAATTAATATAAGAACGCATTACATAAATGCATTTTTACTTAGAAATGCATTTCTGTAATACGTTCTTATTCTTTCTTTTACTTTATTAAAAAGTTAGTTTCAAACCGAACCAAATTTATTTATTTTAGTTTGATTCAGTTTTTTAAAAACATATAAAATCGAACAATAAAATTGAAAACCGAACCAAAAATTGATTGCGCATCCCCCTAAAGTCAATCTCACATGCTCTAAACCAAAAGTATTATTTACATTAGTGTCAAACTCCTTAATTCTAAACAAAATTACTCTAATCATTTTCAAAAGTGGAGGGATTAGTCCAGTCTGGATGATGTTTCCTTGTGTTTCACTAGTACCATAGGCTATTTACAACTCCTTGAAGGGTATATCCCAATTCAGATTAATCTCTAATATGCCTAAGTCAAAATTCATATTTGAATCCACGCATGTGGAAGGGTCATCTATATCCTTAAATGTTTGCTCATTGCTATCCTTCACCAATGCCTTCCAAACTACTGCACTTGATGAGCAATCTCTAAGTGTGTGAAGTACTGTTTGTGGTTTCTTTTTACAGATAAAACACTTAGAATCACAACTTGTCATTTGCTGATGAATGAGGTGGCCGGTATACAAGCGACCATGTTTCACCCTCCATAACAACTTTTCTATTATTTTTTTTTGTTCTGCTAGTGATTGCAAATGAAATGATTCTCTCTTTTTTTTGGGGGGGGGGGGGTTGGTGGGGGAGGGGAGGTTGTTGAATAATAGAGATCGGAGTAGTTGTCGACGGGTGGTCTACATTTCTTGGGACATTGATGAAGGAGAAGAAGAAAAAAGCAAATTGGTTTTTCTTTTTCTTTTTCATATGGGTTAGATGGGTGGATTAGTGAGTCAAACTAAAACAATTCAGCTGAATTGTGATTTTATAGAAATACCCCAAAAAAGTCATATGAATATCATATGTAGAACTATTGTTACTAGTTAATGTCCAAAATGGACAAAAGTGTCAAATTTGATATTTTTTAAAATTACAGTTTTTAAATTTGAGTGCTAAAGTTTAGTTTTTAAATTTGAGTGCTAAATTTTAGTTTTTAAAATTGAGTGGTAAAGTAGAGTAACGAAAAAGTTTGAGTATTTGTGACAGTTTTTGCATTATTATTTTTTTAAAAAAAAAGTGGGATGAGCACCCAACTTAAGTACTGCTTCATTGATAATTGTTTTAGTATATTATTGCATTGAATTTTTTAAAAAAATAAAAAATTATAAAAAGATAAATTATCAAAAGTTATATTGTACCAATAGAATTGTCTTGTATTTAGCAATATGTGAAATTACTTTTTTAATAATAATTACACTTTTACTTTCAAAGTTTATCTAAATTATGAAATAAATATTCTTATTTAAAAAATTACAAATTTAACGAATTAATGGTAATGATTAAACCGTCTTAAGTGTAAATATGTAATTTTACAAATATAATTTTTTTCGTAATTTAAACAAATCTTAAGGATAAAAATATAATTATGCTCTTCTTTATTTTGGTTTTTGGGAAACCAAATTAAGTATTGTTTTATTGCTGCTCCGACGATGTTTGCCGTATTCTTCTTTCTTCCCTAAACTCTGCTCGACTCTGCTTTTTCCATCGTCCCTGCGTCCGCCGCTGCGATTTCTCAGCCATCGCTGGTAAGTTCGCCTCCTCCTTCCGCCATTCTCTTCCACTTCTCCTCCTTTTTCTCGCCATTCGTCACCTCCTCTTTTCTCTTCTCAGTTGCAGCAATTGATGTTTACATTGCAAGCTTATAATTTCTCATATATGTTTATTTCAGGATTGATATAAGTTTTTTTATAATTTTATCGTATTTCTGCATTATCATTTGCTGAATTATTCAATTTTCTTCGAAATTGGTTTGAGGTCCTGAGTTTTTGCTTCCCTTTGAGTTTGGTTATTCGAGTAAATGTTTGTTTATCAATATAGAAACAGGTAGAAGAAATGGAAGAGCTCTAAAGTTGGGCTTATTTAAACAGAGAACTGAAAAGAAACGTTCTATTGCAATTAATTAGATATAATTGTGGATATAGGATTGGGTCGGCAAATAGCATTGTGCATACATGCTTTGGTTGGTTTGGCCTGTTCATTCCGGCTTTCTGTTTTAAAAAGGATCAATTGTTAGGATCTAATGTTGGATTATTTAAAAAGAAATTAAAGAGCTGAAACTATTTGAACAGGGTGATGCTTATTGTCATAGTTTTTTGGAGTGCATTAAAGTCCTAAAAAGTGTATCCAGTCTGATTTTTGAAACTAAAAATTTGTTTTTATACATGAAATGAATATATTTTTAATCACCTAAAAGAACATCTGAAGTTTTTTAAGAAATGAAGAATAGAATAAAATTAAGTAATACAACGAAACAGAATTGATAACCTCTCTGATATTGTATCTGAAGTGATCTGTGGTTTTTCTTTTGTTTTTCATTGCAGAAGATAAGGCTGAGGTTCTACACAAGATGGAACCTCCTTCTCCAGCAGTGTCTGTTGCACAGTCAGCTTCTCAGCATTCTCAGACAAGTTCAAGTTCTATGCCAGCTTCCTTTTCTACTTCTAAGATTGGTACAGTAACTATGGGGGTGTCTCCTGTGCCCCTTTTTCAAGTGCCTCCAGGATTACCTAACACTCCTACCACCCCAGGTCTCCCTGGAATTTCTCCATCCATACCTTTAGCTGCCAATATGACCATAACGCCTCCGTCTGTTGATTCTTCTACATTTCCAAGGTCCACAATGCAAACTGCCCCTACACTTTCTAATAATCCTGCTCAGCAGCTGGGATACACTCCATATCCTTCCGTGTCCCCTATGGCTGCAACCTTACCAGCACCATGGTTGCAGCCCGCACAGGTTAGCGGAGTGCTAAGGCCACCATTTGCAGCATATCCTCCTGTTTTTACAAGTCACTTTCCTTTGCCAGCTCGAGGCATGCCGCTCTCATCTGTCCCAATGCCTGACACTCAACCTCCTGGTATCACTTCTGTGGGAGCACCTTCTGGATCTACTCTTTCTGCAACTTCCAGTAGCCAGCTAACAAGTGGTGTTGGGGTGAAGCCAGAGGTACCTCCTGGAACAGGTAATGTGCAAAGTCTATGTTGATGACTTTTGAGACAGTAGTGCTTGTCTTATTTGAAAACTTTGACATTTTCTGATGGACTTCAGATGACAATAAAAATACTGATGAGCAGACCAAAGATGGTTCTTCAATCAGTGAAGAACTGGAGGCTTGGACAGCACACAGGACTGAAACAGGAGCTGTATACTATTATAATGCTATAACAGGAGTATCTACGTATGAGAAACCTGCTGGCTTTAAGGGGGAGGTACTTGCAGTTCTTTTCTAAAGCCTTTGTCAATTCAGAGGTTTTAGTGACAAACTTTTCCTCCATGGACATAGCATGAGATAAAACTTGCAGACTGAAAAATGAGGGGGAAAAAATGTCCAGAAAATTGAAAAAACTGACACCAAAAAAAAAAAAAAAAGAATCATCAAATAATTCTGTTCCTCCATTTTTCTCTTGCGTGCTGCATACTATGGTCCTTTATTTTTTCATTTCATGAATCTTTTAAAAGTTTATTATTCTAATTGTTTCCTTTTATATGAGTGTAGGCTGAGAAAGTAACTGCACAGCCAACTCCAGTTTCATGGTAAAGTCTAGATAATACTTTAGTTCATGTTTAGTCATTGCTTCCAAAGTAGTTATTGTCTTTTTTTTTTTTTTTGGAAGTGTGATTGCTGATTTGAGTGATTCAAAGCCTTTAGTTTCTTTAGCCTCATGAATGCACTCATTTTGAAAGAATACCTGCAGATGGCAATATGAAAGGCATCAAAGATGCAGATGTATTATCTTACACCTCTGTATTTAATTTCATATCGTCTCTTGGAACTGATACATTAGTATGGGCTCATCCCCTTTCCCTGTATGTCTCATCTACTTTTTTACCCCTTTTCTCTACATGTGTTAGTGTCTTCATTATATGTCAAAAGCAATCCATAGTAACATGATTTTATTTGTTTTCTACATAATATGGTGCTTTTGATGCATTTTTTTGAGTGAGGGAGCTCATTCTAGCATGGCTAGCTCCCTATTATAACTAGTCTGTCCTTTGCTTGAGGCAGCTATCAGTCTTTTCTTGAGGGAGCTATTAGTCTTTACTCTTTGAGAGTATTGAGTTTGACTTGGTCAAAACTTGAGCAGTTAAGTGATTCTAAGAAGTAAAATGTGATAAGAGTCCTTAATTTCAAGTCCAATTAGGCATCAAGAAGTCATCAATAGAGCTTTTTTTCCCGCTATGTTTGGGCAGAATGCCATCTCACTGTACATGTGAAGCTGGGATCACATTAGTCCATAGATCTACTACTTGAGCTTATGTTAAAAATTGGGACAAAAAAAGTTTAGCTCTTTTTAGCCAAAATTTATTTTGAATTATGACACTTATACTTCTTAACTACTCCCTCCATTTCATAATAAGTGTCATTGTAGAAATCTTCCACATATTAAGACAATAGTTAAATTGACTAGTTAACCATTAATTGAATATCCTCTCTCCTCATGTGAAATTACAACTCAAGAAACTACCATTTTTACTACATTAAATGGCATTGTCTTATTATGAGGGTAAATAAGGAAAAGAAAGTCAAATTTTGGCCCACTGACACTTATTTTGCAACAAAATAAAACTTCTATAATGAAACTTATCATGAAACGGAGGGAGTAATAGATAAAATAGACAACTTTTATGTAAAAGACACTCTTTTTGTGTGAATATTTGTTAATGCTTTAAGGTAAAAATACACTTTTAGGTATTACTTCCTTTTCCTTCTTAACTAGTAGAGGAAACAGAAAAGTTTTTTTTTAATATATATAAAAAACAGTATTTTTCTATGTGCTAGCTTTCAAGGAGGATTTGAGAATGTACTCCCTCCCTCCCACAAAGATAGGCTTACTTCTATATTCACATGGATTAAGTTAGTTAGTTAAAGAATTAAGCTGATAATTTTTACTTAATATTTTCCTTATATGCCCTTCATTAATACTAAGATAACTTTGACTCATATCAATTAATCATTTTTTAAACTAGCATTCTTTGCATTTTGTAATGCTAATAAGATAAGGAATTATGCATTTGATTCATTATTAGAAGATGAGGTAAGTTTTAATATCATTTCTGTTGAGAAGCCTTTGTAATGTCAAAAGTCAAGTAGGAAAACCAACTCAGTGCTTCACCATTCAAGTTCTTGTTTGAAAAATGATCGCATTACTGAAAGTGTTATTCTGGACCAAGCTCTTGTTAGCAATATGCCTGTTGACTTTTGATCTTAAAATAGAAAGGATAGACGATATTTGACATTCGTTGAATTCCCAGAATAATTTTAAGCTTGTGGTTTGTCGTAAAATCTATTTTTTAGTTATGGATAGAGTTCTGGAATCTTCTATAAGGATTGCTTTTCCTGAAATGTTTTACATTTCTTTTTCTTTTCTTTTTTCCCCATGATTGGAAGGAAAGTGTCTTCTGAAAATTGTTTAATTTTGACTTGACAAGTTGAATGTCATTGTAAGGAAAAGGCGTCAAGGGAGTCCTAAGTTTTAAAGAAAATCCTCGACAATTACAGGGTGGACTATTTGTTAGATAATGTTTATAGGACTGTTAAGATCAGTTTCTTCTTGTTCCCAAAAGAAAAAATAAAAAAACAATATCAATTTCTTCCTAGATACCTACACAGTGGACTGTTATATAATAGGTTATGCAGAAGGGAGTTTTCTATTAGTATTAACAAACATATTTTTTTGAATTTAAGAATTTAAATCTCTTTATACTAATGCTTGATTGGTGATGTTATCTTAATTGTTTGACATAAATTATCCCATATTATCAATTTTAACAATTAGCATGTTTGAATAGCTACACAAGGTTTTTGATATAGAATGTAAAAACAAGACCAACAGGATTTGGAAGATTGAGATGTGAAATCAAAGTTTAAGCTATTTTGGTGATTTGTAACAAATATCATTTGACACAAATTGTCCCATACTATCAAATTTTAAGCTATTTTGGTGATTTATAACAAATATTATTTGACATAAATTGTCCCATATTATCAATTTTAACAATTACCATGTTTGAATTGCAACACAAGTTTTGTGATATAGAATGTAAAAACAAAACCAACAGGATTGGAAGATTGAGATATGAAATCAAAGTTCAGCTATTTTGGTTATTTGCAATAAATATTGCTCTTGTAATAGTTGTATGTTTGTTTGTCTAGGGTTAAGTGCCTAGTTTATTTTAGTTATTTTCAACTCACATTAAATTAGTTTAGCAGTCAAGATTAGCAGTTTCTTTGGTCAAAGTTTTTGGCCATAAGTTGGTTAAGGTTAAGTATGAATTTGCTTAAATTCTTGAAGTAATTTTCTTTCTAGGGTTTCAACGCCTGTATATATCTCTGTAATAGCTCTAGATAGATGGTGTTGATTGAATGTTGGGATGGAGTTTCTTTGTTTTGAGGTTTTACCTCTCTCTAGTGTCTAGCTGAATTGTTCCTTCCCCAAGATTCTTTCTTCTATTCTTCAAAATCTAAGCTGTTTCCTCTTCCAAAGTTCCACTACTGCTTGCTAAATAAAGCAACATCATATCAGCCGCAGCAAATACTGAAATGGTGCTGCATCAATTTATAGTTGGCATTTCGTCATTATTTTTTTTATGCTCTGTTTGGTGTTCTAAAGCATTTTCTTGGTCTTGAATAGATCTTTACCCCTTTTAGAATATATTTAGTTTTGAATATAAGTAGATATTATATTTAGATAAGTCCAGATTCAAATTTTCTAATTATTTACTGTGGTGGATAGGGGGAAACTTGCGGGTACGGATTGGGCCTTGGTGATGACTAACGATGGAAAAAGATATTACTACAACATGAAAACTAAGGTATTGTGAATGAGGCAAAGCTAGTTCTTTATCTTTATCATTCTTTCTCTCATTCTCCCATGTCCAAAACTTGCATATTGGGACATTTAATTATCATGTAAGATGCTTGTTATTTCTTTTGGAGATATTTTGTTTAATGGCTTTCTGGCTCTTAAAAGGTGCTTTTTATCAATTGGCTCCCGTGTTCATTGGTTAGTTTCAACGAGATTTCACTTCCACTTCTTCATGGGGAACTTAGGTAACTAATGCAAGTATGCAGAAATAACAAGTAAAAACAGTCACATTGCATAATGCAATTAGGGCTGTCTTTCTTGAGTGACATGGAATTGCTATGGAACATAGTTAATTTTTTTCTTTTTAAAAATTTCTTTTGGTGATAGCTGGTGTTTTTGGAGCATGACATTGGCACTTTTACATAGAGGTTGGAAGGATCTGTTGATTTTAAATTTACTTTCTTGAGGAATCCTCATCTCCTTTCTTGTACTCCTTTGCATTCATAATATTTATTCTTCTATCCAAAAAATATTTACAAGAGATTTGATCCTTCTTTCCCCTTCCTCCTGGCTTATTCTGCTCGTGAAGCAGTTCATTGAGCGTAGTGTGTGGTGGTTTTTTGAAATTTTTTCCTTTTTTTTGGGTGGGGGCGGGTGGTTGAACATTTTGCTGGTTGCTTAATAGAAGAGCACTTGGGGGAGAGGTTATGAGTAGCTGGCAAAGAGGCGGAACAAGGAGAGAAACAGCACTGCAGGGTTTTCCCTTTTTTCTTTTTTCTTTTTCCCCGCTATTAATATTTTGACTAGCTCACTAGTGAAGGTTATTGTGTGGATACCTTTTTTTGACACCAAGTTTTGGGAGTTAGTACTATCTGTATGTCTAGTTGTAGTTTTCCGGGAATTAGCCTATTTATAGTATGAATACACTCCTGGGAATGTAGATATATATTCCTATTCCTTGAGACCAAACATATACAATGCCCTTATGGTCTCCTGCCTTCTGTTGTTCTTCTATTTATTGATAAAGGTGGAAAGTTTCATATTTTAACTTTATTAGAGACTATTAAATTCGTTTTCAGCTCCTGCTTTCTTGTAACAAGCTTTTCAACTTCATGTTTAGATGATGGTGGACTTTGCTTGCTATTGCATGGATAATGGACACCACAATATTTTTGTACTTCTGCTAATCTTGATTTGGCCGAAAACCGGCTGCTTCTTTTTCTCAATTTCTATACTTTTCTTGTGCTTTGTACTTATATATAGGTTCTACATTTGCTCTGCTTTTAGCTTTGGAACTGCTTATGTTTCAAATACACTTGCGCTTTAAGCTTTTGCATGATTTGGTTTTTAAGAAGATGAAGTTATTATTTTCTTGGGGTCAATTTTAGATTCCGAATTTGAAGATTATCAAAACCCCCTGTGGCCGGTTGGTGTTATCTAGATTGACTTTTGAAGCTATTTCTGGTTTTCCATCTTGACCTTGTACGAGATATTAAAGTTTGTCTTTCTTCACCCCCCTTCTTTTAAGCTGTTATTTCTATTACTTAGTTTGGTGTCCTTTTGATGTCCTCAATCAGTTGAGCAGCTGGCAAATTCCCAGTGAATTAACTGAGTTAAAAAAGAAGCACGATGCTGATGCTTTAAAGGCACAATCAATGTCGGTGACAACTCCTAACATATTAACTGAAAAAGGATCAACTCCGATTACTTTGAGTGCCCCTGCTGTTAACACAGGTGGTCGTGATGCAACAGCTTTAAGACCCTCAGCTGTTTCAGTGTCATCATCTGCACTGGATCTTATTAAAAGAAAGTTGCAGGATTCTGGCGCTCCTCCTTCAGTGTCACCAGCTGCAGCTTTGTCTGGAGCTGTATCATCAGAAATGAATGGTTTAAAAACAGTTGAGGAAACTGCTAAGGATCCAGAAAATGAGAATAGCAAAGACAAACTTAGAGATACCAATGGAGAAAGTAATTTGTCTGACTCCTCTTCGGATTCGGAGGATGATGACAAAGGACCAACAAAGGAGGAGCGCGAGAAGCAATTCAAGGTATTACTGCATTCTGTTTCTCATAAAGACTGTATGTTTACTTGCTAAACTAGAGGAATATCTCTTCTATCTCGATAGTTGACAAAGAGAAAATTTATCCTATATAACTTGAAGTATCACCCAGGATAATCAGTAGTTACTGGTAACAAGAAGTCAAATAAACTACAACTTTTAGTTGTTTTTGGGGAATGTAGGTGATGTTTCCCTGCTTCATCTCCAGAGATATCCATTCCCCTCTCCCAATTAATTTTTTGGTGCAATTTTCTGATATTGTTGCCAAGCCTGTATGAGACAGCTTAATCTGTGTGCTGGCTGTTGCCTGTGCCAGATTATTATTGTTGTTTTTTCTAATTATTGTTATTATTGTAATTATTAGTATTGCTACTATTATTGTTGTCGTCCTTGATATTGTAGTTTTTTCTCTTAGGTCCTCTAAACCAATTACTTTCTGACCGTTCATCATCAATTGTTACATGTGGAATTTCTAGGAAATGCTCAAGGAACGAGGTGTAGCACCCTTTTCAAAATGGGAGAAGGAACTTCCGAAGATAGTGTTTGATCCTCGCTTTAAGGTTTGCTGATTCTGCCTATTCTGGAAAACTCTCTACTAAATTCACATTTTATATTTTCCATGCTTATCTTTTACTGTATTTGTATATTCCTGTTGTAACTAATTGAGTCATTAGTCAGTATTTTTGAGGTTGTATGCTTTCTATTTATTGCAGCCTTCATTAATTATGTAATGTATCATTGGGACTTCTGATGCTGCCATCACAGTTGTGACTCTTCCTCCCTTCCCCGCCCCCTCTCTATCTTGGTTTGTATGCCTGCCTATGTTTGCTACACCCATGTAAAACAATGTTTACTGCTTTTTGAAGTTTGAGTTGCAGAGTTGAGAATGAATGTCAACTGCAATTTGTTTATGGCAGGAGCTGCATGTGTTTTCTATGTGAATATGGTTAGGGCAATGAAGTGGATTTCCTACTCTTGCTATGTGAATCAAATTGCAGTAATTTTTAAAGCAGATAATTGCTTGGAAATGGAGAGTAGTTTCAGTAAATAAAGGAATAGGCCTCCTTACCATTAAAACATACAAAAGAAAATATAGAAAATGGTAGATACTGTCAATTCATAAGCCTTGGAAAAAAGGGGGGAAAAAAGGACAAAGTGTCTCTGTAAAGGGAGAGGGGGGAATAGAGGGAGAGAGAGAGAGAGAGGGGGGGTACATCTTGTGCTTTGCCTTCATGTACAATGTAAAGGTTTTGCTTGACTAGTAAGGTGGACAGGATCCTACTGAATCTTAGCAGCTATTGGTGCATTAAATCATGGGTATATATGCCCATTGACCTACTCTTGTCATGCAAGATAGTCTAGGATTGATTTTGTTGGTGTTATTTACTCATTCTTTGCCCTTGCTTGGTGAGATGAAATTTCAGTCAGAGTCATTTGATTACTGAGATAGACGTTGGGATTGTTCCTCTTGGTTGCTACTTTCGCCCTTCTATTTCTGGTGAGAATCTCATCTGTTTATCATGTTCTCCATTTTTCTCCTGATTTGCCTTTTTATTTCTTTATGACATGACCACTAAGGAAAGTTTCCTGGTAACTCATGTTAAATGTAATGGAATTTGTGGATATTCTTTCTTGTATAGATTTAAGATTGGAATATGAAAAAAATGTTGCTTTTGCTTAGCATTTTGTCGTGGTAGAATAGTTATGTAGGAATGGCCTTCTATTTTGGCCTTGTATATCAAGTGGGCCGGATTGGGTTACTTTTACCCTTTTGCTTTACTGACCTTTTGCTCGAAGTAAGCTTGCATGTAATGGTGCTGCATTATCCTGAAAAGATTCAATATATGAACCATCACCCAGTCTTACCTTAAGGTTGTTTTTATATTGTACTTGTTCATTGAGTGGAGAGAAATCCATTTGTGTATCCTTTTTGGGTAGAAAGAGCCTCTTTTTAAGCCCCAATGAGAGAGTTTTTCCCCTTTTTTTGGTGTGAATTTTGTTCAAATTGTGGTTGCAAATTGCTTGCACAAGATTCCTTAGATAAATAATGCAGCAGAAGGTGGTTATATGTTCTTGACAGTTTATTTGCACACTGGAGAATTTACTTCCATTTGCTGAAAACAGGCAATATTTCAGTGTTGTAACACAAGATCTAGCTTGTATATGACAATTTAGTTGATCTGAGGCTAGTCGGTTAAGTAAAGAATAGCCTGTGCACTTGATCTGTTTTCCTTTAAGGATGACAAGTTATCCTGCATGATTCATTTATCTATTAAATTCTTATAACTTTATTCACCTGTAATCAATATGAAGGAAAAAAATGTAATGATTTAGGTTGGTCTTTGCTGTATCTTTTCTCTTCTTCTTTACGGCTCAATTTTTTTTTTTTTGTATTATCTTGAAGGAAGAAAAAGAGTCTCTCTTTTGGTTAGACATGTGTTGTGGTTTACATAATTTGGGTGCTGAGTCCCATTTTCATAAATTTCCTTTGATGCATAGTTTGGCTTGTAGGTATGGGGAGGGTAAAATACTTCACCTGGGGGAAAAGAGGAAGAGGAGGGGAAAAGAAAGAGAATTATTAACTTTCTGTGCCCTTTTATCCCTCATTCTCTCTCTTGTTTAATTTTTAAAGCCAAAAGTGAGGTCAATTTTGTCATTAATGTTTTCAACTTATTCTCTCTATCTCTATCCTCCTAATTTGGTAGGAGAAGTTTTGTTGGTGCAGAGGGGAAGTGATGGATCTCCTGATTTAATTCCTTTCCCTTTTCCATTCTAGCCAGACATGTAATGGCAATGCTATAAAAATGCCTTTTAAGTTCATGCTTATGTTCCTCCCTTTTTCTTTCTCATTTCATCCCAACCGAACATAGTGATTAGAGTACAGCTATACCTTCACTTACATACTGATATGCTAGTGTAAAAACTTTGGAACTTGGAGTGGGGTGACTTCTGAGCAATGGTCTTGCCGCCCATGGACAACTTGGAGACTCAGGCAAGCAATGGCGAATACAAATACTGTTGTGCGTGATGTATGGTAGACTTAGTTCATGTCGCTGGACCTTGGTTCAGTGAAACATATAGATTTCTAACATTTTAAGGAAGCAGGGTTTCAAGCAAATTGGCTAAGTTGATGTCTTTGGGCCTTGGTTGGGGTAAAACATCTATAACTAATATATTTTTCTCTCTTTTTATCCCATACACATGCATACCCACGTGCATGTGCGCCATGCAGGATAGAGAGAAAGAGAGACAGAGAGAGAATAGCTCAGTAACTAGATTACTGATTATAATATAAAGTTTCCTTTTCTCTTAAGGAATTATGATCTAGAGATGAGGATTTTAACCAAATTTAAAATTCTTTAAATGCTTTCTGACATTAGGATCCTCTGGTGTTCTTAGTGTCTATAAGCCACTTGTTAGGTGCAAAACATGTGTATGTTGTTTGGGGATAATGTTTATTTCTGTATATATGCACACTAATAGACAGTTGCTCATATATAAGTTAGTGATTTTAGTGGGAAGTTTAATTGTTTGTTTTAAGCATTTTATTGACATCATTAGTGCATTTTCTAAATCTCGCTAACTGATGTTTGGATTAGCCTAAGGGTCCTTTGGTGCTCTTAGCAACTCTATGTTCTTCAACTTAATGAGCATCTATGAATCATTGATATGAAGTGTTGACTACCTGAAACTGAAAGTTGCTGACATTAGTATTAGTTGCTATCATTTCAGTTGTAATTTATAACTTGACTATTAAGTCATGCTTGGACAAAATGGTGTCAAACTTCTAGAATATTGAACCTATCTTAATTGTCTCTGTTAAATTGGTGCTCAGCTTGTTTTTGTGATCGTAGATTCCTGTTGCTTTTGTTCATGATTATCTGGAATATAAGTGAAATTTTTGGGAGCGAGAAATCAATGCTGTACTTAGGAGGCAACTTGAGGTGGTAAACCGAAACCTAATTGTACCTCTGGATATGTGTTAAAGAAGTTTTGCCTAGTTAGAGAGAATGGGACCAAAGATGAACAGATTCTATTTATGGCAGCATTGGTAGGAGTTACAAATAAAACAAGTAGACTTGGAAGAGGTACAAGAGACCAAGATTCTCTGTATCTGGAAGAGGTACAAGAGACCAAGATTCTCTGTATCTATTTGTGTTAAAAGTTCAAAGACTCCAAGAATTAGAATATTGATAGGATGCAGCCAATTTTAACCCACTGTGCATCTTCTTTCTGCATCACTTTTTGTTTTCTACTTTATATTGTGTTTTATGAACATGTTAACCTAAGGACTGTAGTTTGAAAGTTACCAACGGGTGATGACACAGTTGTGCTGGGGGAAAACTAATTCTTGGCAAGTACTGATACCTTGGAGTTCATCCTTGTTGTGAAAGTACTGATACCTTTTTTACTTGTTCTTTGTATGTGCTAGTTTCCTACATACTTTTACCTTCCTTATTTTGGAAGAGGATCTATGCTTGGGGCCTCTTTGGCTGACGTCTTTGTTGATTAATTCAACTCCTCCCTCTCTGGCTGTTTCTGGGTCTCCTGGGCTCTGAACTATCTCATCTGTTACTTGAAGGATGTACGTCTTTTGTCATTTTCACCATCTTTGATTTGCATTGCAGGCTATTCCAAGTCATAGTGCTCGAAGAACCCTGTTTGAGCACTATGTTAGGACACGTGCTGAAGAAGAACGGAAGGAAAAGAGAGCAGCTCAGAGAGCTGCAATTGAAGGGTTCAAGAAATTACTTGATGAAGCAAAGGAGGTTGGATATCATTATTGTACTACGACTTTGTTGCAATTCCACAGTGAGAACATATGCCTTCCAGATTAGTCTATCAATATTTCATTCTAACCTGTCCTCCATCATTCAGGATATTGATCACCACACTGATTATCAAACATTTAAAAAGAAATGGGGTAATGATGAGCGGTTTGTGGCCTTAGAACGGAAAGAAAGGGAGATTTTATTGAATGAAAGGTATGCCTTGCAGAAAGTGTTTCACATATTGAATATTTTGCATATGAACGATGATGCTTTCTTTTTCTGTTCGCATCTATCCCGTGAAATATTCAATATTCACATATTGAATATTTTGCATATGAATGATGCTTTCTTTCGCTGTTCGCATCTATCCTGTTAAATTTTGTTGCCGAAGACTGCAAGAACTTCCCAACGATTAATGGTATAATTCAAGATCATGGTTGATGCTCCAAGTCATTGAAATTACCACCCCAACTTTACGTGTTTTTCCGAAATAAAGGTGTTATTTCTTCAAACATATAGAAACTAGCCATCTCCCTTTGGGCCTCAAGATCTCAATTATTTTCAGGTACACAAGTTTTGTGAGATCATAAGCTCATTAGAGAAAAGGTTATTTCTTTTGCATGTACCTATTAAGTGATGAAACATAAGCATCCAAAAGATAGGAAAAGGAAAGGAAAAATTGCCAAGAGATTGTAAGCATGCCACTGCGAGAATGGTTTATCTTGATGGCAATCCTGTACCAGAAAAGTTTCTGAGATGACACTTCTACGTTTGTTTATGGTGGAACAAGTTACTAAGATTTCTTGGAGGAAATCTAGTCTGTTTTAGATAAAATTTTGCTGTTCCTTCAGTAGGGACTTGGATGTGTTTGGATTGGAGTTTATGTTTGAAAATTTTCTTCAATTTTGTGAAGGTGAATTGTTTGTAAGAGAAGATGTGGAACCTATAGTGAAAATTTTGTATTGGAGTTTGGAAGAACCTCAATCCAAATATGCACTCACCAAATTAATCTTGTTTGGGCAATAAAGAGGACAGAGAACTAAGTTGGTTGAGGGGATTGGTGAAAGGCCTTTGATTAATTCATATGTAAAGATAAGTTGACTGTATCTCTTTCAGTGTTTATTTTTTTATAAAAACAAAAAAGTCTTACTAAGATACCTATATCAATACTATTAAGTGTGGATAGGAGTTATGGTGATTTAAACACAAGTATTTCTTTCTTTTTTTTTATTGACGAATTTAACCTCTGCATTAAAAGTGAATAATTAGACTAAAAGGATAAGTAGCTAAATCTATTACGATTTCTTCTAATAATATTTAAATGTACCACTAAATAATAATTGTTCATAACAACTAAATAATAAGTAACTCTCACCAAGTTCCCAATAACTTGCAAATTTTTTTTGAATTGAAATATAATTGTATGGAATATAAAACTAAACTATGTAGCCTCCATGAAATAGTTAATATAATTAATTTCAATGTGTATCTTATTAGCATATCATAAACAATGATGTATTTATTTTAATGAAATTAAGGATATAAAAAATGAACATTACAAACTCTATAATTACAAAAGGAAAAGAAGAGGAAAAACATTTTGTTTTGCAAATATACAAAATGAACAAAAAAAATTTTAACAATCGAACAGTGCTAATACCAATATAATTTATGAGAGTATAACATACTGCAAATCACACAAATAATCCCAAAGAAAAATATTATTGATTGCTAAATAATTAAACAAATGCAGGAAATACTTTCACCATACACTAGATAATAGGTTTAATTTTAACAAAAATCTACCCCGCATGTGAGTTGTGCTAGTTATCAGAAATGCATACATAGACTGATAGAATATTTAATTATTGATTATTTGTTTGTTTAAATTTCCTAATTTTCTCTTCCTACTTATTCCTTCATGTGTTTGTTTATTTTTGTTTTCTTTTTTTCCTTCTAGTTTATATTGTTATGATTTTGTGTTATACTCCCTCTGTCCGGAATTAAATGTTCCATTTTGACTAGACATGAAATTAAGGAGGTGATTTGACTATAGAAAAATTACTATGATATTCTTATTAATAAAGAGGTTAGTAGTAGAACTCATATATTAGTAGAGCTTAAATCCCTTAAATCGAGGGAGTTAAAAAGGTTAGTTTTTGGACTATTGTGTTAGAGGAGCTTACTTTCTTTAAATTAAAGAGGTTATTAGTGGAAGTTTAGATAAAATATATAATTATTTTAAGAAAGTGGACATTCCATTCCAGACACCTTAAAAAGGAACTGTGGACATTCAAATCCAGACAAAGGGAGTACCATTCTGGTATTTTGTTGTAAGAAACTGGACATCATCTCGTGATTGCTTTATAGTGGATATTTTTAAGAGCTAAAATAATTTAACCTCCTCTTCGTCAAGTATTTTTCAACTTAATCTGCTAAAAAGGTGGGACAGATTGTTACTTGTTCCCCCAAAATTACTTTTCCTTGTGCATGTCTGAGAATCAGACAAGGTAATGAATTGTTTTTACCCTCATTTACCTTCTTATATCAGTATCAATTCTAAAATGTTAGAATATGACTGAGAAATGGGAGACACATGCTGTTTTTGCTTTTAGCTGCTGAATTATGGAGCTTGCTCTACTTGCAGGGTCCTTCCACTTAAAAGAGCTTCTGAAGAAAAGGCTCAAGCAGTTCGAGCAGCAGCTACATCTAGTTTCAGGGCAATGCTTCGGGAAAAAGGAGACATTGCCCCTAATTCACGCTGGTCAAAGGTCTGTTAGTTATCATGCAATGTTGAACAGTATTTTGTATATTTACCAGTGATTGTTACAGTAAGATAAAATCTTTCAGCTCTTATCTGTGCAAGTTCTGTTCGATAATCTTTAGATGCACTAGTTCTGCTTTTTGTAATTGATATTCTTTTGGCTATCTGGCTCTAATTGTGAGTTGAGGAGCTTTGCGATCAAATTGAACAAAAAATTAGCAAAGCGGAAAAGATAAAATTAATTTGTTAAGTTGTCTTGGTTGTACTGCTTTTAGTACTTGATCTTGGTGATTGTGACCTTTTTGGTCAGTTGATAGCCAGATGCTGTATAATATTTTGTGCCACTGTTGCCAGAGTTAAAAAGTAATACCAGGTTTTATGACATAGTGCTTGTATGTTTAGAGTTCAGAATGGTTAGAAAATCTTCCAAATCTGAGTATATAGCAGTTGAAACACTTTATTTTAATCTGTTCTCAGTGAAAAGGTTAGTCTTACCAGTGTCTCCATTTTAGCTGCTGAAGCTTTTCATCTCTTGTATGTGGTAAATTCTTACTTGCAACCAGTATTTTATTCTTCTGAGGTTCTGTGTATTCTTCTGGCAGGTGAAGGAAAGTTTAAGGGATGATCCTCGGTATAGGTCCATTAAGCATGAGGATAGGGAGGTATTATTTAATGAATACATTTCTGAACTGAAGGCTGCCGAAGAGGAGTTACAGCAGGTTTTAAAGGACAAACATAATGAGGAGGTGGGAGAAATTTCTTTTCGCTTGTCTCAGGATAACTTATGCTGTGTTTTTATGTTTTCATTCAATGTTAGACCTTGAATTTTGCAATAAATCACATGGTTAAGTTGTGAGAAGCTACTCCATCTCTGGGAAAAAATTACTTCATTTAAAAGCGACAAAATTAACTTTGTTGACATTTAAAGCACAATGAACTGAACATGTCCAACCTGAGAATGTTTTTATGACAGCAAGCAGGAAGTTGGTATCTTTTTTTCTCTTAGTGCAAATACACATAGACAGGCTTCTTACTCTGTTGTTCTGAAACCTTTGCTTGCTCTGATACCATAATCCTCTTGCCTCGACACGGTCCCCCACAGAAAAAGAAAAAAAGAAAAGGGGGAAAAGTCTGAACTCTATTTTAGTCTATAAATTGGTGGAAGAGAGAATGGCAGGAGCGGGGAGCTGATCATTGGAATTGACGTGATTTTGTTTATTATGATGAGATAAGGAAATGTACTACAGAGATTGAATGGTTAGGTTACATCAGAATTTTCATATATCCTGTATATTCTGACAGCCAAGAAAGCTGAAGAAGGTCATTAATGTCTGAATGATCTAAAGATCATTATCCAAAAACTTGAGTTGAAATTGAACTTGGCCAAATTCACATCAGATAATTTTTTTGTTCAGTTGAAATAGATTTTACATTTATAATTTATGGGTATCTTGGAAATTGGCCAAGGTTTTGGATTGCTACTCAAGGTTTTCAGTTTCTATTCTCCCCCACAATGTTCTCTATCAGCTGCAGCAGCTCACCAGGTCTTCACATTTTCTGTTGCATGCTTTAATTGATCAAATATTTGGGGAGGGCCCAAGGATTCATGATTGTAATCGTAAAGTAAAAGATTTTGTTTATTGACTGAGATTCATGGATCCTAATGGTAAAAGATTTTGTTTATTGATTGAGATTCCCTTGATGTAGTATTTTACTGTTTAACTTGCAAGTCTATGATGGATTTTATTTTTGGGGGATAAAATCTATAAACAATGATTTCTTTCTTTACCTACACTGTTTATATCTTAATGAAGTAACTACAAGAGGAAACAAAAACCAATACCTTTAACAGATTAATCAGAGGTAACTGCAACTGCAGTGATGGCTTCTAGTGTTGGAACAACCCAAGCGAGCTCTGTTCTGATGTGAAATTGATAGAAACGTAAATTGGCTGATGCTCTATTACAAAGTAGACTTCTAGACCAGCAATAACAATGTTTGCTGGAAAGTGATTAAAAAAAGGGGAAAGTAACTGGTAAACTTAATCCATGTTCTGCGTGGATTTTAAGTACTGTCACAGTTAAAGAAGAAATGCTATTAATGAGATGTCCCTGCATCATAGTCACTGTTGATTCAGTTAAATAAAAAATGATTAGGGTACACTTGCTGGACTAGTTTAATATTAGTTGTCTTAAATCAGCCAAGAAATTTCATTGAAACGAGGTTTACCTTCAATTATCTCCTTACTGGTCTGGAAGATTGAAAGTTTTTTCCTTGGATATTTTCAGGAAAAATTGAAAGAGAGGGAACGAGCTCTACGGAAGCGGAAAGAAAGAGAAGAACAAGAAGTGGAAAGAGTGCGACAAAAAGCTCGTAGAAAGGAGGCAGTTGAATCATATCAAGCTTTACTAGTTGAAACGATTAAGGATCCTCAGGTATTTTTTTTTTTTTATGGTACTTTGTTCAATGTTGTTAGCATCGTTTTATGCAACTAGTTATGACATAGTATTGGAATGTTACACTTTTCTGATGATTTAAGTTTGCTGATCTCAAAAAATCCCACGATATGAAGAATTTTGTTCTATATGTTCTGTTAATAGTAATAAGAATGTTGTTCCATATGTTCTGTTAATAGCAAGAGTGACTTTTTAAGAGGTAAGCTTATCTGCTGCCAATTACTAGAGAACCTAGAACCAGTCTAGAAACTCAATCAAACTGTCTGTTGAGTGGGGATGTATTTGTAATGTGAAAACCAACATTGTGTATTTTTCGATAAGGAAATTCCATGTTTTTTATGAATTCTCAATTATAGTTCTAAATGTCGCATTTCTCTGCTTACTTTTGTTGTTAAACCATCCTTTTAATCTCTTTGTTGTCCTAATGTTTGCCTTGAAACTCTCACACGACACTATAATTAGAGGATTGTTTCTTCCCTTCTTCTATGTAATGCAAGGATACTTACCACACCAGGAGTTTGGTGTGCTAGAAGAACAAAGAAGAAATTTTTACAAGTGATCTGATGAGATGGAAAAACCAAGCCAAATGGGCTGGGGCCTATTGAAAAGCATTCGGTTAGAGGAATCTCCAATAAGGCTAAATAATCCAGCTTTCAGCTGAAACTAATTTGATAAAAAAGTTGGAAGAACTTCTTCGATCCTAATCTGTCTTAAACTCTTTGCTATAAAAGCTGAAACTAATGTGATAAAAAACTTGGAAGAACTTCGATCCTAATCTGTCTTAAACTGTATTTGCTATCCACTGACCAATTGAGTGAGAAATCTAAATAATGTGCAAAATCTGCAAACAACTTGGGAACTAAATAAAATCACTCAACTTACAGAGGTGCAGATGTCTGGGCTCAAATTGGAGAAAAGAAAGATAAACTCTGCCCATCCTACCCCCAAAGTGCCTCATTAATCAATTTTTTCCTTAGCTTCGTTCTGTTCCTCTCAGTGCTAAATCCTGGTCGTAGTGCCTACAGAAGAACAATTGCACGGTCCATTTCATCTGCCCAACTTCCTTTATTTCCCTATCTGTCTCTACCTCTAAACCACTTTTGTCACCATTCTTTTTTTGTTATTCTTGTGAGATTATCATTGTTACAATTCATACATCAAGGGGAGAGGAGGTGGATCCAATTAAGATCTTTGGTTTGTAAAGTGCTTCTTACCAGCTAAGCTACCACCTGGGCCACAACTTATCATAACAACTATTACCTTCAACCTTCTACATTTATTTTTTCTGGGTCCTTTGGAGTTCGAAAACTAACACCATTTTACCCTCCAGACCCTGAAAAGAATGTAATCACAGTTTCAGTTGTACTGGTCTCTATTTGTGAAATGTATATGGTGATTTTACTTCAGATTTGAAGGCTCTCTTATACCATTTTTCCTAATTACATCTCTTGGATACATTTATGAGAAAATTCATGTGGAACTGAAAGAGTGGAGGTCTAGAGAAAAGATTTGCAAAGACGTGGGGATACTTGGATACCATACTTTCTACTGCTAACAAGTGCCCAGTCCTGCAGAAATGTACAACACAAACAAACTTGAGTTGCCATATTGGATACCCTGGCCATCAGGAACCAAGTGGTGGGGCCAGCAGTGCATTGGTATTACAACTCATGTTCTGCAGTTACAGTTTTGTCATCTACATTTTTGGAATTTTGTTCCTGGGATTTTCTGGTATTATTAATGCCATCCACCCTTTTCAGTTTGGAAATTAGGTCATTGAAGGGGCCAAGCAGTATTTATTTGATGAGGTTATACTGTACTTTGTTCTTTAATTTCTAAGGAACAATTTGGTGCAAGGATCTTTCATTTGTTTAGTTCCGTTAGTGAGAAGGATGCAAACTAACCAAAAGATGAGGAAATTTGATGGAGGGAATTTCCCTCTGATACTTGGTAACAATGGAAAATCTTTTAGCATGGAACTTGGGCTGTTGATATTTTATCCTGATTTTGGAATAAGTTTAGATAGGTTGGTACATAACAAGGGTCATGTTGTGTTGGGTTGTAAGGAGTTTAGGAGGTTTGCTTCTTTAAGGTGATATCCTGCAACCTGTGAACAGTAAATATGGTTTTCCTCAGTCGATTGGTTCCAAGTTTTGGATACTTGCAATCTGAAGTGCAAACTTAGGAATTCTGATGCCAAACTATAACTTGTTGGTAAAACAGGTAAAAAATAAATGAAATCTCAGAGCTGTAAATTGGTGGTTGTTTTAAAGGAAATCTTCAGAGCTCTAAAAATGCTTACCACATTTCTTGGGAAGGCCTCTTTGGACTATTCTGAACCTTATATGACTGTTGTCTGAACCACAGTTTAAAGACCTAAGAATAAACTAACAGTAAAATTATTAAACCTAACAAAGATCAGGCACTACAATGTTATGCATCTCTAAGTGGAAAGCCCTGCTAGAAACTTTAGTTAATTATTGCAGGAGGCCTTTCCTGGAATAAAGAAATAATTTTGAAGTTAGTACTGCCTATTTACAAACAGTTTAATCTCTTGAATATGGCTTCAAAGGTTTCCTTTCTAAAGGTTTTAAGGGCCTAAGGAGCATAGATTAATGTTCAAATCTTTTCTGTCAATTAATTTTTTGCTGCAAGTTCTATATGATACTTTGGGAAGGCAGTAGGGAATACCGTAAACCCACAAATGCGTTTGTGGCTCAATATGAGGTCCATAAATTCTCATTACCATGTCATCTAGCGAATTGTTAATCCAAAACTAAATCTATTCTCCATGTTCAAAAGCAAAACAGAGAAGGATTTTGACTTGTGTTGTCAGATTCTGTCTTCAGAGGGGTTTTGATTGGATCAAAACCAATATTATATGATTCTTCTAATCCAAATTCGATCAAAAACATCAATCTATCGTGGACACATATTTTTGGATTTGACTTGTTCCAACATTTGCTTCACGTAATGAGATAACTGAAGTAAAAGCAATTTCTTTCAAATGGATACTATGATGGGTGGATAAATGCATTCTTCTTTGCTTTCTGGCCCTGTTAGTCTCGTGATTTAATTTGTTTGTAAGTAATTGAGAAGTGAAATTATCAATATCTAAAATTTGTCAAGTGTAGTTTTTATGGCTAAAAAGAAGACCGGGTGATGCTCCTGTTTGAAGAGTTGAAGGGTGGAGGAATAATGAGGTTGTTAGAGGTAGACAGAGGCCGAGGAAGGTTTCAATGGAAGTGATTAAAGGTGATATGGCTTTGCTAGACTTGGATGAAAGTATGGCCTTGGATAGGAAGAAATGGAGAGAATATATTCATGTTGACGACCACACGTAATCCTTCTTTGATTCATGTAGCTGACCCCGATTTGAGATTAAGGCTTAGTTGTTGTCGTGGTGGTGGTAGTTATAGGTCTCATCTACTTGGTCTTGTAGCTCCAATCTTTTTTCTTTTATTGGTCTAAGCATTCAAGATCATGTGCAATGATAATCTGTATGATATAGTTTTGGGGGGAAAAAGAAGTAAAATAATCAAAAACCAGTCTGGTTCTTATAGCATTCTTTCATTTCTATTCACATCATATTAGTCTTTGATGATTTTGTGTTTCTTTTGTTGTTGGTCTAAAATCGCCCTTATTGGATTCTTAAGGGACCCTTTTTGTGGTTGCGGCATCTGGATTCTTTTCATCTCGAGTGAGCCTATATTAGGAACATGATTATTTTCAGAAAGTAGACTTTCATTTTCGGACACTGTGGAGTAGAAATGTGGACGTGAGTTTGGCATAGAGAGTTAATTAATCTTTTCCCCTTCATCACATACTCAATCTCCTTAATCCCGACTTTCAGATACTCTCTGCAAGTTGCAATTCTTTCTCTTGTTTCTTTGATCATTATCTGACATGTTTACAGTACTGGTTAGTTATCTGCGTGTCTTTGCTGTCATAATGTACTTAGGAGTCTATAACATAATGAATCTATCACACCAGTTGAATTAGTCTTTGATTGGACGTCTTCAAGAGTGTGATGCAATTATTCTTCTTTATGCATCTAGGCTAGTTGGACAGAAGCAAAGTCTAAATTGGAGAAGGATCCTCAAGGACGTGCTGCTAATCCTCATCTTGATCAATCTGACTTGGAAAAGCTTTTCCGTGAGCATGTTAAGACATTGCAGGAGGTATGCTTACTCTTTTATTACTTCGATTCACGGCCCCCACAGTTCACGTTTTCTTATTTTACAATGAAATCCATAAAAACTATTTAGTCAAATAGCAGGGACAAATTTTATTCATTCTTGAGATTTAAGGATTATTTGAGTAGGGCATATGCTTAATTCCTTTACTTGTAAACTGAACTTTACTAATGAAACTATTGGTTAGCATTCATTACTGGGAGCCCTACTTGTTATCTGTCTAATTTAGTAGGTGAAGATCAGTGCTTCTGATCCTTCGCATAATTTATACTATGGCTTTCTTTGCTTTCAGCATTTTATTTTCCTAGTTAAACTTTTCAAACTATGTCTTGATCCTAACTTGATTTATGTGGTTTGCAGAGGTGCTCATCTGAATTCAGAGCCCTATTAGCTGAGGCTATAACCACAGATGCTGCAGCTCGAGAAACAGAAGACGGTAAAACAGTTCTTACATCTTGGTCAACTGCTAAACAACTTCTGAAATCTGATCCTCGCTATGCAAAGATGTCAAGAAAAGACAGGGAATCCTTATGGCGGCGACATGTTGAGGAGATTCAGAGAAGACTAAAGGCTGCACCTGATCAAGACGCAGAAAAAC
The DNA here is from genome assembly GCA_030512225.1 of Rauvolfia tetraphylla. Lineage (NCBI taxonomy): Eukaryota > Viridiplantae > Streptophyta > Magnoliopsida > Gentianales > Apocynaceae > Rauvolfia > Rauvolfia tetraphylla. Next base: position 1,887,219 of record JAJQKT010000008.1, read on the forward strand.
AGAAGGAAGCAAAGAATAGAAGTTCTGTTGACTCTGGGAAACATTTATCAGGATCGAGGAGAACTAATGACAGAAGATAGTTCTTGCACGCCTGATCTTGAAATATGGAGCAACAAACAATTGCACCAAAGTTGCTCGAGTGACTCTCTTTTTTATTTAGGCTTCATCCGATGGAAGTGATTTTGATTACCCTCTTAAACGCTGCATGACATAGGTTGGGGACAAGGGTAATTTGGCTAGGTAGGTGCTTTTGCCAGAGGTCTTTTTGCTTTCTAGCTGCTGATGTTCTAGCTGTATCAAGCAAGTTTTTTTTACTGTACTCTCTTTCAACTAGGGAGCATGTAATTTTCATGTAGTTTCTGATTTGGTGCTATTTAGCGTTGATGTAATTGGTTCTATTAACCCATTTGAAGCATTGATTTCAAGCTTTATCGTGAGGTAGAAAGCATGGTTAGATGCCCAGTTAGTAATTTTGTCGTTTGAATGCATGGTCCTTAGCAATTTTACCTTTTCCAAAAGCTAGATTTCGGAATCCTACCCTTTTTATAAAAATTTGATGTCTGCCCCCAAAATATTGAATTATTTCAATTATACGCCTCTCAGTTATTTTTCAATGGTAAAATTTTTAATTAATTATTAATTAGTTTGGACTTTTTAGCAAATTAGCAATTGTACGTGTTAAATTTTTTAAAAGTTATATTAATATTAAAATTTTCATTCAATATAGTTCTAGTATTCATTTGATTTTTAATAGTATCAATATCTTTTTTGTTCATTATATTATCTTTTTTACTTCTCATTAGTTACATCTATATTTTTGAGTTTTAATAACCATAATTATTTTTTATATTTTTTATTATAAAATAATAATATTCTTTCTTTCTCTTTGTTTTTGTAAAGTTAAAGTATATTTTTTCTTTTAATTTTATTAATTTTTATAATATTTCAATAGGATAAATACATTACTGAGACGGTGAGCTGATTAGAGGGGAGGAGAGAAAAATAATAAATACATTACTGCATAGAGAGCACTGATAAATCATGTTTGCAAGGGCTGATCATTTGAAAACTGAGCCAAAAATCAAGTAAACATATAAATTTAATAATGCAATGTAAAATTAGCCTTTTCGGGTAGATAATTATTAAGATCCTCAAAATATGCGTGCAAGAATTGCAAACGCATAAAAATATCTGCTGGCAAAGCAGTTATTTATTTGGATTGCAACTTAAATTTAAAAAAAAATTATTTTTTATGTTTTTGAATTTTAGTAGGATCTACAATTAATTTTTGTGAGAAAAAATATAAAATTTATGACAAAAAAGTGAAAAAAATAAAGTTATTATTATAAATTTGTTGGCGCGCAGTTGTCGTCTGCACAACGAAATTGTAATACTAATGTAGAGAACTTAATAAAAAAATTACAACATAGAAAATAGGAAAAACTATAGAGAGAAAGAAGAGATAAATAACACATGAGCTTTATTGATTCTCTGAGAGTAAATCAATCAATGAATGAGTGTGTACAAAATATCAGTCTAAAACCCTATTTATAGGGTTCAAGGATACATATCAATAGAAGAGGTAGAGAATAATCAGAAGACAAATCGTATCACGAATCAAAGATATGATAGCTCTCTCATCTATCTTCTGAATAGTTGGAGTATCTCTATAACTCTGATATTGGATTACCTTATTGATATCAGATAATAGACATCCACAATATTAATTTTATAATACTCCCCCTTGGATGTCCATTGCATAAGAGTATGCCTCGTTAAAATCTTATTAGATAAAAAAACACAAGGAAAAAATTTTAGTAAAGGAAAAAGAGTATACTACTCTTTATGCAATATTTACTCCCCGTGATGAGATAATCTTTTGAGATTTATTAACCAATGCTTTCCAATCAAATGTTGCAATTGGTAAGGTCTTAGTGAATAGATTTGTCAAATAATAAAATGATCAAATTTATTACACATCAATATCATATCTCTTTTGGATCTCGTGAGTAAAAATAAAAAATATACTTTATCGTATCTCCTTAGATATATTTCAAACTTTATTATCATCCAACAATATAGTTGAAATTCCTTCTTAGAAGATATAGATTTATCTCGAATACATTAATTATGATCACACATATTCTCAACCAACATCATAAATTTTTATTTCTTCAACATGAGTTGAAGATGTGGCAGTTATAATCAACACATGCCTATAAATGAATGGTTTATTTGGATCATATAGTTAACTTATACCTTGCATATTCATCTCAACAGGAGTTGAATTTTTTTCAAAATTCGAGCTAAACTATCTCAAGGAGATATCAAAAGGCAAGTTTAATGCCGTCTCAAAATTTATTAGATAGAGAAGGACTAAAAAATAGATATCTACTTGCAAGTGAACAAATGTATTCATACACTCAATTGCAAAATTGTGGTATTTCAAGACCAAATAGTTCTTCACTATCCTTTAATAGATATAAAGGATCTCACTATAATAACACAATGATAATTGATATGCTATGTCCATGTGAAATATCTTCAGGATGTTTAATCAAAACAAAATGTTGACTTTTCAAGACGATCACAATACTTGCTCCTCTAAATTATTCAGGAAAAATATCTTGATCATCAAATCCTTTTTTCTTTTGAGGATTTTATTTTCAAAATCAAAAGATCAAGCACGTTTCAGTCATGTATCAAAATCATATGACTATAGAATTCATATATTTGTCCTGTTGGGACATCTATCCAAATAAGAATATCTATAGCTAAAATATCATATTGACTAATTCTACAGGAGTCAGACAAACAATTAATTTGTAATTTTTAAACAACATTTTGAACTTTCAGTTCATTAATAATTGTGTATAGATCAAGATAATGAAAGTCATAAATGATATCCTCTTTTAATTGATGATTTTCTCCCCCTAATGTGGAGAATACTATGTCAATCAATAGATTGTACAATGAGGATATCTTCTAATAAAGAAACATATATAGCAAGTATAGTTACGTATGGACTTTCTTCATACATTGACATACTCGATCATTCTTTTAATAATAATTCACTAAGATAATCTCATTATGTTCTATATGAATAATTATATATTTCAAGTATATCGAGTCCATCAAGGACTTTAAATATCAGTACTATTATCAAATAATAATAAAGATAAACACATATTAAGTGTTATCATGCACTATTATATCCACCACTAGAAATATATTTCTTCATTATCAGCGTCAGGTCTTATGAAGAATCATACGTCAAAACTCATGGTAAATATTCACTTTTGTAGTTCACATTTTATAAGCAAATATTAATTAATATCTCTTTGGGATTACACTTCAGGAGTATAATTCATGTTGGGGGTGAATAGTTTAAACTTTTCATATTTCTCATGCGAACTTTATCATTTTGAGTCTGCAGACCTCGATTTGGAAATCCTCATTATGAATCAATATATTATGTGCATTAATATTATTGATGTCATATACTTGTGCAGTTTCAATATTTTCCAATCATGTTGAGATCTCATCATGTCAAAGTTTTCAAGTACCTGAATTTCTTCTGGAAATAATATATCAATGATATTTGAAGGAAAATTTTTCTGGAATTTAAATCTCCTCAACATATATGACCATCTTAAGTCTTTACTCCAGTGAAGAGTTTGTATCCTTGGAACTGACTTATCTACCACATTTCAGTTGTGTCTCAAATTTATTTGTAGTGGTAGACTATCCTTCAGAGATATCAAATATAATAGGAGTATTCTTTGTTGGATATTGGTCAATTAATATATCTAACTATATAAATTATCCTTTGAACTTCTGGTTCAAGGTATCTTCTATGAGGATCAAAATAGAAGATCAAGATGAGACACATATTAATATCTTTATCCAACCTTATGTTTTCTCCTCTTTATGTTAGGGCAACTTTATGTTTTTGCTCCCAACATATTTGATAATCTTTTTAAGAACCCATCTCATTACCTTTTGTAGTGGAGCAACATACATAGTGCATCTCTAAATTTAGGATGGAAAATATTTGGTTTCTAACCACAAACCAACTACTATGAGGAGAATCATAATGTGTTGGCAAAATACGAAATAAGTGCTAATATATCACAATCATGAACATTCTGCAGGATATTCAATATTTATCTCAATACTACCAGTATTATTAGAACAAATTATGTCTTTGGGAGATTTTAAAACATGAGTTCATTATCAATGAATTGTGCAAACTACAGGTTGCAAAAACAATAATATATATATGACTATTTTTTGATGTATCAACTAATGATTTCTCTAAATTCATCCCAAAATAACACATTCAACCCCCAAGTAATACTAGTAACTATTAAATAAAACAAGCAGCACTTATAAATGCGTCATATTAGAAAACTTTCAGTTTCATAATAAATTCATAATCATTCTTCGTATTTTAATAATTCAGGATGGTCCAATCGGTCATGCCAACTAATAAATTATTTATCAGTAAACTTCAAGTTTACTCAATATTGTATCTCAATTTCATAATTTTATACAATATAAAGAAGGAGAGATGAATGATGATATATATAGTTGACATATATTTAATGTCATAATCGTAATGCATATTCTTTAAAAGTTCATTCATCCAATGTCTCGATATATTGATAATATAATCAATGCTCAAAAGTTTTACTAGACTATATGGAGAATAATGTATTACAATAATTGAACATTAGGTGAAGATCTGTTAACTCTTCTAGAGCTTTTAATCAATTAACTCTTCTAGAGTTATTGATCAACTAGTTCTTCAGGAACTTTGTACTACCATTTATACTTTGAACATATATTTTAAATTTTGTCCAAATAAATAATAAATATTATTTAATTGTATCTTCACTATTCTTGATCCAAAACAAACTAAAATAATATATAAATATTAAAATATAAGTATATAGTATGAAAACTTTTCATTAATAATCACAAAATAATAAAATATAAAAGTAACAATTTGATATTTCAAAATTTTGGTTAACATTCAAAATGCTAAAAACTCTTTTTGGATATTCAAAAGAATTGGCTACATTCACATGTGCCATATCAATATTATCGACACAAACATCATTACTATCAATAGCATAATTTATGAAATTAAAGAATTATCAATAATTAATAAAAATTCATAACATGTTTGACGTACTACATGTACGTGACAAACTTTCATATTGCATCAATAACATGTTAAAATTATTACTTTTTCTTTTTTCCTTCTTATTATTTTCTCACTTCTGGTGAGTATCTATTCACTGAGAATTTAATGAGTCATTCTTACAATATAATAACAAAATATATTTCTACTACCAGTGACCAAAATCTCTTTCATAAATATATGATAAGTTCAAATGACATTCACTCTAGGGAATGACATAAAATTAATTGGTTGGGTATCAAAATGTTTTATCAATTACTCATTTAGTTTCAGAAAATATAAATTTAAAATACTTTTGAAAAACTTCTTCTCGATGTTGCTACTTCAGGAGCATGTTAGAGATATGAGAAAGGAAAAACATTTTACTCATCACATTAATAGTAATATTTCTCCTTATAACTTTAATTGAGGAGAAATTCTAAATGCAATAAAATTTTGCATACTGATAGACATAAAATTTTATACGCACACTTATAACAAATCATCACTAACATTTATATAACAATCATCTTCTGGTGATTGTATGTTTCATTCACAATTTGCTAGTAATCAAGTAGCTTTGATGCTTTGTACTTCTTAAATGGTGTCTTCAGGACCCAATATATCTAGATGTATATATATTCTGATCGCCATGATTATATAGATTATTCTTATCATATCCGCGTTTATGTCCACGGCTTCGACCATGATTACAACCTATTATAGGGCCATAACCTTGGGTTTTAATACATTCACTTATAGATTTAAAGTAAACTGTGAGTGTATCCAATTATATCGTGATTTTAGCAGAATGACCATCTTCTGGTGGTCAAATATTTCTTTTATATCCTTCTACAAAATAAGTGGATCTTTTACGATAAGATATTACGCCTTTAGATCCTCATGAAAATTATAGTGGAGAAAAATCATGGCTTTTATACGATTTTAAAATGATGATACATTATTTTCAATAATGGTGTCTGTCAGACCCATTGTATCTCCACAAATTTAAGCATGTAGTGTCTATGACATATAGTTCTTTCTATAAATATCAAGAGAAAAAAACGAGTTTTGAAAGGTTTGCCATAGGAATTCAAATGTAGAAAAAATATCTCTTTTTTCTCTTGATTAAGCTCTCAACTTTGGTGGCAGAGACTCGTGCTGATAACGTATTATAAATTTGTTGGCGTGCAGTCGTCGTCGGCACAATGAAATTATAATATTAATATAGAGAACTTAATAAAGAAACTACAACATATAAAATAGGAAAAACTATAGAGAAAGAAGAGATAAAGAACACATAAGCTTTATTGATTCTCTGAAAGTAAATCAATCAATGAATGAGTGTGTACAATACATCAGTCTAAAGCTCTATTTATAAGGTTCAGGGGTACATATCAATAGAAGAGGTAGAGAATAATCAGAAGACAAATCCTATCACGAATCAAAGATATGATAGAACTCTCCTATCTATTTTATGGATAGTTGGAGTATCTCTATAACTCTGATATTGGATTACCTCTTTATATCAGATAATGGACATCTATAATATTAATTTCATAACAGTTATATCTGAATTAAATTACAATCCAATTACTTGCGCACGAATTTCACAGTTTTCCTTTACCTTTGAAAGAATGAAACCCACGAAAACATATTTAGTCAAAAAAAAGAAAAAACTTTCACAGCCGCAAGCGCCATCTAACCTTCCATAACCAGTAGTAGCCACCATGGAAGTAGCATTGTGTCAAATTTGATGCATAGACCAATGTAGAAGAAAATTAGAATTCATGTTCTTAACATTTTATTACGTGTTTATATAATAAAAATAGAATTTAAAGTTAAAAAAATTAAAAATTAGAGCTATTAGAACCAGTTTAGATCCTTCGTAACATTTCTTTTTATAAAATTTTTTATTCATAAATCATAAATAAAAAAAGATAAACCAAAACTCCAAAGAATAAACCCGAAATATAAAAATTCTACAAAAAAAAAAAATGTTACCGGAGATTTTACAGAAATGTTACAGACGACCCGGAGTGTATTGGAACAGTTCCCGCCGCTGCCTAAGTGACGTGCCTCTATGCGTTCACCATGGACTAGTGCAGTTCTTGCCGCAAATATATTCCAGTTGCTCCAAGTTTTAAAATTTTTTATTATAAATTCCTTTTTTCTTGTATAAACACGTAATGAAATGCTGAACATTAAGACTATAATTGAAAATCACTTAATTTTATAAAAAGAAGAATTGAAAAGTATTTTTTTAAAAAAAAATGATCAAGCAAGAAACGGCTCGATTGCAAGATGAGGTATAGAGAGAAGGGTTTGGGGGAGAAAATAGGGAAATTATGTCAAGCATATTTTGAAGAAGATTATGGTTATTGGCGTCGCATTTTATCAATAGGGTATAGAATGCCGTGCCGAGAATCTCAAATTGAATAAGAAAAAGGTCTGAAGTCCCTTTTTTTTTAATATAAGATGTGACAAACTAGAGATTAGTTATAATATCGGTGCAACTAGAAAATATTCTTATAAATGATAAAAAAAATTTATATAAAGAGAAAAATAAAACTCTGCATCGAGTAGAAATTGAACAATTAATCTGTTTCTTAAAGAGTCTTATTGGTGAACTATTTTTGTTAAAATTGTATTTCTAAAAAAATTTAAAAAGAATTAGCTTAATTATCCAAAATAAAAGAATTAGCCTTACTTGCAAATGTTGCGTTGAGGTTCTTAACTAATTGTTCCATGAAGCCGTGGCTAAGCTGTTAAAGAATAAATATGTATAGTACATGCCTAAGAGACTACCTTAGTTTCTGAGAAAAAAGAAAGCAATTCATTAAGTGAGGGAAAGGGCAGCAAGGACTATTGATAGTACATTCGCAAGGGCTTCTCCAAACCACGAAGGAGTTGAGGAGTGTAGCCCTTTTTGAGCTAATAGGTGCACCGGTTCATTATCGTTCTGAGTCAATGATAGAAAGGGAGTAAGATTAAAAGAACAAGAAAAAACTTTGATATGTTGCAAGAGATGGCGGGTGGCCTATAGCTGATAAATTATTCCTCCTCACTAGCATTAAATCTAATGGAAACCTGATTCTTCCACAGTGCGGAAAAGCTTGCTTTTAAGCTGAAAAATACTCTCCGTTTCTTAATAAATATAATTATATAAGTTTTATTTTGTTATAAAATAAGTATTATTATACGAAATTTGGACCTTTTTTCCTTATTTATCCTCATAATAAAACAATGACATTTAGGGTGAACTTAAATAGAGTTTGGCTTCAAAATCAAATCTAAAATTTCTAGTGTGGGATCTACATCTCCTCTCATAAATAATTTAACTTTTACAAAATCTAAGACAAAAATCTCAAAATCAAACCTTATCTAATCACACCGTAATGTAGTAAATATGATAGTTTTTTGTATAGTAATTTTCATGTGAAAGAGAGAATATTTTATTAAAAATAAATTAATCGATTTAACTATTGAGTAAAAATTTTTATAATAATACCTATTATGAAATAAAGTTAGTATGTAAGGATATAGGGGATGGAACAAGTTCTGGGTTTTGATAGTTGGATGGATTTTGATTCTGTTAGAAGTTCAATTGAGGGTCCATTATGTCTATAAAAGTTGGTATTTGGAAACCTGGGATCTTTATTCTTCTCTTTCCCCTGAAGATTATAGAGAATAAAATCCTCTTTGTACCTTTAAATATTCTTAACCCACAATCAAATCCTTTTTTCTGGAAGTTTACTCCCGATTGGACCTTTACGGCCAATCCTGCCTAAAAATTGGGTAAAGTTCGAGTGCTGCATGCGGGTTTTTACAGTACGTGCATAACTCTATTTGGACCGTTGGATCTGCATAAAATCTGATCTAACGATTCATATTTTTTTGGCTCCATACAGATATTATTGTTTTACAAAAATTAGTAAATTTTTGTATCCATCGGATCATATTTCGAGACTGATCGTACAGATGAAGATCAGTGCTGCACGTGCTGCACAACTCCAAGTGCATCACTGTAGAACGACCCAATTGTTGCTACGCCTCGAATACCTTAATTGCTTTTTGGGTCATAATTGAATATCTTAACTGTGAAGATATCAATTCTGCTCTTTTTTAAAGATCTTAGATGGATTTAGAGAATTTTAACTTTGAATAATATTAAGGTTGTCGGAGGACTTGGGCCAGTGGAGCACACAGTTCCCTTCGAGCGTGCAATTAGTTTTTTTATTCGGTTTTAGTTTTACAATTTTTAATTTAATTTTAATATTTTTTAAGAAATTAAAATTAAATTAAAATTTTGTAAAATCGAATCAAATCAAAATAAATTAATTCAATTCGACTCAATTGTAAAAGAGATACGGAAAAGAAATATTAATAATATATTACAAAAATACTTTCTTAATATAAAGACGTATATTCGTCGTACGTTAAATTATAATTTTATTTAAAAAATTTAGTATCATTTATTCATAAAAAGGCATTATAAAAATATACTCATATATTTTTTTAAAATTTTAAATTTTATAGTTTAGTTTTTTATCTGAGCATAGAAATAAAAAATTGAATTGAATTATAGATATTTTTTATAAATTGAGTCAAATCGAATTAAAATATTAAAAAAATTAAATCTAAATATGAATTTGAATTCAATTTAATTCTATTTTTTGAATTACACCAAATAATGAATATTGTCTCTGTACGCGCGAGATCGACATCGGGCATAGCCTAGAAAACACCCCTGAGGGCTTGCATCCATGCTCTGGGAGTTTGCGAAGATATTCTACCCTTTATAAATGCTGAAATATATCTAGAAAACTCTTGTAAAATACGTAAAAAGAAAATTTTACTTCTAAATCAATAATATTAATTGCTCCATTCTATGGTCAACTGTAGTTTCTTTTACATGTTGGAATATTCGACAATACATGAATTACAAAACATTTTCACAATAAAAATTTTGATTTAAGCTGCTATATAAAATTTTCTAACTCTATTAAATATATTGAGATGAATGGGAAACAGTTTTTGAAAAGGAAGATTTTAAAGAAAGCCAATTCCTGAAATTGTTAAATGGATTATTCCTCCCCAAGATGTCATCAAACTGAGTGCTGATGGGTCAGTGGAAAATAACCCTTTTGCTTCAAATTTACTTACGGAACTTTTGGGTTTGAGATTTGGATTTCAATTAGTTGTCTTACCAAAAATAGAAAAGTTGCATATAAATTTAGGCTCTGAAACTGTAATTATTTGTTGTTAAATTATTATCACCTATGATATAAACATACTGTGGATGATTGTAGATTTTTATTGATAGCTTATTTTAGATTATACCTTAATTCACAAGTTTAGGGAAAGAAATAAGTATATTGTCGTCAAAGTATTAGCAAAGCATGCTGTGGAGATGGCAAAATAAATATTTATTTTTTAATTTTGGCTTTCTTTTGTTCTTGCTTTAGCTCAAATTACTTGTCAAAAAATCAATTTTCATATAGATAAAGAAAATAATTGATTGGGTAAAATGACCTAAACGCCATCTTGAAATTTTGAAAATAATTAATGTTGTGTTTATTGAATTAATTAATGTGATGTAAAATTAATTGAAGGTCATACAATGGCGGTAATTAAAGCTGCATACGACAACTATGAAGCGATGGATTGGAGAGGTACTAAATTCTTGTAAAAGATTAAATTATTTTAATATTTTTATCTTGAATTTCGTAAAAAATAAATTATTTTTAAAAAGATATATAAATCTATACTTAAAATTTTAAATTTAGTTTCAGAATAAAATTCTGTCCAAATTGAACCTAAATTGACTACATTTTATTGACAAGGAAACCCGCAACCACTATCCGGAGATGCGCACTGAGTAAATTCTACCCTGCGCAATAGCCCGCAAACCACGCAGAGGAGTAAGTCACACTAAACAAGGCTTGTACTTGCTCACATAACAATTGGAAGGTTCAATATCCAAATAGAAGGTGTAATACAATGGCTCATAATGTTGTCTAATTGATTGTCTCTTTTACTTTTTTTTTATGTTGACTAGAGAAATTCCCTCTTGACGCATGACTTTTTAATAATAATTGGTTTAATAATATTTAAAGACTTTAAAAAATTAAAGTTAAAAAATAAATAAATATTTTAAAATTCATAAATGATAATAATTTGAATAAAATTAGTTTTTTCTATAATTAATTTAGGATTGGAAGAGTATTTTTTTTTCATGGGTAGAGAGGAGAAATATTTAACAATATATACATTACATGGGTATATAGTATTTTCATATTTACAGATAATATGTACTGATAATATTTTTTTTTGAGATTGTCAAACATGCATTTTCCAAGATCTAATCAATAAATAAAAATTTCTTTATTTTTTTTAAAAAAGAATAAGAGCAAGGAAAAAACGGTATTGCCCTAACTGCCACCAAATTGGGCATGTATAGCAACTCGATTTACAAAACTGCCATCCCCAGTTTTAATCCGTACCCGCTCCGCTTCCTCTTTCCCCGCTTTTTCTCTCATTTTCTCCTTCTCATCACAATTCATATCCCAGGCAGCATCCAAAGCTTCAGTCTTTCCTTCTCCACCAGGTACTCTCACTCTCCTCCTCCTCCGCCCTACCAAGTCATTGTGAACTGAGAATTTTTTTCAATCGGATGAAATCAATTCTCTCTCCTTCGTGGATTGATCGCCATGACTCCTGATTTTGTTTTTTCTCTGGTTGTTTTTGGGTTTGTTCTCGCGAGCAGTTTTCATGAATTCTTGGAACTTAAGTTGAACTTCTCCTTGAACAGAAATTAGTTCAGGCAACCATTCAAATGACTTCGGAAGCCTCAAATAAGGAATCCCAAGTAGCTGAAGATGCTGCTGAAGCTTCACAAGAACAAGTAGTGAACCCTTGGGAGGTTTCCGCCAAAGACGGCGGTAAAATTGATTATGACAAGCTCATTGACAAGTTTGGTTGCCAAAGACTGGATAATTCTGTGATTGATCGCATTCAACGGCTCACCAATCGCCCTCCTCATGTTTTTCTTCGACGCGGCGTCTTCTTTGCTCACCGCGATTTTGATGAGATTCTTGATGCGTATGAGAGTGGAGACAAGTTTTATTTGTACACCGGTCGTGGACCTTCTTCTGAGGCATTGCATCTTGGCCATCTTGTGCCCTTTATGTTCACCAAGTATGTCATTTGATCTTTATCTTTGTTTTGTTGACAGATGTTTTGTGAACATTAACGTTATACTAAGCTGATAATCATGTCGCATTTGGGTTTGGATGTAGCGTCAGATGTGTCAGAGATTGAGTAGAGTTATTTTTTACCAGTATTTGAGAATTGAAAATTTTGCAGTAACATATTTGGAAATTTTGTTTTTGTGTTCCTAGTAATTTTTCATTATCTTCTGTTGTAGAACTAAAGCATCTTTGTTGATAAGACACACTGTTCCTAGAAGCGGTCTTTTGAACTCTTTACATAAAAATGAGTATTTTGCTTTGCTAAAATTAATGTATAATTGATGTTAGATGCAGAAACAGATGTTTACTTATAAAGGAATATTCTCTCTTTGTCTAATTTGTTGAATTATATAAGTTCCTCTGAGATATTTGATCAAGCAGAAGTCTAGGTCGAAAAGTCAAGATGGAAACTATGTATAAGAGGGTGAAGTTTTGGAACAGATACGTAAATGACTACAGATTCCAGGTATTTGCAGGATACTTTCAGGGTGCCACTTGTCATACAATTGACCGATGATGAGAAGTGCATGTGGAAGAATCTATCAGTTGAGGAGAGTCAGAGGCTCGCACGAGAGAACGCTAAAGATATCATTGCTTGTGGATTTGATGTTTCAAAGACCTTTATCTTCTCTGATTTTGATTATGTTGGCGGGTATTTTTTTTATCTTTTGAGTTAAGACTTAGAGCTTCATTTTCCTTCTCGTCTTATTCTTACAGGAATTTGACAGTTGTTGTGGTTGTCTTTTTAATTTCAATAGTTACTTTCCCAGTTGTGGTTACATGAATCTTGCTTTTCTTTGGTTTAATTGGTATACGATTTCTAAATGTTTGTCGGAGTGGTAATGATATGCTAAATGGTTGGCCTGCAATTGCTGCTAAGTTATAAAGAATTGTATTTATATTAGGAAATACTGTTAGCACTATGGTTCTTGTGATCTTGGTAACAGAAATAACAAGACAAACAGACGGTAATATTCAAATTCATTTAAAAAATTTAGAAGATAAATAGAAATGCAAATATATCATAACTTTACCCCAGGCCTCTATAATGAAACCTGTTTTCTGATAAATAAATTCTGCTCATATTCGTTCTTGTAAAATTCAATAAAATTATTCTTCTCATTGCTTAACCATTGCCCCCAGCTAAAGAAAATTATTATTGACTTTTTAAATGAAGGCATAGGTCCTAACATGTTCTTGATATCTGTTTATTGCAAACGACATTTTTCTTTGTCTTTTATTTGTTCATATATTTTGGCATTGATACTCGAGTAGCTCTAAAATGTCTAGTATAAGATGTATATCTTTTTCACAACCATCATAATTCCATTTATTTGATTCAATAATTTTCTATGTAGTGCCTTCTACAAGAACATGGTAAAGGTCGCAAAGTGTGTCACTTACAACAAGGTAGGTCTTCAGTCTGGAAAAGATATTAATGACTTGAAATGTTTCTTTCTAAATGTAGAATGCTCAAAGGTCATCAACGCATGCTTGGAAATACTAATGTTCTCCTATGGTCAGGCTGTAGGCATTTTTGGTTTCACTGGTGAAGATCACATTGGAAAGATTAGTTTTCCTCCTGTTCAGGTAGAAGCTTTCTCTTTTTCAGCAGGCCTACATCTAGTGTCTCGGATAATAAGGTTTAAGAAGTGCTCAAATGATGGAGATGGTCCTAACTGTGGCATTTTAGGATTTCAGAACACTAAGTAAAAAGAAAAGGGATTTGAGAACAAATAATGAGTGCCCTTTTCTTATATGTATTGAAGAGAGTAGTGCAAGAACCTTTTTGACTGCAAATTATTAGAATTATGAAATATGCTTTTTAGTATTTTTGGAAGATTTGCACCACCTCTTTTTTATCCACATGTTTAATTTTTTTAAAAAAATTATCATTATTATTTTTGTTATTATTGTTGTTCTTGTTCTTGTTATTATCATTATTCTTCTTGTTATTATTTTACCTTGTGCCCATTTGGTTTATCTAGGATTGCATCATTGCAGGCTGTTCCATCTTTCCCAAGTTCATTTCCACATATTTTCCATGGTAAAGATGATCTTCGCTGTTTGATTCCTTGTGCCATTGATCAGGTGTCCTCTCATTCCATTTGAAGACCTTTCTTAATTTGAACAATATACTTCTAGACTTTTGTGTTAAGAGGAGTAATGGAACTTTAAATTCCTGTACACAGCTTTAACAAGATAAAAGTGAGATTCCATGGATGTTATAGGATTTCTATGCCTAATCTATTTGAATGTGTCAATTCTGGAATGTGCTTGCCACCTGAGAGTTTTCCTGGTAGCTGTTGATGTCATATTTGATTTGAAATTGAGATTCATATTTCCCCTCCATTTTGGTTGCCAATATGCTTTCTTATGCGTTTTTTCAATTTTCTCTGCTTGTTTGGGAGAATGGGCCTGGCTGCTACTATTCAATTCTAGTTGGCAGTTTAAGTATGGTTGAAATTCAATATGTAATTCCTGTATTTTATATTTGGAAACAATGCCCTTCAACATCTTAAAGGAAACAAGAGTGAAGTCTTATGTAACAAAAGGAAGATATTTATACTCTCTCTGGTATATGGCTCTTGAAATTTTATTTCTTGAATAACTAGCTTTCTTCGCCTTTTAGTAAGTAGGGCCATTTTCTAAACTTTATTGTTCAGACATTGTTATTTGGGACTAAACATTTTTTTTTCTATGTTTAAACTGCCTTTTTGCATTCTGTGGTTTAAAAGCTCTTTGGGACTAAATATGTGCTTTATAGATTTAAAACTCCATCTTATGGCTGTTCTAGAAAAACTCTGGCCTAGTGACTAGAATCACAATCAGGTGTTGAACATGCAGCTGTCAAACATGGGAAACGAACTCAGCTTGTAACCACCAATGATGAAACGTGCATATGTTGCTCTCATGACTGTCCATTAGGGATTGTTGTTTCTGATATCTTTTCTTGTTATTCTATGATTTCAAATGGAGGTCATGATTCTTTGAGGAATGACAGTGCAAACGTTATTCTGTTCTTAGGGATTTGGTTCAGCACCATGTAGTTAAAAAGGAAACAAGATGAGGAAAAGGTATGTAAATAAGAAAGAGAAGTGAAGGAGTTTAACCTGGAACATAGGAATAACCCTAAATCAAGCTTTTCTATTCTTAAACAGAAACCCCAGAGTTTCAAAAACAACTAGGAACTATGGAAGAATTCATAGAGTAATATTATTAGTATTCATATATAAAATGAAGAAGACGTGGAGACCAAAGCTACTAGGAGCTAAGAAGACTTTTCTTGAAGGAATTGAAGTAGCAGGTTCAGAGTATGTATGCATCTCTTGCAATTTAGGAAGAAAGAATTAGCAGAACCTTTTAGGAGTTGAGTAGATGCTAGAACAATTAGAGGAGCATGGAGGAATCTTCTTTTTGTCTTATTGAGTAGATCCCATGTGATTACTATATTACTGGATTTATTTTATATTTGAATTCCATTTGATAAGTTACGAGGAGAACATGAGATGATGCTTAAAGGTGTGGCACGTGGTGGGCCAACTTACTATACAAATGTTTTGCATTTTCTAGAATCAGAACTGGGAGTTTGATCAGATGAGGAAAACCTGAGCACACATTTCATCTGAACATGATCTAGAGATGCCAAATGGACTATTTTGCTGCACTGGCATATGCTAGCATCTGAATTTAAATAAAAACAGCCTATTCATAAGGAGTACTGAGAATTACTCATTGAAGATGCTTGCTGTTTTAATTATCAATGTTTTGCTGTTATTTTGTTTTACTGTAATGTTAAGCCATTTCTTGAATTTTATTTTATGGCTTTAGCTTTTGAAATTTCTGGAGGTGATAAGAGTTCCATGTACTTTTGGTGTTGAAGAACATCTTTGCCAACCAAAATGTGTATAGAATCCTCTCTCTCTCTCTCTCTTTATTTTTTAGTTTCATGATTCAGCGACAAATGTTTGAGAGGTTATTTGTGTCGATGCACTCATGTTAGACTGTCTTAGTGATAATTATTGACTGGGAATGTAGCAGTTATCTTTGCTCCTAATATTTATTATATCAGATCTGCTCGCATAATTGTTTGGTCTAAGATTGTGAGAGTAGTAATTGGTGCTTCTTGATTTTGTATCCATCAGGATGTTTACTTGTACCTAAGTTTTCCATAGTTCTCTCTGTAAAACTATGCTCATGCTGAGTCTGGCCTAACTTCCTTTCTTTTTCTTCTTGTGGCATTAACTTTGGCTTTGAACATTTTCAGGATCCTTACTTCCGGATGACGCGAGATGTTGCTCCTCGTTTAGGTTATCAGAAGCCTTCCTTGATTGAATCATCATTCTTTCCTGCCCTTCAGGTTTCATGACTTGAATCTGATCCTTATGAAAATAATTACAGCATGTGGTATTATTCAGTCTAGTCTGCTGATTTGTGTTTATTTATTTATTTTTGCTTTAGTAATTCATTTGATTTTACTAATTATTGTTAGGGATGAGTCTTACAGAAAGTTATTCTAAATGGATTAACAATTCTATAACCACCCCCTTCTGGTTCCTTCTTCTCAAAATTTTAACCTTCTAGATTTTTTTTATTACTTTAAATATGAAACTTCATAACTTTCAAGTATTTTTACCAGTCAAGTCTAAGATTTATTAGTCACATGTATCATAGAATCTCCTCAAATCTTAGGATAATTGTGTATGACAGTGGCCACAGCATGTTTTTGTAAAAGATATTCATACTGATGATGTATATAAGAGTACTGCAAGTGAAAGGTTATTTGTATTTTTGAAGAGGGATTCAGCATTATTTCAAAAGGGAAGTCCTCCACAGAATGCAGTATACAATTACAGTGAAGGTTCAGGCATAAATTCTATCCACGAATCTTTACAATTTGAAATGGATTGCCTACTCCAGAAATAATTTACTCCTCCATTGAAAAGTGTGCATTGATTTAGTACCAAGATTTAAGAGAGCATTTCATTTTAAAGCATTTTACCAATTTTTACATTTATTGATCTATTGTTAGTCCAATTACATGTAGACTTCAACAGTTTCTCTATTTAAGTGAGGCTAGTGGTGAAAATTTTGTTGTAAAATGGTTCTCTGTTTAGAAAGTAGATGTTCATTTTAAAAAATGAGTATAAAAGATGCAAAAGATGTGTATAATAGTAGTTTCAGCCTTACAAAGATGCAAAAGAGAATGTATGAGATAGGTTTCAGCTTTATTTCCGGTGATTCAGAGGTTTCTGGGTGAAGATTTTGGCTTTTGGAATGTATCTGCTGTTTTTACATGTATGCCTTAGTTTACCCTCAATATCATGCAGGAAGCAAATATTTGAACTCTCACAGCTGATATTTCAAACAGTGGATTGGAAATAAAGTTGTGGTAGTTCTTGACAGTTGAAAGAAAACATAATGAGCAAGAGTATGATATACGTTACTTATTCATTTACTTACAATACTACTTAGTGCAGAAATTTGAGTGCTAGGTCCAATTTTCTTCACTGTCCCATGATGGGTGAATGAAACTTTTAATTTCTCTATGTTTTGGGCATTTCTTGGGCAGTCGCCTCCTGCTCTGTTGTGGTGTTCCTGAGATTGGAAGCTTATGCTTTTGAAACTCGATATTTTAGGGAGAGACAGGGAAAATGTCTGCCAGTGATCCAAATTCAGCAATATATGTGACTGATAGTGCAAAGGATATTAAAAACAAGGTATGTGTTGAAATTCTTTTGCTTTGGGTGCTCTTAATATTATATATTATTCACATAGAAGGGTTAGTGCCTTTATGGGCCTATTTTCTTTTACTTGTATTAGGACATATTATAAAGGGCTCTGTGGAATTAGTTTTAGTTGATGTGCCACTTCACTGAGTTTACTGCTAATCCCTTCTGTCGAAGCTTGCATTTTCCTCCACTTTTTGATTTATTTATTTGTTTTTACTTTTGTAATGGTTATCAGTCCTGTAGCATATATGTACAATTTTGTTCAACTTCTTGCACTTAGTCTACATCAAAATGTTGAAATCTTCTTTATAATTATTCTGTTAGTTTTCCTTTAGGCACTACTTTAAGCGATAGAGTTGAATTCTTACTAGTTTATCATGCCTTATGCATTTCTTCCGGACTCGTTTGGCTGATACCTCACCAGCACTACAGATCATAGCTTGTCTAACTGCAATTTTATTTCATTACATTTAAAATATTCTGTGTGCCTGTCATAAAATTGAACTTTTATGAAAATAGATGAATAAGACCAGTTGTTCCTTCTCATATTTCCTGCCCTGTTTTAAGGACTTAGGCAAGATGTTTCTAAATGATTTCATCCTCTTTATGTCCTTAAAAACCGTCAACTTTGACAAGCTCATCTAACTGCAATTTTATGTCACTACATTTAAAATATTCTGCGCGCCTGTCATAAAATTGAACTTTTATGAAAATAGATGAATAAGACTAGTTGTTCCTTCTCATATTTCCTGCCCTGTTTTAAGGACTTAGGCAAGATGTTTCTAAATGATTTCATCCTCTTCATGTCCTTAAAAACCGTCAACTTTGACAAGCTCATCTAACTGACCCATTATCCCTAATATGCACCTACTGTTTCCCTCATCTTCCCATTACATAAATGAAAATTTCTTTTGTTATATTCCTCTCTCTCTCCCCCCAAATAAAAATCTCAGAGGGGTGTTTAGAGTTGAATTACATCTTGTTCAAAAATTTTACAAGATGCATTTTACAATGCATCAGTTATCATAAATGCAATATGAATTGTAAGTTGTTAGCTGATGGAAGTTTGAGAATAAAATATAATGTGAACTGGTGTAATGTGTGTGGTTATCGAATGATTTGGTAGATTCACTCTATGTGGTTCGGTTTAGTCTAAATTCTGTGATATAGGCCTATTCCTCCTCACTCTCTCTCTCTCTCTCTCACGCTCCTTATAATGATGCCAATAGTTTGTACTACATTTTTCTGCATGTGTCTTGAAGATTTGCTATTCTTTTGGCACTGTCGGAGCACATGTGAATTGCTTGGTATTTATAATTTTAAATAATAGTTTATTGAATGTCTACTATTAAATGAAAGCACATATATTACCAAAAATGTGGTGTATTTGATAATCTCATTTCTTGTCCTTGTATATTTTGACTTTGGATTTTTCCCCCCTAAAGTAAAAAACCTTGGACTATCTTAATTAAAATGCCCTGGGCTTTGGACTAAATGGTTAGAATTTGTTGGGGGTCCAATTTTAAGCCTGATTCTCACAAATGTTTTTTATTTCCTTACTGTTACTTGATGTGCTAAACTCTAGATATCATACTTTTTATTTTTGAACCACCTTTTGAAGTCTCTCTATGTTGTGCATGCAATGGCAAATTGAATGATTATAACGATATGTATAATGTTGATGAAATCAAAGAAAGTGCATATGATACTTGTCTACTAATCACTTTTTAAACTCATAAATTTCACAGATAAACAAGTATGCATTCTCTGGGGGCCAAGATACTAAAGAAAAACAAATGATTTATGGAGCGAACCTTGAGGTACCTAAGTATTTTTGTCTATTCTTGGAAGTAGAGTACATATACATGTGTATATATACATTCTTCTCTCTCTTAGAAGTTCATGAAGATTCTTATGTTTTACCAGATGATACCTGAAATTCTCCAATTTTGTCTTTTTAGCCAAATCACATGTAGTTCCTTGGCTTATGTTTCTTAACATCCCATCTGACTGTATTCATTAATCTTTCTATCTATCGCTCCGGGCTTTCTTATACTTTTGACCTTGTTCAGGTTGATATACCAACTAAATATCTTGGTTTCTTTTTGGAGGATGATGCTGAGTATGAACATATAAGGAAGGTTAGCTATTTATGTGTCTAGTTTACCTACTTAGTCTGGGGGTTGACAAGGTATTTGTTGATATTTCTTTTATTGGTTGTAGAAATTGCAAGTTGAATGCTTCTTTTCCCTTCCAAATATCCATGTATTCTTTCAGGAATATGGAGCAGGTCGTATGCTAACAGGTGATGTCAAGAAGCGGCTTATTGAAGTTCTAACTGAACTGGTGGAAAGGCATCAAAGAGCTCGTGCTGCTGTGACTGATGAGGTAACTGACCAATGCCTTTTCATTAGCCATTGCTTGTATAGGTTCAAGTGGTCGATCTGAAAGTTCCATCATTCAAGATCATTATTTGAGACATCTTGAGCTAAGGGATTGAATTTCATATCTAATTTCAAATGCTTATTTCTGCAAATTTCAATGCCATTCTGGAAATTGAGAATTGCAACTCCAAATCCAATTTTACCTCTCAACTCCTTTCTTTTCTCTTTCATCGTTGTCCCCTTAAGACCATGCTTCCACTGTGGCTCAGCACTGCATCGCCACTGGTAATCACCAGTAATGGCCAATTCCAAAGCCAATACAACCCCCAAAAGCAATTTTATGTCCAAATCATGAATTTGGTCACATTTCTTTCATAAAACTGTGGAAAATGTCCAAATTACCATAGTGAATAATATCAGTCCCATGTTTACCAAGTCACCACCAATCCTCGTGTCACTTATGCCAAATCGGTCTCCTTGACTTAGAATACCTCCGCATCCTTCATTCATTTTGAGAACCAGCCAGGATGCATGAATTTAGTTTTGGGATAGTGATCTGGAAGAAAAGGTTTGTTCAAAACTGTAAGAAATGTTGACTGGAGAAGGGCATAAGGCAATGAAGGAGATAGAGTTATTGCTCAACATGGCCCACGAGAAAAGGGTGTCTTTTGTTGTTTTTTTTCTTGGGGGGGGGGGGTTGGGGGACAGGGAGAGGTCAAGAAAAAGAAGGTAGTGGTAGTGATGGTGGTGAGAGCAGGAAATGAGGTTGCTATTAAGTTCATTGGTATATAGTTACTTTTGCATCCAGTTAGTATTAATTTTTCCCTTGTAGCCATAATTTGTAATCCTCTAAACAATAAAATTTATGTGCTATTAGAATAAATTATATTCATTCTATTCTAACGTAATTCCAGTTCCAGGGAGTGAACCTTGAAAAACACACCTTAATGATTTTCTCTTCAGAATATTAATCTAGTGAATTTTGCCTTTTTCTATCATTTTTCTAAGTGGAAAATTCATCTATGGTTGTGTATTATGTTTGTATCTGTTCTGTCGGCTGGTGACCTACTGGTGCAAATGGAACTTGTTGCACTGGAGTTCGACTGAAACAAATATCATGCCTTTAGAACCAATGGAATAATATTCTAGACTACGATGTGTTGCAATATGGTTTAATTTTATGCTTAGGGCTTATGTGGAATGGTTGTCTGTTATAAGAAGATATATGTATAAATAGTGCTATATCTTGGTTCTTAATGCATGTGGGCTAAGCAAAGAGAAATAAACCTGGTTGCCTCTGGGAGAGTGTGAGAACAGATGAATTGTGGAACGGTTGTCCATTAAAAGAAGGTATATATATATATATATATATATATATATATATATATATAATAGTGCTATATGTTGTTCTTAATGCATGTGGACTAAGCAAAGAGAACTAAACCTGGTTGCCTGTAGGAGAATGTGAGAACAGATGAATTGGTTCACGCTTTCTCCTTCCCTGGCCCTTTAGGTGGTGTTAGAAATTTTCGTTTCTGAGGGCTGGTCATTGGAACTGCCGCCAACATCATACACTTGCTTTATGATTTCAAGTTTCGGTAATAGATCTGGGGTTCCTAACTATTCATTATGTTCATTTTCTTTTAGCTAATTTAACCTATAGTCTCTGTCAGTTAGATATTTTTTATCAAAGGGCCTGTTCTAGTAACAAATTATCTTTACCATATGTTTTAACATGGTTGCTTGTTATTAGGGGTATTCATTCGGTTTCGGTTTGGTTTTTAAACAAATTTACAAAACCGAACCGAAATTTTCACAAAACTGAACTGAACCGAACCGAACCGAAATAAATTAATTCGGTTCCGTTTCAAATCGAATTTGGAAATGGTAGAATAAGAATGCATTTCGGAAATGCGTTCTTAGCGTAAAAACACATTACCGAAATGCGTTAAGTAGTAATTTTATTTTAAAAATTCAGTTTTATATAAAAGAACGCATTTTAGTAATGTGTTGTTATGTAACAATGCATTTATATAATGCGTTCATATATAATTTTTTCAAAATTTTGATTTTTCGGTTCCGTTTTCGGTCTAAGCACAGAAACCAAAAGCCGAACCGAAATGTAAATTTCGGTTTGGTTTTTCGGATTGCACCGAATAATAAACACCCCTACTTGTTGTGCTACAATCCATTTTGTTAGATTGCTTAAAGTAAATTTACTTGAATATAATTATGAAACATGCTCTGAACATGATAGTTTGTATATTGAAGCAACTTTCTTCGATCTACTTGGTTTTGCACTTTACTGTTACTGAAGCGTCATTGGAAGGACTTAACACTACCGAACTTAAAACACTACAAAGTTGCACTTATTCTATTCTCGTTCTTTGAGTTAAGTTGATTTTAATAAGGTTTTTTTTTTCCTTAAAGGTGAAAAGCCATTTTGATGCTACTCTCCTTTATATTCTCTTCATTTTTTAAAAAAAATCTTGCTTGTGTCCGGGTTGCCCAGACTAATCCAACGTGGGAGACTTGAGGTGCAAGGCCTTGAGAGTACTTCGGGACACAGCCGACTGCAGCATATTGCTGCCCTCAGGGTGACTTGAACCCGCTTCCCTCACTTGGCAAGCCAGGTGAAGGGGGGAGGCCCAATTTGGCCAATGCTCCTTCATCTTCTCTTCCGACTTTCAATTAAAAAGAAAGCTGAAAACTGAAAGTAATTCTGGGTTGCACTTGTAAAATATCTTTTGCTAAGAAACACACAACCTAATTTGAAACGAACATCTCTGTGTGGCCCTTTTGATGAGCACGTTAATACAAACTCTAGTTGCATGTATAATAGATTGACATGATAAGCCTCCGTATCCGAAGTCCTTCCATTTCTTGTTTGTGTATGCAGATTGTGGATGCTTTTATGGCTGTACGGCCTCTTCCCAACATGTTCAGCTAAATTTGCATACATCTTGCGGGAAGCATGGATGTCTTTTGAGCACACTAATCGAAGTTCTACCAGGTGGATTAGAGAGTTGTTTGAGCACTAGAACATGCTTCTTTAGCCATTACTGGACAGGGTGCTAGACTGGTGGTTATACACATCGTTTCACATGTAACCTAACCTATCTGATATTTAACCTACTTATTTGCGATAGTTGAAGCTAAGTTTGGACGTGTTATTACTCCAGTTTTGTTGGGGATGGTTGGTCTCAAATGTTTGAGATGCTTTTACAAGTAGCAATGTGTTTGTTTTGGGAATTTTCTCACGTGGAATGAGGAATGGCTGGGAATGATTGATTACCAATGACATTATTTAGTTACTACGGTTTTGAGTAATTTGTTTCGTTGGCCTCCGGGATGATACCTATTGGTTATGTTTAATCGGTGCTTACATTCAAAGATTGAGAAATCAAAGTTCAAAAGGTCCCCAATCGGAACTGGGGTTCTCACATTTTTGTGCCAGCCTATTACTTATCGGCTTTAATTAAACATAACCAGCACACATATTGCCTCTTCCTGTTCAAAACAAAACCGACCTTTGAAATTTGGCTGTTCTCTTTGGTCATGCTTGGCATCTTATTTTTGTTCTTAACAGTGATATTCAGCTGCAATCTCTGATTGCAAGTATATAATTTCATTTGATATGCCTTTCTTTCTGTTGAACAATAATCACCTGCAACGTTTTAAGTCTTGATGCCATTTTAGAGATTCTATTATTGGGACAAAGGGATTATATCCAAACTGATTTTATACAGTCGAAATGACTTCTATCTTTCCACTGTAAACAATTCTTTGTCTTCTCTTTGTCTCCTCCATTCCAGCATTTTTCCTTGTGTAATCATGCAATTCATTAGCAGAAGTATATACAATCTAATAGATTTATCGAGGATTTTCCATTTTGATTTTGTTTTTTCCTTTTTCCTTTTCTTGGTGCTCTTGTGATTAGAATACGTGAAAAGCAGCAAAACGGTAGAATTATGACTTTAAGGCTGTATTTGGTTCTTAGAATTGGAATTGGAATTTTATAGAATTAATATTCTAAGAACTGCAATTCTAAATGTTTTTCTTTATTTGGTAAAATTGTGGAGTTGGTGTTGAATTCATTTCTAATTTCCATTTGTTTGTTAGGAAGGCCAAAAATTCATGGAATTGGAAATAGGAATTTAAATATAAACTAAGCCCTATTACAATTCAAAGCACAACACACCAGTACAAGTAGTACATGCAAAATATTTTTAAAATAAAAAATTACAAATAAAAATTAAAAATTAATTGTTAGCCCTAAAGGGAAAATCATATTAGTTTTGAATAATGATAAATATTGATGAGGACTAATGTATTTGTATGTTGAGTGATAGGATTGATGGATTGAGAAGCATAAAGTCTTATTGTCTTGGAGTCACAATGCAAGAACAACTCTACTATGCTAAAGGTGATTGAAGATTGAAGAGTATGTTTAAAATGATTGAATGCATTGAAGACTTAGAGTGTAGAGTTATTATGCTAAATAGGTATATTTTTCTGTAAACTCTACACTTGTATGTCTTGGATTCAATTGAATGCATGAGAAAGTACAAAACTTGTTTTTGAAATGATTTAAAATAAACTTTGTGATAACAAGTATATTTTTGAAATCTTAAATGATTTTAAGAAGATTTTGTATGATCAATTTTTTTATAACGGTTATTGTGTTTAAATGTGTTTAAATGATGTGTCCATTCATGCAAAACGTTTTCAATATTATTAATAATGATTTGAACATGTTTTGACTAAGTTTGGATAAGTTTGGATGTAAGTTTGGTCGTCCAAACTTTGGAAATGGTTTTTGTGCTTCCAGAGAAATTCGGACGCAAGTTCGTACGCATGGAGAAAAGTTCAGATGTCCAAATTTTCTCTGATAAGTATGGTTACTGTTTTTCCAGAGAAATTCGGACGTAAGTTCGGACGCATAGCAGAAAGTACGGACGCCCGTACTTCTCTGAAACTAGCCGTTTTATAGCTGTTGCATCTGATTTTTCACATCTATAAAAGCTATAAACTTCAGATTTTTTGTGAGTCTCGAATCTTTATGAACTCTGAATTCCAAAACTCTTTAGCAAACTTTAAATCTCTCTTTCATCTTGTGCATTCAATTAATCATTCCAAAGACATCAAAGAGTGAAGGTCCAACATTGGGTAAACATCTACCATCAAGTGGTAACATCTACACACTCTTCTCTCTTTATCAAATTGTGTTTTCTACTAGCTCATTGCAAGGTTATCTTGTGACGTAAAACCCTTTTGATAAGGGTGAGCCATAGACTAGATTAATCAAGGTTGTGGTGTAAAACCCTTGTGTGGGTGAGCCTTGGATTAGATTGGTCTTTATATATAAAACTCTTGTGGAAGGGTGAGTCTTGTTTGTAAAATTACTAAAAGAGGTTGTGAGTGTAAAACCATTGTGTGGTGAGCCTCTTATGTAATTTGTGAACTTGAGCATATAGTAGATTGTTTGAAATCATTAAGTGTAGGCTTAAGGTAGTGGACGTAGATCTTGAAGAGATCGAACCACTATAAATTGCTTGTATTCTTTGTTCTTACATTGTTCTACTACTTGGATACTATTTGTATTACTTTTCTATTGAATCAAGCACATACAATCTGTTTCATTGCTTAGAATTATAAAAGGACTATATTTGTGAAAAATTAGCCAAATACTTAATTTACCCCCTTAGGTATTTCAATTGGTATCAGAGCAAGGAATTCTTGTGTGGTTTTACAACCCAAAAGTTAAAAATCTTATGGCTAATATTTCAAATTTACCTTACCTAGAAGGGTCTTCCACAAATAGACCACATTTGTTTGATGGAACAAACTATATCTTTTGGAAATCTAGAGTTAAGATATATATTTGTTCTAACAATTTTGATTTGTGGAATATTGTTGAAAAATGTCCTTATATTCCTATGAAAATGAGAGTTGATGGAGTAACCTCAGAACCTAAGTCTACAGACGAATTTGATGAATATGATTCAAAGAAAATGACATTAAATTATCATGCCATGAACATATTAAGTTGTGCTTTAGATGTAACAGAATATAAGAGAGTTAGTGGTTGTGACATTACTTATGATATGTGGAGATTACTTCAAATAACTCATGAGGGTACAAATCAAGTTAAAGAATCAAAACTTGCCATGTTAGAGACTATGAACTTTTTACCATGAAACAAGGTGAGAATGTTAGTGATATTTTTACAAGATTTACTAACATTTTCAATGGATTAAAAGCTTATGGAAAGAGCTATACTATTGGAGAACAAAACAGGAAGATTTTGGATGCTCTACCAAAATCTGGGCAGCCAAAGACACTTGCTATTGAGGAATCCAAGGACTTAAAAACTCTTCCGCTTGAAGAATGAAAGACCTAAGAGGGGGTTGAATTAGGTCTTAGGCTAATTATCAAAATCTTTTCCTGTTTTGCAAATCCTTTGCCTTAATAAAAGATCTTCTTCAAATTTACAAACTCTAAGTTTATATGTGATTTAATGGTTGAGACAAGATGATCAAACAATAAATTCACAACCAATCAATCAACAACTAAGAACAAATAATAATAACAGAAGTATGTAAATAAGTAAAGTTATAAACAAATGAACACACGATTATAGTGGTTCGATCTCTCCAAGATCTACATCCACTACCTTGAGTCCACACTCAAGGATTTCAATCAATCCACTATATGCTCAATTTCAACAATTACATAAGAGGCTAACCACACTATGGTTTTACACTCACAACCTCTTCTAGTAATTATACAAATAATACAAGGTTCACCAAACACAATGGTTTTATATCTAAAGACAACCTCAAGACTAATCTAATCCAAGGCTCACCCACACACGGGTTTTACACTACAACCTTGATTAATATAGTCTATGGCTCACCCTTCCACAAAAGGGTTTTATGTCACAAGATAACCTTGCAAATGAGCTAGTAGAAAACACAATTAAGAAAAGAAAGAGAGTGTAAGATGTTACCACTTTGTTGGTAGATGATTACACAATGTTTCACCTTCACACTTTGTTGCCTTTGAAATTTTGAATTTCAATCTTTGAGCACAAGGGAATTTGAGAGCTTTTCAATTTAATTTGATGTAAAACAAGTTAGAGCATGTAAGATTTGTTAAGTTCAAAGTTCTACTAAAAAACCTGGAGTTTATGGCTTTTATAAAATTTAAAAATCAGTTTAAACAGCCATAAAACGGCTAGTAACGGCTAGTTTCAGAAAATACTGTTAATGTGAATAGTAGTACTGTTCATGCACTGTTCATGTGAATAGTTGTACTGTTTATGCGCTATTCATGCACCGGTCACAAAAATTCGGACGACCGAATTCTTCCAGTTGCGTCCGAATTTTCTTGCGAATTTCTCTGGAAGAATAGTAAGCACTGTTTATGTGAACAGTAGTCACTGTTCATGCACTATTCACAAAATTCGGACGACCGAATTTTTCTCCATGCGTCCAAATTTTCTTCCGAATTTCTCTGGAAGAATAGTAGGTATTGTTCATGTGAACAGTGTAGAAAAATTTTGGATGACCGAATTTGCATCCGAATTTTTCAAACTTTGTCAAAACATGTTTAAATCAATTCAAACAAGTTGAAAAACATTCTAGCCTCAAAGATAAGTCATTAAAGATCTTTTATGTGCAAAAACTATTTATGAAAACTTGATAATTTAGGTAAGTTCAAAACCATTGAAACCATTTAAATCAAGTTTTGTGCTCTCAATTGCAACTCATAGATTCCAAGAC
This sequence comes from Rauvolfia tetraphylla, assembly GCA_030512225.1. NCBI lineage: Eukaryota > Viridiplantae > Streptophyta > Magnoliopsida > Gentianales > Apocynaceae > Rauvolfia > Rauvolfia tetraphylla. The sequence goes on from JAJQKT010000008.1 coordinate 1,915,563, forward strand.
TTAAGAGTGTAGGGTTTACAATATTTATCTATTAACCACATGTCACCTACACTTCATGTCTTCAAAGCCTTCATTAATCTTGAACAAACTCTTCAATCTTTAATTACTTTGACATATTTGAGTTGTTCATGCATTGCTAGCTCCAAGGCAATGAGACTTCATACTTCTTAATCCAACAATCCTATCACACAAATGACATGCATATTAGTCCTCATCAATATTTGTCATTAATCAAAACTACATGATTTGCCCTTAGGGCTAACAAAGAACTTATTGGATCTCTGCTCACACATGAAATGAAGATGAAAAGATTAAATGACAAAGAAGATGAAGAAAAGGGAAGAAAAAGAGTGGTACTTAAGAGTTCAAATCACTTGAGTGAACAAGAAGAATCTTCAAGTGAAGAAGAAGAAGATAACAGTGGAGAAGAAGAAATTGTCATGGCAGTTAGAAGTTCAAGAGATTCTACAAAAAGGAGTTTCTCAAAAAGGGAAGAAAGCCAACCAAGAAGAGTGGACAGACTTCCTCCTTCAAACCTCAATGTTTTGAATGCAAGGGTACAGAATATCTTGTTGCAGATTGTCCCAGAGTTTTGGAAAGGGAAAGAGACAGCAAGAACAAAAAGAAATCTGTCAAGAAAGGAAAAGGACTGGCAGGAACGTGGGATCAACAAGAACGCGAAGATGACAATGAAGGAAAGGCCAACATATGCTTTATAGCAATTGATGATGAGGTACAATCTTCTCCCTCTATTTCAAATCTTCATGATGATGATGTTGATCCTATTGAATTACTTATAGAGATGTATGAAGAATTAAAAAAAGTTTCAAAAAGAAATAAAGAAATGAAATGCAAAACCAATGATTTATCAAATGAGAATTCAAAATTATGTGTTGAAAATGATAAACTTCTTGAGACCATAAATTGTCTTAACAATGAAAAAGAAGTTTTAAATGCAACCATAGAAAACACATCTTCTGAAAATAAAGAGCTTTGCATAAAAGTCATTTCTCTTGAGAAAATGCTTAGTGATCATGAAATTTTAAAAAGAAAAGTTAATGATCTTACTCATGCATTGAAAAATTTACAAATGGAAGAGAAAATTTAAATAAATTACTTAGCTATTAAAGATCTTCATTTGCAAAACATGGTCTTGGCTTTACTCAAGTTAGCTATGTTTCAAAATATAAAAACACTTTTGCTAAAGAAACTTTTAATTTCAAGCCTCATAATTGTTGCACATATTGTGGCAAGCTTGGACACAAGGTTTCTAAATGTTTTGTAAAAAGAAAGATAGAAAATGGTGTTAAGACTGTTTGGAAAGTCAAAGGAACTTTCACTAATCCCCTTGGACCCAAGAAATTATGGGTACCAAAAATCACTCTTTCTAATTTGGTGTAGGTTCAATTTGCTTCCAGATCAAGTGCCACAAAGTGGTTTCTTGATAGTGGGTGTTCGAGACATATGACTGGAAATGCCTCACTTGTTAGTGAGTTTCAAGCAACAAGTGAAGGCTTTGTCACATTTGGTGATAAGAAGAAAGGAAAAATATTTGGAATAGGTAATATTGGTAAAGGTTCCTTCCCTCTTATTAAACAAGTATTACTTATTGATGGTTTTAAGTATAATCTACTTAGCATTAGTCAATTATGTGACAATGGATTTAAAGTAGAATTTAAATGTGACACTTGTACTATTCTTGATAGTGAAAGTAGTAAAATCATTTTTATTGCTAAAAGAATTGATAATGTCTATATGTTATATCTTGATGAACTTATCACTAATGATATAAAATGTCTTGCTATTCATGATAATGATGGAGTTTTGTGGCATAGAAGATTAGGACATGTAAGCATGGATTTATTGAATAAACTTTCTTCACAAGAGCTAGTTAGAAGATTACCCAAAATACATTTTAATAAAACCCATCTTTGTGATGCATGTCAATATGGAAAACAATCAAAAACATCTTTTAAACCAAAGAAAATGGTGTCCACTTCAAAACCTCTTGAACTAGTTTATATGGATTTATTTGGACCAATGAGGACCACTAGTCTTGGTGGTAAAAGATATGCTTATGTGATTGTAGATGACTTTTCAAGATTTACTTGGGTGCTCTTCTTAGGTCAAAAGGATGAAACATTTCATGAATTTGCAAAACTCTTTAAAAAGGTTCAAACATCTCTTGAATATAAACTAATTTCTATTAGAAGTGACAATGGAAGAGAATTTTGCAATCAAGATTTTACAAATTCTTGTGATAAAAATGGTATTACTCACAATTTCTCAGCTACTAAAACACCTCAACAAAATGGTGTTGTTGAAAGGAAAAATAAAACTTTACAAGAGATGGCTAGATCAATGCTCTGTGAAAATTCCTTGCCAAAATACTTTTGGGTTGAAGCTGTAAATACTGCTTGTATGTAATGAATAGAGTTTTATTAAGACATTTTATAAGAAAAATACCTTTTGAACTTCTATTTGATAAAACTCCTTCAATTATTTATTTTAAAGTGTTTGGTTGTAAATGTTTTATTTTAAATACTAGTGATAATCTGGGAAAATTTGATAGAAAATCAGATGAAGGAGTATTTCTTGGGTATTCATCAAATAAAAAGGCATATTGAGTTTATAACAAAAGAACATTATGTGTTGAAGAAACCATACATGTAACTTTTGATGAATCTAGCATTTACCTTCAAAGAAGAAATAAAGATGATACAGGTCCCTCAATGATTGAAAATCAAACTCATCATCAAGTACCCACACTGGAAGAACATGCCAAGGAAGAAGAATTAATGGAACAAGAACAAGATGGTCAATTAAGCAATGATCAAGAGTTTCCAAAATATCTAACATATGCAAGAGGCCATCATAAGGAGCAAATCATTGGTGATGTCTCTCAAGGAGTTAAAACAAGGCAGTACTTTATCGATAATTTTGCTCTTTTATCTCATATTGAACCCCAAAATATTGATGATGCATTGAGTGATGATTTTTGGATTGTTGCAATGCAAGAGGAGTTGAATCAGTTTGAAAGAAATAAAGTTTGGACTCTTGTTCCTAAACCTAATAATCATTCAATTATTGGCACAAAATGGGTATTTAGGAATAATTTAAATGAACTAGGAGAAGTTGTTAGAAATAAAGCTAGACTATGATGAAATATTTGCTCAAAGCTTCAACCAAGAAGAAGGCATTGACTATGATGAAACATTTGCTCCAGTAGCCAGATTGGAATCCATAAGAATACTTTTGGCATTTTCCTATTTTAAAGGATTTAAGCTATTTCAAATGGATGTCAAAAGTGCTTTTCTAAATGGTTTTATTGAAGAAGAAGTTTATGTAGAACAACCTCTAGGTTTTATTCATGAAAAATTTCCAAATCATGTTTTTAAGTTAACCAAAGCTCTATATGGGTTGAAACATGCCCCAAGAGCTTGGTATGAAAGATTAAGTGGATTTCTTCTTTCAAAAGGATTTGCAAAAGGAAAAGTGGTCACAACTCTTTTTATAAAAACATCTACTAACAATGATATTTTACTTGTGCAAATTTATGTTGATGATATTATCTTTGGTGCTACTAACACATTTCTTTGTGAAGAATTTGCTAAATCTATGCAAAATGAGTTTGTAATGAGCATTATGGGAGAATTGAATTTCTTTCTTGGGCTGCAAATTAAGCAAACCAAGGATGGAGTCTTCATCAATCAAGCAAAGTATACCAAGGAGCTTTTAAAAAGATTTGGAATGGATCAAGCAAAAGGAATAGGTACTCCAATGAGTTCATCAACTAAACTTGACAAAGATGAAAAAGGTAAAAATGTTGATGAGAAATCCTATAGAGGTATGATTGGAAGCTTACTCTATCTCACAGCAAGTAGACCAGATATTATGTTTGTTGTGTGCTTATGTGGTAGATTTCAGTCTTGTCCTAAAGAATCTCATCTAATTTCTGTCAAACGTATTTTTCGTTATTTGATTGATACATATGACTATGGTCTTTGGTTTTCAAAATCTTCATCTTTTGAACTTATTGGATATTCAGATGCTGACTATGCTGGGTGCAAAGTTGAACGTAAAAGTACAAGTGGTCATTGTCAATTTCTTGGTATTTGTCTTGTATCTTGGTATAGTAAAAAGCAAGCTTGTGTGTCATTATCTACTGCTGAAGCTGAATACATAGCTGCCGGTAGTTGTTGTGCTCAATTATTATGGATGCAGCATACCTTACTTGATTATGGTCTTAAATTCAATTGTGTGCCTATACTATGTGATAATACTAGTGCTATCAATTTGAGCATAAATCCTATTCAACATTCCAGGACAAAACATATAGAAATTAAGCATCATTTTATTCGTGATCATGTTGCTAAAAAGGACATATGTTTAGAATATATAAATACAAATGATCAAATTGCTGATATATTCACAAAGCCTTTGGCTGAGGAAAGGTTTAATCATTTAAGAAGGTTTTAGGAATTGCAAAATTCAATTACTAATATGTTTGTTTAAGTGTGACAAAAGCAGAAAAATTTGGATGCATTGAATGAAAATGGAACGTCCAAACATTGACAGAAAATTCTGGACAGAAAAGTTCGGAGCATGAAAAAAAGAAAGTTCGGACGTTTGAACTTTCTGAAACTAGAGAAACAGAGAAGTTCGGACGCATGTTCGGACGCGGACCAAAAAGTTTGGTCTTCTGAACTTTACGGTTACAGCAGTTTTTAAGTAACCGACTAGCCGTTACTCACATAATTTATCATTCGAATTCTCTCCTTTTCAAAATTTCTCTCTACCCACTCACGTCCAAACATAAATCCCTCTGTAATTTCACTATTTTCACATCAAAATACTTGGATTTTTGAATTCCTAACCCTGTATACTTCTCAAAACCCACTTCTTTTCTGTTAGGGAATCGAAATGGCAAGAACAAAAGGAGCCAATGTTGAAAAAGGAAAAGGGAAGGCAAAGGTCAGTGAAGGAGGACGAACTCACCATGAACCAAGAAGAATTAGGGTTCCTCAATCATCATCTGGAGCAAACAAGTTTATCTCAATCAAAGTTGCATCAGAATTTGAAGATTGGAACAAGAAATCAAGGAAAATATCCCTGGAAACAAAGTTGATTTTGAAAAACTCACCAATATAGGTAATGTCCTATCTTTATTTGGTGATATTGACTGGAGTAGTTTGTTGAATATTGATGAAGAATATTATCCTTCTCTTGTATATGAATTCTATGCTAATCTGTGAGAAGAAAGAATAGAATATGAAGGAGAAGATGTTAATCAATGGTATTCATCTAGAGTATTTCAAATAGACTTTGAATTTAAGGATGCATTGGTGAATAGAATCTGTAGAGTGAGTGATGTTGGTGCAAAATATTATTATATGGGACAACATTGCTATGAAAGAGAATTGTTCACTAATGCTAGATTTGAAGAGACATTTACAAATGGCAGAGAGTTTAGGACAGTTAAGGAAAGAGAAATTAAAGCCTTGGATGCAAGGGGAAGATTTATGCATCTTATGATAACTACCATGATTGTTCCTAACTTTGGACACAAAACATTTGTGGGAAATATTCATATGGTAATTATGCTGGATTTGCATGAGCATAGAAGATTAAACTTTGGATATATGGCATTGAAGCATATGTTTGGGGCTAGAAAGACTGATAACAAGGCTTTACCATATGGAAGACTTTTGACTAGAATTTTCAAACACTTTCGAGTCAAACTCCCTGCTAGAGGACAGAATTTTAAAAGAGGTCAGATTTATACAAATGACTCTCTCAAAAGAATGCAATTGACCTTGGATGATGAGGGAATATGGAGAACTAGAAGAGAGACCCCTCCAAAGAAAGTTGAAGCAGAGAAAAGTGAGGAAACTGAAGAAGAAGAAGAAGAAGAGGCAGAAACATGGGCAAGAGAGATGAAAACTAAAAGAAGGCATGATCAACAAGTGAGGGGGAGTAACTTCCCTCCAAAAGAAGACTCTTTGAAGAAGAGCCAACTTCACAAACACATCCTTTTTCTGAAGAAGGTACCAGTGCTGAAGGGATTTCAAGAGAAAATAAGATTTAAGAAGCACTAAACAATCACATGAAAGAAATGGAGAAAATGTATAAATTCTTTGAAACATTTGCTCCTATGGTGCTTGGAAAACTGGATAGTTTGGAGAATAGAGTCAAGCACATTGAAAAAATATTGACAAGAAATCCTCAAAGTGGTGAAGGGCCTTCTAAAGCACCAGAGGAAAAGGATGGTGAGCATGATGAAGATAGTAAGAAAAGTGAAGAAGGTAGTGACAGTGATGATGAAGATGATGATGGTGATCAAGGGAATGGCAATGAGCAGGTCATGGAGTCTCAAGAAGGAGATCAAGGATTGCAGCAAACTGGAGTCAGTCAAGAGGGAAGTCAAATTGCAAGAGCTGAAATAGTAACTCCATCTGATCCAGCATTTGGCCATGGAAGAGTCAAACATGTTGTTGTCAAGAAGAAACCAAGAAAGGACTCTCCATCAACATTTTGAATAATGACAAATATTGATGAGGACTAATGTGTTTGTATGTTGAGTGATAGGATTGATGGATTGAGAAGCATGAAGTCTTATTGCCTTGGAGTCACAATGCAAGAACAACTCTACTATGCCAAAGGTGATTGAAGATTGAAGAGTATGTTCAAAATGATTGAAGGCATTGAAGACTTAGAGTGTATAGTTATTATGCTAAATAGGTATATTTTTCTGTAAACTCTACACTTGTGTGTCTTGGATTCAATTGAATGCATGAGAGAGCACAAAACTTGTTTTTGAAATGATTTTAAATAAACTTTGTGATAACAAGTATGTTTTTGAAATCTTAAATGATTTTAAGAAGATTTTGTATGATCAAATTTTTTTTTGTAACGGTTTTTGTGTTTAAATGTGTTTAAATGATGCGTCCATTCATGCAAAACGTTTTCAGTGTTATTAACAAAGATTTGAACATGTTTTGACTAAGTTTGGATAAGTTTGGATGCAAGTTTGGTCGTCCAAACTTTGGAAATGGTTTCTGTGCTTCCAGAGAAATTCGGACGCAAGTTCGGATACATGGAGAAAAGTTCGGACGTCCAAACTTTCTCTGATAAGCATGGTTATTGTTTTTCCAGAGAAATTTCCGACGAATGTTCGGACGCATAAGGAAAAGTTCGGACGTCCGAACTTTTCCAGACAGCTTGGCACACTAAAATTCGGACGTAAGTTCGGACGCATAACAGAAAGTACGGACGTTCGAACTTCTCTGAAACTAGCCGTTACTAGCCGTTTTATAGCTGTTGCATCTGATTTTTCAATCTATAAAAGTTATAAACTTCAAATTTTTTGTGAGTCTCGAATCTTTATGAACTCTGAATTCCAAAACTCTTTAGCAAACTTTAAAGCTCTCTTTCATCTTGTGCATTCAATTGATCATTCCAAAGACATCAAAGCGTGAAGGTCCAACATTGTGTAAACATCTACCATCAAATGGTTACATCTACACACTCTTCTCTCTTTATCAAATTGTGTTTTCTACTAGCTCATTGCAAGGTTATCTTGTGACGTAAAACCCTTTTGATAAGGGTGAGCCATAGACTAGATTAATCAAGGTTGTGGTGTAAAACTCTTGTGTGGGTGAGCCTTGGATTAGATTGGTCTTTATATATAAAACTCTTGTGGAAGGGTGAGCCTTGTTTGTAAAATTACTAAAAGAGGTTGTGAGTGTAAAACCATTGTGTGGTGAGCCTCTTATGTAATTTGTGAACTTGAGCATGTAGTAGATTGTTTGAAATCCTTAAGTGTAGGCTTAAGGTAGTGGACGTAGATCTTGAAGAGATCGAACCACTATAAATTGCTTGTATTCTTTGTTCTTACATTGTTCTACTACTTGGATATTATTTGTATTACTTTTCTATTGAATCAAGCACATACAATCTGTTTCCTTGCTTAGAATTATAAAAGGACTATATTTGTGAAAAATTAGTCAAATACCTAATTCACCCCACTTAGGTATTTCATTAATGAACCTTGCAAAATTAAAATAAAAATAAAATTCAAGGGAATGATTGGACAATTGCTTTATATAGACCCTTTCCGAGTGAAACCACAGGTCAAAATGACATTGCCAAAAGTTGACAAGGTAAGATTTCCATTTCTTTATCAAAAGAGCCGTCCCCTTTGTGTCCATAACCCTTCCTTTAATAGTAATAAACCACAAAATTCGTAAGAAGTTGTTGCTTTTAGATTTCACAATAAATAGCAAACTGAAAAACATTTCGAGCTCTAAGCCTCTAAGCAAAGTGAGAAATTAAATTCCGCATAAAATTTAACTTATAATAAATAATTTTAGTTTCAAATAAATTTGGTTCATGCAGCCAAATGCATCATGATCAATTGCTTCTTTGGGATATTGGGAAATACTCTAAAATCTTTTGTAACACTCCTACCTGTAACATTCCTAATCTACCTATTATTAAAAGACTTGTTGAGGATTTGTGTTGATTTTGTTTTGACTTTATTTGGGAACGAAATTATACTGTTGGATCATGAAATCGATGGCTGAGATTGCTCAATTTAGCCGCTAAGAAATAGTGGCAATTCAATTTATGAGCCCAATATGGACATACGTTCAAGTGTCTAGACACAATATGGAGATGCATCCAAGCTAAAAAGTCAAGAAGGCAAAAAAACGCAATTGGATATTGTGATCTTCTGGAGTTCATTAAAAATAATATGTTGTACTATAAAATTGAAATTGAACATTTTGATCAAATATTTGCGTTACAAATACTTTGTGAAAAATTCGATGCAGTTGAAAAAATTACATTATTTGAATAATCAATGCTTTTATTTTAAGCATACGGTTGAACATAATTTTTGTCCTGCTACCGATTTCATATTAATCTTCTCGACTTCATTAAAAATAATATGTTTGTATAAAATTTCAATTTAACATTGATCAAATATTTGCATTGGAAATAGTTTGTGAAAAATTCGATGCATTTGAAAAAATTACATTATTTGAATAATCAATGCTTTTATTTTAAGCATATGGTTGAACGTAATTTTTGTCTTGCTACCTATTTCATAATTAATAATTATGGTCTAGCATTGTTAATTGATTGAATTAAGAGTAGATAATGATAATATGGGAGATTACATGAATATAAGAAAAATACCAAATATTTCGATAATGCATACATAATTGAGTATATTTTAAGAACATAGTTACCTTCATGATTACCTTCCTGATTTTTTGTTCATTTCATCTACTTTATGATTATTTGTGATCCAATGTGGTGGATGTTTGTGGTGTTTGGATGGTGCATATTTTTATATCATCACCAATATCTAGAGTATTCATAAATACTTGTGATTTGTTGATTATTACTTGTAATTTAGAAAAAGACAATAGA